>JARYHS010012519.1:129887377-130586815 GCA_031002005.1 Vandiemenella viatica | reverse complement strand
GGCACAGGCAAACAGACCACTCCTACAACCAATACCTTCCAGTAGCAGAACATGCCAATACACATGACTAACAACTTCAATCTGCTTTACAGTGAGTGCTTCACAGAAACCATTACATCTGAACTTCAAAGATGGGAATTTATGTACCAAATTATCCTGGTTAACAGAAATCCTCATGGCTTAAATCATTGACCTGACCCTATCAATAAACCCATCCCTTATTTTTTACTAAAAATTCTTCTAGTTTTTCTCCCCCACTAACACAATTTTACATTTTTATGTGCATTCATACCTATTTTGTCATTTCACTACCACCTGTGATCTGTGTGTGTGTGTGTGTTTGTGTGTGCGTGTGGTGTGTTACGATCAAAGACCGAAAACGATCACTGAGAGGAGAAAACCTGGACCACAAAGCGTTATGGTTTATTGAAAATTCCCACAACACATTTTGACTTATTAGTATCTAACTCCGTGTTTATGATAAATCAGTCAAGAGTGCATTTAACATATAATAAGAGTTACCTGCGACTTCGTCCACTTTAAAGTGTTTTATAGTATAAAGGTTTTTATTACTGTTCAAAGTACAACTAGCAGAAGAATTTCTCTTTTGGGTTTGAAAATATGGTTAACTGCTTCCTTGCCTTTTCAAAGAAAAGTGTACCTCAAAGCCAGGAAATAGGTAACAAAGCTGTAACGTGCATCGAAATATACGGTTTTAGTGCTTTTAAACTAAACACACACACACATATATCGGAAGATCTAGCTTTTATTTCTGAAAAGCATTATTTGCAACTCACAGGCACGCATAAAAAGCAAATACGATTAAATCTGTTGAGCAGTTAGGGGTGACTGAGGCAAGTAGTACATCCAAACTTTCTCATTTATATAGATACAGATGATTCTTCTTACCAGTCACATTAAAAGGCTATATATATATAGTCATTTTCCCTTTCCTTGTAATTATATTGCCTAAAGCAGTTTCCTTTTTCCTTAGTTTAATTATATATATATATATATATACATATATATACACGAGGTGTGTTCAGAAAATAACGGGATTTTTAAATTTCGCGGGTTTGGAGAGTCCAATTGTCAAAAAAAAAAAAAAAAAAAAAAAAAAAAAAAAAAAAAAAAAAAAAACTTTATTATGTCGGTATACATGCCCTGGAAATATGATAAAATTTTCAGCTGTATTCATTGCTTACTTTGTCTGTGGCAGCCGCTAAGGTTAGACGTGTTTTTATGAGCTCGGCGATTTTCGTTTGTTAAAAGAAATGGATCAAAAATTTGTATCAAATTTTGCACAAAAAATGAAATAAAGTGTAACAAAGTGTGTGATATGTTAACAAAGGCCTATGGTGAGTCCATTATGAGTAAAACAAGAGTTTACGAGTGGTATAAGCGTTCCAAGATGGCCGTGAAGACGTTGAAGATGACGAATGCCCGGACACCCCAGCACATCAACAACCAATGAAAACGTGGAAAAAGTGAAAGCAATGGTTATGAATGATCGCCGAATCACAATCAGAGAAGTTGCTGATGATGTTGGCATATCGATTGGCTCATGCCATGAAATTTTTTCAAATGTTTTGGGTATGAAACGCGTGGCAGCAAAATTTGTTCCAAAATTGTTGAATTTTGACCAAAAACAGCGGCGAATGGAAGTTGCTCAGGAGTCACTTAATGAAGTCAACGACGATACAGAATTACTGAAACGTGTTATAACAGGTGACGAAACATGGGTTTACGGATATGACGTCGAAACTAAGGCTCAATCGTCTCAGTGGAAGCATCCTGGCTCGCCACGACCGAAAAAGACTCGACAAGTGTGGTCGAACATGAAGGTTAGGCTTATGGTGTTCTTCGATTTTAATGGCATAGTGCATAGTGAATTCTTGCCACAAGGTCAAACGGTAAATAAGGAGTACTACCTACAAGTTCAACGCCGTTTGCGTGAAGCAATCCGAAAAAAACGTCCGGATTTGTGGAAAAAACAATTCATGGCTTTTGCACCAGATAATGCACCAGCTCACACTTCGTTGCTTGTTCATGAATTCTTGGCCAAAAACAATACTGTAACGATGCCCCAGCCTCCATATTCGCCAGACATGGCTCTGTGTGACTTTTTCCTATTTCCAAAAATAAAGAGAACCTTAAAGGGCCGTCGTTTTACAAGCATAGATGACATTAAAAGCGCATCACTGAAAGAGCTAAAGGCTATCCCAAAAATCGAGTTTGAGAAGTGTTTCGACGATTGGAAGAAGTGCTGGCAGAAGTGCATAATATCTAATGGGAACTATTTTGAAGGCGACAACATTAATGTAGACAAATAAATAAATATTTTTTCAAAAAACGAAAATTCCTGTTATTTTCTGAACACACCTTGTATAATAACAATGAGCAGGAAAAACCTTTAAGGCGCCGCCTGGTGCTTCACCTTCTGCACGTTTAAGGCTGCTGTAAGCCGAAATATTGCGCTTCTCTTGTGTTTATTTTTTGTTCGTCGTCCCAGCCGCCTTCATCTGTGGTAAGTGTTGGGTCATATTTCCCTATCCTTCCTTAGTTTTATACATATATATATATATATATATATATACAATTGGATAAAGGAAACAAAGAAACTGCCGCGAGGCACTGAAAATAAGATAGGATAGGGAAAATAAACAGTTACCCGTCACTTACCACAGATGAAGGCAGGAGGGCGAGACACGTAAAAACACAAAAACAAAAGAATTACACAATATTTCGACTTTTTAGTCTTCCTCATGTAGGAGGCGAGACATATGGCAGGGGGAAAGATGTGGTCACATCCGAGCCTGCCACATGAATGAAGCACAGGCGGAAAACGCGTGGTAGTGGAAGAATTGCCGGGAGGGGGGGGGGGGGGTAGGGAATAGGCTTGACCAGCGATAAAAGTGAAACAAATGAATATAATGTCTGTGTAGCTTAGTTCAAAAAGTTATAATTGAGAATAAAGGGAGATAGAATAATTTAAAAAAATATATATATTATATACAAAAATAATAAAATAAATAAATAAAGAGGAAAATATATATATATAAAATTATAAATAACTGTAAAATGAAATGAGAGTTAGCAAGTGACAGGTTTAACGTAGGTTTAGGCCAGGGGTGTGTCTGGTGTCAAGGATATGTTGATAGGCTAGTTCCCATCTGCGGAGTTCTGAAGGGGTGGTGGTATTTGGAAAAACTCTAATAGCTCTGACTGTGAAACAGGTGTTGAGGTTGTTTGAATTATGGAAGTTCGCATGAATTGCCACGGGATGGTCTGGGTTGGAAGTATAAACTGTTTGCCTGTGGCCATTCATTCTGTAGGAAAGTTGTTGAGTGGTGAGACCAATGTAAGAGGCAGTGCAGTGGATGCAGGTGAGTTGGTAAATAAGGTGAGTGGTAGCACATGTGGCATGTCCAATTATAGGGAAAGATTCGCCTGTGACAGGATTAGAGTAAGTAGTGGTGGCAGGGTGCATGCTGCAAGTTTTACAGCGGGGTCTGTTACACGGGAAAGATCCCTGTGGAGGTCTAGGGGAGTCGGCAGGTAAATACTTGTGGACCAAGATGTTGTACAGATTGGGCGGTCTGCTGAAGCAAGTGCGGGGAGCAGTGGGTAGGATTTTGGGAAGGAGGAGACGCATTTCAGGGAAGGAACGTAAGAAATCATGCCCACGGCGGAGTATCTGGTTGACAGATTCCAGGCCAGGAAAGAACTGGGTGACAAGTGTTGGACCACGGTCAGCTTTAGGAGGTGCAGAACGAGGGTTGTGGGTGATGGCACGGGAAATTTGTTTTTCCACCAGATCATGGGGGTATTGGCGGGAAACAAGGGCTTGGGATAGTTTTTTGGAGTAACTGGAGATTGATTCATGATCAGAACAGATGCGTCTGCCACGGATTGCAAGGCTGTATGGGAGGGAACGTTTAATGTGGAAGGGGTGACAACTGTCAAAGTGTAGGTATTGTTGTAAATTGGTCGGTTTAATGTGTACTGAGGTATGGAGGGTCCCCTGTCGTAGGGTGATATCTACGTCAAGGAAGGTGATACAGGTGTGGGAATATGACCATGTGAAATTGATGGAGTGATTATCATTTAGTGAGTTGAGGAAGTCTAGGAAGGTGGTCCTCCCCGTGGGTCCAGATCATAAATATATCATCTATGTATCTGAACCACACGAGGGGACTGAGGGGGGAATTCTTCAGAAAAATATTTTCCAGACGGCCCAGGAAAAGGTTAGCATAGGACGGGGCCATGCGGGTACCCATGGCAGTGCCGCGTATCTGGTGGTAAATCTGGGAGTTGAAGGAGAAATAGTTTTTGGAGAGGATAAAGTTGGCAAGGGATATGAGAAAGGATGTTCTGGGAAGACTGTTTGGAGGGCGCATATCCAAGAAGTGCTGAAGGGAACTGAGGCCTTCAAGGTGGGGAATATTGGTGTACAAGGAGGTTACGTCAATTGAAACAAGGAGGGAGTCTGGTGGTAGAGGACTGGGGACTTTTGACAGACGTTCCAAAAAATGTGTTGTGTCTTTGATGTAAGATGGAAGGTTCTGCACAAAAGGTTGGAGGTGTTGATCCACCAAGGCTGAAATTCGTTCAGTGGGGGAACCATAGGCCGCAACTATAGGTCGTCCCGGATTGCCAGCCTTGTGTATCTTGGGGAGAAGGTACAAAGTAGGTGTGCGGGGATTTTGAGGGGTGAGAAGGGATAAGGATTGTGACGAAAGACCTTGTAAGGGGCCTAGGAGGTCCAGGAAGGAGCGAATTTCGAGGCAGACGGAAGAGGTGGGAATCTGTGGCATGTGGACGATAGGTATTGGTATCAGAGAGCTGTTTAAGGGCCTCCGCATCGTAGTCACTGCGGTCCATGACCACGGTGGTGGAGCCCTTGTCTGCTGGGAGGATAATGATATTTTTGTTATTGGACAGTTCTCTCATGGCCCGGATTTCAGTAGGGTTGAGGTTATTGGAGTTGGGAATAGAATTGAGGAAAGATTTTGAGGATAAGGTCGATGTGAGGAAGTCTTGGAACAGGAGGAGGGGATGATTTTGGGGAAGTGGAGGAGGGTCAAGTTGGGATGGTGGTTTGAACTGCTCTAAGCTGGACTCAATCTCACCTCGGCGGCTGTCACTCTCCGTTGTGGTAGCAAAGTGATACCGCCAGCGGAGTGTGCGGCAGAAAGCAAGCGAGTCCCGGACCAGAGCAGCATGGTCGAACTTAGGAATAGGCGAGAAGGAAAGTCCCTTGGAGAGGATAGAGAGTTGTGGTTCAGACAAGGACGTGGACGAGAGGTTGACCACTGACCGTTGTGGTGTGTCTACAGGTCGGGCAGTGGCACGAGGGATGGGTGGTAATGGAGGTGGGTGTGGCATATTAAAAATGTGGGCAAGACATGGGACTTTGGCAACCAGGGGAGGAGGTGGTGAGTGCTGCCTATGTGAAGGATGTTGGTAAGGAAGAGACAGGCCTAAAACAAGGTAGCTTTTCAATAGATTTGATAGCTTTAGCAGATGTTTTTGTGCACATTTCTGTTGCAACTGTCTGCACTCTGTGAGAATTTGTTTAAGATGTTGAGTTGGGGAGGGATGCATTAGACAAAGAATCTTGTGGAAAGACGAAAGTTGAATCGAATGTTGCTGGGCTTTTAGTAGATATTGCTGGAGAACAATATGGGTGAGAGTAAGCGATTGTGTGAAACGAAAAGCATGGAGAGTTTGGTGGAGTTGTGGGTGGCAGCCGGAGACTGGTAGTTTTATTGTCAGGCCATTGGGGGGTATGTTGAAAGAGAGGCATGATTGAAGGAAAAGTATATGGGAGTGGAGTCTAGTGAAGTGGATGGCATGAAAACGGAATTGTTTCAAGTAATGGTAAATTGGAGACATGATTTTAAGAAGTTTATGGAAAGAACAACAGCACACCACCAGTTAGGAAGATAATGGTCAGTAGGTCAGAGAGCCACAATGAAGAGGGTGATAAATAAATAAATAGAAATAAATATGAAAATGGGGGGGGAATATTTGGAAATTGCAATTTAAGCGGCCACAGGCACAACAGAAAAATCAATTTTATTATTTTAAGCGGTGCCAAAAATCACCGGAAAAAAAAAAGAAAAAAAAAATATTATAAGAAAAATTATAAAACCAGTAAACAATAAGAAATGTAATGCTTGGTCACTACACCGACAATAAACTGAGCAGGCAGATAGTGAAAACGGTGAAAAAAGTGTGTTTACTGAAATGCCGATTAAAAAAAAAAAAAAAAAAAAAAAAGTGAGGTTAGTTAGAACGGCGCCGGCAGTATTGATACTAATTCCGGGAAAAGCACAGAATAAGGATAGGAAAATATATATATGTGTATTGTTTAGTAGCCCAACCGGCAACAATACCCGGGAAATGAAACGGAATAAGAATTGAAACACACGCGGTAACCGTAAGAGCGGGAAGAAAATAAATATTACGAAAAAAAAACGCGAAAATTTTTTACACGTGAGCAAAAGCAGTTAATGTGATACAAAAAGTTACTAATACAACGGAAAAACGCATACGTTTAAAAGGCATGTGAATGTTGTGGAAAAATGTACATTAAAATGAAGTTCTAAGGAAGGAAAACGCAAATACAAGTACACAAAGAGCAAAGATGGAAATAAAAAGAAGGAGAACACCGAGATAGGAACAAAAAAGGACAAAACAAGAAGGAAGCCGTAAGGCAACAATTGGATAAAGGAAACAAAGAAACTGCCGCGAGGCACTGAAAATAAGATAGGATAGGGAAAATAAACAGTTACCCGTCACTTACCACAGATGAAGGCAGGAGGGCGAGACACGTAAAAACACAAAAACAAAAGAATTACACAATATTTCGACTTTTTAGTCTTCCTCATGTAGGAGGCGAGACATATGGCAGGGGGAAAGATGTGGTCACATCCGAGCCTGCCACATGAATGAAGCACAGGCGGAAAACGCGTGGTAGTGGAAGAATTGCCGGGAGGGGGGGGGGGGGTAGGGAATAGGCTTGACCAGCGATAAAAGTGAAACAAATGAATATAATGTCTGTGTAGCTTAGTTCAAAAAGTTATAATTGAGAATAAAGGGAGATAGAATAATTTAAAAATATATATATATATATACAAAAAATAATAAAATAAATAAATAAAGAGGAAAATATATATATATATATATAAAATTATAAATAACTGTAAAATGAAATGAGAGTTAGCAAGTGACAGGTTTAACGTAGGTTTAGGCCAGGGGTGTGTCTGGTGTCAAGGATATGTTGATAGGCTAGTTCCCATCTGCGGAGTTCTGAAGGGGTGGTGGTATTTGGAAAAACTCTAATAGCTCTGACTGTGAAACAGGTGTTGAGGTTGTTTGAATTATGGAAGTTCGCATGAATTGCCACGGGATGGTCTGGGTTGGAAGTATAAACTGTTTGCCTGTGGCCATTCATTCTGTAGGAAAGTTGTTGAGTGGTGAGACCAATGTAAGAGGCAGTGCAGTGGATGCAGGTGAGTTGGTAAATAAGGTGAGTGGTAGCACATGTGGCATGTCCAATTATAGGGAAAGATTCGCCTGTGACAGGATTAGAGTAAGTAGTGGTGGCAGGGTGCATGCTGCAAGTTTTACAGCGGGGTCTGTTACACGGGAAAGATCCCTGTGGAGGTCTAGGGGAGTCGGCAGGTAAATACTTGTGGACCAAGATGTTGTACAGATTGGGCGGTCTGCTGAAGCAAGTGCGGGGAGCAGTGGGTAGGATTTTGGGAAGGAGGAGACGCATTTCAGGGAAGGAACGTAAGAAATCATGCCCACGGCGGAGTATCTGGTTGACAGATTCCAGGCCAGGAAAGAACTGGGTGACAAGTGTTGGACCACGGTCAGCTTTAGGAGGTGCAGAACGAGGGTTGTGGGTGATGGCACGGGAAATTTGTTTTTCCACCAGATCATGGGGGTATTGGCGGGAAACAAGGGCTTGGGATAGTTTTTTGGAGTAACTGGAGATTGATTCATGATCAGAACAGATGCGTCTGCCACGGATTGCAAGGCTGTATGGGAGGGAACGTTTAATGTGGAAGGGGTGACAACTGTCAAAGTGTAGGTATTGTTGTAAATTGGTCGGTTTAATGTGTACTGAGGTATGGAGGGTCCCCTGTCGTAGGGTGATATCTACGTCAAGGAAGGTGATACAGGTGTGGGAATATGACCATGTGAAATTGATGGAGTGATTATCATTTAGTGAGTTGAGGAAGTCTAGGAGGTGGTCCTCCCCGTGGGTCCAGATCATAAATATATCATCTATGTATCTGAACCACACGAGGGGACTGAGGGGGGAATTCTTCAGAAAAATATTTTCCAGACGGCCCAGGAAAAGGTTAGCATAGGACGGGGCCATGCGGGTACCCATGGCAGTGCCGCGTATCTGGTGGTAAATCTGGGAGTTGAAGGAGAAATAGTTTTTGGAGAGGATAAAGTTGGCAAGGGATATGAGAAAGGATGTTCTGGGAAGACTGTTTGGAGGGCGCATATCCAAGAAGTGCTGAAGGGAACTGAGGCCTTCAAGGTGGGGAATATTGGTGTACAAGGAGGTTACGTCAATTGAAACAAGGAGGGAGTCTGGTGGTAGAGGACTGGGGACTTTTGACAGACGTTCCAAAAAATGTGGTGTGTCTTTGATGTAAGATGGAAGGTTCTGCACAAAAGGTTGGAGGTGTTGATCCACCAAGGCTGAAATTCGTTCAGTGGGGGAACCATAGGCCTGCAACTATAAGGTCGTCCCGGATTGCCAGCCTTGTGTATCTTGGGGAGAAGGTACAAAGTAGGTGTGCGGGGATTTTGAGGGGTGAGAAGGGATAAGGATTGTGACGAAAGACCTTGTAAGGGGCCTAGGAGGTCCAGGAAGGAGCGAATTTCGAGGCAGACGGAAGAGGTGGGATCTGTGGCATGTGGACGATAGGTATTGGTATCAGAGAGCTGTTTAAGGGCCTCCGCATCGTAGTCACTGCGGTCCATGACCACGGTGGTGGAGCCCTTGTCTGCTGGGAGGATAATGATATTTTTGTTATTGGACAGTTCTCTCATGGCCCGGATTTCAGTAGGGTTGAGGTTATTGGAGTTGGGAATAGAATTGAGGAAAGATTTTGAGGATAAGGTCGATGTGAGGAAGTCTTGGAACAGGAGGAGGGGATGATTTTGGGGAAGTGGAGGAGGGTCAAGTTGGGATGGTGGTTTGAACTGCTCTAAGCTGGACTCAATCTCACCTCGGCGGCTGTCACTCTCCGTTGTGGTAGCAAAGTGATACCGCCAGCGGAGTGCGCGGCAGAAAGCAAGCGAGTCCCGGACCAGAGCAGCATGGTCGAACTTAGGAATAGGCGAGAAGGAAAGTCCCTTGGAGAGGATAGAGAGTTGTGGTTCAGACAAGGACGTGGACGAGAGGTTGACCACTGACCGTTGTGGTGTGTCTACAGGTCGGGCAGTGGCACGAGGGATGGGTGGTAATGGAGGTGGGTGTGGCATATTAAAAATGTGGGCAAGACATGGGACTTTGGCAACCAGGGGAGGAGGTGGTGAGTGCTGCCTATGTGAAGGATGTTGGTAAGGAAGAGACAGGCCTAAAACAAGGTAGCTTTTCAATAGATTTGATAGCTTTAGCAGATGTTTTGTGCACATTTCTGTTGCAACTGTCTGCACTCTGTGAGAATTTGTTTAAGATGTTGAGTTGGGGAGGGATGCATTAGACAACGAATCTTGTGGAAAGACGAAAGTTGAATCGAATGTTGCTGGGCTTTTAGTAGATATTGCTGGAGAACAATATGGGTGAGAGTAAGCGATTGTGTGAAACGAAAAGCATGGAGAGTTTGGTGGAGTTGTGGGTGGCAGCCGGAGACTGGTAGTTTTATTGTCAGGCCATTGGGGGGTATGTTGAAAGAGAGGCATGATTGAAGGAAAAGTATATGGGAGTGGAGTCTAGTGAAGTGGATGGCATGAAAACGGAATTGTTTCAAGTAATGGTAAATTGGAGACATGATTTAAAGAAGTTTATGGAAAGAACAACAGCACACCACCAGTTAGGAAGATAATGGTCAGTAGGTCAGAGAGCCACAATGAAGAGGGTGATAAATAAATAAATAGAAATAAATATGAAAATGGGGGGGGGAATATTTGGAAATTGCAATTTAAGCGGCCACAGGCACAACAGAAAAATCAATTTTATTATTTAAGCGGGCCAAAAAATCACCGGAAAAAAAAAGAAAAAAAAAAAAAATATTATAAGAAAAATTATAAAACAATAAGAAATGTAATGCTTGGTCACTACACCGACAATAAACTGAGCAGGCAGATAGTGAAAACGGTGAAAAAAGTGTGTTTACTGAAATGCCGATAAAAAAAAAGGTTGGAGGTGTTGATCCACCAAGGCTGAAATTCGTTCAGTGGGGGAACCATAGGCTGCAACTATAAGTCGTCCCGGATTGCCAGCCTTGTGTATCTTGGGGAGAAGGTACAAAGTAGGTTGTGCGGGGATTTTGAGGGGTGAGAAGGGATAAGGATTGTGACGAAAGACCTTGTAAGGGGCCTAGGAGGTCCAGGAAGGAGCGAATTTCGAGGCAGACGGAAGAGGTGGGATCTGTGGCATGTGGACGATAGGTATTGGTATCAGAGAGCTGTTTAAGGGCCTCCGCATCGTAGTCACTGCGGTCCATGACCACGGTGGTGGAGCCCTTGTCTGCTGGGAGGATAATGATATTTTTGTTATTGGACAGTTCTCTCATGGCCCGGATTTCAGTAGGGTTGAGGTTATTGGAGTTGGGAATAGAATTGAGGAAAGATTTTGAGGATAAGGTCGATGTGAGGAAGTCTTGGAACAGGAGGAGGGGATGATTTTGGGGAAGTGGAGGAGGGTCAAGTTGGGATGGTGGTTTGAACTGCTCTAAGCTGGACTCAATCTCACCTCGGCGGCTGTCACTCTCCGTTGTGGTAGCAAAGTGATACCGCCAGCGGAGTGCGCGGCAGAAAGCAAGCGAGTCCCGGACCAGAGCAGCATGGTCGAACTTAGGAATAGGCGAGAAGGAAAGTCCCTTGGAGAGGATAGAGAGTTGTGGTTCAGACAAGGACGTGGACGAGAGGTTGACCACTGACCGTTGTGGTGTGTCTACAGGTCGGGCAGTGGCACGAGGGATGGGTGGTAATGGAGGTGGGTGTGGCATATTAAAAATGTGGGCAAGACATGGGACTTTGGCAACCAGGGGAGGAGGTGGTGAGTGCTGCCTATGTGAAGGATGTTGGTAAGGAAGAGACAGGCCTAAAACAAGGTAGCTTTTCAATAGATTTGATAGCTTTAGCAGATGTTTTTGTGCACATTTCTGTTGCAACTGTCTGCACTCTGTGAGAATTTGTTTAAGATGTTGAGTTGGGGAGGGATGCATTAGACAACGAATCTTGTGGAAAGACGAAAGTTGAATCGAATGTTGCTGGGCTTTTAGTAGATATTGCTGGAGAACAATATGGGTGAGAGTAAGCGATTGTGTGAAACGAAAAGCATGGAGAGTTTGGTGGAGTTGTGGGTGGCAGCCGGAGACTGGTAGTTTTATTGTCAGGCCATTGGGGGGTATGTTGAAAGAGAGGCATGATTGAAGGAAAAGTATATGGGAGTGGAGTCTAGTGAAGTGGATGGCATGAAAACGGAATTGTTTCAAGTAATGGTAAATTGGAGACATGATTTAAAGAAGTTTATGGAAAGAACAACAGCACACCACCAGTTAGGAAGATAATGGTCAGTAGGTCAGAGAGCCACAATGAAGAGGGTGATAAATAAATAAATAGAAATAAATATGAAAATGGTGGGGGGGGGGGGGGGAATATTTGGAAATTGCAATTTAAGCGGCCACAGGCACAACAGAAAAATCAATTTTATTATTTAAGCGGTGCCAAAAATCACCGGAAAAAAAAAAGAAAAAAAAAAAAAAATTATTATAAGAAAAATTATAAAACCAGTAAACAATAAGAAATGTAATGCTTGGTCACTACACCGACAATAAACTGAGCAGGCAGATAGTGAAAACGGTGAAAAAAGTGTGTTTACTGAAATGCCGATAAAAAAAAAAAAAAAAAAAAAAGTGAGGTTAGTTAGAACGGCGCCGGCAGTATTGATACTAATTCCGGGAAAAGCACAGAATAAGGATAGGAAAATATATATATGTGTATTGTTTAGTAGCCCAACCGGCAACAATACCCGGGAAATGAAACGGAATAAGAATTGAAACACACGCGGTAACCGTAAGAGCGGGAAGAAAATAAATATTACGAAAAAAACGCGAAAATTGTTTACACGTGAGCAAAAGCAGTTAATGTGATACAAAAAGTTACTAATACAACGGAAAAACGCATACGTTTAAAAGGCATGTGAATGTTGTGGAAAAATGTACATTAAAATTAAGTTCTAAGGAAGGAAAACGCAAATACAAGTACACAAAGAGCAAAGATGGAAATAAAAAGAAGGAGAACACCGAGATAGGAACAAAAAAGGACAAAACAAGAAGGAAGCCGTAAGGCAACAATTGGATAAAGGAAACAAAGAAACTGCCGCAAGGCACTGAAAATAAGATAGGATAGGGAAAATAAACAGTTACCCGTCACTTACCACAGATGAAGGCAGGAGGGCGAGACACGTAAAAACACAAAAACAAAAGAATTACACAATATTTCGACTTTTTAGTCTTCCTCATGTAGGAGGCGAGATATATGGCAGGGGGAAAGATGTGGTCACATCCGAGCCTGCCACATGAATGAAGCACAGGCGGAAAACGCGTGGTAGTGGAAGAATTGCCGGGAGGAGGGGGGTAGGGAATAGGCTTGACCAGCGATAAAAGTGAAACAAATGAATATAATGTCTGTGTAGCTTAGTTCAAAAAGTTATAATTGAGAATAAAGGGAGATAGAATAATTTAAAAAAAATATATATATATATATATATATATACAAAAAAATAATAAAATAAATAAATAAAGAGGAAAATATATATATATATATATATATATATAAAAAATTATAAATAACTGTAAAAGGAAATGAGAGTTAGCAAGTGACAGGTTTAACGTAGGTTTAGGCCAGGGGTGTGTCTGGTGTCAAGGATATGTTGATAGGCTAGTTCCCATCTGCGGAGTTCTGAAGGGGTGGTGGTATTTGGAAAAACTCTAATAGCTCTGACTGTGAAACAGGTGTTGAGGTTGTTTGAATTATGGAAGTTCGCATGAATTGCCACGGGATGGTCTGGGTTGGAAGTATAAACTGTTTGCCTGTGGCCATTCATTCTGTAGGAAAGTTGTTGAGTGGTGAGACCAATGTAAGAGGCAGTGCAGTGGATGCAAGTGAGTTGGTAAATAAGGTGAGTGGTAGCACATGTGGCATGTCCAATTATAGGGAAAGATTCGCCTGTGACAGGATTAGAGTAAGTAGTGGTGGCAGGGTGCATGCTGCAAGTTTTACAGCGGGGTCTGTTACACGGGAAAGATCCCTGTGGAGGTCTAGGGGAGTCGGCAGGTAAATACTTGTGGACCAAGATGTTGTACAGATTGGGCGGTCTGCTGAAGCAAGTGCGGGGAGCAGTGGGTAGGATTTTGGGAAGGAGGAGACGCATTTCAGGGAAGGAACGTAAGAAATCATGCCCACGGCGGAGTATCTGGTTGACAGATTCCAGGCCAGGAAAGAACTGGGTGACAAGTGTTGGACCACGGTCAGCTTTAGGAGGTGCAGAACGAGGGTTGTGGGTGATGGCACGGGAAATTTGTTTTTCCACCAGATCATGGGGGTATTGGCGGGAAACAAGGGCTTGGGATAGTTTTTTGGAGTAACTGGAGATTGATTCATGATCAGAACAGATGCGTCTGCCACGGATTGCAAGGCTGTATGGGAGGGAACGTTTAATGTGGAAGGGGTGACAACTGTCAAAGTGTAGGTATTGTTGTAAATTGGTCGGTTTAATGTGTACTGAGGTATGGAGGGTCCCCTGTCGTAGGGTGATATCTACGTCAAGGAAGGTGATACAGGTGTGGGAATATGACCATGTGAAATTGATGGAGTGATTATCATTTAGTGAGTTGAGGAAGTCTAGGAGGTGGTCCTCCCCGTGGGTCCAGATCATAAATATATCATCTATGTATCTGAACCACACGAGGGGACTGAGGGGGGAATTCTTCAGAAAAATATTTTCCAGACGGCCCAGGAAAAGGTTAGCATAGGACGGGGCCATGCGGGTACCCATGGCAGTGCCGCGTATCTGGTGGTAAATCTGGGAGTTGAAGGAGAAATAGTTTTTGGAGAGGATAAAGTTGGCAAGGGATATGAGAAAGGATGTTCTGGGAAGACTGTTTGGAGGGCGCATATCCAAGAAGTGCTGAAGGGAACTGAGGCCTTCAAGGTGGGGAATATTGGTGTACAAGGAGGTTACGTCAATTGAAACAAGGAGGGAGTCTGATGGTAGAGGACTGGGGACTTTTGACAGACGTTCCAAAAAATGTGGTGTGTCTTTGATGTAAGATGGAAGGTTCTGCACAAAAGGTTGGAGGTGTTGATCCACCAAGGCTGAAATTCGTTCAGTGGGGGAACCATAGGCTGCAACTATAGGTCGTCCCGGATTGCCAGCCTTGTGTATCTTGGGGAGAAGGTACAAATTAGGTGTGCGGGGATTTTGAGGGGTGAGAAGGGATAAGGATTGTGACGAAAGACCTTGTAAGGGGCCCAGGAGGTCCAGGAAGGAGCGAATTTCGAGGCAGACAGAAGAGGTGGGATCTGTGGCATGTGGACGATAGGTATTGGTATCAGAGAGCTGTTTAAGGGCCTCCGCATCGTAGTCACTGCGGTCCATGACCACGGTGGTGGAGCCCTTGTCTGCTGGGAGGATAATGATATTTTTGTTATTAGACAGTTCTCTCATGGCCCGGATTTCAGTAGGGTTGAGGTTATTGGAGTTGGGAATAGAATTGAGGAAAGATTTTGAGGATAAGGTCGATGTGAGGAAGTCTTATCCTCCCAGCAGACAAGGGCTCCACCACCGTGGTCATGGACCGCAGTGACTACGATGCGGAGGCCCTTAAACAGCTCTCTGATACCAATACCTATCGTCCACATGCCACAGATCCCACCTCTTCCGTCTGCCTCGAAATTCGCTCCTTCCTGGACCTCCTAGGCCCCTTACAAGGTCTTTCGTCACAATCCTTATCCCTTCTCACCCCTCAAAATCCCCGCACACCTACTTTGTACCTTCTCCCCAAGATACACAAGGCTGGCAATCCGGGACGACCTATAGTTGCGGCCTATGGTTCCCCCACTGAACGAATTTCAGCCTTGGTGGATCAACACCTCCAACCTTTTGTGCAGAACCTTCCATCTTACATCAAAGACACACCACATTTTTTGGAACGTCTGTCAAAAGTCCCCAGTCCTCTACCACCAGACTCCCTCCTTGTTTCAATTGACGTAACCTCCTTGTACATCAATATTCCCCACCTTGAAGGCCTCAGTTCCCTTCAGCACTTCTTGGATATGCGCCCTCCAAACAGTCTTCCCAGAACATCCTTTCTCATATCCCTTGCCAACTTTATCCTCTCCAAAAACTATTTCTCCTTCAACTCCCAGATTTACCACCAGATACGCGGCACTGCCATGGGTACCCGCATGGCCCCGTCCTATGCTAACCTTTTCCTGGGCCGTCTGGAAAATATTTTTCTGAAGAATTCCCCCCTCAGTCCCCTCGTGTGGTTCAGATACATAGATGATATATTTATGATCTGGACCCACGGGGAGGACCACCTCCTAGACTTCCTCAACTCACTAAATGATAATCACTCCATCAATTTCACATGGTCATATTCCCACACCTGTATCACCTTCCTTGACGTAGATATCACCCTACGACAGGGGACCCTCCATACCTCAGTACACATTAAACCGACCAATTTACAACAATACCTACACTTTGACAGTTGTCACCCCTTCCACATTAAACGTTCCCTCCCATACAGCCTTGCAATCCGTGGCAGACGCATCTGTTCTGATCATGAATCAATCTCCAGTTACTCCAAAAAACTATCCCAAGCCCTTGTTTCCCGCCAATACCCCCATGATCTGGTGGAAAAACAAATTTCCCGTGCCATCACCCACAACCCTCGTTCTGCACCTCCTAAAGCTGACCGTGGTCCAACACTTGTCACCCAGTTCTTTCCTGGCCTGGAATCTGTCAACCAGATACTCCGCCGTGGGCATGATTTCTTACGTTCCTTCCCTGAAATGCGTCTCCTCCTTCCCAAAATCCTACCCACTGCTCCCCGCACTTGCTTCAGCAGACCGCCCAATCTGTACAACATCTTGGTCCACAAGTATTTACCTGCCGACTCCCCTAGACCTCCACAGGGATCTTTCCCGTGTAACAGACCCCGCTGTAAAACTTGCAGCATGCACCCTGCCACCACTACTTACTCTAATCCTGTCACAGGCGAATCTTTCCCTATAATTGGACATGCCACATGTGCTACCACTCACCTTATTTACCAACTCACTTGCATCCACTGCACTGCCTCTTACATTGGTCTCACCACTCAACAACTTTCCTACAGAATGAATGGCCACAGGCAAACAGTTTATACTTCCAACCCAGACCATCCCGTGGCAATTCATGCGAACTTCCATAATTCAAACAACCTCAACACCTGTTTCACAGTCAGAGCTATTAGAGTTTTTCCAAATACCACCACCCCTTCAGAACTCCGCAGATGGGAACTAGCCTATCAACATATCCTTGACACCAGACACACCCCTGGCCTAAACCTACGTTAAACCTGTCACTTGCTAACTCTCATTTCATTTTACAGTTATTTATAATTTTTATATATATATATATATATATATATATTTTCCTCTTTATTTATTTATTTTATTATTTTTTGTATATATATATATATATATATTTTTTAAATTATTCTATCTCCCTTTATTCTCAATTATAACTTTTTGAACTAAGCTACACAGACATTATATTCATTTGTTTCACTTTTATCGCTGGTCAAGCCTATTCCCTACCCCCCCCCCCCCCTCCCGGCAATTCTTCCACTACCACGCGTTTTCCGCCTGTGCTTCATTCATGTGGCAGGCTCAGATGTGACCACATCTTTCCCCCTGCCATATGTCTCGCCTCCTACATGAGGAAGACTAAAAAGTCGAAATATTGTGTAATTCTTTTGTTTTTGTGTTTTTACGTGTCTCGCCCTCCTGCCTTCATCTGTGGTAAGTGACGGGTAACTGTTTATTTTCCCTATCCTATCTTATTTAATGGGATAAAGTATACATAGACAACAAAAAACAGTAACTGATAGAAAATGTCTTTTATTATAATAGAACATTTAATTGGATAATGTAACAAAGAAACTGCATGAAGCACTGAAAATAAGATAGGATAGGGGGGAAAAAAACGGATACCAGTCACTTACCACAGATGAAAGCAGGAGAGCGAGACAAACACGTAATAACAAAACACACAAATGCACATTATTTCGGCATGAGCCTTAGTCATGTGAGAGGCGAGACATATGGCAGGGGGAAAGATGTGGTCACATCCCGACCTGCCACATGAATGAAAAAAGGCGGAACACGAGCGGTGGTGGTAGAATTGCCGGGGGTGGGGGGATAAGGTTGACCAGTGATAAATGTGAAACAAAATAATCTCTGCCTAGCATAATTCAAAAAGTTATTGTTATAATCTTATTTAGATTGGCTATAAGTGCAAATATATATATATATATATATATATAAAATGAAGAATAGCTGTATAAGTAACTGACTGTAAAGTAAAATGAAAGATAGCAAGTGACAGGTTTAACGTAGGTTTAGGCCAGGGGTGTGTCTGGTGTCAAGGATATGTTGGTATGCTAGTTCCCATCTGTGGAGTTCTGAAGGGGTGGTGGTATTTGCAAAAACTCTAATAGCTCTAATTGTGAAGCAGGTGTTGAGGTTTTTCGAATCATGTAAGTTGGCATGAATTGCCACTGGATGGTCTGGGTTGGAAGTATAAACTGTTTGCCTGTGGCCATTAATCCTGTAGGATAGTTGTTGAGTGGTGAGACCAATGTAGGAGGCAGTGCAATGGAGGCAAGTGAGTTGGTAAATGAGGTGAATGGTGGCACACGTAGCATGTCCAATTATAGGGAACGATTCGCCTGTGACAGGATTGGAGTAAGTAGTGGTGGCGGGATGCATGCTGAATGTTTTACAGCAAGGTCTGTTACAGGGGAAAGATACCTGTGGAGGTCTATGAGTCGGCAGGTAAATACTTGTGGACCAAGATATTATTCAGATTGGGTGGTCTGCTGAAGCAAGTGCAGTGAGCAGTGGGTAGGATTTTGGGAAGGAGGAGACGCAAGGGAAGGACCAAAGGAAATCATGCCCACGGCGGAGTATCTGGTTGACAGATTCCAGGCCAGGAAAGAACTTTGTGGTGAGTGTTGGTCCACGGTCAGTTTTAGGAGGTGCAGAACAAGGGTTGTGGGTGATGGCACGGGAGATTTGTTTTCCCATGAGATCATGGGGGTATCGGCGGGAAACGAGGGCTTGGGATAGTTTTTGGGAGTAACTGGAGATAGATTCATTATTATAATTCACCAATGGTATATAAGAGTGCATATTACCTAAACCAGGAGACCACCGTCTGCAGAGATCTGTAGGCACATCCCCAACCATCATCATCCATTCGATCTTGCATGTAATGATGATAGCTGTACAGTCCTTGCACTGTTGCTACTTCACCATCTTTCACTAAAAACAAATGTCATCCTGCTTCAAATTATGGAAACAACCAGTGCATAGAATGTTAAAAGATCAATGTTATTTATGCGTAAGATAGTGATAAAGCCTCCAGAGTTGAAAATTATATTTGAATTAACCTTTACAAAGACATAAACACAATAAAAAATAACTTTTTAGCTATAGCTGCTTCGGCAGCTGATGAGGAAAGATAGTACACATCCAACATTCAAATCTATATATAGCAAACACTGATTAAAATAAACATGCCATGTGAATTGAAACACAACACCAAATTTGTTAAAAATTGGCTTCTTCAGTGCCAAAGGAAAGGAATGGACAGCAGAGAATGTAGGTTGAAACAGGAGGACAATTGAGAATGGAAGGAAAAAGGGGGGAGGGGGTTAAAGGATCTAAGGGCCATCTCAGAGTAAGATCAGGATGGTATTGGTAGATAAGTTCTCACTACCTGTGTTCCGAGAAACAGCCGCTAACAGAGAGGACACTCAGAGCACAAACTATATACAACAAAAACTTAAGTTGACCAAGTATACATTGGAGAGACAGGGTGTACAAAAGGCATTTGGCATTATGATACAGAGAAATCAGCCACTGCATGGTATGCAGCTATGAAAAGCCATGCCACTTCAAAAAAAACTAGGCTGATATTGCGAGAAGATCACTGGTGGCCTAGAAGGATAAAAATGACATTAGAAAGTGACCCTTTTCCAGATATAAATGAGATAATGGGTTTAGGCTTCATGGTGCATGGCACACTTTAAAACGGATGGAACAAATCGCAATCTCCTCTCTGTCATACCGTGCCGTGTCCCACCAGGCCAATGAAACACATCACAGACCAGGCATCCTGTTTGACCAAGTGTAACGAACTTTCTATACGGATAGCAGGCAATTAGTATTTAATATCATAAAACACCAGTGAATAACGCAGTTCTGCTCTGGAATAAGGCCGCAGTACAGTGGCCAAAATGTCAGCTTCTTACATTCTGATGTGGCCTCACCCAGACAGCCAAGAGATCCTCTACTCCAGACACAGAAGCCTACAGTTAGAACAACTTATGTTACTGGTATAACAATGGTGACACATGCCACGAAAGAATGATCAGGAATTTAATTAAATACTATTGGAGACCATTCACCCTCATGGACATTTTATTAGCAATCTGACCTACACATGAAGAACGACATGGAAATTTTCATGGGTTGCATCTCCTATAATGGGAAAAGCCACTCCAGTGATTCGATTGGCGAACATTATGGTAGTGTTCCAATATTTTATTCAGTTAATCAACACTAATGAATGATTTGTTGGCTAGCCCACAATTATCACACTGTGCACTTCATTTTCTACACTGACAAGTGTTTTACACCTGAAAATTGCTGAATTTTTCCATATTAGTGCTTTTCTTTAAATTACATATTTCTGGTACGTGAAATTCCTCTATGTTCCCTTGAAAGGGTACAGAGGATTTTGAAAAGGAGAAGTCTTATTAATGCTAGCACCAAAGGAAATAATAGCATTATTGTACGATATGTTTGAAAGGGTAGGTGGGTGATAAAATGAGTGAAATTTATATATGGACAGGAACAAAATGTTATTAACAATGAAATAAAAGGTGTTAATAGTGAAAAGGAATTATAATTTAGGATAGGGAAATGAGCAACCACTTACCTTAAGATGATGGATGTTGAGCATGAACAGACAGAAAAGACAAACACATGAATATGTGGGTGTTGTTGGAGGATGTCTCACTGTGAGGTAGTCTCGCACAACACGCACCCCCCATAATGTTCTCCTGTTGATAAAGGGCTGGACCCGAAAATTCCTATATCATGTGTGTATTTTGTCTTTTTGTGTGTTCATGCCCCACATCCATCATCTTAAGGTAAGTGGTGGCTCATTTCTCCATTCTAATTTGTAATTCCAGGAACAAAATGTAATTTATTAGATTGCAGATATCTATGTATAGTAGAAATTTGAGGCATATAGCATCACTAAGACTGAAGAAACTGATTTATAAAAATGGTCTGAATGGCTTCACAAAAACGGTATGCGGTGCTGCTGTTGATTCACAGTGTGTCCAGATTGACCATTTTCTATAGTTCCTTATCTGTTCTTATTTAATGAAGAAATAATTACTTATGTCAGGAAATAAATTTTCAGTTAAACTTTTAAAAACAGTTAAATGAAACATACCACCTGAAGGTCCAATGTTTTCATGTGGATTTATAAGAGGAATATTTTTTGGCAGTTCCTCTCTAAAAATGTGAGCATTTGCACGTCGGAAGAATGGTCTATCAAGTGGAAGATCCAACTGCTGATGAAGGTCTGATCGCACCTGTGCTAAGTACAGAAACAATATGTCTTATTGCTGCAGATCAGTTAAGTAAGTGTTTACTGATAAAAACTAGAAACATTCTACCATGGCTAGATTTTCAAAACCAAAATATTTTAAAATAAATTACTACAGCACATTTAACTTCTAAAAATTATGGGCAGAAAACAATATTTTTAGCATTAGGCAAGCCAAGCAATATATCATCACTTCTTTTGCTAAAAGATACTAATATGAATCCTTAGGTATTGTGATAAAATGCTTTTTATGTCAGTGTCCAGAATTTATACATTTATCATTACCATTGCTAAAATATTGTTGTTATATATATAGGATAGGGAAAAATAAACAGATACCCGTCACTTACCACAGATGAAGGCAGGAGGGCAAGACAAACACGTAAAAACACAAAAACATAAACAAATTGCACAATATTTCGACATGAGTCTTAATCAGTTACTACCCAGCTACTAATCCACAAACACAGTCTTCCTCGTCCCATCAGAAAGCCCCATGGATCCTTCACATGTAATAGACCCCACTGTAAGATGTGAGACATTCACCATGCCTCCACCACTTTCACCAACCCTATCACTGGCGAGATCTTTCGTATCATAGGACATGCCACCTGTGAAACATCCCACATAATATACCAGCTAACCTGCAAACACTGCCTGGCTTTTTACATAGGTTTGACTACCAATCCGTTAGCCATTAGAATGAATGGCCACCGTCAAACAGTTTTCACTCGGAATCCAAAACATCCAGTAGCTATCCAAGCCATGTCCCATGACACTAATAATTTCAATTCTTGTTTCATGGTCTGTGCTATCAGAGTCCTCCATAACAAGAGCAGTTCCTCTGAACTCAGAAGGTGGGAACTTGCCTACCAATACAAACTAGGCACAAGGCAACCTCCTGGTCTTCATTTGAGATAATACCCAGTTAGTACTTTTCCTTCCCTCTCCCCTATACTTGCCTCCATGCCCACCGTCTACAGTATATTGAACCACCACATACCATACTACATAGATCCTTTTATTATTATTATTATATTTTTTCAATTTTATTTTGATTACTTATTTATTTTTACTTTCTAAAATTTATGTTGTGAACATTTTAATATATTTTTCTGCACTTTTTGTAACATTTTGCATTCTCAGGTACTAGCTCCAATTCACTGTCGCCCTCTACCTGTCCTCTGTTTGAATTTACCCCCACCACATTCCTGACAAATGGTCATTCTGTGAAACAGTCTCCCACACCACCCTCCATCCTTCATTTTCTCCTGTTGACAAAGAGCCAAGTCTCAAAATATTCATTGTATTTCCTGTTTTTTGTGTTTATTTATGTGTTCACCCCATGATACCATCATCTAAGGTAAGTGGTGGTTGATTTCGCTATCCCTTATATATAGTTACCAGGAAATAATAGGAGCTAATTAGCGAATGGATTTGCAAAAAAAGGATGGTGAAGTGAACCACCACTTACCTCAGATGATGGTTTCCTGGGGTGAACACATAAAAAAAACACAAGAACAGGAAAAATAATATTTCAGGACTTGACCCTTCGTCAACAGGAGAACATCACGGAGGGAGGGTGGTGAAGGATATCGTCTCACAAATATTCATTGTTTTTCCTGTTCTTGTGTTTTTTTTGTGTGTTCACCCGATGAAACCATCATCTAAGGTAATTGGTAGTTCATTTCGCTATCCTTTATATATATATATATATATATATATATGGGGGGGAGGGGGGGCAGTCGTTACAGACTACCGAAGTGAAAACTTGAAACTTTGAATTCAGACGTGTAACACATCATGCTTACAGCTACAGATATAGTAAATAATAATAATTCCGTGTAGTGGAAATGGTTCTCTTTTAGGATTTTCAAATTAATTGTAGTATCAAAAATTAAAATTTCATAATTTGTAAATTGAAATTATTAACATTAGTCTGGTTTTCACATCTAACGGCACTCCTAGCAAATAATTATAAATATATTTCAATATGGTTTATCTATTGATCAAAACATATAAATATAAATACAACTTAATTGACATAATAATTAATATACTTTTCATTCCCCAACTAGACACCTTAACCACTGAGCTATCAAACCGCAACAGATAAACTGTTAATATTAGCATGTTGGTGACACAAACTCATAAGATTTTTCCAATCTGAAAATCACCCAATGCACCTAAAGAAGTTTTCACTTCAAAAACTAAAAATCTAACTATGTCCAAAACCGAAATTTGGTCAAATCTTCCCAAAGGAGACATACCAAGTTATTGCGCTAGTGGCGGGAATTCCAATTCCTTTCCACAGGGGCCCACAGTTTAACATGGAATCAGAACCACGGAACGTCCTGGTGTAGCTCATATAATCAAATACAACTCTAAAAATTCCTGCTCCCCACAGGATTTGAACCCGCAACCAGAGAAACTTTTTGAAGTAAGACCTTAATCACTGAGCTATCAGACTGTGAAGTATACGTGTGCTAACTTCTCAAAATCGGATAAAAACTTTGGGTTTGTATGAACAACAGTGACAGAAGATATTGTGTGTGTGTGTGTGTGTAGGGGGGGGGGGGATTTATGAGAGGGTTTTGGTTTCTGTAAAACAAACGTAAACAGTGTTTTTTTTTTATTTGTTTTAAAGTATATGTATGCAAAGTTCCATCAAAATCTGATACAAAATGTGTGTTTATATAAAGATTTTGTGAAAAGCGTCCAATGTGCATATCATGTGCGCAACAGGTGACTTGATGGTGATGCGCACAACAAGTGGCATCTTGGTGACGAAATGTCACGAACTCGCAGATTTACCCCCATCCAATCATTGCACAATGCACCAATAGAAGTTTTTACTTCAGAAATAGTTACCATGACATTTGGAGATGTCATGTTCACTTCACCTACACAAGAATCATGTACTTGAAATAAAAGCAAAGGCACATGAAAAATAAACATCATTTGACAAGATGATGCATCAAGGTTTTACTATGTTATCATTAACATTCAAACTATATATTGGTAAAACAATGAAAAAATTCAGAAAAATTTATAATGACTTAATTTATAACGACTTGATCAGAAGGAATCAACATGCTTCATGCCTTTCTGCTGATATTGTCCCTTGAGCTTGTGATGGTAAAAACAAAGTAAAAAAAGCAAGGATATTTTTCTTTAAGTTTAAGAAACAACCACAAGTAAAGCTTGAAGCAAAGGAAGGTACCAAACCACATTAACACTAAAAAAAAAAAAAAATACTATGCAGTGATCGAGGATGCAAAAAAAAATTATGGATGTTATAAATATCAGTACCAATACAAAACAAAAGGCTCAAATGCATGAAATATTCAGTGAAGAAAGCCATTTACGAACATTTAATAAAAAGAATAGATGGAATAGCAGTAATATTTTGAGGTGCATAGAGACTGGTTAATTTAATATTGGTTACAGGACAAGAAGAACTTGCACTGAACCTATTGAGACACTGAAGACATGAAAAATTTCAGATGGACCAATACATGGAATTTTAGCCACCACTGCTAAAATAAATCAGTGTTGCAATTAACTAGAAAATTTGGAGGTAAAAACAAGTGTCATGCTGAGAAACATCCTACTTGGTTTCATTCCTTTTATCAGGAAGTAGAAAGATCAATGTCAAAGCTGAAAATGAATGACATTTTTTAATCTCAAGTATATGGCAGATTCTTTTGTAATCACAAACAATGCAAGACAAACTCTTTTTGAATTAATTAAAATGTTTAATACAGATTGTCGGGCATTAGCAATGAATTAAAATTTTGATTCATTATGACATGTTTAAAGGTATTAAAAGAAACTAAACAAAAATAAAATTTCTGAGTTTTTAGAAAATAGTGAGACAATGAATGTATTAAAACAAAAATTTTCAAGCACAGTTTTTTTTCATAAAGAGCATTAAATGTTGAGAGCTTCTGACACTTGTTCACAAGAATGGTCAAAGAAAATTTTATAAAACAATAAACTCACCCAATCAGCTACCACACGTTAGTTACTACAAGTCAACTATTCAGATCTTTGTGAACGGAGATTTTCCCAGTGTATAAATGTAACAAAGTCATCACGGGTTTGCAGCCGGATATTTTCATAAAATGATAGCAAGATATGTTTACCTGATGAAGACAACAGAGGACGTTGTCAAAACGTTGTCATCGTTTATGAAAATATCTGGCTGTAAACCCGTGAATACTATGTTGTATTCAGATCTTAGGGACCGTGCACAAACTACGTGGCTCGGTCCAGGGGGGGGAGGGGTTGGCTGGAAGGCTACGTTGGGCTACGTGGGGGGAGGGGGGGTTTCAAGCCAGGCCACGTAGCTTTCCTTTCATAACATTTTTCACAGTTAAAATGAGGAACTGAACTAACAAAAGCATGTGAATATTTATTTTCCTCAGTTAATTATCTCCTTATGTAATTTACAATAGTCTGGCAGGAGAAAACAGTAGAAAATATCTTCTGGAATCAAAACGGAAAAAAAGCTACGTGCTACATGGGGGGGGGATAGAGGCAAAAGCTACGTAGGGCTACGTGGGGGGGGGAGGGGGGTTCACAGGAGGCCAAATTGGAGCTACGTGGTTTATGCATGCTCCCTTACTGGTACATAGGTACATGTCTAAAAACTCCTGCCTACCTGGAGTTAGTATAAGATTACTATTCCACAACTGCCTACTAACCTTTAAAACAATTACATCAATTTCAGGAAAAACAGTTGTGAGCAGTTGTTGTTGTTGTTGTTTAAGTTTTAGGGCGCGTCGACGACGAGGTCATTAGCGCCCTAACAGAAACCAAGCGTGACAACGTGGCAAATTTGCCGTCTGTGTGGCCGACTGTAAAGGGGTCGGCCACAGAGACAGCACAATAAAATACTAACATACTAAGTAAAATACCGTCTGCGTGGCCGACTGTAAAGAGATCGGCCACACAGACGGCAGCATAAAATATAAAACTGAGAGTAGAATATAAAATAACATACGTCAACTGGTTGGCTGTAGAAAGGCCAACCAGTGAAAAAACGAGTTAGCTGGCTGGCTGTAAAAGGGCCAGCCATATAAGCAGAGTCAGAAGTAAAAACAGAACTTGGATTGGTGGTTGTAAAGTGCCACCAATCCAATGTAAAACCTAGGCCGATCTGCCCAAAATTTTTGGGACAAGACCGGCCAAGCTGCAAAACTTTAAAACCTTAGCCACATTGTCACCGTCATCGTTTAAAACAAGGGACAGATCGTTGGCTAAGCCAACGTCTTCCCTTAAATCTAAAAACAGTACACATTCGGTTAAAATGTGGCGTACCGTCAAAGGTACGCCACAAGCATCACATTCCGGTGGGTCCTCCCGGCGGAGAAGAAAGCTATGCGTCAGAGGACAGTGCCCTATACGGAGGCGAGTAAGGAGAACCTCATCCCTCCTCGCCCGCTGGAAGGAGCTGCTCCACGGCTGAACGGTCGGTTTGACCAGCCGGAGCTTATTATGCTCGACTTCCAGCCACTGCCTCTGCCAAATATCAAAGATAAACCTCTTCGCCGCCGAGGCAAGGTCTGACTTTGGGACCGGTTCAAAGTCGGTTCTGACCTTGTCGCAGGCTAACTTGGCAGCTACATCAGCTGCCTCGTTCCCCCTGATTCCCACATGGCCCGGTACCCAGCAGAATAATACCTCCTTTCCACGAGATTGGAGGGAAAGGAGGGCGTCCTGGATGTTTTGGATTAGACGGTCTGCTGGGTACATATTACCTATGGCCTGAATACAGCTGAGGGAATCACAGCATATAATGAAACACTTATTGCGCAGTACTTTCATATGCTGGAGCGACTTTAATACGGCGTAGCACTCGGCAGTGTAAACGCTGCACTTACCGTCAAGTTTGAATGTATATGTCGCTCGAGGGAACACGACGGAGCAACCAACTCCGTTAGCCTGCTTAGACCCATCCGTATATACCGGGGTAAACGTGTGATACTGGTTTAAAATATCTCTAAACATATTAATAAAAACCCTGTCAGCGGTAAACAGTTTGTTATACCGAGACATATCTAAAATTATTCTGGGCCTCTTTAAAAGCCAGGGAGGAGATTTACTCCAACCCTGGTGATAAAAAGCGGGCAGTTCGAAACCATATTCCTCTAAAATAGCCCTTGTACGGTAGCTGAACGGTTTAGTGGCTCTATGGCGATTAGTGTATAGCCGTTCAAAGTCTGGATACATAACTAGACCGTGCACGGGGCTGCCTGGTGTTATGGCAATGTTTAGATAGTGTCGCACCATGAGGAGATGCCGGCGGATGGTAACAGATGGCTCGCCAGAGTCAGCATGAATGCTGACAATCGGGCTGGTGCGATATGCACCCGTGGCGAGCCGAATACCAGCATGGTGGACACTATCCAGTATCCGAAGATAACTGTCCCGTGCCGATCCGTAAACGATGCAACCGTACTCCAGACGCGACCGTACAAAGGCTCTGTAAAACTGTAGCAGGCATGAGCGGTCAGCGCCCCACGACCTGCCACATAGACATTTTAAAATATTTAAGGCTTTTGAGGCTCTGGCTTTCACATCTTTCAGATGTGGTAGCCAGTTGAGCCTTGTGTCAAAAATGAGGCCCAGAAAACGAACAGTATCAGTAAAACGTAAAACAGTGTTCCTCAAGGTAAGGTGGGGCTCCGGTAAAAGAGTTCTACTACGAGTAAAAAGTACACACCGGGTTTTCTCAGCAGAGAAACGAAAACCGGTGTGCACTGACCATTCGTCCAGCCTGTTCAACGTGAGCTGCAACTGCCGCTCAGCGCTTCTCAGGCTGGACGATGCGATAAAAATTAAAAAATCATCTACGTACAAGGAGTACCGGATGGGACTCCTTATTACGTATGATATGCAGTTTATCGCAATAGCGAAAAGGGTCACGCTTAAAACTGATCCCTGAGGAACACCGTTTTCTTGGATAAAAAGATCTGACACTTTACTACCGACTCGGTACCGGAAGCAACGACCAGATAAAAATGACTTTAAAAAGCGGGGCAGGTTACCCCTAAAACCCCATTCGTGTAACTGTTTTAATATAGCATGCCGCCAGGTAGTATCGTAAGCCTTTTCGAGGTCGAAAAAAACACCTACAAGGTGTTGCCTGCGAATAAACGCATCCTGTATTGCCGCCTCCAGCAGGATCAGGTTGTCCAAGGTGGAACGGAACTTCCTGAATCCACACTGAAAGCGGCTCAGCAGATTACGGGACTCAAGACACCAGACGAGGCGGCGATTTACCATCCTCTCCAGTGTCTTCCCCACGCAGCTTGTCAAGGCAATACTACGATAGCTACCTGGCAGCAATTTGTCTTTCCCAGGTTTTAAAATAGGTATTAATGTTGCTTCTTTCCACGAGTCGGGGAAGTGTCCTCCGGTCCAAATATGATTAAAAATATCTAAAAGGTACTCCTTAGCATCATTACTAAGATGCCTCAGCATCTGGTACTGGATCATATCAGGTCCTGGAGCGGTATCATTAGCACTGTTTAGTGCAGACTCCAGCTCCCAGGATGAAAACGGGCTGTTATATGCCTCTGTGTCCGACGAATCAAAGCACAGCGTGCGCCTTTCGGCAGCAGTCCTTCGCTGCTGGACCAGAAGGTCCAAGGTGGCAGACGAAGTGATGGCAGCGAATTTCTCCGCCATCAGCTGGGCTATGCTTCGTTCGTCGGTTATCACACGTCCGTGATCCAGCAATCCAGACACTGGTGGGCGGGAGCACCTTCCAGATATACGGCGGATAGACTCCCATACTTTCGATGAAGGTGTGGAACGATTTATTGTACTCACAAAGTTCTGCCATGACCTTTTCTTGCTCTCCTTAATAACCCGACGCGCCTTAGCTCTGGCTATACGGAACGCTGCCAGGTTGTCGGTTGTTGGGTTCAACCTGAAACGACGCAACGCCCGTCTGCGACCCTGGATAGCGGAACGACATTCGTCGTTCCACCAGGGGACGGGCGTCCTTCGCAGCGTTCCGGAGCTTTTTGGCATGGAAACGTCAGCAGCGTGGTGAATCACTTCTGTGAAGTGACTCACTTTGTCGTGTATGCTGTCCCGCTGTTGTAACAAAACAGAACGGCAGAAGAGCTGCCAATCTGCTTTGCTGACGTTCCATTTGCGTCGGGTGTTTCGGCCTCTACCCTCAAAGCCCACGTGCAACCATATAGGGAAGTGGTCGCTTCCATGAAGGTCGCGATCCACTTCCCACTGCACGGAGTCCGCAATTGAAGGAGAGCACAACGAAAGATCAATGGCAGAGGACGAACCGGAAGCAGTGGTGAAGTGGGTCATTTGTCCTGTATTCAGGATGCAAACGTACTCTTGCTCCATTAATCTACCAACCACTCGGCCTCTGGGGCAATCGGTGTTCGAGCCCCACAACGCACTATGTGCGTTAAAGTCTCCTAGGAGGAGGAATGGCCGAGTAAGCTGCCGCAGTATGTCGGTAAGTTCGTCATACTCGACGGGCGTATTTGGTGGTAGATAAATGGAGCAGACGGTCAGTTTAATAGGACCGTATATCCTCACTGCCACTGCTTGTAGGTTAGAGGTGAGAGCAACGGGTTCGGAGTGGACAGTGTTTCGGACAAACACAGCCACTCCTCCCTTCGCTCGATCACCCTCGGTGTCGTCCTTTCTGTATATGTCATATCCTCTTAGCACAGGCTGGTGTAATGGTCTAAAGTGTGTCTCCTGTAAACAGAGACACAACGGATTAGACCTGTGCTAAGAGTTGGACTTCTTCTCTTGTGAGCCTGAAAGCCGTTGACGTTCCACTGAAGTATGGGAGCCATCCTACCTATTTAATTTCACCCGCCCCGGTTCGGGTGGGTCCTCCGATTGCTGACTGCTGAGGAACGGAACCAGGTTCGTCCACCAGCATTTGATTCGTCTTCGGGGTCCGAAGACGAATCCCCATTTTGTAAGGCCTCAGGGCCTGGCGGGTCTTTCTTCCGCCGAGGCCTTCGCCCCTTTCCTTCCCTCCCAGTTTGTGGTCTGGGGGGAGAAGAGGAAGGGGACTTAACAAACATACTGGGATCCGCCTGTTTGAATTTCGGACCCCGAACTTTTTGCACAGTTTGCCATCCGCTGCTGTCGGCGGATGCTGCTGCGTTTTCTTTGCCGCAGGTACTACTGCGGATGTTGCTGTTGCAATTGGTTCTACAGGTGTAGGTTCTGCGACGGATGGCTGTGCTTCTGCTGGTGGAGCCGGTATACCTGCTGTCCTAGTGGTCGAGGTTGTGGATGTGTTGCTACCAGCGTCCGCGGTCTTCGGTGTTATGACCTTAGTGGACGTAGCGCCACATTTGCATTGACATGAGCACGTCGTACTTGTGCCCATGTCTGCAAAGGACGTCTGTGTAGCAACACTTTCCTTCCTGACGGGAGTTGTACAAGGTTTTGGCGAAGCTACTAGCGAAGACAGGTGGCGCAAGCGCCTTAAACCTCTTCTTCGCTTCGCCATAAGGTAGACGTTCCTTGGTTTTCAACTCCTGTACCTTCTTCTCATCAAGGTACACTCGACACTCCCTGCTCCAGGCTGGATGAGACCCGGAGCAGTTGACACACACCTGTGGGAGAGTACAACTAGTGCCTGGCTCAGTGTGCGGCCTTTCCACATTTCCCACAGGTGGGGTTGCCCTTACAAGTCGCCGTCGTATGCCCGAAACGCTGGCACTTAAAACAGCGCATTGGTTCCGGGACATACGGACGGATGTTCAGGTTTAAATAGCCCGCTTTAATGGCTTTGGGCAACGTCGGAGTGTCGAACGTCAGGACGAAGGTGGCTGTCTTCTCAAGACTGCCGTTAACCCTTCGTGTGATTTGACGAACCTCGACCACATGTTCTGTTGACCATTCCTTAAGGAGTTCCTCGGTTGTAATATCGATTAGGTCGCGGCAGGTTACCACGCCTTTACTCGAATTCAGAGTTTTATGGAGTTCGCACTTTACATGCGAACTCCCCGAGCTTCTCAGACTTAAGGAGGAGGACAGCCTGCTTTTGGGTGGAAGTTTCCAAGAGCAGAGTCCCGTTCCTCAGCTTCTTGACCGATTTAAGGGTCCCGGCAAGACCCTCTAAACCTTTCTGTATGAAAAAGGGGGACACTTTCTCGAAAGATCCCTCCTTTCTTGACATTATAATGAAGGCATTATCTATGACGTAATCCTTCCTGTTACTAAGTCCATTTTCAGGAGGAGGGCTTTCAACCCTCGCCCGCTTACCGCTACCTTTTTTTTGGGCGTTGGAGTGACATTTCCTCTGCGGCATGCCCAAGGCCAGCAGAGGGTGAAGGGGATAAATTAGGGAAATCTGAAATTTTGTTCCCACGAGTCCGGAGGACCTAAAAGTCGAGCGACGTGGAGCCCCCGTATCACGCCACCAAGCCGAATACAACAGGGGTGCGGCAGGTGCCCCTGAGGTTGTACGCTAGCGGGTGGTTTGCCTCACCACCCATCCACCTCCTCGGCACGTTACTCACCTTGAGGTTGAGGGGTTTTTTATAGAGGTTTCTACCGTCCTCGCGATCCGGGCGATGAAGCCAAGATCCCCGTTCTCCTAGGCACACAACGTTCCACCGCCACGCCCTACGGTGGTCGTTGAAGCATGGTAGGAGTTTACGGTGTGGGAAACTTGCGGCGCTCACAAGTTTCCAGCTCGGGCACCGCGGGTTCGCCAAAACCCGTACCTGGCACTTGCGTACCAGGCCCCTGCGGGGAGTTGTGAGCAGTTTTCTGCACAAATAAAGGTTTATCCCATAAATTGGTAATATATAGAACAGGATAATTAATTCCATGTTTGCCTAAATATTGCATTTATTTGTTGTAACCGATGCCTGTTTCTTCTCTCCTGGAGTATGCTGCCAGCCAGCATTTTTTCCCCTAATTCATGTATTTGTACTAATATGCTCCCGTGAAATGTTTAAACAATGACAATCATCTGAAATATACTTATACATACACAAGTCATCTTCCTTTGCATTCTTCGGGTAAGCCAAAGTAATAAAATGTCCAAACTTTTGTGGTAGGAAATGGTGTGGTACTGGTAGTGAGAAGCTTCTTCTGTCCCCTGACAAATGTGACAGCTGTTCTACTAAACACTGCTCTGATAGCTGGATACTGCGTTCCACACTAGTGTGCAACAGTTTATAGACGTCTTGGAGAAGTGTCTTGCGGCTAACAAGGGTTAATGTATCTACACGAATCCACAGCTTCAAGCATTCATAATGCCCTGAAATAAATATCAATAACTAGAAAACTATGACAATACAAAAGTAACATTAAAGCATAATTTAATACAGACAGCCATCGACCTGAAAGTAATGAAATAAAGTGCACGAACTCTCAAAACAGTCTAAATCGATATCTCAGAGCTCAAATCTTCAAAATTACAATACTTTCAGAATGATATCATATAAAAGTAGTGTAAAAATAATATTTATTAAAACAAGTAATAAGATAATGTTAAATTAAAAAACATCTCATTTAAATACATAAAGGGAAAAGTTAGATATTAAATCCCAAAGTATGGTTAACAGGCACATGTTGGAAAAAGTCTTGTTTGAGAGTGGAGACTTTGCCTGCATATTGATGCAGAGAAATCTTCACGGGAGTGCAGCCGGTTTGTGACGTAAAATGACGACGTTTCGACAACCTACTCGGTTGTCTTCGTCAGGTTTATTTTAGATATTATTGCTTGAAATCACAAAACAGACTCTTTTTTTGTGATTTCAAGCAATAATATCTAAAATAGACCTGATGCAAGACAACCGAGCAGGTTGTCGAAACGTCGTCATTTTACAACACTATCCGGCTGCACTCCCGTAAAGATTTCACTGTAAAAAGTCTTGGTTAACAGCCCATAATAATATATATAAATAAACTACATGGCTCAGTCTAGATGGGGAAGAGGTTGGGTAGAAAGCTGCGCTGGGCTACTTGGGGGGAAGGAGTGGAGGGAGATGGTGTGTCCGAGTCGAGCCACATAGCTTTTCATTCATATTATTTTTCGCAGTTAAAATAAGGTACAGAACAAACAACAGCATGTGGATATTTATTTCCATCATTTCATTATCTCCATATGTAATTTAGATATCCTACATACTAACAGTGCTGCACATGTGTGTGATTTGAAGTTGGGTTGCATGGGACCGGTGCATTTGAACTAGCCAACATGCAATGCCACATTCAAAAAACATTAGACACACTGTACCTAGTCTCAAATTCACTTACAGGTGGCACCCAGTGACAGTTCATATTGTTTCAATGGTTTGAAATAAAGCCGTTTTGATTAGGATCATCCACATGTGACCACACTGCTCGTTGATAAAATAATTATAATTTTGTTCTCTCAACTGAATTTCAGTGCAACTCATATTATAGTGTTTCCTGAAGTGTCATTTCAAAATTCATAGTATGAAGTGGCACTGTACAATAAACTTTATGAAGCTTATCAAAAGTGTTTTTCCAACAAGTTTTCATTATACAACGAGTTACACAAATCATTCCCTCATAATGTAGAAATAAAATTAACAGAACTGCAGCAAAAGAAAATAAAAAAAAGCAGCTCTTCTAAGTTTTTTTACACATAGATATAATTTGTTCTATTTTATCAATTAATGAACAATGATGAATGAGATAAGGAAGATGTTTCTAGTAACACGACAAGAAAACAATCCCTGGCCATACCTGAGATAGAGGTTTTCTCAAATAATTTATGATTTGCAAGAGTGGCTAGTGTCAACATTTCATTCAGAATATTTATAATTATAGAAAAGTACACAACACAAATATCAGATGTGTTCATAATATACGCAATAATTTTAATGACAGTCTGTTAAGAGAAAACGGTGCAAAATGTCTTCTGGAATTAACAGGGGAAAAAAGCTACCAGAAGAGGGAGGGTGTAGAGGCAAAGGCCATGTCAAGCTATATGGGGGAAGGAGGGATTCAAGGGAGCCCAAAATGGAGCCACTTAGTTAATGGACATCTCCTAAATGCACAGAAGAATATCACATGTCAAAACAAACTGGATCTGGAAACAATTTTTTCAATACTGAAAGATCCAATTGAAAAGTCATAAATTAAAGAGACAAGGTAGATATTTTATTTATTCGTTTTGATAAATTCTTATGCCAAAACAATGACTTATTTAAGAAAAAGTATAATGACATAAAATTTTCAAAATTACTAAACAAACTGACAAGGTAAAATTTGGAAACAATTGAGAGAAATCAGTGTTTTTGGTGAAATCATATCATAAATTCAGGACGATTTTGCCAATATATGTCAAAGTTTCCACGGCAATGGGACAAAGGAATAAGAATGGATAGTGTGGTTGGCCTTGCAGTCAGCTGGCTGTTATACAGGATCCGGCAATAAAACCTCCCACATTTCACGTAGCCGGTGTGCGGGTTGTAGTGAGGATACTGATGTGGAGTGTGTTTTGTTTTAAAGAGGTGTACATGCCATTTTCAGTGTGCGCCATGTCATGGCTTGGTGAGCATCGTGCGTTTGTTGTGGACGAATTTATTCGTAACAGTTGTTCTGAGATTTTCGGAGACGATTCGAACTTGGCTTACATGATCGTGTCCCGGATAGAAAAACTATTCAACTGTGGGTGTCAAACTTTATAAAGACAGGTTCAGTACTAGAAAGAAAACCTACAGGCCGTCCTCGGACTGCAACAACGCCGGAAAATTTGGCGCGTGTGAGTGTGTCTATGCAACATTCACCAATCTTTGGGGACACTTAAAGCCTATAGTGTACAAACGTCGTCTCACAACACTGCAAGCACTTAAAGAGGCCATTACCCAGGAATTGGCAGCCATTCCAAGAGAAATGACGCAAAAATGTATGGAGAACTTTCTGGATAGACTTTGTCAATGTGTCAACAATGGAAAGCAGATATAATTTTTAAAACCAAATAATTAAAAATGGCAAAGTATGTATTTTTCATAAATAAAAGTAATTATTCTCTATCATATTTAGTTTTTATGTGACAACACATTAAAATGAGGGAGGTTTTATTGCCGGACCTTGTATTTTGAACAATGTTGTGTGTGCATGCCAGCAGGTGAGGTGGACCTAACTGCTTTCAGTGATTTTTAGTTGGATCTCAGAAAACTTTCAAAGAAGGTAAGAGAACTCAATAATAGTCAGAAATAGTTAACAAAAGGATGGTTTTATTCGGTGTGACTGTTATATTTGGAGTGACTGTCACTTTGCACACAAACTAACTTGTATCTTCATAAAGTACTGAATCTGATAAATACTAATTTCAGCTTAGCGTAACGTCCTGATACTTGCTTGACTTTTGAAAAATAGACAGTAACTTAAATCTTTCTACAGTCTTTCAGTTTGAACTTTGTTTCATTATTTATCTCATGGACAAATTACTTACATCCCAATCTGTGTGATTACGAAACATTTTGGAAATAACTATCTGAAAAAGTGAATCTGGCTGACACAGTCAAAGCTAGCCACAAACGATAATATTCTACCCAATATTGGTAATAGTTTAAATAAACCAATGAACAATTGCTATGTGATTTGGCAACCATGACACGACGTCGATATTCAGAGCACTGAATAAGCCACTAAACTATCAAGAATATTGAAAGAGTTATGAATACGAGAAACAGTTACCAAGATTTGATAACACTTAAACAAAGAAGAGAAAGGGGAGATGTATAGCTAACATCAACGAATTAGTTCTATAGTCCGCATGAGAGGACATAATATAAAAATTAGAAAGGGACAATGTTGGTGGGACGAAAGACTATTTGTTAGCAAATAGAATGGTTAATGTATGGCATCATTTACGACAGTCAGTCATAAATTTTAAAGTAAAGACATTCAAAAATAACTTTGATTGTTACCCTGATACAGGGAGATAAAATGTATAAGTGTGTAGATACAGTCAAAATCAGATTACCTGCTGCCTGATGTATACACAATAAATAAATTTTTTGAATGAACAGATCAGTAACCTGGTGAAACAAATCATCAAAATAATCTTTTCATAAATACTGTAGCCTACATCAAAGACATCTAACTGATCTCGGATTGTTGCCCAAAGGGGAAATTATTACAGCTTCCACTGATTAGCATCTACATGTTTCAGAAAGCATATGGGTGGTCTTTAGTACTAAAAGAAAAGAGGGAATAAGATTCAGAATGAAATTTGCTGCCCTTAGTCATTCCCCCTGTTCTGTATCTTCCTTTATAAAGAAAACAGATTATCTCAGCAATTGCATAAAATATTTCCTTGTAACTGAGATACTTGTGCAAGGTGTGCAAGATCATCCAGGGGCAGAAAATCACTATGGGCATCAGATACAATAAGTACTCACATTTGCCTTTCTTCTCTTCCTTTCTACATTTTCCTCTTTCCCATTATGCTTGAGATTTGCAATGCTCTGTGATCCTTCCTTATATTTTTATTTATTTATTTATTTATAATGCTTGGACTTAGCTGGTATTGATATAAAAGGATCATCAACAATAGCTGACTTCTCCCTCCTCACGAGTTTAAGCTTCATATTCATTTGATATTATGAATGAATCCTGTAATGCCAGGATTCCAACTTTGTGAATATAACAATTCCCTCTGACCTTGCAGTGCTGTAATCTGCAGTCCTAGAACTATGATTATCAGCCATTATGTTGCAGTTTAGCATGTGCAGCATCTTTTTCTACTTCAATGTGAAGAACGACTTATATGTTCATATCTGTACAGTTATTTTAAAAAATCAGTAATTGTATCATTCAAAGTTATGAAAAGTTTTTTTTATATCTCTTTCACCATTTTGCATATACATTAGGTTCCGTAAGTCAAGGTTTTCACTATTGTCAGAATTTATGTAGCAATGGTAGTAATATGTTATAAACAAATTAAGCCATGACTTACTCTTCACATACTGAATAACAGGAGCTGCTCGAATACTAGTTTCAGATTCCACTTCCACTGTTGGTTTTCTTAACATCTCTAACATTAATGTTTCCTATGAAAAAGATCAAGTTGCAATTATGGTGGTTTTCACAGAAGGAATAAAATGGTTTCTATGTCAAAAAGCAACTTACAGGATAGTTGGCACTATTATTTCGTCTCTTCCCTTTGTTTGATACTTGGTCATGCTGAGTTTCTGAACAGAGAGCATATACATCACCAATTGTCGAATCACTTGTTAATTCAGTACAAGGACAAAATTCATGTTCACCTTGAAGATAAAAACCCATTTTGGATAAGCAAAGGCCAACATTCCATTTGAAATCTGTATAGAAACCACAGTATTTTGAGCGTTTTTATCAAAACATTAAGCACAGCAAACAATGTAAAAATGTATAGAATTTTAAAATTCAAAATTAATGATGACAAAAGTTTTAGTGAAGTTAAAAAGATGTCATCTATATTTTAAGAGTTATCTTTCATTCTTACCTTCCTTTGTAAAGATGACACTGCTTCAACAAAACTTTCAATTGACATTTCACAGGTTATAGGTAGTATGCCTTTTACTCTGATATGTAAGAATTGTTTCCAAACTTCTTGGTCTTCTATTATTTGATATGCTTTATCAGTATACTTGTTGTTGCCACTGACCAAAACTTTCACATCACTCACATCATGAATAACACGTGAAATAGCATAATGCTGATCAGAAATATTGTTCTGTAATGGAGCAAATTTGGTCAACAATTTTATAGATACACTAAGAAATTTACAAACTGAGTACCATGCTATCTAGCAATTCTTGAATTTATATTCTACTGTTAAAGGTATATTTATATTAGAGATGAAACAGATAGTTGTTGCCAGATTACGGTTATCTGGCCATCCTAGAGGCCGGATATTCAGTTGCCGAATATCCGGCTGAAGGTTGTAATTTGAGATTAGGAAAAATAAAAATGTCATTAGTAAAGAAAGGATTGCCTATTTGGTAATATATTGATATAAATAATGACAATAAGTTTTCTATTTTGAATTAATTTTCAGGTGGCACATTTTGATGCGTAGTTTGAAAACATTTCCTATTTCTCTTTGTGGTCTTAAAGAAAACCCAATGAGGTATTTTTTTTTTCTGTCTTCGACCAGGTACCTCTGCCATGACAAACCATTTGAAAATTAAATATCCAGTAAACTTTCATGAATGGAGGAAAGTTACAGCTGCTATTGTGCCTATACTGCCTTTATCATCCCAGGGACAAGTTTGTCTTCAATACTGAAAGAAAAGCAATTGACTATTTGGAAGGAAAATTACGCAAAAGCAAAAACAAAAAAAATCATTAAGTTATTGCAGGAATCTTTGCACTAGATAATGAGCTGTTATCTATCGTAGAAAGAAATGGATTTTCCAGTCCCCTAGAATAAGCTCTAACCTACTATAAATACCATATATTTCCCAAAAAAATTATACCTGACTTCTACAACAGAATTTACGAAAAAATAAAACAAACATTTATGGTGCTATCACTGTTCTTGTGAATTCTAGATCTGTTTACACAAACTGAAGTAGAACTAGAACATGGAGTTTTTGCTATGAAGCATTTCCATGGTTGTCACCCTTGAGAAAATATAGCAAGGAAGCTTAATAGTATCGCAAATGGTTGGGCTATTGACCAAAACAAAATACATTTACTCATTCATGACAGTGGCACCATCATAGTGAGTATGCTTCTGCAAGATATTTCATCCTATGGCTTCAAAGAATTTTAACTGAGCCTTTGAAGATCCAGCCCGAAGTGGCAGGAGAGATTGTTAGTGGTAGACGTCTCATTAAGCACTTTAATCGTTCAGGCTTTGTTCAAGAAAAATTGCTGATGATTCAACACCTGGTGCCAGATATCAGCACGAGACGGAGTTATACTTTTTATATGATAGAGTACCTGTTGGAACAAAAAAGGGTTATATCGCTACATCACCTCTGCTCTTCACTGCTGTGATGGATGACATCTTGAAGAATTTCAAAGAAGTGTATGGGAAAGAAACAAAAGCCATAGTCTTTGCTGATGATGTCATAATTTGGGGTGAAAGTGCAGAAGAGGTGCAACAGAAGCTGGAGACTTGGAACAAGTTTTTTGAAGAGTATGGACTGAAAATCAGCCAGAGTAAGATGGTGGTCATGGCAACAGGTACAGGGACTTCCAATATGAAGATTTACCTAACAACCAACAACTACAAAATGTTGACCAGTTCTAATATCTTGGCAGTACTCTAAGTAAAGATAACACCAGTAAAAGTGAAATTACAAACATAAATAATAATGCAGCAGTCTTCTATAACCAAGTGAGAACTCTATTGGGGACAACAAAGTTCCCAGAAGGTGCAAATGTACACTATTCAAAACCTATTACATCCCCATACTGACTTATGCACTGGAAACATGTACCCTGTCCAGAAGAGACAATAGTAAACTTCAAGCCTCTGAAATGAAGTTTTTGCATACCATGCTGCAGAGAACACAAAAGGACAAAGTGAGGAATGAAATCAATTGTACAGAGGCCAGTATAAACATCAGTGTGGCAAAATCCTTACAGCGTTCACGATTGAGGTGGTATGGACATGTCCAAAGGATGGAGGAAGAAAGAAGATCAAAGGCCTTCTTTAATATGAACATCCAAGGTAAAAGACGTGTGGGAAGGCCCAAAAAGAAATGGATAGACCAAATCAAGAAGGATATAGAAAACTTAGGGCTTGAACGGAAGACTGTTCATGAACAACAAATATTCATGGACAGGAAGCAGTGGAGAGTGCTCGTCACCAGCACCCGGGAGACTGGAGCTGGAGAATGATGATGATTGCTACATGTGGCTGATCACGGAATACACACTAATTTGACGTGGTAAGGTGCGTTAAGCTATTGAATCTCTTTGAAAAAATAACAAGTTCTGGTCTCTATTGCAATTCCGAGGTAATATCACAAGTTTCTGCACTAAAAAAATATTTAGATAATGATGAGAAAGCACAAAGATCTCCTGACTAACCATACATGAGAGCCTCTTTGAAAACTGAATTAAAAAAAAAAAAGTTGGTTTGGCTCCTAAAGTGAAGATTCAAAGTACTTGATTGCGACCTTCCTAGAGCCAAGATTCTAGACAAACTATTTGGGGTTTGCTGAAGCTGAACGAGCTCGTCAGAAGATTCTATTGGAATCTATAAAAAATGCCCTGTGAGGAATCTTCCACCAGTAGCAATTCATCCTCAATGGCTGTTAAAAGCAGTAGAAGGGACAAGAAAGAATCAACTGTGACTCATGAAACGTTTTGGATTTGTTTTAACAAGACAGCCAGTATCGCAATCAAGAAAAAAAAAGTGATAGCTAGTGAGTTTGACTTTTATTTAAAGTTATCTCAAATTGATCTGAAGCATTACCCATACATTTAGTGTTCAGCTAATGCCACACAGTACCCAAATTTGACAAAATTTGCTTGAATTTATTTTTCAGCGCCTTCCAATAGTGCATATAGCGAAAGACTTTTCTTTGAACCTGGCCTTGTTTACTAGGACAAGCAAAACTGGTTATTGCCTCTTTTTACAGAGAATACAAGTACAAGAATTAATTTTTTTGTTAAAAAATAATTAACAGTATTTTGATTTGAAGACATAGTGTTTTTATTTGTGTTTAGACTCATTATATACTTAGCATCTGTAAATTAAAAGAAAATTTCATGAAATTTTCGTAATTTATTGAGAATCCGATACCTGCCGGATATTGACCTACTATCTCGTCTGATAGTAAATATTGGCTGAATACCGGATAGTTGCCGGATATCCGTTTCATCTCTAATATATATATGGTTAATATGAGTACGGTAACCAATATATTAAAAAACTACGACACAAAAACTACAACACTTAAATTTTTCCATTAATGATGTTAATACCAGAATTTTCTGAAATATTTTCAACTCGTTCTTTATAATTTCAAAAAGCTGACTCAGCAATGCTTCACTATAGCTGGACTTGAGTTCACATATAGATTAAAGGAATATGTTTGGAAGTTTGTATTTTATATTTAGCTAAAATTAATATTTCTAAACTTTGAAAAACATTAGTTTTAAGTATGGTTTTATTCAATTTCAAGTTCATTGCAATGGTCTCAGATATACAATGTTTTTGGCGATTTCATTTGGCATATATATATATACCGATTTTCCTATATTGGAGCACACAATATATAATTGTCCATGATGTGATTTTACCCTTTTTCAAGATCCAATAATTTTATAGCAAAATGTTCTGAAGAAAGATCATTTTGTAACTCTACACACATTTCTCATCAATGAAAATTTATTAACATATTTCCGCTAATGTGATGCTTTTAAACACGCATTTAGTTCATTAGCTGATGTTGAACGTCAAATAACAGGTAATGGCTGTCGAAAATCACCTGCTAATAATATTAGAGCACCATTGAATGACCATTCATTTCCATGTAGATCTTGCAATGTTCGATGCAATGCTTCCAAAGGTTTTTATGTGTTATTGTGCATTCATCCAGTATCAATCTATTGCATCACTGGATTACCTTACCTTATTCCTTCCTAATGTTTTGAAATGTTTCAGGTTGGTATTTGATTGTTTTTTAATTCAATGCCAATTAAAATTTACTGTTCGGCAACCATCAAAAAGAGTCGGCACAATTCCAGATGATGCGATTGCCAATGTGATATTATGTTGTGCATGTATGGTTGCCACTGAAATAAGAAAAGGTTTTCCTGTGCCACCAGACTTACACATATAACCAACTATTCTTGTGAGTGAGTGATGGTTTATTTCTTTGCATCAGATCGAGGATTGTAATAGCTTTAAACCTTCTCCTGACAATCCATACCATTTTGGGGGGGAAAAAATGCCCATAAATCAGTCTAGTAGATTTTATTAGTCTATAGGGGACACAAATAAGAATATAGATTAGCAGTACCAGACACCTAAAAAAACTGTGGGAATGTTTTGTGTGTGTAGTGGACATGTTTCCTTTCTGCAGTAAACAGGATTTCGAAAAGAAACCTTATCAGAAAGCAGCAAAACAGTAGTATAGGCTTTCTTGGTGAGTAATTCCAATGGCTTAACTGTGTTTTGAATCTTAAAAGTGTCCATTTCCAAGCCAGAAATGTTCACATCACATTTAATTTAACTGCAATGGAGCAAAAAGGTCCCTTCACCCCCATCTTCCCCCTATCCTGCACCCACCTAAATTTGCCCTCTACAAATTTTATCTTTAAATTCTTTAAAAGATTTCAGTAAATTATTCATCATTTCTCTTGGTAACTCATTCCAATCCCTGACACCTTTACCTAAAAAAGAGAATCTTCCCACAACCTTGTGCCTGAAATCGAGTGCCAGCTTGTGGTCATGGTCATCTTTTCCCTTCCATGCACTACTTTTCATACCTACTCCAATATTTTTCCATGCCTCATCGCCAGTATACACCCTGTACACTCCCATGACCCTCCTCATCCTCCTCCTGTCATGCAATGAATCTCATTCCAGCTCCTTTATCATATCCATCACTGATTGCATTCTGCAATAATTTCCAGAAACAAATCTAGCAGCCCTTTTTTGCCCCCTCTCCAATTCCTGTATTTGATACGCAAAATGGGGGTCCCATACTACACTACCATATTCGAGCAATGGTCTGACCATTGATCCTTTTATATAGCATAATGTCATCTGCAAACAATCTAATTTCAGGCAGCAAACAATCAGCACAATCATTCATTAGAATAGCAATGGTCCCAATATGCTACCCTGTGGCACTCCCATTTATACTTCCACTTCTTTTGATACTACATTTCCTACCCTAACTTTCTGAACAATGTGCGGATGTTTGCCAAAAAGCTCATCTCCCAGTAGCTGGATATCCTGAAAGATCTCTTTCGATTTTTGGGGAGATTTTTGCCATATGAATCGTAATTTACGTATGGTGTCTTTTTTTTTTCTTTCTTCTTTCCTCAGGATTCTTCTAATAATGCCCTATCGTTGGGCATAAGAGATTGCTTGCTAACAGGGAAAATAAGTTTAATGATATCAAACCACTTTATCTAGCACCCATGTGTCATCATTCTCACCACAGTATTGTTTTTATTTTAGCCTGAACTGGTATATCCAAAAACATGTGATGTTTTTACATCTTTCTCAATGTTATTTTCTGTCTGGTTATTTAGCATAATACAGACTTCATTTTTCCCTAGTCTCCCTATCCTTCATGCCACCGCACACCAACTCCAAGACCATTAACTGCAGACAGGGAACTTGTCCAGGACGTTTCTTATCTGCAGTAAACGGAAAATTAAAGGCGTTGCCATGCCTGTTCTATTGGGCTGACAAGTGTTCTTTGAACAGTAAATGATGCATCCTGTATCTGGGAAAGTTTTTAATGAAGTAAGCTATTTTCGGATTTCAGCAGTTAGTGATTCACATACAGACAACTGTTGTCTTTTATATATGTATTAGATTAGTAGTACCACTGAAATAAGAAATGGTTTGCTGTGCCACCTAGTGTACCACACTGAACCAATTATTCTTGTGAATGATTGAAGTTTTCTTTCTTAGGGTCAGATTGAGGTTTTAAATAGCTTTAACCCTTCTCCTGACAATGCGGACAATTTAGCCTGTAAATCGGTCCAGCAGTTTTTTAGTCTGTACAGGACACACATACAAACTTTGCCTTTTATATACGTATACAGATTTATATAAATGTCCTGCACACATTCTATAAGATTATTTTACTGTCAAAATCAAGTTTTGGGGCTTTTTCTGACCAGTATTCACTCAATACAGTAATTTTTCTGCAGTAAAATTTTGAGCCAAGCATATCTGTTACCGGATAAGAATTAACACAGTAATAGGCGGCTCAGAGTTCTTCATAATGATGCACCTGTCCACATAACTCTTTGCCTATGGAGGATTACATGGCTGAATGTTGGGAGCCAATATAATGGTGTAGACATGATGCAACCTGTGATCTTTCTCGTTGCAGAATTAATATGAGTGTATACTTTCCTTACATCGATGATGATAAGCCAAACTGGAGCACAGTATTCAGCTGCAGATTAGATAAGGCTGAAAGCTGAAGTAGGAATTCATTCACTGATGCCTCCCAAGCAGTCCCTCAAACTTTCTGAACTATATTGTTCTGCATTCTGATCTTTGGAAAGTCCTATCCAGGATGATACATAGTTCGGAGGACGGGATTTTCATGTCTTCTCTCTGTCCCTACTTCATAGTTTCCTTTGCCAGCCCATCAACATTCTTGTTAAATCTGATTCGCTTGTATGATAAGACCTACATGAATCTTGATGAAATACTCAATATGTTGTTGAAGTAAATTTAATGGAGAATGTCCATTACTAGAGCTGCCATACTTTTGTTCCAACTATAGCAGTTTTCCAGTCCCCTGGTAAGTAGCATGCATCAAACTCAATCTAAATTATATTTCAAAGTATGGTACAATGGAGTATCTCTCTACCTTTAATGTATCTGCAGTAATAGCTTTTTAACTAACATTGCTCCCTCACAATACCCTTTGGATCTATTTCAATTTTTTTATCCTGCTGATTTTTATTCATGTGGAGAAGCTCCCGCTCTGGTTTTTCTGGAGCCATTCTTGAATTGTTGACCCTAGTGGAATCATTAAACCAGTAAATTAGTATTTCTGCTTTTCAAATCTTCAGTAACATCTACCCCCATACTTATCTATTGTCTTTGCATTATGGAGCTGGATGTGTAAATCGATAATAGTGACAGTGAAACTACTATTAGGCACTGATTTAGATGTGTAATGTGGTCTGATATGGAAAAACCAATATTTTCCATCAGGTTCCTGAACATCCTTTTAACAGCCATCTATAAGGCTAACTGTCAAACCAGCATACCAACAGGTACCACAAACTAGTCATCATTCTCTGCAATGTATTATAATTCACATACTGTAATGAAACTTCTTCAAAATTCAATGTTCATTGACTCCAACTTAGGAGCGCTTCAGATTATAGCATTATTTTTGTCAGTTATGTTACTAAGATGGTGCTGATGAGAAAATCTATTTCCTTTGTCCATTTAAAATTTCCAACAATTGTCATCTTATTCTAATACATAAACGTATTCGTCACTGCTTTATTCTAATTGATGATTCAGTTAGTGAAATTATGAACAGAGAAAAATACTACTAAATAAGCTGCTAGAAATTAGCAATAAATTGCTGAACAGCTGCAATCATACGAACAGATGAAAGAATACTTTCAGTATTTACTTCAAAGCAAAAATTCCATCAGGAGACTGTCAATGCCACATAAGAATTAAGTAAACAATAATTGTATGAAGCTTACACATAATTTTTCTTTTGCATGTTGGAAAGTCATTTCCTCATCTGATTCAGTGAACTTAATCAAACCAAAAATACATATTCCAGCTGGCAGGTTCTTTTCTGACAATGTGAATTTGGTTTGTTTACTGTCACTTTCATTTGATTTCGGTTCAAAGGAGTACCCCAATAAGAACACAGCATTGTTGTGTTTAATTCCATAAAGTAAACCAGTACCCTGTACCACAGTTCTCTGGATCCTCTGAAACAAAAATACGCCAAAACAATCATTCAAATACACTGTTGCTCTAATTGGCAGTCAAGTTTATTGACCCCATCACCACCAGTGGAACCATGAAAAGAAAATGGAATATATTTTACATGGATAACTTCACAATTACCACACAAAAAAGACTTATGAAATTTGTATTCCCGAAGTGTTTTTTATAGTTGTCATGTTTTAAGATTCTTTATAGCTTCGTGATTTTGCTGCGAAGTGGAGCTATTTATTTTATTTTCTGAATGTGCCACTTAACTAAATAAATGAACTGATAGTTTTTATATTCAGCACAGTTTAACTTAGTTTTAATAACTCCAAATACATCGCTTCAATTACATAATCGGACTTCTTAATATGCAGGTTCTCCTTAGCGCTAACAACCAAGGCAATCTCCTAGTTATATCTATCTGTCTATCTTGTTGCTATAGAAACCTTTTTTTTTTTTTAAAGAGTAATACTAACGGACCATAGAACTCTAACATTACAAAGATAAAGAATGACATTAAAATATGTATTCTGGGATAACCTTTCTGTTATCCTACAAAGTGTAAACATTAAATTTGTATCTCTCAACTGCTTATCTCTAAACACATTCCTGAAGTTTCAAAAATTGTGTATTAAAGGAACAGGAGAACATCAGATTCATAATATTCTGCCAATTCCACCTAAAAAATTATAATCTTTGAAACTACTTTTGCATGCTTTCAATCAAAGGCAAAACTATGTTCTTCCCAGATTTGAGTGGGGGCTACAGTATATCCGAGCTCATCCTTCTTTTCTACTGCAACTAACTTGGACAAGTACTCATCATTGAGATACCTCAAGCATAACTATGCAACTGGAGTTCCATTTCCAAGTCACTTACCAAAGTTGAAGGCAGAGACAATGCAAGAAACAATATTCATGTAGAAGGCAAAGAAACCATGTAGCAGGTAAATGGATGGGCACACATTAGGTATGGCAAAAAATGACTGTTAGACATCAGGTTGGTAGAGGTAGAAAAACAATATGGAAACAATGTCACAGGAAATAGCAATAATCAACAATTAAATAATAAAAACTATAAAAACAAAATAACACTTTAAAAAGGAAAAAGAATAATGAGCCACTATATACTATAGCAGCAATGGCCAACCCGCGGCCCGCCTTGAACATTTTTTCTGGCCCGTGAGATTCATCTCACTTTTACAAAATATCTTTATTTTATAATGGCCAAAGTGGCGAAAACCAATGTTTTTTAAAAAAAAATACAATATTTGTGTATCCATATATACAAAAATTAAATGTTGAAATTATGAGAAAAAATTAACTTTGTTTTTAAAATAATATATAATTTTATATGCGGCCCGCGGAGTTATGGTGCATTCCCAAAGTGGCCCACAAGATCATTTGAGTTGGCCACCCCTGTATTATAGGATGTTGGTACATACAGTTTTCCTGTGGACACACATCTTGATGGACAGCTGGTCGGGGGTAATACCTGTGAACTGAGGCAGACGTGTCATGGTAAATGACACATGGCCAATAACAGGAATGGTTTACCCAGTAGTACGACTGTAATAAATGTTGGTTTTGCAGAATCATCTGCTGCAGAGGAAGGATCCCTGAAGTTGTTTGCTACAACCAGGAGTTAGATATTTAAATGTCAAGATTTTTTATGGTTGGAAAATTTGCTGAAGCATGTGAAGGGGGCTATGGGGTGGAGTTGGAAAAGAAAGAATGCACATTTCAGGTTAGTAATGTATGAAATCAACTAAGACACTGGATTTGGTTAATAGAATCAAACCCATAATGCAGCTGGGTGATTGGGAGTGAAAAAGGAGGTGTGGAATGATAAGTGGACCATGATATGAGTGATTTGTTTTTGTTCAAGGATCAGGAGTTCATATGATGATATAAAGACTCGCAAGTTTGTAGAAGCACAAGAAACGGGATTTTTCATAACAGGTATGAGGCCGTAGGGAAATGAATGCAATTTAAGAGATGAGCTATTGTTACGGAACTGTCAAAATCAAGGTCATGTTTTTCACTGTGGGGTCCAGATTATAAATACATTATTAATGCATCTCAAACATACAAGTGTTTGAGGAATTTTTCTTCTAGCCCACAAAAATCGAGACAAGCACAAGGGGCCATGTAGATACTAATTCAAATATAATTTTACATGACAATGTAACAAAGACTAGAAACATGACATTAATCATGTTTTTGCATTGCAGTTTTTATATTGTATAACTTTTTGTTACTTATTTTTAAGGAAAAAATCTTCTTACATGACATATATGCTTATGAAAATGGTACAACTGGTATTTAAAGAACCACATATTTTTATTTGAAATCAATTTCAGCTAAGCAAATCATTCAAAATACATGGCCTGTCACATATTGCAATAAAAAGAATGTATTTCTGCATGTGCATAGAAGTTTTATTTTCAAACAGTAATATTAAGAGTGATTAACTGTTGAAATTATTACTCAGAATATCATTATCATTGGGGACCGTCTCCAGTTTCCCCGGTGTGGTTTGCAAGCCTTCCTGTGTTTTTGTCTTGGTTGTTATAGATAATCGTCTTCAACTGTCTCCTCTGTCTTCTCTGTCCTTAATATATTCCCAATTGCAGCCTCTTCTCTCTATGTCCTCCTTCAGTTGGTCTGTCCATCTTATTCTTGGACTTCGCACTGGTCTTTAGCCCACTATCCATTTTTCCAAATAAGTTTTTGGTAGTATTGTATTAGTCATTCTCTTGACACGCCCAAACCACTTAAGTCTTGATGACCTAAGTCTCTCTTCCATGGATTCCCTTAGTTCTAGGTTTGATCTAATCTCGTCATTCTTTATGTGGTCAAGTCTAGTTTTCTGGAGGGCCGTTCGAAGAAATTTCATTTCCCCTTCTTGGCTCTTGCTAATGTCCCTTGATGTGAAAATAGGAACGAGATATGATTTGTACAAGACAATTTTTATTCTTCTGGAAACCTTCATGTCCCATAGTAAGCCCCTCACAGAACTGTAGAAGTTGGCTCCTTAGGTTAGGCCCTACTTCATTCATGATTTCTAACTCACTTCTACCTTTACTAGCAATTATGCTCGCCATGTAGCTGAACTGGTCAACAACTTCAACTTCGTGGTCTTGTAATTTTATATGACAGACTATATTCTTTCAGCTTATTTTTAGTGCTACAGTTTTTTTTTCATTTCATATTCTTCAAACTTATTATTCCACCTTTCCAGTTTGTTTTGTATTTCTTCTTCGGTTCAAAAGTTACTCAGAATATAATTTGATTAATTGTTTTACTATAGAATGGTATAATTATTAAAATTCTAATTGACATAATTAATGTGATATCTCCAACTAATTTATTTGGAAATGATCGTAAAATGGTGTATACAAATAACATTCTGGTTGAATATGTACTGGAGTCACTAGTGGATTGGCTGCAATAAAATTATCTGGATCTCCTAATAAATATGGTCTAATGAATGAAATCAAAATTAGTATTGTAATTAATAAAATAAATGTAATAGAATCCTTGAATTTTAAATATAGATGAAACGGAATTCATTTAGTCCTGGCGGATTTCTTGACCCTGTAATAAGTAAAAAAAAAGAAGAATTATAATTATTGCTGTAATAATGAATGGTAAAATGAAGCACAATGTAAAGAATAAATTTAATGTGGCATTATCAACTGGAAATCCCCCACAAATTCATTGGACTAAATCTGCTCCAATATATGGAACTGCTGACTATAAGTTGGTAATAGCTGTTGTCCTCATGTCAGAACATAGCCTAGAAATGCCGCTGATATGATTATAAACAAAATCATTATTCCGACCATTCATGAATGACAAATGAAATTTCATGGTGCAACATTAACACTTTAATATTTATTTATAATATGGCATACGTTACTGACTACCATTGTAGCAGTTCCAATTTACATGCCTTTATCTGTAATGAACATTGAATTATAAGAAATAAATTAATTTGATCTATTTGCTTTCACGAGTGTCCTGTCCCAGCATCATTAGTACTCTACAGAGATGAATGTAGTTCTGCAAGCGTTAAGACTCACGCAGGCTGGATCGGAATTATAAAACAACAGTCTGCAAAATGAGGTATGAATTTAGCCTGTGTTGCCTGCATGAGTGGTAATTTCCAATATCACAACACCACTGGAATGTAATCCCAACAGTACCACACTCTTTAATAACAAAAACTGCCTCACAGTATTGCTGTCTAACTGGAATATGTTATATATGGTAGGTGTTGTACAACATACCTGCAGTTTTCAAAAGCAAGACAACTCTAAAAATATTTTCCTAAGTATATTTAACAGTGTCATACTGGTTCATAGTGTTTTACAACCTAATTTCTGCTTGAAAATAATGGTGCAGGCTGTATCACAGCAGAATTACAGCTGAAAATAAAATGTCTCGTAATTGACTACAGCAGTATTATGACGTCTTTAGTGAATGTTGTTGCAGCGGAATTGCGATCTCAACAGACACAATAATTTTAAATAAAAACTGCATAACAGAAACAGTTATAAAAAAAAAAAAAAAAAAAAAAAAGATGTAATGAATATGCTGTAAACATAACCTGGCATCTGATGAAACAATGTGTCATCTGGCACTTCCAACAGTAACCCTATCCCCTAACCTTATTGCTCAGTTATTGAAGTTTATGAAATTGACAACTTTCTACATTCGACGGAGCCAGTCTCTTATATTGGGATCAATGGAAAATGAATGTATTGTATTGAAACCACCTCAAGATAATTCCATATGGACAAGCAAAAATGCTACTAAATTTCAAAAATTTAAAATCGTCCATTTTTTAGGTTACATTTAGAAATGAACTGGGACAATGTAAATAAAAATTATTAAATCTGTTACACTATTCTAACTAGAGTTACAAGAGAGCAATGGTACTGTAAGGACTGCACCATAACGAATTGGCTAACAATGTTTTCTCAGAGTAAACAGAAAGTTATAAATTCCATAAAAGCCTTCCAGTCATGAAAATACATAATGCCACGTATTTCTTCCTTATGCCCGGGAACATAAATACACAGCTGACAAGCAAATAAATATTAAATTATGTGGTTCTCAAAGAACGCTGTAAAATAAATACCAACCTCCAACACACTTCTCAAGATTTTCAGTTCACAACTCATTGTTTTACTCATGTCAACACTATTGTCAGCTATCAATCACAATTCAAAACCAAAACATGACTGAATTTGCTAACATCTATGGATTAAATATATTTTGTCTCTGTTAAAATAGGTCTTCACGAACACACAGTAACTGTTGCTAAACCAAAGATTTTAACTATTTGCTATAAGTAACAACTCTGCTCATTCCAGAACATTCCAGAGATTATAGGCGTATGTGAAAGTAAATATACAAGGGTTACGGTACGAAACTACGAATTGTTTACGTATATTAAATATCATATTTTGTGAACTGTGTGATTCCAGAATCGTGTTTGGTATATAGATTTGCTGTGGAAGGTAATTAATTTAATTTGATGAATGATTGAATTACTTAATTTGGAAATTATTGAAAAATATTGGCTTTGGGTAAAATGCGTTAATAGGACTCAAAACATATACTATTATATTTTCTGACATATGTTTTTTATCGTAGCTTGATAGTGATTTTTTATTTAAATTCAACCTTTTTCATATTGTTACAGATCATTCTGGAATTTGGGACCAAGTAACACATCTAATAATTAAAAATGTCGTATATGCTGGGGCATCTTCACAATGGATGGCAGGTGGATCAGGCCATCCTTTCTGAAGAGGACCGTGTTGTGGTAATTTATTAATGTATTTAACGATATATTTCTAGATATAGGCCAGCGTTATAATTTCAACATTGTCTAGTTTTTAACTTTATGCTTGGTACTCTTTATGTTATGGATGGTTTGATATGGTCACCAGTATTTCTTAAAACATAGTAATCATGCTTTTTGAACATGGTATCTGGAGCAACCGAAACGCATATTTATAAAATATGATTTCGTCAATAATCATTTTAGTTTATGTTGTAATGCAACCTGGACCGAAGTGAAATGTAACCATAACCCACGATCTTGCAGACATCCAATTTTCAAATTATATCTTTCGTTGTTACTGTGTTGGCACGCCCAGACTGGATAAGTCAGAATTACACCATATATACCATGTGATCTGTGTGTTTACTACATGGGGTGGTAAGAGACTGTAACGGTATCCCCATCTACAACTAAACCGATTGTTTTGTAGTATCTTTTGGTATCGTAGTATCTCATGCAAACATTTATTCACTGAATTGTTAATAAAGAAAGGAACTGTAGTGTGAACACAATGAAAGTATTGCAAAAGTGCATAAAATTCCTTAATGATTCCATGGCAATTTTTTAAATTGATTTTTTAAATTGATTTTCCTGATTTATAATACCAGTCTTTTAGCTGTATTTCACATTTGTGAAATTTCTGTTTTAATCCAGTAATGATGAATAATCTCTCTGAACAGCTTGTAGTCTTAGCTTTGACCACTCTTAAAGTAAAGGACTTAGAAAGGAAAACATGATGACTGCTCCAGAGCAGTTGAATTAATTATTTCTGTCTCATAAATATGCACTTGTTTGTTTGTTTCAAATTTGCAACAATTTTCATATGCTTGAAATTCACTGAAGATACACTTGTGAGTTAATATTAAGGAGCACTGTTTGATCACCAGCAACTTTTTTCTTCACGATAATAAACTACCATCCTAAAAAATAAAATGTTTGCCATTCCTTGCATCTTGGGCAACCTGTTCCTACCCGAACATAGTTAACTTTTTTTATTTAGTTAAAATTAAGATCACTTTGATGGAATAAGCTAAGTATAGGACATACAAATCTTGCTGAATATATGGTACCACTTGTCAGAGATGTCATTGGTGGATTACTGGAGATAATAATTCTGCAAGGAATTGGCATCATAATACTGCATTAGTCAAATGCATGACAAAGCTATAAATACTAGTCCCGAAGTACATTTAACGGTGTTGTGCTGGTCAAGCGTGTGTTAAAATCTAATTTCAGCTTGAAAATAATAATGGTTCAGGCTGTATTACAACTTGAAAATAATATGCCCTGAGATTGACATCAGCACTATTATGATGTCATTAGTGAATGTTGTTTTAGCAGACTCATGATCTACAGTGCTCTCGTCATTGAATGATATTGAATTTCACGGAGTAGTAGTTTTATTTTCAAGCAGTGATGGAAGCGGAGGTAGTGATTAGGCTGTAATACACCTTTGACCACATTACACCTTTGATATAGATGTGGTGTTCGCAAGTGAACCAGTTCTTTTGAACAGTTATTCTGAAAGATGAGTGAGCTGTCGCTCACTAAAAGTGCACGGTAGTTCTTCTTGGAGCCACTGAGCCATCTGTTTGGCCAGGGTGTTGAACAGTACGTGGTGACATTTGAATTACCTTTCAATTGAGTGTGTGCCAACAATAAGTTTTGGCTTTGACAGTGTCCACCACACATTGCCCGGCTGCTGTATACTCCCAAATTCAGTTTTTGTTCTACACCACCACACACCGGTCACTCTGCTCTACTGTTCAAGAACAACTAGTTCATTCGTTTGTTCTCTGTTCTTTTCTTTCTGACAGCGGGTGAATCGTTCTCCATTCCAGTGCTCAGCAATGCAATGCCAGTGGTCAGCGAGTTTGTTCGAGTCTGACCGATATACCAATTCGCTTCTCTCTCTCTCTTTCCGGTATATTGTAGTGTGTTATGTGTTCTGTTACATTTTTAATCTAAATTACGGCTCAGATGTATTTAAATAATCACTCCACGCGTTTAAATATAATTGTAACGCGATGTCTTTTTTTTATCTTTTTTTTTCATTGTTTTGCTTTAAAAGCTGGCGAGTGAACTGGCCTTCCAAATTTGCACACAAAAAGGAAGTGGGCTGCTGAACGAAAAAAGCCTCAAATATTGTCTGTGAACAGCAACTTGCATTTGATTCCAACCAAAAATATTTTTGTAAGTAGTAGTACTTTGTGTTTGTACCCATAAATAACTTAATGTAAAATTAACCATGTTTTATATTTATCAAACTACTCTCCCAAAAGTTCCCAACAATCTTAAAAGTATTTCATTGACGCACTGAAATGGACTTTCTGCGTAAAAATAATCTGGTAGAATTTAAGGGGGGCAAATATTTCATGACAAATAGAAAAATAAGTGAAACTAATCGTTTGTGAGATTAACATACAAAATCAATCTAAATATAAATAAAACAATCAAAATGGAAATAGCCATTCTTTTTCTTTAAAGTAAGCTAGTGAACTACTAAACCATTCAGAAGAACTAGTTCTTTTCACTGAGTGATCAAATGAGCGCTGCTCTTTTTAGTGAGTCACTTTACCCACATCTAACCTTTGGATAAATAGTGTCACAATATGCTAAGTGTGGAGTAACGTGCATTGTGTTTTATGTTGCACTACAAAATATCAGCTGCCATGCTGGTCTTGGGTGCATTATAATTTAATAATAACCTCCACTTTAATAACTGTTTGAAAATAGAATGGCATAATAGCATTCAGTAATTATACTTCCAGTTACCACCTTGTGAAGCACAATCATATTGTCAACTAGATCTGAGCAATCTATATGTTGCAAGTTGATGTTCCAAGCTAGATATCCTGTTCATATGACCCTTAACCTCAGGGATGGCCAACCCAAATGATCTTGCGGCCCACTTTGGAAATGTATCATAACTCCGCAGGCCACATATAAAATTATATATCCCCACATTAGATTTAGACACACTAATACATTTTTTGGAGCGAAAAATTGAAATATAATGTGTTATTATTATTGTGATTACTATTATTCTTATATGTAAACATAGATAATATAATAACAATGATACTAAACACACATTGTAAAGAAATATATAGCACTAAAATGATATATAAAAAATGTATAAATATAAATGAAATAAATTTTGAAAATATGGATGCACAAATAATGTATTTTTTAATACATTGGTTTTCACTACTTTGGCCATCATAAAATAAATATATTTTGTAAAAGTGTGATGAACCTCGTGGGCTGGCAACCCCTGCTTTAGCTGTTAACAGTCCTCTGCTGATTCTATAATTTACCATTATGTTGTCTACAAACAACCTAACTTCAGACTGTAAACCATTACAGCAATAATTAATTAGAATACACTACTCTGTTACAGTCCCAAATTCACTTTGTCATCTTTTGGTACTGAATTTCCTCCCTATCTCTTTCTGATTTCTATTTTAAAAGTTCTTATACCCAGTTAGTCACCATTTCAACCACTCTGATAGCTTGTGCCATATTTAACACAATTGTACAACTAACTCTGACCACGGAAGATTCCCCAGCCATCTCTATCGACTAGGTCTGAGAGAATCTCCTCTCTGTGATTGTTCAGACCAGACTATAGGGGACACCAACCATATTATATTTTCCTGTAGAAAATTTAAACGGGCCCAGGATACCATGATCAAGGATTTAGTCAACATAGGAATCCCTCTCCCTACCAACCTAATCCTACTCCTAGTTAGTGATGACAAAGCAGTGTACAACAGCCTTATTAGATTCCTAAAAAATGGAAATATAGAAATCTAAGACCTCATCATCGGTAAATAAAAATGTCAATAAGCATAAAATGAATTGTATAAACGACTAAAAACGATTCTATTTTATTCCTTAAAGGTTACGAGTAGAAAAGTATGACTTAAAATTGTCATCAGTATAATAAAAACTGTAAGTGGCCTAAGTACAACTATAATTAGCATAAGCAAGATTGTAAATAGTATAATCAAACCTGTTAATAACTAAGCATAATGGATTATCTTACAATTCACAAATGTATGGTCATATAACCGAACGTGAACAAAATAAAATAATAATTTAGACTCATGAATACCGATGTCGGTATTGCCTCACGTATACCTGCAAAATCACTTCAAAACGAATTGTATCAACTGCTACAGCTATTCGGCTTTAAACCTGAAAGACTTTAATTACGTTTAGATAAGTTCTATTTAAAATTGTAACCAATATAATCAAAATTGTAAGTAGCATAAGTATAAGGATAATTAACAGATGCAATATAGTAATGAGTATAATCAAACATGTTATTAGTTAACGATAATGAATCATGTTACAATTGATGGCTGTATGGTTACATAACCGAATGTCAATAAATAAATAACTAAATATCTTTGAAATATTAGTTCTACACTAACAACTTGGCCTCCTTTGCCCATCATCCTAAATATTTTCAATTGTGATGGACTACACATGCTCCGGTGACAATGTCCTTACATCCCCATGTCTCCCTCCCCCCCCCCCCTCCACTGCCTACCTACACCTGCTATTTAAAGATTGTGACTTTAAAATGGTCCTCCATGTAGATCTCCTAATCCTACTACCAGGCCCGCCGCTAGCTGTTTGAGCGCCCGCGTACAATACCGATTATGTCGCCCCCTGTCTAACTACAATGTCTAACCGAATGTCAATAAATAAATAACTAAATATCTTTGAAATATTAGTTCTACACTAACAACTTGGCCTCCTTTGCCCATCATCCTAAATATTTTCAATTGTGATGGACTACACATGCTCCGGTGACAATGTCCTTACATCCCCATGTCTCCCTCCCCCCCCCCCCTCCACTGCCTACCTACACCTGCTATTTAAAGATTGTGACTTTAAAATGGTCCTCCATGTAGATCTCCTAATCCTACTACCAGGCCCGCCGCTAGCTGTTTGAGCGCCCGCGTACAATACCGATTATGTCGCCCCCTGTCTAACTACAGCCAGTGGTGGATCTAGGAAATTTCTGAACCGGGTCAGAAAACTGTGAGATTGCCGCCCAACATTATGTGCCGCCCCCATTGTTGCCATCCCGAGTGTCGCTGGCCTGCTGAAGCAGCTGTTGAGCTAAAAAAAAAAAAGGTCGCTTGTTAGATAATACGCCGCAAATTTCGTCGCGGCGACTGTCGATCTGTCGCGTGTGCCGCCCGCTTACGGCGGCCCTGCCTACTACTAATATCCATCCATGCATTATCGCAATTATTAGTCTTGGAGGAGGGGGGAGGGGGAGGATGCTCTCTTCATCCATCTTCCAATGACTCCCAACACAGCTCCTTACTAATTGCATTCTACGGCAATTTCTGCAAACAAATTTAGCTGCTCTCCTTTGTACACTCTCCAGCTCCTGAATTTAACACCCATAATGTGGGTCCCACACCACTCCACCATATTCAAGCAGTCGTCTGACCAAGGTTTTGTAACCCAGTTTCTTCACTTCCCTGGTACAGCCCCTCATCTCCTTCCAATAAATAAAAAAACTTTGAAAACTCTTCCTACCACCTGCCCAATTTAATTTACTATCAAAAGTTATGACAAGTTATATACAGCTAGGATCTTTGACAAGCAATTCCCTTCCCTAACCGTAATCATACAATATCTCTACTTTTTTATCCATGTATCTTATAAGCTGACTCTTCTTGGCATTTATTTGCATACCATGTTTAACTACACAGCTAGATATCCTGCTCAGATCATCTGGTAACTGTTTTAATCCTTCTGTATAAGATTATGATCCAGTGCTGCCATTTCTACGGATTTATCCGTAGATCTACCGATTTTTATATGGTACACCCTATACTCATCAGGAAAAGCTTCATTGTTTAGCACTTTTTTTAATCAAGACCTTACCTTGATAACTATTTGTGGTTTATGTAACTCTATTAAGTTACCAAAATCTATGACTTTGTTCATTACACTTTTACAATTCACTAGTAACAGTCTTATATCTGCCTTTGTTATGATTTTTGCATTACTCGTCATGTTACTGTTTGTGAACGCATATTTTATTTTTTCCACGGCTTCTACTATTTCATCGCCCCCCCCCCCCTTTGCAAGTCTTTGTGCCCCCCAGGTTGGAAACCTCTACCCTAGTGATTAGTAGGATATTACTGAACTTCTTCTTCATCTTGAGCAGCTTCCAACTGCTGCCGAGGTCTGCTGATATTTCTGAACTGAGCAACTTTAAACTCCCTGACTCTAATTTAGGTCAGTTAAATTAATACTTCTCACCCAGCACCTACTGCATTACTGAAAACTGTTACAACAGCAGTATATGATTATCCTGAAACAAAACTACAGTCGAACTCCAATTATCCGAATCAATTGGGACCGGATCCCATTTGGATGATAAAAAATTTGGATAATTGTATTTTTTCTGAAACAGCTTTTAATTAAATGACACAGTTTCAAAGCCAGCAAATGCTTGACTAGCTGATGGTCTTGTGTCTGCTTCAACTCGACATTAAGGTCGTCTTCTTCTCTCACACTTTCAATAAGTTCATCATTTAGAATTTCATACCCAGGGTCTGACGAATCACACACTCTCCTATATCTTTAGCAGTAACGTCTGAACATCCAGGAATTTTCAAAAGAATGTTTCTGAATTCCTCAAGTGACACGTCATCCCCATCTCCTCCTGACTTTCCTTATATTGGCCTTCTTTTTCGTTTCCTCCTTTTCCTTCTCTTCTTCAGTTGGTATATCTTTCAACTTGTTCCAAGCATGTCTTAAAAAAGCGATTCGGATAGTTGGAGTTCGGATAATTGGAGTTCTACTGTACTAAATTCTGCAACACAGGAAGTAACCTAAGCTTACTAAACAGGCCATTACACTATGCCCAAATTGTATGCACTCCCACTTTACTGCAAACACCGATTATTGTCCAAATACTCGAGTAAACTACTGTTCTGAGTTGAATTATTTCAAGTGTTCCCTCTTCCCTTGCCGTCTCTTAACACACAACTTCTGTAGCCATTTCCTTGTTATGTTAGGTTGCATTTGTTACTTTATTTTATGTTTTGGATTAAATATTTCTTCCCCTATTTGTATTACATCCTTGAACTGTTTCAACTTAATCTCCACTGTACTTGTGGTTTCCATATTCAAATACTCTTTTTGTATTACAGTACACTTACATTGGCACATACTAAATTTCCTTACACTGACTCTACTAGTGTCATTTCGAGGAAGTTGGCAGTCTCATTCAGTAGCTTCAAGTTAATGATTTATTTAATAGCTAGCATAATTACAGGTTTTGCAGTAATTAGGAACATTGATATGTGTACTATTACTCCCTTTTTCTTTTAGAGATTTCATCTGTCTTTCTGTGCGTTTCATAGGTTTGCTTTCATAGTAATTCTTTTAGTGACAGATGTGTTACTGAACACATTGATTCACCTCTATTCTTGTAGGACTATAATCTTCTGTATGGTTCTGAATTTAAAACTCTACTTTGTCCTCATATGACAACAACACTTTGTTTTCTGAGATCTTATTTGTTAATCAACACTTAAACACCCACCTTGTCAGAGGGGCATTGCTGCTTGTTGTGCAGCAGAGAAAGAAGATGAAATCAAGGTTTTATCCGTCCTTATTTTGTGAACAATTTCAGGACACAGCTTATCAATAGTTGACTATAATTTAATCCTGCTTGCTGCAGGGTTATCAGTTATTTCTCATACAGTGTGGTTAATATTAGATTAGAATTGCTGAGTGGAATTTTAAAGGATTTGGTTAAAATGAACTTACTTAATGTTAGGTATAGTGATAATGCAAATTTCCTTACTGCTTAAAAAATAATTTTCCAAGAAATACATTAAATGATAAATTATGCGGTTAGGACTAAGTCACTCTGATAATCTTACACAATTTCACTTATTTAATGTAGTTATAAAAATTAATTAAATAATTACTACTTGATTTTTTTAAAATGTTTTAACAGGTGATACGCTTTGGCCATGATTGGGATCCGTCATGTATGAAAATGGATGAAGTATTGTACAGCATAGCTGAGAAAGTTAAAAACTTTGCAGTTATTTATCTTGTTGACATCACAAAAGTTCCTGACTTTAATAAAATGTAAGTAAATTTTGAAATATGTAATATTTTAAAACTACCACACTGAGCACGGGGTGTGAGTGATAATGTTCGGGTCTGGAATAATGCAGGTTCAAATCCCCATCCAGCTATCCAGATTTCACTCTTCCGTGGCTTCCCAAAATCATTCCTGGCAAATGCTGTAATGGTTCCTACAAAAGATGATAGCCAAATTACTTCTTCGTACCCATCCTCTGCTTCCTCTAATGATCTCAACATTTACAAAGTGTAAAAGGTGAAGTGAGCTCTGGTTGTGTGTGTGAACTGCTGTGCACTAAATCTGAAATAACTTCATCATCAGCTAAGTTTTACCATCTAAATTAGTTTAAAGCTTTCAGTTATAAAGTACATAGTTTGGATTATTATTAGTGAGGTGAAATAAAAACATTTTTCACCCGGTAATAGAGTTTCAGAAATCGCATATTCTTAGTGGCTAAAATTCCTTTCTTTTTCACTATATTTTTATTTAGAAATAAGCTGAAGTAAGATTTATAATTAGATTAAATACTGCAAATTGTAATTAAACTTTTAGGTATATCTAGTTTAACATCTCAATTTTCTTGTGTAATTAAAAAATAAGTGTTATAGATTCTTGCTAAGACGTATTTAAACTTCTGTTTTGTCTGAAATGTAATTTTGTTATTTTCATTAGTACTAAAGCATAAAAATAACAATAATCTGCTAGAAATATAATAAATAAATAATTGTAAATTTCTGACTTTTGCTTCGATAGTATCAATTTAAAAAAATATCGAATGTAGATGTAACTTCGTATATCCTAAGGTATATTTATTAATTATTTCAGTAGTTTCTTAATCACTTATTTCAGTCTTAAATATAAAGCCGGGACCACACGCTTGCCAAACCTCATCAAACCATCACAAATTCAAACATGTGAACAGGGTGTTTGGCTTGGCTTGTGTAGGCTTGCTAGCACTTGTGACTGATCCTATTGAGTGTCGGTTTTTTGGCACAAATCAAAGGAAGTTTGCGGCAAGCGCTTGCAAAGTGTCTACACGTTTGTGCGGAGTTAGTATCGATTGTGCACTGACTGCGGACAGACGTATGTCACTGTTTGTTGTGATCAAAGTGCAGCAGGCAAAATGAATAAATAGCCCAATATTTTAAAATTCCCTGAATGCTACCAAGTAGAACCCTGCATTTTTGACCCAAAGAATAAAGACCATAAAGAAACAAAAGTAGTTCATGCTTGGAGTCGTCTTAGTGAAGTTTTAGATAAAACTATCATGCAGATTAAAAAAAAGATAGAATTTCTTACTGTCACATTTCGTAAACATTTAAAGAAAAAACAAGATTCTATTCGCTCTCGCCCAGATATAAATTTATTAATTTAGCTGGTATAGTATAGCTCTTCTAAAGTTTGTATTTTCTTTAGAAATCCTAGCTGAAATTTCTCTGACCGAATATTCAGAATCAGCATAGCTCATCCGGCAGAAGTTATTAAACTGCTCAGATGGCTCAAAAAGAAGCTCATTAAATGTTTCTTCCATAAATTCTCTACAATCAAAAAATAATTGATACAGACATTATAATGTCGTTAAAACAACAATTATTATAGAATTCTAATTATAAAACAATATACTTATATTACATGAAATACATACATGAAGCTACATAGTAATCATAGTTGTATGAATAAATTATAATAATTACCTGAAACTGTTTCTATGTTTTTTTAACATCCACAATCTTATTTGCCGTCTTTCTCATTTTTTATTTATTTATTTATTTTATAAAAATAGGTTAGGCCAAAAGTTACGGCCGAAACAACCTCGGCGTCCATCTTGCTTGCTTCTCCAAAACATAGAAGCGCAAGCATGTGGATGTCGATGTTTGGCTCCCCATAATTAACCAAGTGTCTGTAGAGGCTTGGACTTTGTGACAGGCACCAAGCACGTGGTCCCGGGGTAATAGTTTCATATTTACTTATTTCCAAAAAATCTTAGTAAAAAAAAATTAAGTCTTTGATTAAAGTATTTTTATCTACTTATTAAGTACTATAACTTGATTGAGGAGTAAAGCTCTTATCTAATTAAATAGAAACATTAAAAATATAGTATAAACTTTATTTGACTACTTTATCAAATAAATTTAAGTTTCGTTTAGAAGGTGCTAGAAGTATTTGGAAAAAATCATGACGAAGGGAAAAATAGGTACAATTATAAAAAGGCACAAATTTCGAATTTGAAGAGATGTTTCAGAGAACATTTCAGCAAATGGAAGGAAGGCACAAGCGCAGTAGTGTCAAGGTGGGAAGAGTTCAAGGAGATAATAATAAAGGGTGAAGAAAAATTTATTCCAAAACGAAAATAAAGAGAAGTAGAGAACCTGTGTACTATAATAGGGAGGTGAGGAGGTTAAAGAGGTTGGTAAGAAGAGAACAGAATTAACTGACAGCAGGGTAGTAGGGAATATTTAAAACAACTAAACAAGGATTTAATAATAGCTAAGAAGGTGGCTAAATATGGGTTTATAAAGAGTATTATCAGTGCAGGGGGACTATTGACTGATGCATCTAGATATTTCTATGGCTATGTTAAAAAACTGAGGGGAAGAGAGGGTGTTGAGACGCTTATAGATAAGGATGGAGAAAAAGTTAATGAGGATTTGGAAAAGGCAGAGATTTAAAGTAACTGGTGTAGTGATACCATTAGGGACAATGAATTAGAAACGGGAGGGTCTAACTTGGAGAACAAGCTTAACAACACAATTAGAAATGAACAGACCAAAAAATTTGAAATTCATCCTGAGGATATCAGGAAGGAAATAAGAAAACTGAAAAAACATAAAGGGGCTGGTGTAGATAATATTACTACAGCTATCTTAAAGTTAGCCAGATATGACATTGTACCTTATCGTGAAATATTATTTAAATTGAGTCTGGATACTTGCTGCTTACCACAGGTAGGTAGGTAAATTAATGGAGGTATTGATATGCAACCTCATCAGAAATATATGTGAGGAGCGTAGTGAGGGTAACGAATACTATGCTAAATACTACCTATTACTATTTTTGTAAATTTACAAAAACAGTGTAGGTAGTATTTAGGGATTAATGAAACATCACAGTTGAAAATTCAGGGTATAATTTTTTAATTAATTTATGAAAATCACTGTTTATCTGAACCTTTCCATTATTGAACAGAAAAAAAACTGTATTTCCTTGTGTTACTCCCGTTTAAGTGTTTACATTAACTTTTACTGCCACATGTTTTTCTGACTGCATGTGCATGCATTTTTAAGTCATTGTTACTTACTTTATTTAAAGCCAAGGATATTGTGATTTTCTGGTAGTATTAATTTGCGTTAACCAACTTTAAATCTGAAAATTTATTTTATTTTTCAGGTATGAATTGTACGATCCCTGCACTGTGATGTTCTTCTTTCGTAATAAGCATATTATGATTGATTTGGGGACAGGAAATAACAACAAAATCAACTGGCCTTTAGAGGACAAGCAGGAAATGATTGATATAATTGAAACAGTGTACAGAGGTGCGAGGAAAGGTCGAGGTTTGGTGGTGTCTCCAAAAGACTACTCCACAAAATACCGATATTAATATTACAGCCACATGCTCCACTTTGTCCGAGGCTACAGTGATGATTTCCTGCATGTGTACACAAACATATCAGCTGTACTTCATTTGTTATCAAACATTTATTGACTGATTGTGGATATCAATACTTTTCAGTACTCGTACACTTTGTTTTAAAAGTGTATTTATTAATTTTTAGGTAAAAATGTTATATATATTTATATATGTGTGTTGATTTAGATGTGACAGTAAAAATGTTATATAAATGTTTTGATTTACATGTGACATTAGTTATTATCTGACAAAATTTGTATGTGGTATGTCATTATCAAATGTAATTACACTTTTCACTGCCTGCATCATTCTATCTCTTGCTAATTTCTAAATGAATAATGACACCATATTTCAATGTTATTGTCTGTACATGAAGGAATATAGTGTTTTTAGGAACAGAGAAAAATCCATCAATTACCACGTCAGATGGTTGTAAAACAGAAACAGTACAACATCAAATTTTCAAGCAAAGAAATGAGATGGCTGTGATACCCATATGCCCTCTGCTGGCATATAAACCAATCCTATCTGTTGCATAATCCTTTTTATCCTTCCTGTAAGATTCTGACACACACACACACACACACACACACACGTATTATTTCTTTACCCATCATCTCCAAAATGTGTTAGTGTTGTACTTCATTCCACTTCACTTCTTCTCTTCTTTTATGTATTTTCACAGTTCAGACTTCCATATAACACTGTACTACATAAATGCAGTTTCAGAAAATTCTTTCTTAAAAGTACTGAACGTTCTGGCCTCGCATTCGGGAGGACGCGGGTTCGAATCCCCATCTGGGCATCCAGATTTGGGTATTCCATGGTTTCCTCAAATCACTCCAGGCGAATGCCAGGATGCTTCCTTCAAAAGGCCATGGCCGAATTCCTTCTCGTTCCTTGTCCCCAGTCCCATCCCGCGTCTAATGACCATAGTCGTCGACAAGACATAAAGCCATAAGCAAAAAAAATCAAAAAAATCTTAAAAGTAAAGTGTTAATCCTTTTTAGAATCCTGATTCCACCAGTGCCTAACCATTTTTAAAATCGTTGGTGTTTTGATGTTAGTAGTTATTTGATTTCCTGTGTTAAAGAATTCTCTCTGATAATCTATCTATTCTTAATTGTTTTGTTTTCTTCATTTTTCATATCATTGTCTTCATTTCGTATATATTTAGGCCAAATTCCTAACCTAATTTTTCATTCTATTCAGTACTTGCTTTGTATTCTCAAATGCAAATTATACCATAGTGAATCTTTATGCAGCACTCGAACTCGTCTTTCTACTCATTCATCACTTTCTACTCCTGCATGCAGGCTAAATATCAGTGGTGACACACTACAGTCAGCCTCACACCCTTTGGGTAGCATCCAAAAATTACCTGGCTCCATTTTGGCCTCTCCTGATGCCGAGGGCAGCAAGCGTTTGTGCATACAGAATAGGTAACATACAATGGCAGAGCCAAGATTTTGGTTTGGAAGGAGGGAGGGGGGGGGGGGAGCTTGAGTGGATTTTGATTTGGGGAAGGAGGCTTTGTAGTTGTGCCACCCTTAAAAAATCAGTAGAGCTAAAATAAAGAAGAAAAAGGAGGTCTCCAAATCTCAAAAATTACCTAAATACTTTTGGGGGGGGGCTTGATCCCCCTTGCTCCCCCCACCCCGGATCCCGCCACTGGTAACATAAATCTTACACTACTCATGGTTTTAAATGTACCAGAAGAAGATGTCATTCAACAGAATTTCCACCCAAATTTGTACTTATTTAATTTAAAAAAGACTATCATTATTCAGTATGTCTGCTAACAGGATATATGTCACTCATGTGCATAGACATTCAGATGCCAATATATATAACTAAGGATGGATAGGGAAATATGACCCAACACTTACCAAAGATGAAGGAGGCTGGTATGGCGAACAAAAAAAGTGCAATATTTTGGCAGCAATAGCCTTATTCATGAGGAAGTAAGAAATGAGACACCAGGCAGAGTCAGATGTGTACACAGCGACCGACGTCCGGTGAATCTATATAAACACACACACACACTCGCGCGCACGTTTGTGTGTTAAGACATAGCATATGGTCCAAAGAAGAGCCGTCCGATTCGTGACAGGTATATATAGTTGGAGGGAAAGCGTAAGTGCGATGTTGAAGGAGTTAGGTTGGGAAGACCTGGAGCACCGAAGGCGTTGTTCTCAACGGAAGCTAATTGAAAAATTCTCGACTGACATATTTCGGAATGACAGCAATCAAATATTGCTACCAGCAACATTCATATCTCGGAATGACCGCGAAAATAAGATAAGAGAAATCAGGGCCAGAACCGATACATTTCTCTATTCATTTTTTCCACGAGCGATTAGGGAATGGAATAGAAAGGATTACCGGGTGAGTAAACACAAAATCGGACAGGAGTAGCTTTCGATAAAGCACTCCGGCCATCCTGATCTGGATTTTCCATGGTTTCCCTAGATCGCTCCAGGCGAATGCTGGGATGGTTCCTCACAATAGCCCATGTGCGCCACCTGCCATATCCCGTATATCCCTTCCAAACCATTACCTTTCCTGATAGGTGCAATGCACCCTCCGCCAAACACTTTTAGTGAATCGCGGAGTAATAGTAATAATAGCATCACACATAAAAAGACATGCATCCCAAAATCATCAGACAGACAGATACCCAATTGCACACACAACCCACCTTCTAACACATGTGCAGACAGCCATCAGAAAGGCAAAGGTACAATCATCACAGCCAAATCACACAAGGACAGACATCCATCAGCATATTTCAAAACATGTTGACATTATGATGCAAATAAAGATATACCTTCCAACATACATCCAAACATTGTCACACACATACTCTCTCTCAATCATGTGTGCACACACACAGACATCCCACCTACTCACAAAACACATATTAATTTCATGGTGTTAGCTGTGAATAAATTACCGAGGGAAATAATTGATGGTTTATCAAATCCTTGAAGGAGTTTACAGTTGCAATTCGTAAAGGCCAGACGTAGGTAGGTGGGTGAAAAAAATGACACCTGACAGTGTGTGTTCCATCACAATTTAAATTAAATTAATTGTTCATATGTTCCACCATGGTATTCAAACAATATACACAACTGTTTATGAAAATTTCAGCACTAGGAAGGAGACATACGATTACAATGGAATTTATTCCACAGATTAGGGACATTACAATACACAAGCAATTAGAATTACAGAACTGCACTTTGATCGTGGGAATTCAATTAGGTATGGAGTGAAACAGCCAAGAGTTGCAATCAGATCCTTTAGTCATCATGGTGTAGAATCGAACAGAGCCTGGGAACATGCGGATTGTAGGGGTATTCACAAAGCATCAACTGGTTGCAGTAGGATCAGAAGGAATAAGTTGCTGACTTACCATATCCCAGACATGTTTGATGGGTGATATGTCACACAAACGTGCAGGCCAGGGAAGCAGTAGCACCTGTCATTCTGGGAAGAAGAATTACACATTCCTCACCTCATGTGGCCAGGCAAGAAATGTGCCATGTACAACTGCCCTTAAGAAGGGCAGTGTCTTGGGCCCTAAAACTTCTCTGATGTAGTGGTTGCTGTTCAGACTGCTCTCATACATATGAGGCTGGATTCCATGTTGTAGCCAGTGGCGCCCCAAATCACACTTGGCACCTATGCTGCTCAACAATACAGTCTGCCCGATTGTGTTTACCACCTGGACGTGGTCATCAATGTGCAAGTTGCAGCAGAACTAATGAATGGAAATCGGAGAAACTGCACACAGTATTAGCGTATGTCACCGATTAGAATATAGAATACTTTTTGTCCCGATTAGATTGTATTTCCTCATTACACAGTGACCGAAACCGTAAATTTTCAATTTTTGTCTCTATGCGCGCTTCACGCAAAAACTAATGAACAAATTTCAACGAAATTTAATGATAGCTTACGTCATCAGTTAACATATAGCATACGGTACTTTTTATTATATTTAATCCATGATACAGAGGGTGAAAACATGTATCTTGAAATTTTTGTATATCCTTTTAGTTGTATAGCCGTTTAATATTATTTTACGAATGGTTTGGTTAAGGCACGAGTTTGTGATACGCGAGCTCAACTGGTTCGAATCCCATTCTCAGCTAGAATTGTTAAGGACATTAAAATTGACAACCTCTTATAAAGTGTTGGATTCCAAGTTAACTGTAGGTTTCTCATCGAATGTTTGTTGATCATTTTGTTTGTACAGTCTCAAGATGTAACGCAAAACGGAATGTGTATGAGGACAAGTCGATACCTTGTTTAGCTTGAAGGCATTCGGAGTTCTCTTTAATTATTTAATTACCGTGTGCGTTCTTGTCATCTAACATGTGTATGTACTTTCGACTTGCATTTTCGACTTGCATCTTTTCAAAAGAAAATGAGGGATATTAGTCTTAAGTCTAGTGAAATTCTCACTGAATTTGATTCATACATTCAAAATGAATGTCTGTGGAAAATCAAAAGTAAAGATAATTTAAACAAACATTAAAAAGTGCTGCATATGATATTCTTAGCAATAAATTTAAAGAAGTAGATTTAGAGGATATTAAACAGGCATAAAAGAATGGTTTTAATGAGATCGTTAGAAACAAGGATTCAGGGATAAGAGAGGGAAAATCAGGGAAGGAGCTTCTCCACTTCTGACACTTCATCTATAAAGGAGTGGAAGGTAAGGGAGTCATTGATTGGAATGTACTACAAAGGGTATTGATGTACAAATTACTAGAAACACTTAAGTAATTTTAAGATTAAAAAATAATAACAAAATCATGAAACAGGGAAGCAAATTTATAGAGATTTTGCCAACGAAACATGTCCTATATTGCAATAAAATTAAATTAATGATCAGACTAAAAAAATTTAAAAATATCCTAACAGAGCGATGAAAGCAAAAAAAATATATAAGAAGCAAGTGTGTATAACATTATTACAAACACTTCAAATACTGGGAGATAATTTAATGCACCATATCTTGAAATATTATTTAGATCGTCTCTGGAGTCCCAGTGCTAATCAGATGACTTGGCAAGTGGCATAGTAATACCCTGGAGAAAGGAATGTATGGAGACGAAATATCGCCAAATCCGTGAAACCTCATATAAAAACTCGTCTCCTACTGCACATGTGCAGTGGCCGTAGGAATCACTCCAAAACATTGGGCTGTTTGCACTGTGTATGCTGCTGTGAACATTTCATTTTCTAATATTTCAAAGTTTTTTATAACGTCAAGATGTGTTGCATACGGTTGTACAAACAGACAAGATAGGAAACAACCTGGAATAACATTTCGTTACTGAAACACATTGTAATTCTTGTTCATGAAGAGTTTGATAGATAACTGCAAGATTAGAGCCTATCGCTATAAATTTATTCATTGCTCTCAATAGGATGATATCGTTCTCAAATGTTTGTTGGTGTAGTGTAGACAATCAGCATATGTTACTACTTTGCACCTAAAAGGCTAGCCTTATTGTAAATAAGTATTGAAAGTCTAATTTAAGCGGGTCAAGTTTACATCACGATACAGTGAATGTGTATACTTTAGTCCAGTTTCAGTTTACACTAAAAGTGAACGATGAAATTAATTGTGATAATTTGTGTTGTGTGAACTACTAAACTTGATGAAGCAAATGTTGTTACCCAAAATGTAGTTCGTGCCACATTTCATGTGTTTAGATCTGTCCACATAGTTTGATTTTGTAGCGGCAATATTAATGGAAATGTGGCTAGGTTGAAATGCGACGTGTACCAGAAGGGTACAAACAATTTATTTATTATTAGTTGTTACTAATTTCATGGGCACTATGTTAGTGACGCAATGTGTATCACGATGTAAACTATTCCCATCTAAGCTTCTGACTTTTGATGTATGGAAAGAAGATAAATCTAATCCACTGATGTTGCTAGAAAAGTTCCATAGGCCACTAACAGTACAATATCTTCTGAGTAAGCTCAGAAGCTATGAGATCACTTAAAGGGTTCAATTTTTTTTAAAAAAAAAATCAGACAATCAGCAGATGTTACTACTTCGCACATAAAATGCTAACCTTATTTTAAACAAGTGTTGGAAGTCTAATTTGATGAAGCAAACGTTGTTGTTACCCGAAATTTAGTTCGCGATACATTTCATGTGTTTAAGTGTGTCTACATAGTTTGATTTTGTAGCGACAATATTAATGGAAATGTGGGTAGGTTGAAATGCAGCCTGTACTTGAAGGGGCAAACAATTTATTATTAGTTGTTAGTAATTTCATAAGCACTATGTTAGTGACACAACGTATATCACAATGTATACTACTCCCATTTAAGCTTCTGACTTTGGGAGACAGCATATCTAGAGAACTAAGCCAGATATCAAACAATTTTATTATTTATTTTCAATTTCTCTCGTCATTATACCTAAGAATCTATTATCAAATTTGACTTTGGGGATAGTTTTCTTCTGAAGTTCAACCTAAAACACCTCACTTTTGAGACAGTGTATCTCAAGAACTAAGCGAGATATCGAAAAATTTTATTCTTTATTTTCGATTTGTCTCCTCGTGTTACATAATAATCTAACACCAAATTTGACCTTGGAGAAATGTTTCTTCCTAATTTCAACACAAAACATCTCATTTTTGAGAGAGCATATCTCGAGAATTAAGTAGGATATATATATATATAAAAATATTCTTCAGTTTTGGTCTGTCTCGTCGAGTTACATAATAATCCATACTCAAATTGCAGTGTTATGGTTGTCCTATGATTCCCTTGAGGATTTTGTGCCTATTGAAAGAATTTAAAGATAAAATTTGTAGAGGGCAGATGTAGGTAGGTGCAGGATAGGGGGAAGATGGGTGTGTAGGGAAATTGCCACCGGAGCCTGTGCCAGCCAGCCAGCCATCATCTGTCTTGGCTTAAGCCAATGTAGTTGTTAAGTTCCAAGACCTTAATGTCCTCTGACTTACGTCTGTCTAGGGTTTTGCGAAATGGCTGTCTTAGTCAAGTGATGTCTTAGTTACTGTCGTCTGTGTGTGTGTGTGGTTTTTTTTATTATTATTTTTTTTTTTTTTTATTAGTATCTGTAGTTTCTCGTCAGCGTTAGTTTTGGTCTGTTGTAGTTATTGTCATATGGTGTATCTAGTCCTAGGTTTTTTATTAATTGGTTGGACGAAGCTTGAGTTTTGTTATAAAACTTTTCGGATTTGTCTTTAATATAGTCTGTCATTTTTTGTATGCCTAAGTCATGATGTATTTGTGCGTTTGTCATGTACCGGGGGGCTTCTGTTATGAGTCTTAGATATCTATTCTGGATTGTTTGAATTTTTTTAAGTTGCCACTCTGTTGCCATGCTGTATACTTCCGAACCATACAGTAGCGCTGGCCGGATTACTGACTTATAAATCTGCATTTTTGTCTTTCTTTGGAGGCCGTTTCCTTTGAGGAGGGGGTAGAGTTTGGTGAGTCTAGCTGTGGCGGTATTGCATAAGTTTTGTATGTGTTTGCTCCAAGTCAGTTTTCTGTCCATTTTAATACCTAAATAGGTGACTGCGTCTCGCCACGGGAGGTCTTTGCCGTCGATTGACACATGTTTGTCAGGAAGAGATCTTTTTGTGGTGAACATGATCGCTTGGGATTTTTCAGCGTTGATTTTGATTTTCCATTTGTTGCACCAGCGTGTTATAAGCTCTAGGTGTTGTGTGAGCTTCCGTGCGATGAATTTCTGGCTGCGGCAGGATCGGTAGACCATTGTGTCATCAGCATAAAGGCCTAATTCTCCGCCTGGTTGGTGGGGAATGTCATTAGTATAGATTGTGTATAGTATTGGAGCTATGACTGAACCTTGGGGTACGCCTGCTTCAATTGATTTGAACTGGCTTGCAGCTCCTTCCACCACAACATAGAACTTCCTGCCCCGGAGGAAGCTGTTGATCATTTTTAGTAGATGACCAGGACAGCCATATGCATGTAGTTTAAATATGAGCCCGTCATGCCAAACCCTGTCAAAAGCTTTTTCAATATCTAGCATCACAGCGCCTGTATGGTGCCTGATGGAGCGCGCCCTACAGATCTTTTCAACCAGCCGGACAGCTTGGTGGGTGGTACTGTGCTGCGCACGGAAACCAAACTGTTCAGGAATGATGGTACTATTGTCTTTAAGAAATTTTTGGAGAGAAGTGTTTATGAGGATCTCAAGGATTTTACCAAGGATGTTTAGTAATGATATAGGTCGGTGGTTCTGAGGAAAGAGTTGGTTTTTGCTGGGCTTAGGAAGAGTGATGATTTTAGCTATTTTCCAGGTGGCCTGTGCTCCATTGCAATTAAATTAAATTATTCCCCGTGTTTCTGCGGCCGACCAATATGCGACCTCCCCACCCCACTTCTTTCTATCCGGTTTCACTCCAGTGCGTGGTGAAAGTCCCTTGCGTCGACTCCATATATTCCTTCATCCATGCTACTGGCCAATAAAGAAAGGAAAACAAATGATTACAAACGTATAAGTTTGCCAACAGTGGTAGCGAAGTTGATGGTGATACTTACATGAAACATAACTGGGTTATCTACGAGAAACGAAACTAATATCTAACACGATTTTGGAAAAGTATATTCATGTAAATTTCAGTTAGTGGGCTATAAGAAAGTTATTTCATATTAAATGGACAAAGCGACCAAGTTGATTGTGTAACACTAGATCTGTCCAAGACAAATTTAGTTGCAATGGGGCACATGGTAAGACATTTGACGGAATGAGCCATAAAATGATGGTAAGTAACATAAACGCCATTGTGGCGGATGAAAAAATTACATGATGGGTTGAGGAATTCTTAAAAGTTAGAAAGCAAATAGTTGGAGCTGATACTAAAGTATCAAAAGAGATGTAAGTGAAAACAGGACTGCCATAGAATAATGTATTGAGACCGTTGTGGTTTATTCTTGTAAGGAATGATTGTTTAGGTGATTTGCAGCCAGAATTTTTTTTTTCTTTTCAGGTAAAGTAATAGGATAAAGTGGGAGAGGACTGTGAAGATTCACAGATGGATATCTAGCCGAATAGATCAACATAGAATGATGATAAATGCCATGAAGAATCAGTTTATTAGCTACACAGATAAAAATAAGATTTTCTGTGACTATACGATGGAGGAGAAATTGCATTTGAAGTCTTTAAGCGTAAATATCAGGCAACAATTAGTAAGCTCCCCTGGGTGAGTGGTAGGGAGTCTTGATATATCAAAATTCTTGATTTATTGGAGACGGCGATTGTGGTATGTGCCAGGGAAGTGTGAAAACTGGATTATAAAATGTTTATCAGACGGGTGTAGTATGGGACTCACATTTTGGGTTTGAAACACAGCACTTGGAAGAAGTGGAAAGAAGAACATAACGATCAGTAACTATTATGATTGATAAAGGACCTGGACTGGGAATCATTAATAGATACGAGATTTGTGAAGAGAGTACAGGGTGTGTTTAAGCCATGTATTGGTGATGAAGTAGTATGTGGAAGGGAAGATTTGACCATGACCACAAGCTAGCATTTGATTTCAGGTGTAGGAATGTGTGGACGTTTTCCCTTGTAGGTTACGGAATCAGTAACTTGAAGAAATTAGCTAGCGAAATGCTCAACAATTCAGTAGATACATCGGAAAAAAAATAAAATTCGTGACGGTCTAAAGTAGGTTGGGTGTGAAATTCGCTCAAATCAGTAGATTTTGCTCACGGATCCAAGGAGACATAGGATGGAATTTAACCAAACCACGGTAGTCCTGTTTGTGGCTAATAGATGGCGTTTGCGATTAGGATCTGTTACGTTGATAAAACTTTTCTGTGATTTGAAAACATTCGATAATAATGGTCCCCCTTAACTGCGCAGTTTTTTGCCACTAACATATATGCAAATGCCAGCGTGTTTGATTTGCTCCATAGGAATTAAGTTAAACCTCTGCTTCTGAGACAAACAAAATGGAATATGATTGTATACAGGAAATGAGTGAATATGTAAATCGTGAGAAATTTGTTGTCAAACACGTCGGCTTGAATTGGTCTCGACAAGTTTCAGTGTCATTTCAAAATAACTTACAATTCCATGATGTTATTTTTTTGATCTTCGGCATTGTACAATTAACTCAAAATGTTAATTTTCATTTCGTTTTTGATTATACAACCACTCATTTTTACTGGTTACATCGGAACTTATGCTCCTGTTGCAGTTTCCTGTATACACACCTAATTTTTCAGTCCCGAAAACAGTGGCTCAAAGTTCCAGGTCCCAGGATGAAATCCCGGTCGGCTCAGAAATTTTTAACTGTTTGTTTGATTATATTTGCTATGCCAGGACTTTCCGTGGTTTTGATTTCACGATATATTGCAAGTCCAGCCACGACAAAGGCGAAAATTAATTTTAAAAATGTACAGTGAGAGTTTCGCTCCCGATTCCAAGGAGACAGGATGGAATTTAACCAAACCACGGCAGTTCGGTTTGTCGCTAACAGATGGCGTTTGCGATTAGGATCTGTCACATTGATAGAACTATTCGTCTGATTTGAAAACAAAGTAAGATTACGCAGAGACAATATACAGTCTATGGATAAGTGACTAACCGGTCCGTTTAAGCAACGCAGTTTTTATGCCATTAATATACTGTATTTTTTCTGCGATGTATTACAATAAAGGACTTTTGAAATGCATGTTCAGTGTTCAAAACCATAACAAACAAAACGTTTAATCTCTAAGTTGCAGATTGAGCATAACTGAAACATAACTGATTTCTGGAAACTGTTGGAGTGCTATTTTCCATGTTCATGATTAAGTGATCCTTTTGTGAAAAAGTTTAAGTGGCATTTGGTCTTATAAGCATTCAGCCAGCTCTCGGCATTTCTTATTGTTGATGTAAACTGTACTAAGATTATCCTATGTGCTGAAATTGGTAAAGTCACGGCAAAAAAGTGAATGAAACCCATCCATCACCTAGACCATATCCTTGTGAAGAAGCTAGCTTCCTTTTTTCTGTGTGTAATAGAATAATATTTTGGTTTAATGCAGCAACCAGGTGTTCACGTATAAAGCGAGCATTAAGAATCGTGAACAGAATAAGAGATTTTTGGGCCTTGCTCCTTACTAACAGTTAATCAGTTTTTGTGTATAATATCACCAATGTAACCGATCCTTATTTATCTTTTTTCTGAATACGTTTCGTCTGTTGCATCATCAGCGATCTTCCCTTGATTTTTTTTTTTAACTGCTTTACGTCTCTTTTTAAAATCGAGGTCTTTAGAGACGGGAAAGGATGGGGGGCAAGGATGGGGGCAAGGAATGGGAAGGAATTCTGCCATGGCCTTTTGAAGGAAGCATCCCGGCATTTGCCTGGAGTGATTTGGGAAACCATGGAAAACCCAAATCTGGATGCCCGGACGGGGATTCGAACCGCCGTCCTCCCGAATGCGAGGCGAGAACGCTAACCGTTGATCTTCCCTTGAGTTTAACTGTAAACAGGTATTTGTTTTTCAGTGCATTGTAGCAAGTACTACCTAAAATTACATTCTACTTACAATTCTTTCTTTTCGGTCAGTTTTTCTTTTCCCTGTTTCAAGCTTCAGCCACAACCGATTTGTTTTTCCTTACGCTGAACTATGCGTAATTTGCTCTGTATCAATTTGGTGTTCTGTGCGACCAAAGTATTTCATTTAATTTATTTGCGTTGGAGCTTATACTCCGCTGGCGATTTCCTTGCTCACTTAATTGTCCCTTTCTTCTTCTTAATATTATTGTTTAGTTGTAAGAACTCTGTTTTGAAGGTTGTCTTCTAAACCTACTGAGAAGTATTTACATAAATCTATAAACCAGTCACTAATCCATACAAATTATGTGCGCCGTTCAAAACACAATTGTTCACTGCAAGGTGTCAAATCGTAATCCAAGCGCTTTCACTATTATTTGAAGCTTTTTTAGAAAGTCTCTCTCGAAAGGAGATAAATATGAATTTCCTGTCTTTCGACATTTTTCACGTTTGAATAACTTCAGGAGGTATCGGAGCCTGTCGAATTACAGGAATCCTGAGTCGAAAAAGCGTTTGCCACTGGAGGTTGATTGATGCAGCGCGAGATTCGTCATTCCACATCAAATTAAATTCTTTCGTCGCGTTGACTACATTCAGTTGCTCAATGGCTGAATAGCAACGACGGACACACACTGCAAGGAGGGTAAAATTTATCTGTGGAGACGAAGAAGGTCCGCTGCACTGGCCAGTCCGAGATACCTCCTTTCTTCCTTCTGGTTCCGCGGGTAACATTAACGGTTGGTACTACCTGACCAATGGTCGATTAGAAAACGCGGTTATTTAAACGTGTTAATAGTAATATGAACGGTCCGGTGGCTCAGCGGTTAATGCGTCTGACTGGGTATTGAAAGGTTCCCCGGTTCAAGTCCCTGTCTTGGCGCGGAGTTTCAAAGACCCGAACTGTGATCGGAAGCGCTCGGAAAGTTTGGCGCTGAACTCGGCAGACTGGGGCAAAACTGATTAGTCGGCAAGAATACTGTAGTGGTAACAAAGGCTGCCGAGCTCGATGACTGCTATGCACACCCTAAGCATTAAGCGCCAAACTTTCCGAGCGCTTCCGATCCTGTTTGTAAGACGACGTGTTCTAATGTAACAAACAAGTTGCTGACACATTCATGGCATTTCGAGGCTTGTCGTCAACGGGTGACGTCATGTTAAATTATGTGCGCCAATTTAAAGGCATTTCCCGACATTTGCGACCCTACGTTTCCTATATGATATTACTTGTCTCAATGTAATTTACGTCACTATGGAGACTTTTTAAACTTTAATAGGATACACCCTGTATGTGTGTGTGTGTGTGTGTGTGTGTGTTCCTAGAATATTCTTGAATGTACTAAAATGCTCTAGAATGTTCTGGAATGCTCTATAATACGACGCATTTTCCAGCTTTCACAGCTGTTAACAAATATAAATAATTTATTATTATTATTTTATGCAGATTGACCTTTAAAGATCACGCAAAACTTAGTCATTTTCTGTCTGAGTTTCTTTTGCCATTCCAGTATTTTCGCATCCGTTTACTGAAGGCAAATTTTCTCTCATCCGTCCAACTGTCCAAGTTGCGCCGGTCTTCTTGGCTTTTGTTTCTGGCATGGCTACCCAATTGTGTATTTTTTGTCAGGAGATTTGCTATCTAGGATTTCTGATCTCTTGATATTTGCTTTTTCCAGGTCTTGTGTTACTTGATCGAACCAGCTGTTAGGCATTTTTATTGGTTGAATGGGGTCGAATATCTATTTAGTTAATCTGTGATCTGGCATCCTGTAGATGTGACCGTAGAATTTTAGTCTGCGTTTTCCGATGTCGTTGGCTATGTTTGAGTGGGACTCTACTGTTTTGTTTGACTTTAGTTTGTAGCCTTCTTCCGTTTTGGTTGGTCCAATAATTTTCCTGATGATTCTTCGTTCTTCTTTTTGGGTGTTCTCGATGTCCCTCTTAGAGTTTAGTGTGAGTGTTTCTGTGACGTAGTGAGCGTTGGCGTTCATAACTGTATTGTAACGCCTAATTTTTGATTGAATTCCTATGTTATTTTTGTTGTAGACGTTGCATGTCTGTCCGAAAGCCTTTTTCATCTTGTTCAGTCTGTATTGTTGTGCCTTCTTTTCGAGTTCTGTTGAACTGATAATTTCACCTAAATATTTAAACTCAGTGACTCTCAGTGATTTTCCCATATTTTGTGCCCAGTGTTTTATGTTAACTTTGTGCGCAAAAAAACTGTTTTCTCAAAGGAGATTTTTAGTACAATTTTTTCTGCTGATTCTTTGAGGGATTCTTTCTGTTAGATGACGCGTTGTTCAGTTTCTGACAGAATAGCCAGATCGTCTGTGAAGGCCAAGAGTGAGATAGTCGGTTTCTGTCTAGTTTTACTGGGGTATTCGTTTTCTCCCATTCGCTAATGACTTTGTCCAGGGCTATATTAAATAAGATTGGTGAGAGACCGTCACCCTGTCTAACGCCAGTTTTTGTCTCGAATTCCCTGGAGAGTTCTCCCATGAATTTTACTTTGTTTGTGGTGTTATTTAGTGTCTGATTAATTAATTATCTTGATTTATTGTCTAGTCCATATTCCCTTAGTATGTTCAGTAGGCTTTTCCTGACGATGGAGTCATACGCCTTCTTGAAGTCTACAAAGGTGCGTATGGTTTTCTTGCGCCTGACTGATCTGTATTTTAGGATGGTTTTTAGGTTAAAGATTTGCTCTGCGCAGCATCTGTTGGGTCTGAAGCCTGCTTGGTAGTCGCCAGTTTTGTATTCGATTTGTTCTTGTACTCTTTTGCGGAGATAAGCAGAAAGAAATTTGTAGGAGACTGATAGTAGAGATATTCCTCTGTAGTTGTTCACAATGATGCGGTTGCCTTTTTTGTGAATGGAAGTATGAGAGCGCAAGCGCACTACCAGTCTTTTGGGACTTCGTTTGTCTCCCAAACAATGTCCGATGATTTTGGTTAGTTCTTGGAGTGAACTTTGGCCTAGATTTTTCAGGAATTCCGCCACTATGCCATCTTCTGCTCTCCCGTTTTTGAGTTTCTGAATTCGCTCTCTGATTTCTTCTAGCGTTGGTGCTGGTGAACCTGGAATGATTTCTCCCAATTGTTCTGAGAACCCCCTAGTTGTTTCTGGGAAATTTAGTAGTTGCTCAAAGTAGGTAGCGAGGAGTTCACAGTTTTTTCTGGCAACTTGTGTGAACCGATTTTGACGAGACTTTCATTGGAAGGTTGCTGATTTGGCAGGGAGTAACATAGGCTACCTTTTATCCCGGAAATATTCCGTGTAAAAAAACCAAAACCTTTAAAATTCCTGACAAACACGAACGAAATCGTGGGCACCAGCTAGTAGTAACATAAATAAATCAATAGCCTAAAAATTTAACTTGCAAGCGGAGACGTGGTCTTCAGGTCACAGAACTGAAAAATGTCTTAGTATAGAATACTTTGTTTATTTGTGCGCTTAGGGGTTAACCTGCTTGCTGTTCACGTGGTCTACATTTAATTAAACTACGGTGTAGCACATACTCCGGTGGCATTTGGTGCTTTAGAATTGCTTTCCCATTTTTCTTGAGTAATGTTCTCCTGGGAGACGGACGCCTGCTTAACCCTTGAGTCGCCAGACCGGACGCGCGGTAACCTTGCGCGGGAGCAGCGATTGCGCGCGAACACGGTCTGGGGGTTGTCGGTTCTGCTCCCCCATTGGCCAGACGCTTGGACAGGTGGCAGCTGGCTTGTGCAGCTGGCCCATCTCTACCTCACATTCCTCCAAACACGCCGCAGGAGACAGGTGTTCCCCGGCACAGGCTGCAGGCGGCGACCTTGCTCATCTGCACCCATTCTTCTTTGTTCTCTGTGCAACGCTACAGTGACAAGTTATCTGAGCTAACTTTACTTACTGTCTCCACAATCTCTAAATAAATCAACACTTTTAATCCATGACTTCACGTCACTAAAACTGTTTATAGTCGCTTTTATTTAAGGAAACCAGATTTTTGTAAGTTCTACAGTTAAGAAATAAATACCACCGACACTATTTGATCTAGTCCTTTTTTGCTAAATTAAATGTTGCCGTACTCACTTTATGACAGGGCAAAATTTTGAGCTATATCCTGCGGAAAGGAAAAAGTATAATGCTGCCCGGCAGATAAGGGGGTTAATACTGGGGCACGGATTTCAGAAGAACATGATTTCTTTTTTCCATGTTTTACCTAAATCACTAGAAGAATACCAAGTTGGTTCCTTCAAAATACAATGACAGCATTCCGTTCCTTGCCTCCCATCCTTTGCCGGAATATAATGACACAAATTTAACAACCAGCAAACAGAAAAAAATATACCCCTTTCTTAGCTCTGTTTTGCTCCATTACCAAGTAAGGGAGCAGCCGTAAACCACGTTGCTCCATTTTGGTATCCTGTGAATCCCCCCTCCACCCACGTAACCTGACTACACCCCTCTTCCCCCCAAGTAGCTTTTTACCGTTTAATAATAATTGATAAAATTGCGATGGAGCACCCGCTCCGGTGGCAATCTCCCTACATTCCCTCCCTTTCCCCTTCCAACCTACTTTTTCCCTCTACTAATTTTTGTTTTAAATACTTTCAGTGTTTCCGGTAAGTTATTCATCACTTCTTTTGGCAATTTATTCCAGTCCCTCACTCCCTTTAGTATGTAAGAAAATTTTCCCACACCCTTATGCCTGAAATCAAGTGCCAGCTTGTGGTCATGTACAACCTTACATTTCCAAGCACCTCTCTTAATTTTCCCACCAATATCTTTCCATGCTTCATCACCAGTATAGGCTCTGTACACTCCCATGACTCTCTTCCATCCTCCAATGAATCCCACTCCAGTTCTTTTATCATATTAGTTACTGATTGTGTTCTGCGGTAATTTCCAGAGTCAAACCTGGCAGCCCTCCTCTGCACCCCCTCTAACTCCTGTATTTGATATCCAAAATGTGGATACCAAACTACACCACCATATTCCAGCAGTGGTCTGACCAAAGTTTTGTACCACAATTCCCTTACTTCTCTAGTGCACCCGCTCATCACTCTTTCCAACAGGTGAAGGATTATGAACCCTTTCCCTACCACATGTCCAATGTGTCCTGCCCAGTTAAGTTTGCTATCAAATGTAATGCCAAGGTATTTACATTTCGAGTCTTCAATAAGTAGCTCCTTTTCCACTTTATAATTGTAATCAACCTTTAGCTTTTTATCTGTGTACCTAATAAGATGACTCTTCTTTCCATTTTTCTTCATCCCATGTTGACTCACCCAGCTAGTTATCATATCTAGATCACCCTGCGGCTGTTTACAGTCTTCTGTTGTTTTTATCCTTATATATAACATTATGTCATCTGCAAACAATCTAATCTCTGACAGTAAACCATTAACACAATCATTCATTAGAATAACAAATAACAATGGTCCCAATACACTACCCTGTGGGACTCCCATGTTCACTTCTACTTCTTTTGATATTGCATTTCCTACCCTAACTTTTTTGCTTTCTACCTTTTAGCAAATCACCTTTTTATCAGCTCCAATAGTTTTTACCTTATTTAGCATCATTTTATGGCTCACTCTATCAAAGGCCTTTGAAAGATCTAGTGCCACAATATCAACTTTACCTCCCCTGTCCATTTCATCAGAAATATCCTGCATATATCCTACTAACTGAGATTCACACAAATATCCTTGTCTAAAGCCATGTTGCCGACTTGAAAACCATTTACTTTCCTCACAGACACCTCTACTATGGTTGCATATTAATCTCTCCATTAATTTACCTACCACTGATGTCAAACTGATTGGCCTATAGTTTTCAACCCTGTTTGTTACCCCTCCTTTATGGACCGGTACTACTATCGCACATTTCCAGTCATCTGGTAAACAACAAGTATTCAGACTCAGTTTAAATAGTGTTTCAAGGTAAGGTACAATGTCCCATCCTACTATCTTTAAAACAACTGTAGTAATAGTATCAACACCAGCCGCTTTATTGGTTTTTAGATTCCTTAGTTCCTTCATGATATCTTCATATTTAATTTCAAATTTTCTAATCTGCTCCCCTCCAACTGTTCGGATAGGCTCGTTTCCAGATATAACCCCTGAATTATTGTCCTTAATGGACTCACTGAACCAGTTACTCAATAAGTCTGCCTTTTTTAAAACCTCCGTTACTTCTTCTCCATCCTTATCTATAATTGTCTCCATACCCTCTCTTCCCCTCAGTTTCCTGATATAGCTATAGACATTTCTAGATGAATCAGTCAGAGGCCCCCCTGCACCAATAATATTCTTCATAAACTCATCCTTAGCCAGTTTCTTTGACATTATTAATTCCTTTGTCAGTTGTTTCATGACCTCCCTACTGCCTTGCTGTTTCTTAACTCTGTAATGTTCTCGTCTCACCAATCTCTTTAACCATCTCACCTCCCTGTTATAGTAAGAAGGCTCTGTACTTCTCTTTATTGTCTGTTTTGGAATAAACATTTCTTCGCCCTTTCTTCTCATTTCCTTGAACTCTTCCCATTTTGCCTCCACTGAATTTGTGCCATTCTTCCATTTAATAAAATTAACCCTGAAATATCTTTTCAGTTCCAAAATTTGTGCCTTTTTATAATTGTATCTTTTCCCCCTTCAATTCTGGCCACTGGTTTACTGGATCCCCTTATATCCATCAGAACTGCATTATGATCACTTATACCTTCGGTTACTTGACACCCGATTAGGTTATCATCCGGCTTTATTAGGAAAATATCCAACATGTTTTGTCCCCTTGTTTCTGCTCGACCACCTGTGTAAAGCCTCCTTCCCTTACTAAGGTATTTGCAATTCTTTGTTCCTTAGTGCCATTAATCTTATTTCCTACCCAGTCGACACCTGGTAGATTCAAATCCCCACCAATGATGACAATTCTATGCTCACTTCTGAACTCTGAATATGAATTTAGTTCCTCCCCAAGAGCCTAATCTTTATCATTCATTTTTCCACTACTGTAAGAAGCCAACATCCTGACTTTTTCTTTTTTATTTCTCCAGAAGTCTATCCCACGTAACTCATAGTCATGATCTCTAAACTTGCTTCCAGAGACATTTTGTACAGTTTTCTCTTGTCAGACTATTGAAAATTACATACGGAGATAATTAAATCACGGAAATAAATATTTGTATGCTGTTGTATGTTCTGTGTCTTATTTTAACTGTGACAAATAATATGAATGAAAAGCTACGTGGCCTGGCTCGTGCCGCCTCCAGGTAGCTTTCTCCCCAACCCCTCCCCCCCTTGACCGAGCCAACTTTCAGTTTGTGAACTTAGTTATTTTAAATACAAACCTTCAGGAACTTATAGTAAACTATTTATGTACACACCCACATAACATGTTAAATAAGCTTGCCCTCCATATGATTGCGAATTATATGTTCCAAATTAATTTATAGGCAAATGACTGTTGATGACGATTCATCGAAGCGAGGTGACAGGAACAGCTGATTCTTTCTGCTGAACCGTTGGCTAAAGTCATCAGTAGTTTCTTCATCGCATTCTTCTTTCACTTCACAGAGAACAATAATTCAAATATTTCAGTCTTCATACATTAGGCTTCATTGGAGCCGTTTCAAATATTTTTAGAACTATATCTGTCTGTCTGTAGGGTGAATGTGTGCGATAGAGTTTTGTGAACACAATAGATTTGGTTTTAATGACCTGTTTCCCAAAAAGTGTACAGAAAGGTTCCCAGTTATAATTTATTGATTCAACAGGATTTATCGTATCGGGAAGCTCAGGTCATTCTTTTCTAAACTTTGGTATACTGGCAGGAATCTAATAAATGCAAGCGAAACTTCGCATTAACTTATGTCTAATGCAATTGAACGTACCGTACTTACAGTATGGAAGCGTGCATGACGGTATATAACGATAATTTACTGCCTGGTAGTGCTACGAAATTTAGCACTTAGCAGTTTCGAGTTATAGTTTTGATGTACAGGTAATTGTACCATGATGTTTATTACGAAATTAAAAATAATATATAATTAGTAAAGTAAAAGTTGCTGAGATTGCGTTGCAGTTGTCATCCGTGGTGGAAGAACCAGTCTCCTGTCTGCCACAAATCTGTTTTATTATTATTATTTTACGAACATTGTTGCGTAATCTTCTTAAAACTTCCAAATAAAAGGTTTGACTGACGGTTTGATGTGGGGGAACAAACTCTGAAAGAACCAGGCCCTCAGCATCAAAAAGGCAAATGAACATTGTTTTGATGTTTGATTTGACATGACGACATTTTTTTGGACGGGGTGACTATGAAGTCTTCTATTGGCTTAACTGTTGCTTTGTTTCTGGGTCGTAACCGTAGCACCAGGACTCATCACCAATAATGAATGACCTTTGACAGAAAATCTGGATCAATTTCAAGCTGTTGTTTCAAAGCACGACATGTTTCAACTCAACGTTCTTTTTGATTGTCAGTCAGAGCCCGAGGAACAAACTTGCCAACAACCTTTTTCATTCCCAAATCTTCGGTTAAAATTCGCTGAACCGAACTCCAAGATAACCCACCAATCTCTGACAGTTGATCAATTGTCTTTCGACAGTCTGAGAGCACAAACTCTCGAATTTTTTCAACATTTTCGTCGTTTCGTGCAGTTGATGGACGTCCAGAAAGAGGTTTGTCATCAATCGACATGTCGTCATTTTTAAACCTAGCGAACCTCTCGTACACACGAGTTTTTCCCAGAGCGTCCTCTTTGTAAGCTGTTTTCAACATTAAAACAGTTTTAGCAGTATTTTTTCTGAGTAGAAAACAAAATTTCACAGCTGCACGCTGTTCACTTAAACTTGACATTATCAAAAACGAAACAATAACAAAACAGCACTATCAAAAACAATAACTGCAGATTAACAGAAGAAGCCAGGTTGACAACACAGGTGGCATTGAAGTGACAATGAGTTGTGCTCTAAACGCCTAACGGCATAAACGCGTACTACACAAGCTCCGGTTATTTTTGGGTAAACCCTCGTACACTTTTTTATAAATTCATAATACTGGAACTAGCTGTATAATCTAGTAGTCAATTACCATTTTTTTAAATAAATTTTATTGTAAGTTTTGTGAAATTGTCTTTCAAATGTTATTCCCACTATCTATAAATCAGCATTAAATTAAATTCATCAAAAAGAAATTATTGTCTTAGAAAAATTCAAAAATGTTAGAAAAATATATTTTCACTGCATGTTTTATGCGATTCGCAAAATTCTCCGTCGAATTATAGATACGATTTTGTCAAAATATTGTTTGGTGAAGTATTAAATTTGCCAAAATCGCTCATTTAGTTATTTTGCGAAAACCTTAAACTCCAGAAATATTGTTATATCTTTCCAGCAAACTTTAGCAGCGGACATTTTGCGGTAAATTTTGAAAGAATTTTCGAATCTAGTTTACTTTTGGTAAACGCTACCACAAATCGTGGCATAAAAAGAGGAATCTAAACTGTTCGAGAGACTGCAGGGTGTCAAGTTTTATATGATGCCCAAGAATATTATCCCCCACAAAACCCCCTATAACTATTTTCAGCCTTCACTATTTTTCGGAACTTTATGTTGTAATTTTGGTAAGGTTAGCGAGAAGTACATTAATGCGCCATTATAAATACTTAAATTTAAGGGTTCAGAAGTTATATCATAGACGGGCAGAGAAATGAGCAAATCTATGAGGTTTCTGTTTTTCACCGAGGACCCCATTTCTCTCTCCTACGAAGCTGGCGTGATCAGCCGCGTTAGACCATGAGCGTAATGGGGTTGCACTGTTGCAGGCGTGTTGCGTAGGTTCAATTTGGAGGGAAGAAACTCAGTTTGAATTTGAACGACTGACGTACAGATTTGTAACTAGAATCTGTACCGACTGATCTACTCGGCCCGCCTACTAGCTTACTTGTACCAGTTTAGAATTCTTTCATATAAAAAAGGAAATGTGAGGTTAGGTCGGTCATCTATCAAGCCGAACAGTACTTATCCCTGGTTTCCCAAAATCACTCCTAGCGAATGCCAGGATGACTCCTTAGGAACGCCTTTATTTGCTGCGTTCTTTGGGAGCGTTCATAAACCACGTAGGTCCATTTTGGCCTACTGTGAACCCCTCACCCCTAAGTAGCCCGACGTGGTTTTTTCCTCTATCCCCACCCCTCCGTGTGGCACGTAGCTTTTTTCCCTATTGATTCCAGAAGATATTTTGTAATGTTTTCTCTTGTCAGACTATCGTAAATAGTTAAATGACAGAAATAAATATTGACATTCTGTTGTGTGTTCTGTACCTTATTTTAACTGTGACAAATAATATGAATAAGAAGCTACGAGGCTTGACTTGGAATCCTCCCTCCCCTCCCCCCCCCCCCCTCCCACGTAGCTCAGCGTATCTTTCCAGTCAACCCCTCCCTCCCCTAGACGGAGACATGTAATTTATGGAAACTCCCTTTGCTCCCTGTCCTCTCCTGGCTCTAACAAACTCGACATTGACAAGCCGTTTCATCGTGGATTAACTGATGAATACCACAAAGAACCTCGTCGCAATGTTGTCTTTTTATGACAAAATCCGTCTGAAAACCTGCGAAGACTATATTGCATAACGTTAATATACTTATCAGTTTTACTTCTCATTTAAATCAGTTTGAAATTCCATAAACATTTGCATTAATGACTAGACAATTTAGATAAAACTGTTAGAATTCCTGATAATATTGCTTATATAACATTATCAAACCAAAGTAATCTGGCACTTCGTGTGGTGGATAGTATATTGACTTTAACTTACATCCATACCCTGCAATTCACAAATATTTGGGCTGACAGAGGGTACTTTGCACCAAAACTAACTCTGGGCATTCCAATATCGAATAGGACTGGGAAAGAAGGAATAGATAAACGCATCAGTAATGCATCTTATTTTTCTACTCTTATCTCTTCTGTCATTGCGACCTAAACAGGTTAGTGAACAAAGTATTGCATCGCTCTCGTATATGAAAGAAGATATTCGCATATTCTTCTGTAAATTCAAACGAAATTGACGTCGTCTGTCTGTCAGACAATCCCAACCCAATTTATGTATCAATTCTCTAACACCATTCATAAGGGCTGTAGCAAGCAGTTACGAATCGAGCAGCTCTTCTCTGTTCTTTCTTTACCGTGTCAATCAATCCCTTGCGATACGGTACCAAACTCCACAATAGCAATCCAAATGTGGACGCACGAGAGTTTTGTACGCTAATTCCTTTGAATGAGAATTACAATTCTTCAAAATAAGACCTATGAATCGTAATCTAGAATTAGCTTTATCTGAAACGGAAGTTATGTGCAGGTATCATTTCATGTTGCTTTGTACTATTACGCCCAAACACTGAATGAAATCAACAGTGTCAAAAACTGAGTTGTTTACTTTGTACTCGTAAACAAACGTATTATTTTTGTTATACGCATTGCCTTGCGTTTTTGGCAGTTTAGTGTAAGTTAAAATTCATACCACCATTCCGAAATAACATCCAAATCGCGCTGAATGTCTAAGCAATCGTCAGGGCACCTTACTTACATTTAGAGAACGGTATCATCAGTGAACAATCGCAAACTGTTATTAACTTTATATTCGAGAAAGTTTATAAAAATTAAGAAAAGAAGTGGTCCTATTACACTTCCTTGAGGAACGCCCGAAACAACATTTAGATTAGAAGATGCGAATACACAGCAACGAATAACAGGAGAGATACTGCTCTCGACCCCAGAACTCCCTTGCTAGCTCTCAGCTACATCCAACTAAAAAATGTGATTCCGTTAGTAATTCAAGATACGATGCTACCTCTCTTCTCATACCAGTACGACATCTTTAGATACAAGCCCAATATATTTTACCTACCAAACTGTATTACAAGGAGTAACAAGGCAAACAGCAAGATAGAGAGTTTTTTGGCCTTAACGTGGCCGGAAATCTATACTGACAGCTCGAAAACAACAAATGGGGTCGGCTATGCTTTCTTCTGCCCACTCACTCAAGAGTCTCAGAAAGTTCGCCTGCCATCAGAGACCACACTATATACCGCAGAAGTCATGGCAATTAGAGAGGCCATGAAATACGGCTTGGAACGCTTCAATAAAATACTGATATTATCAGACGCGAAAAGCGTTGCTCAGAAGTTGGAAAATATGAAAAGAATCAACGGAATGAACAAGATCTTATACGACATACTAAATTTTATGTACTCAGCTACCGTTGAGGGAAAGGAAGTGCACTTGGATCAAGGGACACGCGGCGTTACAGCATAACGAAAAGGTAGATCAACTGGCCAAGGAAAGTAGTACGGACGGAGAGCAGCAATATACGCGGCTGCCGCACGCCGACTTTATTACTATCATTATGAAAGAGTTCTTCCACAAATGGTCAGAATTATGGACCTCAACATAAACAATCAAAGGAAAGTTTTATTCATCAATCCAACCCCATATACCTTCTAAACCATGGATTGAAGACTCCAAACATCCATAATACGCATACGATTTGGACACGGTTGCTACCCAAAACACCTTCACAAAATCGGCGTCATACAGTCACCTTTTTGCCAGGCAGATCAAGAAGAAATAGCAGATATCAATCATATCATACTAGCATGCACCCTCTATCGGACCCTACAAAACAAATTATACAACAGCCTGGTCAAGCTCAAAATCCCACTTCCAGCATCGGTAGATATCCTGTTGAGAGAGGGAAGACACGATGTGTACGGAGCGATAGCTCGTTATTTAAGAGAGGCAGATATCTCCCTTTAAAGAAAGCATCTATAATAATAATAGATTATGTGTATATATATGTATGTATGTATGTATATGTGTATGTATGTGTGTATATATGTACGTATGTATGTGTGTATGTATATATATCTATTTATTATTATTATTATTTTCAATTTACTTATAATCGTACTAAATGTAACGATGGATACTATACATTAGCTGTTAAGAAATTATCATACAAGTATTATATTAAATGTTATTGTGCACACCAAGTACAACTCGTACTTCAACCAGAATTAACATGTTATTCTATAGGATTTACAACTTTTAATTGGTAAGAAAAGTTATGGAACTGTAATTGTCATCTCATTATACTAATATTGTATCACTGACTGATTTTATAATCCATTGCGAAATAAGGCTTGATAACATTACTTTAAAAGGTCAAACAGCAAATGTAAAAACTAATGTAATTATTGAAGCTGGCCGTATGGTCGATAGACCGAAAGCCATGGTTAATAAATTTAAAAAAATAGATTAGAAGATTATTCCCGTTCAACAACGACATACTGGAACCGGCCAGTTAGAAAATCACGTATCCTTTCACAAAACTGATCCTATATACCGTACACTCGAATATTCGCTAGAAGTCGAATGTGGAATTTATAATACCTGTAGCTTACAGCAAAGTTACTATTCCTGGTATTAAATTTACCTGTGTTATCAACCTTACCGCAAATTTTTCATTACGTTTAATATTATAGACAAAAGCTGTAGACTAAGAATAAAAGCTAAGAATAAGAAAGTGAAATCTGATCAGATCGGAAATTAATCACTGTAAACATTTCAGTTCATTTTAAACACATCTCCTTAAGTGATTGCTCAAAAAATGCTGTGCTTATTGTATACTACACCATGTGATAAAAGTAAAAATTTATAACAAGGCAAAAAAAAAAAAAACAAAGCAAAATAACAAAAAAAACATACGAAAAGTGAATATTGGGCACTCAAACCACAGCTTTTATATATTATACATTTTATGATTCCTGCACAAAATCAATACAGACGCTAGGGACAAAATAATGTCCTATTAACAGTCTGTTATGAGTTTACTGTTTCCTCATAGTGGAGATCAAGGGTGTTTGGAATGGAAAAGAGCCATCTGAATATTTAATCACTTCGGGACTTTACAAGATACTTTATCGGTCCAGTGGCTATGTCAAAATTCAGCATGCAGAGAGGATTTTTTTTTCCTATCATCAGTCTCTCTCGGCTGGCTTGCTGCAATTCTCCATCTCTTTCTGTCCCAAGTTAATCTGTTCAGCTCAGCATACCCAATACAACTTACGTCATCAGTCATTTGCTTCGTACATTTCTACTCATTGTCTAACTCTACAGTTCCCTGCTCTAACAAATTAACCAGTGTCACATGTGTTAAAATATTGCTCAACATCCTGTCTCTGCTGATTATGAGCAGTTGGAATTTAAACCCAACTGTCTGGTTAGGGAGTTAGGGTTCCGCCATATTGCACACAGACAGGAACGTCCGACGCGTGTTTAAATTCAACTGCCATCTGCTTACCGGGTATCCTTATAACGGCCGTTCGCTGTTTTGTGTGGTCGTCTTGAGTCTAGACAAATATTGGATAAAATACCTTTCTCCAAAAGATTAACATTCGCGTTATTATTGTTTTTTACTAACAGTTGTGGGGCACAAGCTCCAGTGGCAATTTCTCAACATACAAACTTCTGCATTTCACGAATTTTTACTTTAAATTCTTTCACTGTTTGGGATAAATTATTCATCACATCCCAAGGTAATTTATTCTAGTCTTTGATTTTCTTACACACAAAAGAAAATCTTCTATCTCCTTTATACCTGAATTCAAGTACAGGTTTATAGTAATGGTTACCTCTACCCATCCCCGAACTATTCCTAATTTTGCTACCAATATCCACCCTGGCCTCATCGCCAACGTGTGTGCCGTATACGTTCCCAGCACTCTCTTCACCCGCTTCTGTCTCCCAACCCAGTTCCTTAATCATATCAGTCACTGATTGTGTTCTAGGGTAACTTCCGCAAACAAATCTAGCTGGCCTCATTTACACACAACTGCTGTATTTGATACCCACAATGCTGATCTCATATTACTGCTACGGGGCTCGAGGATGAGTGGTTAATGATAATACCTAGTATTTGGGAGGAATTGGATTCCATCCCTGGTTCAGCCTACCAGACTTCGTATTTTTCATTCAAAAGGTCAAAGCCGAATTTCTTCACGTCTCTTGCCCGTCTCTTCTCCCGAACAATTGGCAGTGAGTTTCATCTTCGTTTCGTTATTATTATCACATGATATGCCAAGATATTTACACTTTATGCCATGAGTAAACAATTTATCCTCCATATTATAATCATTCAATACTCGTAACGTAACAATAGTATTACTTCAGATGAAGGAGATTTAATAGTATAATGCACTTTAAACTGGTATTCCGCGAGGTATTGCAACGAAAGGACAGTTTTGTGTGGGAGAAGAGTACCGGAAACAAAATTAAACATTTTACAAGCAGTTCGCTTTTCCAGTATGTGATACAGTAAAAACAGATCTTGGCAGATATTTACTACAGATAATCTCTTCTTCTCGATTAGAGACTGAATGGCAGAAGCTTTCCACTGTTCTTTCTTCTGATCTGTCCTGTTAATCGATCTGGTGGCTCAGTGACTAGAGATCGAAAGGTCTTCGGTTCGAATCTCTGTCTCGACTTGGATTTTCAAAGGCCCTTCACCTCTGGGACAGCTTGCTGTGCAATGTGAAGTACGCCTGAACGTTTCCGTGGTTCGGAATCCACGTTAAACTGTAGGATTTGATACGAGCACACTACAGCGAGCCGCGTAGCATCGCATTGAGCGAAAATGCTGCAACACACATCTGGACGCAACGAGTAGCATTTCTTTTACTGTCACCGCCTTCGGTTCTCGACGATTATTTAGCCGCTTCTGCATTGCAAATGGACATATCAGACAAAGGGCTCTTACTTTTATATATTCATTGAAGAAGAAGAAAATTAAGCAGAAATGGCAATGGTTTTAATTTAAAAAGGAATTTTCCGCATTTCTTAGGCACATTAGATGGCAAACATGTTATAACAGTTCTACCGAATTACGGATCTCTTTATTTTTAATGTAGAAATACCGTTTTGGTATTTTGGTCGTCGGAGGATTGGGAAAAAAATTAAGATGGCAAAGCATTTAGCCACAACAATGTAGGTGAGGCAATGGCTGCAGGAAAACTGAATTTGCACGTTGACAACTGAGATAAAATGCAGTATGTAATAACTTAGTAGTGGACTAAGCTTTTCGAGATAAGGCCTATTCCAGAATATCAGATAAAATGAAATGAAGAGAAACAAACTTTCAATTACAGGCTCAATAAACTATTGAAGGTGATCGGTAACTGCTTTGGTGTTATAGGTAGAAGATTTCAAATCTATGAATAGTTTAAGTTAAAACATACAAGCAAAGAACAAGTGAGCATGAGCTAGAAATTTTATAATTTTTTCATCTTTATTAAAGTTATTAAATTTTTAGATTGTAATTACTTATATTTTTTCAAAAATCATCCACCATCCTGCGTACAAATTTGCAGCTAATTTTGTTGAAGTAATGCACTTAATCCACTGAAATTGGAACACACAAGTTACAAAAGTCAGTCAGTGCTGTTGGAGCTCCTATCGCAAACCTGGTCGCGACTGAGCGCATCCGGGCGCACAGGCGGAAAAATACGCTTGGGGAAGCGATCCGACAATGCGGCGCGGCCCGCCCCGCCCCGACTCGACTCGCCTGTGGTGTGCGTTACCCCATTAGAATCAGTGTAAGCGATTGCTGATGCATTTCTGCGATGCGATGCGGCCCGCAGTAGTGTGCGCGTACCTTTAATCTTCTGCATTCTTCTGTAACACCTCACCTTTCATCCATGGTTATATGTTACGCAACGCTTCATACACAGATCCTATCAAAATAATCGTCACCAAGCTAATAATCTTTAATGTTTCTTTCTTTTAAAAATTGTCTTCGACTGATTAATCCTACTCGTTATACATATTTATACAGCTTTGTCCATCCCCGTGATTTTATTCATAATGTGAATTCCCTTACACGTAATTCGCGATTTTTATTCAAACTTGATGCTCTTCATACCTGCCAAATGCTAAGACCTTGATATTTTGCTTATTGGTTTTCACATTAGAATCTTCTTTCATTGTTTTATCTACTAAGCGAAGAATCTATATTTATTTTCTTCACTCTCAGCAATTACAGCCATGTTATCAGTGAATGGTCAGATGGTTCATTGTATTGTGTAGCTGCGTCGTTTTTGCGGTAATTTTTGCGAAGTAAACGAATTCCTGTGGTGTTACGAAATGGTGGCAGAGTTTCCATTTGACACGTATTCCGTTTCTATCATTGATCATATGATCAGTTTCAGTTTTCCATGCATTGCTGAAAGCAGCCAAACCGAGCGTGGTGGTGTAACGGATAGCGTTCTGGCCTCGCATTAGGGAGGACGGCGGTTCGAATTCCCTTTCGGGCATCCAGATTTGGGTTTTCCATGGTTTCCCAAATCACTCCAGGCAAATGCCGGGATGTTTCCTAAAAAAGGCCATGGCCGAATTCCTTCCCATTCCTTGCCCCCATCCTTTCCCGTCTCTAAAGACCTCGCTGTTGAAAGACGTAAAGCAGTTAAAAAAAAAATCAGCAAGGTGAATGCCGGCATATGGTCCTATTCTTTCCGTTCTTTGCTTACCTTCTTCTCCTAAATGTAATGACATCATCTCGACAAGCCGTATAGTACCAATTAAAAGCAATTTTAAAAGTAGACTTTACATTAAACGAGACCTAATGTGGCTGTCTTCCTCATACTTTTTCATTGTCCTTTCCAAACTTACGTTTAATTGTACATAGGTTTTTTTCTCTTTACCTATCTGGATTCAATTCCATCGTCACGAACATACAAGCGGAGTTTCCTGATTCATTCTTTAAATAATAGTCTATATTATCACTATTGTCCAGCCATTGTTCAGTAAAATAATCAAAGAACTGAGGCAATAACAGATTTTCGAGAGCATGAGAATTTATCTCGATCCAGCCGTCTAATACTTCGGGTTGTATGATTATTTCTCCGTGTGCTTATTACTTTGTGTACGTATTTTTTTATATAATTTACTGACATTTACGCTCTGCGTGTACCTGGTGTGGGTAGAAGTGCTATACAATTTTTATTTTAGTACCAAATATTAAGTGCTGAAGCAGAAACTGTATATTTCATCTACAAAAAATTCCATTCCTCCCTTAGTGGCTACCTTAGATTCGGTCTTGCTACTGATGTCAGAAAGGTTTTTTTTTTTTTTACTTTTATTTTAAAGCAATAAGGTATATAAGAAATTAAATCTTGATATGTAACCACATCAAAAATATATGTGATGAGCGTAAGAGGTTTTCAAGTGGGCAACATGACTTTAGGCAAGGATATTCATGCGAATCTGTTGGTGGGATATATGCAAGATATTTCAGATGAAATGGAAAAGGGACGCCAAATTACTATTGTAGCACTAGATCTTTCAAAGGCTTTTGACAGAGTGAGCCGTAAAATGGTATTAAATAAGGTAAAAACTATTGGAGTGGATGAGAAAGTGATTTACTGGGTAGAAGAATTTTTAAAAGGCAGAAAACAGAAAGTTAGGGAAGGAAATGAGGTATCAAAGGAAGTGGAAGTAAAAATGGGAGTGCCACAGGGTAGCGTATTAGGACCATTGCTATTCATTATTCTAATGAATAATTGTGTTGATTGTTTACTATCAGAAATTAGATTGGTTGCAGATGACATAATGCTGTATAAAAGGATCAAAACGGTAAAGGTCTATAAATAGTTGCAGCTTGATCTGAATAGGATATCTATTTGGGTTAGTAAACATGGGATGAAGATAAATGCAAAGAAGAGTTAGCTTATTAGATACACAAATAAAAAACTAAAGGTTTATTATGATTATAAGGTGGGGAAAGAATTGCTTGTTGAAGACTTGAAATATAAATATCTTGTCATTACATTTGATAAGCTTAACTGGGCAGGGCACATTGGACAGGTAGTAGGAAAAAGTTTCAAAATTCTGTACTTGTTGGAGAGAGTGATAAGGGGATGTACGAGCGAAGTAAAGGAATTGGGTTACAAAACTTTGGTCAGACCAATGCTTGAATACGGTAGTGTAGTTGGGACCCACGTTTTGCGTATCTAATGCAGGAGTTGGAAAGGGTGCAAAAAAGGGCTGCTAGATTTGTTTCTGGAAATTATCGCAGAATGCAATCAGTAACATATATGATAAAAGAGCTGAAATGGAATTCACTGGAAAACAGGAGGAGGTTGAAGAGGTGCATGGAAGTGTACAAGTCGTATATTGGTGATGAGGCATGGAAAGATATTGGTGTTAGAATTTAAAGTAATGGATGGAAGGAAAAAGATGACCATGACCAACAGGTGGAACTCGATTTCTGGCACAAGGTTGTAGGAAGATTCTCTTTTTTAGGTAAGGATGTCAGGGATTGGAATATGTTATCAAAGGAAATGAATAATTTACTAAAAACGTTGAAAGAATTTAAAGTTAAAATGGGTGCAGGAATGGGTGTGTGGGGAAATTGCCACCGGAGCGTGCGCTCCATTGCAATTTAATTAATTATTATTATTATAAATCTGCGTGAAAAATTGGAGCGTACCAATAGGCAACTGTCCCTTTAGTCATAAATATGGTACAAACCTTTCTGAGGACATACCTATGGAGAAAAAATGCATATCAAAGCAAAAAGAAAGTTTCGTCGATCGGGTGGGGTAAGTTTGGTATCAATATGTCGCCGTTGAAGGAGAAACCTCTTCTGATCTAGATGTTACATAGGGTGTACCTAACGGAAATGTAATTGGACCATTTATAAATGATATTGGTGACAAAGTGAATAGCAGCTTTAGATTGTTCATTGATGATGCGGTCATTTATAGGGAAATAAGGAATTCGACAGATTGCTTAGAAAATCAGCGCGATCTGGATGTTATTTCGGCATGGTGCGACGAGTGGCAAATTACACTAAATTGTAAAAAGTGCAAGGTAACGTGCATAACTAACATAAAGAATCCGACTGTTCACAAATACAAAGTAAACAGTTCAGTTATTGGTATGGTCGATTCTGTGAAATATTTGTGCGTTACACTACAAAGAAACATGAAATGAGACTTACACATTAATTCTATCGTAGGTAGAGCTAGTACTAGGCTGCGATTCATAGGTCGAATCTTGAAAAATTCCAATGAAGAAACAAAGGAGATAGCGTACAAATCTCTTGTGCGTCCACATTTGGACTACTGTTGTTCCATTTGTGATCCGTTTCGTAAGGGGTTGATTGACAGAACCGAGAAAGTACAGAGCAGAACCACTAGATTCGTGACCGCTTGCTACAGTCCTTACGAAACCGTCACATAACTGATTGGTAGATTGGGCTGGGAGTCTCTGGTAGACAGACGACGCAAATTTCGTTTGAAATTATTGGTAAACATGCGTACACCCATTTTCACTTGCGAGTGCGGTGAAATACTTCGTCCACCAACCTATTTGAGTCGCAATAACAGGAAATATAAGATTGGAGAAATAAGGTGCTGCATTGAATTCTTTTTTTTTTCTCCTCGTACCATTCGGGATTGGAATGCACAGCGAAGAGATTAGTTTTGGTGCTGAGCATCCTCTGCCATCCACAATTTTGTGAATTGCAGAGTATATATCTAGATGTAGATATCTTCCAAAAGAGTAGACCTTAAGGGGCCAACACTGGGATTCACCCTATCCATTTCTTCATTTCTCATTCATTCACAACGCAAACAAAACTCTACGTTGGGTATTCATAGGCTGCAGTCATCCTCAGGAAACAGTAACATGTGCATACACTGGGAACAGCAAAGAAGACCCACCACAGTTAAATTTCAAAAGAAAGTTACCATGGTTATTAACGCCCTTTAGAGTCACTGGGAAATGGATACAATTATTAACAGCAGTATCAACTTGAAAGAACATACGAGGCGTGTTAAAAATAATGTATCACTACCTATGAGAATTACAGTCAATTCACAAGGTCTGAAATCGTTATGTACCCTCCGTGTGACCGCACGTTATTCTTCCAGTGAGTCAGGGCTTCTTGGAAATGTGTCAGGAACATTTCTTTAGGAGCGACCCACAGCTGGGCTGTCTGTTTCGACGTTACACGAATAGCGTCCCTCGGGGAGCAGCCAAAAATAGCTGGAAGGCATGTTGGCGGAATACAGAGCCTGGTGAAGAGGAAGGGCAGTGTTTTTAGTAAGGAAGTCAGAATCAAAAGCGAAACACGAGCGGGTGCTTAATCGCGACGAATCTGCGTACAGGTCCGGTTGGTAACGTTCAAAGACATCATTGCGGCTATATCATCATCATACTCCAAGGATCAGACCGCAGCGTTGTTTTGGCTTCTCATTTGTCAACTTTTCATTCTCATAGGTTTAGATGGTAGTTGCGAGTCTAGATCCATAAATCCTTACGACATGTTCCAAACATCTCTCTTTACATATTTCGAAATTATCTACAAGAAGCATAACACCAGGTTCTCCAAGTATATTCTAATAACTAGGGTTCAAATCTTTAGGACAAGTCATATTTTTCCTGCCTTTTTCTTAGCTGTAATGCTGAATTAAACACTGATTAAACGTTTCTGATTGTATTTTAATGGATTTTATACAGCATATAAATGTATATTTTCTAGTTTCGGTCATATTATGATAACATTTATGGTCATATTTTGAGGAAAGATCTAATAATTTTTAATAATACCGCGAATTCACTAGGAGTTATAGATGAGAAGAAATTAAGATAAGTTATTCGCAGAACCGTACTTCTCTTATACACTGGATGAAACAAAAAAATAATTGTCACTGCATCGGTCAGAATTCAACAGTCAATAATTGAAGTTATACATTGCATTATTATTATTATTATTGGCGAATTCTCCCAATAACTGGAAGACGTTAAGCAAATGACCCAATCAAATTTTCTTTGAGTTCGTCTTGTTGTTCCCATAGGCTTTCATTCTTTCCGAGAAAGCTTGTTTGCGTTCTTCCGACCACTTTGGTCGTATTGTTTTTATTTTGGTTGCTCAGTTATAACTTCCCATTTGTCTATTTTGTGTCTGAAGGTATCTCTTTCTAAGATGTCTGTTGTTCCTATGTTTGCACTTTCAAGATCCTTCCGAATTTCATTCAGCCAAGGTGTTGGATTTTTAAGTGAAGTTACATAATCTATTATCTTTTTTGTCAATCGATTTTCTGGTAAGGGATTGTGCACAAACTACGTGGCTTGGTCTAGGGGGGGGAGGGGTTGGCTGGAAGGCTATGTTGGGCTACGTGGGGGGAGGGGGGGGGGTTCGAGCCAGACCACGTAGCTTTTCGTTCATATTATTTGTCATAGTTAAAATGAGATTGAGGACACACTACAGCATGTAAATATTTATTTCTGCCATTTAATTATCCCCGTATGTAATTTACGATAATCTGACAAGAGAAAACAGTACATAATGTCTTCTGGAGTCAATCGGGAAAAAGGCTACGTGCTACGTGGGAGGGGGGGGGGGATCACAGGAGGCCAAAATGGAGCTACGTGGTTTATGCAGGCTCCTTAACCTCCCAAGGTTACCAAAGGATTTCATTCGCCTTTTCTTGATATCAATTTCGATGATTGAAAACTTTTCTGTTGTTTTGATTGATTGTAGTCTGTAACCATCTTTAGCGAGTCTTGCTCCTAGAATTTTTCAAATGATTTTTCTCTCTACTTTTTTTATTTCTTCAAGGTCATGTTATTATTATTATTACAGCTTTATCAATCCTTATTTCAGGAAGTAGCTCCTTTAAGCCAAATGAGCTATATATTACAATTTAACTCTACATAGTTTTGTTGTAATTCCTTCCAGGCTGATCGATCTTGAGCAACTCTCTTCCAGTTCACGCCTGTAACTCGACGTATGTCTCTATCCCAGCGATCCGGGGGTCTTCCTCTTGCTCTTTTCAGGTTCCTTGGTATCCAATCCAGTACTGCCCTAGTCCATTTGTCATCTCTTTTGCGAGGAATATGACCAGCCCATTGCCATTTTTGGGTCATGACTCTTTTTAAGATGTCTGTCACTTTGGTTATTGAACGAATGTCACGGCACTTTTCCTGTTTCTTTTTGTAAACGCTAGCATTGCTCTTTCCATATTTCGCTGGGCAGTTTTCAGTTTTTGCTTCATTGTAATATACCGCTTGATAATTGGAAAGCGTGTGCCTGTTATTTAGCTAGGTTCGAATTGTGCTGCAAAATTCGACCCGCCATTGTCATCGGCTAGGGCCAGATGACTCCTTCTTGCGTTAAAAGGACAAACGATGTAATGCAGGCCATAAACCTAAAAGTGTCGTGCATTGAGAAAAATTCAAAGAACTTATTGGATCTAAGCGAACAGAAGGTTTGCGGTAACAGTTGACAGTTGCAAAGCAAAGAACCGATGCCTCGTACGTTTCTTAGAAAAAGGCATATTGCGGAACGCCTCTGTTGGAAGCTCAGCTAAGAGATTGTTAAAAACTTTTATAAATTTTATGTTTCATGTAGACTCTGTGTTCTTCAAACGTCATCTGCTACGGTAAAGAACTCCGGGGATGTATAGACACTCTTCATTCATTCAACCATAGGCAACGCTCTGAGATTTGAATCATGCTCTGAATTGTTCAAGAAACGCTTAATTTAGTAACCTCCTTAAATAGTCAGTTATGTTCAATAAATTAATCAATTTTATATTCAAATCCCGCTTTCAATTACTTCCTTTCCAACATATCAGTATGTCATTTGACTAGGTGAAGATATGTGTTTTAATAGCAATTTCAAAAGTACAATTGCTTTGGTGAAATATATAATAGAAGTGGAACGTTGCTTCTCTCGGATAGAGAACACTTCCATTCTTGGTGCTTACCCGGGATTAATTCTGCAAATTATCTTATTAATTGATGTATTCATTAATTTGTCAATTTTAATAACTTTCTCAAAAGTAGCTTGTCACTCTCTAAACGTTTATGTTCCGCCCACCTTTGAATTTCGACAATGCAGCAGCAGAATGCCTGTGTAGATGCCCCTCAATCAATATCATTGTCACCAAACCTTATGAAAATAATTCCTCAGCCAATGTTAAATCTGCAGTGGACCAGTGAGTACCGCCATGGTGATTTTTTTTTTCTGAAATTGCCCGCTTACGGAGTTACTTAAAGGAATTTGGAGAGGAGTATTTTAGTACAGAAGAAATTTTCTGTAAATAATATTTAATTAAATTGCAATGGAGCGCGCGCTCCGGTGGCAATTTCCCTATACACCCATTGTCCACCTATCCTGCAACCACCTTCATTTGCCCTCTGCAAATATTAGCTTAAAATTCGTTCAACGTTTTTGGCAAATTATTTATCATTTCTCTTGGTAACTTATTCCAATCCCTGCCACCCTTACCCAAAAAAGAGAATCTTTCTACAACCCTTGTACCTGAAATCGAGTGCCACCTAGTGGTCAGGCTCATCTTTTCCCTTCTATCCATTACTTTTCATTCTTACACCAATATCGTTCCATGTCTCATCACCAATATACGCCTTGTACACTTCCATGACCCTCTTCACCCTCCTCCTGTCTTGCAATGAATCCCATTCCAGCTCTTTCATCATATCTGTTACTGAGCGCATTCTGCCAGAAACAATTCTAGTAGCCCTTTTTTGCACCCTCTCCAACTCCTGTATTAGATACGCAAAATGTGGGTCCCATACTACACTACCATATTCAAGCAATGGTCTGACCGAAGTTTTGTAACCCAATTCCTTTACTTCTCTCGTACATTCCCTCATCACTCTGTCCAACAAGTACAGAATTTTGAAACCTTTTCCTACTACCTGACAAATGTGTCCTTCCCAAATGTAATGACAAGATATTTACATTTCAAGTCTTCAACAAGCAATTATTTCCTCACCTTATAATCTTAATCAGCCTTTAGTTTTTATTTGTGTATCTAACAAGCTGATTCTACTTCTCGTTATTTTCTGTTTTGGAATAAATTTTTCTTCCCCCCTTCTTATTATCTCCTTGAACTCATTCTACCTTAACTCTACTGTACTTGTGACTTCCTTCCATTTGCTGAAACGTTCTCTGAAATATTTCTTCAGATTGTGTCTTTTTTTAATTGTACCTATTTCAGAATTAACCTTCTCCTTCCCAGTTTTATCCCAGACAGTTATTGTTTCAGCAACTTCATTTATTTTTTTTACATCTGCGATTTTTCCAATCGTGGATTTACAGTCTGTATCACTTTCTTCATCTATTTCCATCCATTCACCAGCAGCTCCTATCCTAAAAAAAAGGTACAGTCCTGACCCCATCATCACTGGAAATGGGCTCACTTACTGATTCAGCTACCAACTCAGAAAGTACCCTCTTGCCCCTTCTATTTAGGTGTAAGCCATGCCTAGTTAAACCCCACTTACCAATGGTGTTCACAGGAACAGCCCCTCAAGACGGAACTAATTCCTTACAGAAGTAGCACTTCCGTTTCCACATTTACCCGCCTCACAGCAAAGTGAACCTATATCCTCTATTACCTGACCAAATGTTGCACTAGGTTTGAAAAAAATTAGTGTACTGGTAACCTGTACCTAACTGATCCTACAAAAGAGGGCCTACAACTCTTCCATGGCTACTACCTAGCAGCAAAACCCATTTTTTCCTATTCTTACCTTGCACTTCCTTATTCCTAAATGCCTACTGGCCGGCCTCGGTAGCGTAGGGTACAGAGTGCTAGCTCCGCGTGCTAAAGGCCGCCGGTTCGAATCCGGCCGCGGGCATGGATGTTTAAGTGTTGTATGTCTGTGTGAATGTCCTGTCCGTCCTGTGGCGTCCATACATTGGAAAAAATACAATATATATACTGGATGACGACTTATACACTGAAAGCTATAATAACTACATAGAGCTGGCTGCATGGCCTCCGTTGCCAAATGCCATTAAAAAAAAATGCCTGCTGCATCTTACCTACTCCTACATCTACATGAGGCTCTTCTCCTTCTGTCTCTGGCAACAGGTACAAACTTATTTTTACCCACAATTTGTCAAATGTCTGGATTCTTGATGCTATTAACCATACTTCTCCTGCGTCCTGTTACCAGCTCCCAACCATCCTTCTCAACTGCCTCCAACCCACTATCTCTATCACTGCGTAGCGCACTTCACTACCCTTTAAGGATGAACTCGGGGAGCAACGTGGATGCGGCGCTGCCACGAACCAGGCCGTATAGTACACCTCTCTAATTGTTAAACGACGGTCTTTGACACAAACATCACGCTGTAGTGCAATCGATGAATTGTAATCAAATTTGTAATGGATGGTACTTATCCCAACAAATAGTATGATCTCTCAATTAAGAGTCCTTTAAATAAAATAGTATTAAGATGTCAAAGTAGTACTTTTGCTTGTTTACCTTCAACTAACAACCTATACTAGATGTAATCATTTTTAGTATTTGTCATTTAAATATTGGAACAAATATCAGCTACCCAGGTTATAGTGTTTTTATTAAAAAATAGACGTTGTAACAAAAATGGTACAAAACCGACAATATTGATGCCCCCTCAAGATTTTTATTTTCCAGTGATAAAAATATCTCAGTCCTTTGAAGAGCACCACTTGTTGGTGCGGAAAAGAAATTACGACCCCTTTACTTCTATGGAAACGCACAGAAAATAATTTTATAAAATAGTAAATAGAATATTCGTTTTTAGGTCGGTTAAACATATAAAAATGTGGAATTTTCGAAGCATGAAACTTTTCCGTTTAAGAGTTATAGGTCTTCAATACACGGACCAATAGCGCAGCGACAAGAGAGCTCCGGTTTCCTTTAAGTACAGAACCCTAAAAACTCATGAGCTGTACTTCCTACCTTTGGCTATTGATGGAATAGTCGACGAAATCGTGTTGAATATTCGGAATAACGTTTACTCTGGTAACCTCAAGTATTAGGTAAAATTTGCTGCAAAACCACTACTCAGCTGGTTGCATCGCTTGGCCACAGTTCTTTCTACGGAAGAAAAAGATGAGGTTCGGTACTTCTTGAATTAGTCCATAGAAACAACAGCCAGACTCGCAACTCAAGTGAACTGTTTACGTTTGACCATGACGTCATCTGCGCTCGCAATCTGCTTATCGCACTCCACCGTAAACATTCTTCTTAAGGTCTTGCTATGTGTTATAGGGGTCATAGAACCAGATACAGGTTCCACCAGCTGCAGGGTCATCTTTCGTCATAAAAGCTTTAAAGTAACTGTACGTTAACTACCAATAGCAAAATATGTTTTGCCACTGGTGTCAAAGATATTTACTGCGTGAAAAACTGGTTCGGAATCATACACAAATAAAACTTACAGAAATGAACTCCATATATATTGAGATTTTTCCCCTCGGTCATCAACGGCCAAGGTATCTTATATATACGTAACAAGTAAATTTTATTAAAATGACTTAAATCAACTGGATGCTGTGGGCCATTTCCTCAATTGCGATATAATCAATTTGTATGAATAATTAATATCACGACAATGCAATTGAGTTTATTTAGTTCTTATTTATTTTTCTAGAACAAGTTTCACTTCATTCTCTGAAGCATTTTTAGCAATTCTATACGTTTTATTGTTTACATTTGCTTATATTTATACTAGTGATGTGCCGGATATCCGTATCCATATCCGCGGATATCCGAGGGGGGGAAAAAGATCTGTATCCGTATCCGTTACTTTTTTAGCGGATCTTTAACGGATCTTTTGTAAAGAATTTCACTAAGCAGGTACATAAAATTTTAAAGATATCTAGCAATGAAATACTATTAACTTCAATTCCAATTACTTATTATTTCTTAAAATATCATATCTGGCACTTTTATATTGCTAGAATTAATTATTTAAACATATATTTTACTACAATGAAGTCTTCACGGGTGTACCGCCGGATTGTGTTGTGAAAACACGATATTTCGACGACTAGCTCCGCCGTCTTCTTCAGATGTGGAGACATCTACAATGGTCGGCTGACTATCTGTGAAGATGGTGGAGCTAGTTGTCGAAATATCGTGTTTTGACAACACAATCCGGCGGTACACCCGTGAAGATTTCATTGCTGTCGTACGCCGGGAAAGTCTTCGTTCTTATATTTATTTTACTAGTTTACCAAAGGTAACTGGTAACTTACCACTGTAGTAAGTTTTAAGGTATTATTTTAACTATCTGTGTAGTGAGATCAGGCCTCTAATCTTTGTGATTTGTTGCTGAAATTATGTTTAAGGTACTGCTAAAGTGTTTACATCAGATAAAATAATCACTTTTACAGAAACTTAATAAAATAAATGTTATATTTAACATTAAGTTTGGTAAATTGTACTTCAGAAAGAGTAAATTGGCAGTTTTGTCACCCAAAAGTCTATTACGATGAGCATCATAAATTATTCCTGCTGCACTGAAAAACTGCTCACTTGGAACGCTTGTTACAGGTGATGATAAATATGTGCGACCCATTTATTTACTATTATTGTTGACAGCTTTTTTACCGATCAGGTGCAGCTGATGTGCTCCACAATCAATATTATCTACGTCAGATAAAGTGCAGGAACGCTTCATGTTGGATCCTGCATCTCTTACCATGCAGTGCACATTCTGTTTCGGATTCCCCACCCTTCAAACATATTTTTTAAATATTTACGAAATGTAATCTCCCGTTTGACGTTCTACAAGTATCTCCGCTTTTAAAACAATATTTTCCCTTATAAAATCTTCTGTAATGTTCTGGATACCAATGAAACACCCTACCAAAAAGGTCTACCAGATATAGGATGTGAAGGAAACACTCTTAAAATCCTTCAACACGTCTTTACTTACGATCCTAAAGATCCTGCAGATAAATTCCGTAAAATATTTCCTGCCTTTTAGAACATAATTTGCAATAACATTATCCAGCAATCGTCGGAACCAAAAATCTTCTACGCGTTGAAAAGGTAATACAGATAAAGCTATCATTTCTGCAATTAAATAGTTTTAAATAATTTCTATTTTTTACTATCCCACATTTTGACTTCTTCTATGTATTCGTTAAATGTTTTTTTCTAAATTCTCTTTTTACCGTTTTTAAAGACGTTCCCTACTGAATGTGTTCGCCGGCAATCTTCTTAGCGGAGTATTCTTTTAAGAATAACTCAAATTTTTGTGGGTGCTTCGTCTGAAGATGAATTTTTAAGAAAGTTGTAAATTCATGGGAATACATTCCTTCACAGAGTTTGCATTTAGCAGATTCGTCATTTACTATCGTAAAATATTTCCATATTACACTACTATACTTTTTTTGTATAAATTGTTTTTATTTTAATTTAAATTACAGCTTCAAAAAAAAAAAAAAAAAAAAAAAAAAAAAAAAAAAAAAAACAGAAACGTATATCATCTACGCAATCCTATGTCGTCCTAAAATATAAACATAAATACGCATTTTTTTTTTTTTAATAAAAATCCGTCTTCTAACAACTGTTGTTAGAAGACGGATTTTTATTCAAAAATATTTATGCAACAACTGTGGAACATGGCCTACAACAAAGTTAATAAATACGCATAGTTCAAGTCAAAACACAGCACGTAAGCTGGACGTTCGTCGATAATAGAAGTTGACGACTTTTTCACTGTCGGTCCAAGTTGAGAAAGTTGAGATCCGTATCCAGTATTCGCGGATCTAGACACTAATGATCCGTATCTGTATCCGTATCCGCGGATATACATTTTTAACGATCCGGCACATCACCAATTTATACACTATTTCCGGCATCGACGGTTTATGCAGCTGCATTTTGTACTATAAGTATATATTTTTTTTTCTGTATCTCTATGTTCATTTTCATTGCATTAGAACTGCACTATAGTATTCGATTTCTATCAGCCGGTATTTGTTTACTTCGCGGTTTGGTTATTGTGCGTGACATAATTTTTACTGAAGTGAAAGCTGTAATATATATATATATATATCTTATGGCTCGAAAAATATGTGAGGAAATCTTGGCTTCTGTGTATTTTTAAGGTTGATAAAGCAACACATTTAAAGTATTTATATGGATTTGCTAAAAGATGGCATGCATAACGGCCAAGTTTTCTGATTTTTTAATTTTAAATCAACGATCTATAACACCAAGAGAAACTATTCTTTTTTCAAAAAGTGAATACACATTCTAAAGGGTAGACTGGGCTCTGGGAAAGATTTCCCAACATTTTGTCACTAATGGATCGTCCATATACTACGTAACTCCATTTTGTCCTCCTGTGAACACTCCCTCCCCCAAAGTAGCCCGACGTGCTTATGCCTTTACCCTCCCCCTCCCCGCCTGACAGCTTCTTTGGGGGCATCCACAAATTAAGTGAGGTGTTTTTCCGGATTTCTGGGCCCCCCCCTCCCCCTGGTGAGATTTCATGAGATCTGGCCGGACCCCCCCCCCCCTCTGGTGAGATCTGGTCCGTGAGAACCCCCCCTAGAAATCGCCTTCGAAACTTTTGTAGACCTTTTTTTTTTGACGAAATACCCTCCTAAAATCGACTTTGGCGCAAATTGTAGACCTTTTTTATGGATCTACTGTCCCCAAATTTTTCGCAAAATCTCACGTGAGATTTCCGTAGACCCCCCCTCCCCTCTGGTGAGATCTGGTGAGATTTCGCCGGACCCCCCCCCTCCCCCTATTTCACCTCACGTAATTTATGGATGCCCCCTTTCCCTGCTGATTCCAAAAGACATTTTGCACTGTTTTATCTTGTCAGACTATTGTAAATTAAATATGGAGATAATTAAATATTCGTGTGCTGTTGTGTGTTCTGTACCTTATTTTGGCTGTGGCAAATAATATGAATGAATAGCTACGTGTCTTGGCTCGGAAACCCCCCCCCCCCTCCTTCCTCGGCCACGTAGCCCAGCGTAGCTTTCCAGCAAACCCCCTCCCCCTCAAACCCAATCGCGTAGTTTATGGACGCTCCCTAAACAACCATGAGACTTGGTCCATTTTTACAAGATTTATTTTTGTGTGATTTCATTCACTTTGGTAAGTTGATCGCTTATTTTGTGTCGTCGCTCAATTGTAACAGTTCCATTTGAAAATCAGTGTCCTTTACAACAATAGCCATGCTCTATGCAAATAATGGTTGTGCGTCCTGTGAGATTAATGGCCGATTGCCGTATATAAGTAAATTCCAAGTAACTTCCAAACTAAGCAGAAGAACAAAGTAAAATTTAAGTTGTTAGAGAAGTTTGCTGGCCTGTATGCATAAAAGACTTTGAGACGTGTATACTCATTCAGAACAAAGCAATAAATCTGAAAACGCCGAAACGTTTTACTTTTGGGATTGTTATTCAATTAATACAGGGAAAATCAACAGTATTGAATTTTTTCTTATGATTTTGTGGTAAAACCATACACGTGTATCAAATTACCTGTTTCTATGACCACGGGAAAAATAATGGAATTATCGTGAATGGTGTCGTACTCCATACAAAAATCGATCTTCACTAACTTCCAAAGTAAGGAGAGGAAGGAAGTAAAATTTAACACATAGAGAAATTTACTAAGCTCCGTCTATAATGTAAATCCGAGACATAAAAAAATATTGTGGTAGAACACGATTTCACGTTTGGAATAGTTAAGGGATAGATTTACGAGTTTAAGTCTTTTCTTATAATCTGGGGATAAAACTTTATCTGTGTGTCAAATTCTATATTTCTTCTGTACCTTAGAGTTTTGATAATCATCAGTGTGTGAATGAGAAAATGGGTGAAAATTTGCAAATGAACTAAGAACATGAATTGAACAAATTTAGTGTTTTTGCTAATATTTATTATATCTATGTATTATAGAAATTTGAAGCATGTAGCGTCACCAAGACCGTAGAAATTGAAGTACAAAAATGGCCCGAATCTTTTCGAGAAAAGGATAGGCAGTGCCGCCGTTGACTCGAAAGTGAATTCACACTGTAAACTTTACGTTTGTTAAAGGACAAGATCTCATAACTTTTTGTCAGTAAACAACTACGAGACTTGGCCTATGTTTACAAGAATTGTTTTTTTGGGATAGGGTTATATCGAGAGAGGATATGAGCAACTACAGATGAATATGTTCAAAATACCTAGCAGGATTCTGAACATCGAATGATCATTGCCAAAGAGTGTCCGATTATTAGGCCTGCAGATAAGAAAATGTAGATTTGATTTTTGTATGTCTGGAAGCCATAGAGTTAATATTTTGTTATAAAAAAAGATCTAGGACAGATTGGAGACGAGACAGGAATAGTGTTCTTCTGTCATTTCCCTTAAAACACGTAGGGATATAATTTCCTACTGCATATACGTTAAGCTAAACAATACTCGTAGTTTCAATGATTTATCGGAAATATTGCAATTAAATCAATAATAACAATCATAAGAGATCTAAATTTCATATCGGTCCTAATAAATAAAAAAGTGTAATACAAATTGATGGGTGTTGCTAGTTTATATGCGAGGATTTATACTGACAGATAAGAAGTGATCTACAGTTATAATCTAGGTTACGTTCTGACTCTCTCCGATAAGATAGTATTATGAAGTTTTACTTGTTTATGTCATTTTATATCTTTTGTTTTGTAGGAAATGGTGGTAACCACCTTGGTCTTTAAGTTTCTATGTTCGTGTTCTGTTATACGGATATCTGAATCCAAGAAATAATCGTAAACATCAAAGATGGCTGCCACAACAGACCTGATTTTCTAAACAGTATAAATGGCTGGAGATCGCAAACAGGTAATTGCATCATTACTTAAGTTTTAGTGCCACTTATGTTTACTCGAGTATCTTCGCATCGTGAATGAGCCCTGTTGTGTTTGCAGCTGGCAACGCCGCCTTCGCTCACATGACAGCGGCAATCTGCGTAACACGGCAGCCAGACGCCCCACCATTGGCCGGTCCAAACGCGCGATGAGGCATCCCCCCCTCCCCTCTGCCACCTACATCGTGACAGTATCTTCGCTGCTCTGATCGAGGAGCACTTGTGACGTATGCGAGTCGGAAGGGTGGGGGAAGAGGGGGCCAGCGCCTCTACCGGCCACGCTGAGGCGGGAAGCCGCCAGTCCGTGGCGAGCCGTCGTGAGGAGTGGAGGGTGATAGTAATACGTGTCGCCCGGAACGTTACCGGAGCGCAAGTGAGTGTCGTGCCGTACAGTACAACAGGTGTGAAGGACAGAGGCGATGAGTGCCCGCGTATTCAACCCGCTGTTCATTTCCGAGATGCGGAGGGTGCTGCACGGAGGCGGCAGTATCGGAGCTGCGGCGGGGGCGGCAAGCTGCGCGGGATTCAGCCGATTCTTCGGCTCCCGGACCGCCGCCCCCGGGGGCGGAGCGCGTCAGGAAACAGCTGTTCGGACCCGTGGACCACGAGGAGAGCCGTCGCTTCGTGAAGCGCGAGCTCAGCGAGCTGCGCAGGCGAGATTCCGACCTGTACGGCTTCGACTTCGAGCGGGAGCGGCCGCTGGAGGGAGGCCGTCTTGCTTGGGAGCGAGTCGCTCCGTGTGCGGCGTCGAGCCAGCATGGCGGCGACGTGGTGCCGCGTCCTTACGCGCTGCGCAGGCTGCCTTATCTATCCAGCCACGCCGCCGCCCCCGAGCCACAGGGGGCACAGGAGCCAGCGTCGCCGCCTCCGACGCCGCCGCCGCCGACTAAGTGCCTGCGGCAGACTTGCGTCTCTGGTGAGTATCAGAGCGGCCACACCCTTCCGGCTGCACTGCTGTGCGATCTCTTCCGCTTTCCCCCTCTGTTTTTCTCGGCATTAATACAATCCAATATCAAAAAGAATTAATCAGTAAATCCTTAACTCCTGAACATTTAACTAACTAATGTTTAACCTGTTCTGTTCGCTGCCTTCTAAAATGGATAACGTCGTAGATTTGGACACATTTGATCTCTCTTCTTAGTGTTGAAATATTTTATGTAAACGCCTTTCATAGTTGAGAAAAATGTTTGGTATTTATTGTATGTGTGTAAATTAATAACTTCCATGGTACTTGGACTAGCGTCTCTTTCCTTCAGTGCTGCGGCTTGTTTTGTTTACCTCTCAAGAATAAAAAAAAACCTAAAAGGATCGGCGACAGCTCATCCGATGACGAAGCCATTACGCCAGAATATTTCGTGTCACACGATGATGTCATTGAGTTAGGGCACCTGTCGTAGAGATAAACGGAACCTACTGTATTTTGTTTCGACGCCGACTTTGGGTCAACGGATGCTCCGATTCATTGATTCGTACACCTTTGATAACATGAGTATTTCCACTAGACTTTAGGTAAGCTCATAAATAAGACAACCTTATAACATAGATTTATGCCTCTTCCTTACACATTTTTGCTGTAATTATCACCATACAAAATTTGTTTCTCACCTTCCAGTTCGGTACAGTTTAAGTACTGTAGGATCCTATTTTTAATAATTGTTAATAGTTCAGCGCCTTTTCATTAAGGAAAAACAGTTCATCGTAGATTTTTAATGTGTATCGACTGTCAGTCATTTATTTGCATAGGTAATATATTTAAAATAGTTTTGTGCACTACTTAGGCAATTTGCGACCTACCAAATGAAGACAGCTAAAATAGTTAAAGCGCCACAAAATTGTTCTGTTTCTTTTTGCTAACGCTGGATTTCCTTTGAGACTGTGGTAACATTTATTTACTAATTGGGTTCCACTTGTGGCTTGTGTATCTCCGTTTTTTGTACCCAGAGAATTTTTTTTCACTGTTTTGATCACGCTAGCGTGGTTTTGGATGACATACCATATTAAAGATCTAATTAACAACATGTGTAACGTAGGCACGTGTAACTATGACAGCATTGAGTCATAACTTGACCCCCTCTTGTTAATATTATTATCAGAACAGTTTAGCCGTTGAGTCCATGAAATCCAAGGACGTAAACAAATGTATGTATAGGCCTACCCTTTTTTATTCCTGATCCATACTTTTAAGACACAATCTCCTTTTGTTCTGGCTTGAATGGATACTACGTTCGTCATAATGGAATTTACGCATCATCATTTATAGATTTTAATTTACTTAAAAGACGAGCCTTGCATCAGTCTTATTGGTGTTGAAAATATTTTGAGAGAGAGGCAAAGTACATTGCTCAGAAATTTCAGAGGACAGATGCATATTTTAAAGAACAGTCCCCTCCTCTAATTATTGCTATAACATAGCACAATTTAAATAATTAGTACTGGAAGTGCTATTCATATACATTCGGCTGCCATTTATTTATAATGTGGAGCGAAATCTAGTAACTTAGGGTTGTTGGGAACCTTGATGCTGACGGATTTCTGGTCTGCCAAATTTTGATTTTCGAATCTGAAGATTGACTCTTCATTTAGCAAACGATTTCCACTTTATTCCCCAGCTAAAATCAAAGTTATCGACGAACCACCAGTATGTTTGTCGTCCATTGTATGTCAAAATTAGATTTGTCCTGTCATTCTATGCTGTCTCGTTTCTTCACTAATCTCTCTTCTCGTTCATGACTCTATGCCTCCATACTGTCATTAGCATCTACTATCACAACATATCTTCTGTGCAAGAGGCTACTTTCCACAAACAAGCAGCCTTTCATATCTCTATCTTTAATTTTATGTTTTCTTATTGAAACTAATTTTTTAATTTTTACAAGTTTTAGTTGTTTCGTATTTTGTTATAAGGGTACACGTTTTTTAAATATTTTTTTTCACAACATGCGAGCGAATAAACTTGAGGCCTTGTAAGATGCAGTACCAACAATTATTATTTATTTAGTCATCAAATGCGTTTCGCCTTTCTGTGGCTACATTTTTCAATTTTTTGAGGTAAATTATGTTATTTTTACTTTTTCTATCTATCTGCCTTTAGAGACATTTAAGTTGCCTTTCAGTTAACCTGTTAATAGCTTTGACGAACTTTTGCTTGGGCTTTACGCCTCGTCGACAGCGAGGTCATTAGAGGCGGGATGGGATTGGCGCAAGGAACGGGAAGGAATTCGATCATGGCCTTTTTGAAGGAAGCATCCCGGCATTCGCCTGGAGTGATTTGGAGAAACCATGGAAAACCTAAATCTGGATGCCCGGACGGGGATTCGAACCAGCGTCCTCCCGAATTCGAGGCCAGAACGTTAACCGTTCACCCACCACTCTCGGTCTTTGACTTACGATTATGACTGTCTGAAATAGACTCTGCGAAGGATGTATGTATAACCTTAATCGATGGAGAGAGAATAGCATGCAGGGTTAAATCAAGTGAAGCTAAATGCAATCAGTTCCCAACATTGACTATACCAAGAAGAGAATGTTCCGAGTGTATAAGGCAATTATTGGGAATGAGCCCTGTATGGAAATTGTACGAAGAATTAGGAGGGGAAGAGATTACAATGACCGAAAGTTAGTACTTAATATCAGGCATACACAGCGAAAATTTTATTTCATAGGAAAAGTAGGGAGTAACTGGAATAGGTAACGGAAAGAAATTCAGAACAATTTACCTGGAACAGTAAATGAATTCAATGTAAAAATTCGTCAAACTCGAAAGTAGGAATTGCCACCTGTGCATTAGTTCCATCTCAAATAATCAGCAACATCGATTTTTATTGAACGCTCCTCCTATCTGGCGGTTTGTTACCTAGTTTAGAGAATCCACGGCGGCATGTAAATGATGCAAAGAATAATTTGTTACAGTCGTTAGTTACTTTTGTATATTTGATATAGCCCCTGCATAGAATCTGTATCTGCGCGAGCAGTCTGAATTTGCAGGCTCAAATAAGGCGAAGCTGGTTGCGATTAATATTCTCAATCTCGAATGAAGCAATCGATTGGATCGGCAGCATCATAGAACGTACCCGCTATCTGGTGGTGTGTCTATGACCTAGTCTCGAGAGTCCAAGTCGGATTGAGAGAGCTTGTGGCCTGTTTATGTACGTAGGGAGTTTTATGGCTGCAGCTAACAGGATATTGCGTTTATTACGTACTGCCATTGGCAAGCTACTTAGACCCGGAGATTTAACTGCATTTTTATCGACACAGCCCCTGCGTTCAACTTCAGTGAGTTTAGGAGACCATGGAATAATGAAATATGAGCGGTAAAATGATGATTTGTACGTTCTTTTTCGCTTTCGCCCACCAGTCTCCGTTCCATGTCCTCACTCCTACTTAGCCAGTCTCTACCAGTATTTTAAGACACTGTAGTTCAGTACGAATTTTTGTCATAAGGCATGTTGAAGATTCTACTGTAACCGTTGCGCCGCAGTTTGTGATGGATTTGTATGTAAGTCGACTAGACAAATCGAAAGTGAGGAATGAAATTGTTTATCTCGCGTAGTTCTCGAGATATATTGTCTCAAAAGAGAGGTGGTTAGGTTGAAATGCGGCCTCGACCAGACGAAAAATTAGGCAAATGCCAAATTTGATGATTGATTCTTATGTAACTCAACGAGACAAATAGAAAGGGAGGAATAAAATTTTTCGATATTTCGCTTAGTCCTCGAGATTAACTTTCTCTAAATTGATGTGGTTAGGTTGAGATAAAGCCTGAACAAAACAAAACAAAAAATATATGTACGTAAAAAAAAAAAAAATCGCTAAATCAACAAGGAACTACACGCTGAACATGCACAATTCTGTTTTGTTTTATTATTACCGGTTAAGTTTAAATGCGGCCTGGATCAGAAGGCACAAGGAACTATACCTATAATTAATTTTTGCCCATTGATGTCTCGAGACTTAGCGAGATATCTACAAAAAAAATTCTTCACTTTCGATTTCTCTTGTCGGGCTACATAAGAATCCATCATCAAATTGCGGCGCAAAGGTTATGATGGTGCTGCCCGGAATGTCCGAGACTGCGATAGGAGTTTTGCTAGATCAATTTCCATCCGTGTGGATGGTGAAAATTAAGTGGACAGATAAAATATGAAATGAACGAGTTTTGGAAAGGATGGGTCTGGAAAGAAGTTTGTGTAAGAGTCTAACCGAAGGAAGAGACAGGATGGTGGGTCGTATTTTGAGACACGCTGGATTGGTGAATTTGTTAGTGGAGGGAATAGTGGAAGAAAAGAATTGTAGAGGAAGACAGAGATTGGAATATATGAAGCAGATAATTGGGGACGTGGCTTGCAAGGGATATTTGAGATGAAGAGGTTAGCGCAAGATAGGAAGGTATGGAGGGTTGCATCAAACCAGTGGAGAGACAACAACAATAAAAAAAGATAACTACCCCTACGACAAATGTTGCTTTTTGTGTACATGATCATGAATGTAGAGAGAGGGTGAAACCTTGTGCTGGCATGTCCAGGCCTTTTCTTTCGAATGACACCAGATGCCGCCAAGTTTGACGGCAGAAATCACCATCAACAGCGTTGTGTACCCTCACTTCATATACATAGAGAATCGGGGTTTAAACGGAAGAGTTTTGAAATACAACTTAGTGGTCATGAATCGTGGATTACCATTTCTTCTACCTTGCTGACTAAGTCGCGAATGGTGAAAGTTTCCACTAGCACGGGAGTTCCAATCAGTTAATCCGAGACAGGCGCTGGATTCCATTAAGGTTTCGTAGCGATTTGAGCCAATGGGGAGGTCGTTGAAAGTACAGTATCATATTCAAACTATGTTTCATCAGAGAGAGAGAAAACGTCTTCGTCGTCTGACCGAATTGGTTTTTTTCTTGAGTTCTCTTGATGATTCACAAGGGAGCGTGCAAAAACTACGTGACTCGGTCTAGGATTGGGGGGGGGGGGGTGCTGCTGGAAGGCTACGCAGCGATACGTGGAAACGGGGGGAGGGGGTGTTTCCGAGCCAGCCCACATAGTTTGCCATTCATATTATTTTTCACAGTTAAAATGAGGTAAAGAACATACAACAGCGTGTGAATATTTATTTCCATCATTTAATTAGCTCCGTATGTAAGTTACAATAGTCTGACAAGAGAAAACAGTACAAAATGTCTTACAGAATCAAAAGGGGAAAAAAGCTAGGTGCTGGGGGGGGGGGGGGAAGGTTCACAGGACACCAAAATGGAGCTACGTGGTTTATGGACGCTCCCCAAAATCTGGCGAGCTGTTGGCGATCCCGAGTAGGAGTTCACACTGGGCCGTCGTCGTGGCTGGCTCGTGTTTTCTGCTCTCAAAATTCAAAGCTTAATTTTTACTGTTCGCCAGCCTCGTCGTCGTTTTCTTGCTGTACAAACGAGCTGTTACTAAAGACGTGTTACTCATCACCAGCGTCGCGTAAATTTCCTCGTGCGAAGATATGGGAGCGTCCATTAATTACGTGACACCCCCCCCCCCCCCGCCCATGGTGATGGGATCTGGTCGGACCCCTCGCTAAGATATGAAATCTTGACGGGACACCCCCCCCCCTTTCCACGGCCCCTGCTGGACCGACCTCGTATTTAGCTTCCTAGGGCGGTTATACCCCCCACCTCCCTAAAGTTGGTATCGGTGTCGTATTTAGACTTTTTTTAGCTCAACCGTTCTTCAAGAAATTGAAAAGATGAGATTTCTGTCGACCCCCACTCCCTCCACCTCCCACTCCCCTTTGGTGAGATTGGGTGAGCTTTTTTAAAAAAATATGACTTTACGTCTCGCCAAGGTCATTAGAGGCGGGCTGGGACTGGGGACAGGGAACGGGAAGGAATTCGGGCATGGCCTCTTGGTGGAAGCATCCCGACATTCGCCTGGAGTGATTTGGGGAACCATGGACCCAAATCTGGATGCCCGGACGGAGATTAGAACCGGTGATATTTCGCCGAACACCCCCCCCCTCCCCATTTCACCTTATGTAATTAATGGATGCCCCCTGTGATGCCAAGACGAAGGGGTGGGGGGTGACACTACACTGTCGATGGTTCGCAGTTCGTTCAACTTTCCCATGAATCGTTGAAAGTTCGTTGTGACAAATAAATTCAAAATGTACCTACATATGCCTTGGATAAAACAACAACAAAGAAAGGCAGTCGGTGACGGTAAAATAAGAATATGATAAAAAAAGGAATTGTGCTATTCGTTTGAAATTAGTCACACACGTTCCTCTGGTCATACCTTTCGAGAAAAAGTGTACATTAAAGCAAAATTAAACTTACTTTAGACGTGATGCTACATAATTACGATATGGGTCTTCATCAAAAGTACGGACAACTTCCATATCCGATCACATTATATCATGCAAAAGATACCATGTGCACTCTACAGCAAGGAATGTAAAATCGCTGACAACTTTTGGTGATGCAATCTAAATATACTGCTATGACGTTATAATGAATGTAATGAATATGTTCTGTACAAATTGTGTTTTTTTTTCATTCTGGTCCAGGCTGCATTACAGATACAATCTTTGGAGTGAATAACGTAATCGGAAATGACAGTTGTCTGTACTGTTAATGCTGTACCGTATCGTTACTTCGAAGTGTACGTTTCATTTTGCTTCAATGTACGCTTTTCCCGAAAGGTATGACAGGTGTGTTACAAATTTCAAGTGAATAGCATAGTTACTTCTTACCACTTCTTATTTTACTGTTGACATGCAGTCGATTGGTTGTTTCTAAAAGTAACTGGCATTCAGACTCTATGAATAAGTTAAGATTGGCTGAAAAGGGTAAGACCCTATTAGAGGGTCGTAGTTAGCGAAGTCGATGAGGTAGATTTTAACGACTTTATCAATTCTGAGAGAAGATTTAGCAAGATACAAAATGTTGGTGGCAAATTTATAGTTGGGCATACCATTATTTTGTAACTACTGTAGCCAGTACTATAATGACGAAACGGCTCATTAAAATGGTAATTAAAAAGTGAAACTAAACTTCTCATAACGTAACTTACAAACACGTTACTTCTTGCTACAGTTGGTGATGCTAATGTTATTCGTTATTTTGTTTAATTTCACTGATTCAGCAATAGCCGGAGCGAATAGTATGGTGCAGTTTTGTTACGTTTGATTTTTCTGAAAATGACAGCAGCATACATTTGAATAAATATAAATACAATTACGTCAAAATCTAAAAGATTATAGCCTTCATGTTACTGACGGTACATTTATTGTCATTGGTTCCCAAACAGTCCATGATCCATGCGGGCGAGTATAAAATAAAAGATATATGCCAAAACCGACATACTAACGTACAGAGAGTACTTTATATTTACCTGTGAAGAACGAACATTTGGAATGGTCGACTGTAGTAGTATGTTCGATCAATCGCTGCATCGCGGCTCGCCGATCCGCGTGGGCTGTGTGTGTGTGGAGCGAGCCCAAGGTCTTTCTGTATCAGCGGGTCTGGACTTGCCCGAGCCTGTTGCTGCCAGCATTAGCGTGCGTAATGCCAGGCGCGTCTTGGGCATACAAGCATGACCCACATGTCATGGCTGTGTTATATATTTGGTACTTTTGTTTCCATGTGTAATTTTGCAGTGGATAATGACAAGGAGACTGTTATATTTTTTCTGTATGGTCACACTTATCTGTACCTTTTATGGAAAAAGCAGTAGCAAAGATGTATTCAGCCTTCGTTTTACTATAATGCATTTAAGAATTCTATAAACGAGAACCAAAGAAGTTAATTTCTTGCAACGGATTTATCTTATTTCCAAAAAGAAGTGTAAACGTCGAAATAACTTTTTCGATAAGCTAGGTGAGATTTTACAATTTCAAACCGGTGCCGTCTGAAGCCAATATCGTTTTCTTTTTGTGCTACATCATCTTAACTTTCTTCAGTTACTAGTAAACCCGTTCAGTATAATTTGGAACGTTAAATTCTTGTTAATGCGTTAAATAAGACGATCACTATTCCTCGTACGATTTTTCGTTTAGAATTTGACTGTCGGTGATTTTTCTTATACTTGGTGTACACTAATTTAAAGTAGTACTTATAATGTATTTTAAAAAGATAGTTTCTAATATTGAAATAAACAGGTGTTTTGTGAATAAAAAGCAGATACAGATGGAATGAATATTGTTTCATGTATAAAGTACCTTGTATTGAATATAATTTATTTGTATTTTTGAACCACACGACATGATTACGCCTGAGTTTTAACGGATAAATATTTCCTTTCCGATCCATATGTCCCTTTTTTTTTTTTTTTAGTAGGATAGAGGCTTCTGGAAAATTCAGTTTTATAAACATATAACATTGCAAGTGTAAAAAGAGTTTTTAAAAAATAAACCTTCAGTTGCACGTCTTTAGCATTATGCTGTATATGTATTATTTAAATAAGTTTTAAACTATAAAAGATAAATACGTATAATGAAATATACTGGAATCTATCTCAATTTTAACGCAGCTCTTTCCAGCAATAAAAGTAAAAAAATATTTAAGTGATTCAGTCGAGTGGAGTTACAGCTATAAAATTATCTACGTTAGAAAACGTAGCATTTTGATGGAATATCAATGTTTAATTGGTACAAAGAGTTTGCGGCTAAAATGGGAAAACTCTCAGGAAAGAGAGAGAGAAAATCTAAAATTTCAACGCGAAGAGGGCACTGCTCTGGCAGCCACAATAATTGAGCTGGATTGCAGCGTGATTACTGGATGTTTAAAAGCAAACCTTTGACGCTCATATAGATAATAATAATCGCTGATGTCCGCGTCGTTGCTTGGAACGACAGCGGTTGTATCACAACATTGTGGCTGAGCTGCGCACTGCTTCGCGCTGTTGCCAAGCTTGCAGTCACAATTATCAGCGCTTGGCTTGGCTTGTGCTAGCAAGTCGGGGGGCACACCCGTCCGAAGCATTTAACAACATGACACGGGCGCGCTGTCTCACTGTATGTTTGTGCTTTATGACTCCTTGCTACTAGGCTTTATTGTAACTTTAAAACCTTCATATGTTCTTTGTCAGGGCAGATTTCCAAGGCGGTTCATACGTGTTTGCATAATCTGTATAGGTTTTGTTCGACCTGATTTACACCTGCGAGTTCCCAGCGGTATTCGTGACGCTGTTCTCGCAGTCCAAGTTGGACTCGCTAATTTTAATATTTAATTGGTTTTAGTACACTTAAACTATTCCAGATTTTGGATTATGAGTCAGTTTGAAACTAGCTGCGGATTAAAATAAAATAAATATAACTTGATAACTTGGATATCACTTCCGAAGGCTTTGAGTTATATATTAGGAAACTTGGCCCTTCAATAAGCTTTAATGAAATCCCTGAAACGAAATGTTTTAATATTTAAGAGTTTAGACGATAATTCGATCTCCCTTGCTGTTTGAATTTAATTTCATCGTGTTGGTTGCCGAATAAAATCTGCTATCTGCTATGACTGGAGGACCACAATAGTCACTGGAACATATTTAATTACTAGTTTAAACGGATACAGGCATTATCATTACCAGTTGTGGTAGGAGTCATTTGTTGCAACGGAGCAGCTTAAACCGCTGCAGTCATTAGAAATGTTGTTATGGAAGCGGTAGGAGTTGGTTGTGAGTGGGTAAGAGGTCGAAACGCCAGTAAGAAAAGTAAACTGTTTAGTTGAATATAGGAAAAAGTATTATTCTCTAAGAGTTTCTGAGGAAAGTACAATTTCAAAACGATTAACGATTATTATCCTTTTTTACATAATATTATAATCAACAAAAATAACACTTATATCACTTACGTACTGATATAGTTTGAAATTTGAGTATACTTCATCTAATTGCCGTTTCGATACTTCCGAGATGGTGCCGTGTCCTAATATTAAACGGTCAACGTTTGAGTGTCTACAGATGCTCAATATGTGCACGTTTAGTGTCTCTGCACACATCAAGTATATAATAGAGTTATTCCCATACCCGATACAGTATGTCTCTGTCAATGAAAGCAAATGCATTGGTGATGCAAACCCGCAGGTCTGGCAGATCAACTGGTACTGGTGGCACGAACACTGTCTTCTACGAAACCCCAAACAAAGAAGTCGCCGGGAGGACGGCGGTTCGAATCCTCTTCCGGGCATCCAGATTTGGGTTTTCCATGGTTTCCCAAATCACTCCAGGCGAATGCCGGGATGCTTGCTTCAAAATGCCATGGCCGAATTCCTTCCCATTCCTTGCCCCCCCCCCCAATTCTTTCCCGTCTCTAAAGACCTCGCTGTTAGAGAGACGTTAAGCAGATAAAAAAAAAGTCGCAGGGGGTTAGATCGAGGAGACCATGACATCAGCTGACGATCAGCATGCTGCATCGGGTATGGGAAGAACTCGATTATAGACTTGATGTGTGCAGAGTCACTAAAGGTGCACGTATTGAGCGTCTGTAGACACTCAAAACAAACTTTCTTATTTTGTTTATATATCTGTGAAATCTTGTAAGTATATGTCAAATAACTTTAACGGTGATATTATGTTTAGAACTATACTAGTCAACCTCACGTCATGTGAACTCATTTTCTTGTTAGCAGTTTTGCATTTGCATACCGGTACGTTTAAAGTGATGGAAAGTGTTAGCTCAACTCTCTCTTGGAAACGGGAAGAAGAATTGGAAACTTTAGCTTCTTTCTCAATGAAGAAAAAATCTCGTCGTTTTCAGATACATCACATTAGCTAAAAGAGAATACAACTGGATGAATTTCATTAGTTAGTCCCAATATTACGAAAATAGTCGAGACGTTTTGATATGTATTACTGGATGAGCAATGAACAATGGTTTCTTACACGTGCTTATTAGAAATTACATAAATAAACAGCATATACAACTACAATAGCTGTTACTACTGAAAAAAAAAGGCAATCTCTGTATGTTTGGAAAATGAGGAAGAGTTAACAATAAAAATGTTTGGCCTATTTCATGATTTTCAGTTACCTTATACTCTTATTACCTTATACTCGTAAATGCCAAAACTCACATTATCTGCGTTAGAAATGTTCTGACAGTTGAATACCAATTGAAAAGCAAGCGAATAGCGTAGAGAGACAAAATAAAAGGAATTGTAACTGCATGATATATTTAGTTATTTTCTAATTTCCTCCAAAGCTGCTTGTCGCATAAATTGGACCCGATAATCCGTTGGCTTATGGTTGTATAAACATTCATGTTGACTCACCTTTGATATACGCTCCTCATCCATTGTTAAAACTAAAGACTGTGAACAATGTAAGTGAACAATGTAAGAGAACGAACCGTGACTACAGGTGTTTCCAGAATATATGCACTTTGAAGATAAAGATGCGGAACACCTGTGAGGGCAGTGTAGCCCTGCTGGCCGAAACGTAAAGAAGATAGGAATCCGCTTGAGCCAGGTAAGGGAGCGTGCATAAACCACGTAGGTCCATTTTGACCTGCTGTCAACCCCCGCTCCCCCATACGTAGCCATACGTGGCTTTTGCCTCTACTCCTATCCCCACGTAGCACGTAGCTTTTATCCCTTTTGATTCCAAAAGACATTTTGTACTGTTTTCTCTTGTCAGACTATTGTAAATTACTTACAGAGATAATTAACTGAGGGAAAGAAATATTCACATGCTGTTGTGAGTTCTGTTCCTCATTTTAACTGTGAAAAATGTTATGAAAGGAAAGCTACGTGGTCTGGCTCGGAACCCCCCCCCCCCCCCCCCCTGGACCGAGCCACGTAGTTTGTGCACGCTCCCTAAATAGTATGATTACCAGCAGGGTCATAAGCCTTAAATGACATAAAGGGATCGGAGGTCATAACAGGTTGTGTCTCAAAACCCACTACACTGCATTAAGTTTCACTCCTTTAACACGCCACATCTCCACACTACTATTTTGCGAATATGCTTCCACTTTGGTATCCTGGAGTTAATCTTCGTCGGCTCAAAATATGACCATTAAGTAGTAGAAATTTCTTGAAATCACTGACTGGTACAGAGGTCGGTTTGGTGTAATGTATTACAAAGATGACATAGTTTCAACACGGATTTATTAACATGCGATGATACGCTTTCTTTCGGTAACGTTCTGACCTCGAATTCGGGAGGACGCGTGTTCCAATCCCCGTCTGCCCATCCAAATTTTGGTTTTCTATGGTTTCCTCAAATCACTCCTAGTGAATGCCGGCATGATTCCTTCCCCCATTTCTTTCCCGCCTCTAATGACTTCGACGTCGACGAGGCGTAAAGTCAGAAGCAAAAAACCACAAACTTTCTTTCCAGATTGCAGTCGGATACATTTTTGTATGAAGTGTTTGGGTCACAACACAAAATAACTAAAATCAGGCAAATAAGGAACCGTATTGATGTAATAAGTAACAGGTTTCAATTGTAATTTTAAACCGAAAATATCATTTTTTGTAATTCTCATCAAGAGTTTTTAACTTCGCACTGACTGTAGCCTGACATTAATGGCAAGGTGTTAATATCGTGATTATCTGCGAATTGGCCGATGATTGATGATTGTGGTTTAAAAAGTTGTTATGTTTCTTATATGTTTCCCATTTTTGGAGATCCGGAATGAAGAGATATCAAAATTTAAATCTGGCCATGCCACCAACACTTTAGGGGATGTCCTTATAATTCCTTAATGCAGATATCTCCATTCCTTACCAACAAACCGCCTACAGCTGTATTGATCTGTCTCACTGTCGGTGCGCCGCACATACACTCACACAAAAAACAGGATCCACAAAATAATTCATCAGGTGCTACATCTGCATCACAAAAATTTCGTTGTTTCTTGACTCTCTCCTTTTTTGTAACATCCACGATTTTCGCTATTTTAAATTTAGAACTTGATCAAAACAGTACTTCCAGTAATAACTTTTTTTAAATATTTTGAAGTAAAGTAACAATCAACGCAGTTTCGTCAGGGGTGTAGCTACTACGGGGCTAGGCGGTGCAGTGCACCGGGGCCCCCTAGCATACTCTGGGGGCCCCAAAGCGCACCTCTGGGGGCCCCCAAGCGCAGTTCAGAGGCCCACGAGCCTTCATGGCAAACTGGCGACCTTTGACCTTTTTTTAGCTCTACAGTCGTCTAAGGGAGCCCCTGAGACACAGCAAGCCCCTCATTGCCCAGGGGGCCCCTAAGCACAACTCAAGGGCCCCATCCTCAGCTCAGGGGGCCCTTACCAACAACACAAAGCAAAAAAAAAAGGTCGCCCGTCTGGCCTGAAGGTCCAAAATAAATTTTTTGCACCGTGGCCCTTGTTGACCTAGCTACGCCACTGAGTTTCGCCCATATTAAGCAGTTTTTCTTTATTATCTCAACTTCTGTATCCCGTACCGAAACAAATGATGTCTAGGAATGAAATTTACCAAATGCGGCGAATTATTTTAAACAGCTTAATTGCAGTATGGGGGCATCGATAAATTACGTGAGATGGTTTTCCGGACCCCCCCCCCCCTCCTCTCTGGTGAGATTTGGTCCGTGAGACCCCCCCCCCTAAAAATCGCCCTCGCAACTTTTTGAGTTTTTTTTAAGGTCTCACCTTTCCAAAGCCGGTTACACCCCCAATTTCGACTTTCGCGTGATTTATAGATCTTTTTATTTTTTTAGCTCTACAGTCCAAAAGAATTTCCACCTCAATTGAGATTTCCGTTGACCCCTCCCCTCCCCTGTTTCACCTCACGTAATTATGTACGCCTCCTATGGTGTTATGAACGTGTTTTCGTCAAAAAAATAATAAAGGCACACCTTTTTTGTTCTACTGTGTTTTATTAAATTTTTTAAGCTTATGACTCAGCCCCCCTTTTTTTCTTCACTACGTATCAACAATTTGTGGATCCATCCCTCTTTCTGAAAGTGTGACGTAATTTGACTCCTTTTTAATATAGAACTAATACCCTTCTGTGGTGTCATGTGTAAAGGAATATTTGCTTTGACGAAGTGGTCCCATGGTTAGTGATAGTAATAAAGTCATTTAACTTATACATTAACTGTTTAAATACATTATGGAATGAAACAAATACAGCGAGAATTCATAGCAGTACTGTAGACTCTGTGACGTAACGACTCAGCCATCTGTGTCCCTAGTTGGCTGGCTGTTTGCTGGGACGCAATATACGAGCAACCTTGACACAAATTCGTCAGATACGAAACTTCCCGGTATGAAAATTTTAACAGGTTTAGCATTCCACAGCATACGCACTAACGCTTGTGAACAATTGTTGATTCTAATCTTTCACGGATGTTGATTGTTGACTGTGTTTAATCAGTAGTGATAAAATAGCTGCTGAAGACAAACAGTGCCTTTTTTATTCGCTCGTTATCTTTATTCTCGAGCGGCACTTCCGTTATCAATAACCTCGGTGTCTTAATCCTCGGAATACATCACAAAACAAAAGCGCCAGATAATAATCTGAGTTGATGATATTTTAGGCTTAATTTAATTGCGATTGGTAATTTCTCTACAAACCTAGTTTCTCATTTCATTATTTTTTTATCTTAATTTATTGAGTGCAGTATCGCAACCCACCTACATGCTCACTGCTAAGAAGGGTATAGTAAAAGTTCGAAAAAATGATGACGAGAACGGCTTTATCTGTGACATTAATCAGAGAAAGCTGGCCATCCATTCACTCGCCTTGTAATTTTTCACTATGTAAAGAACGAAACACTTAGATGTCCGAATGGAAACAAAAGTACAGAAATATTTGATTTCTGCCTCGTGCAAAGTGGATTAACATCTTTAGGAAAATGATTTGGGCGATTGGGAACTGAAATATGCATTGGTGCACGAAGTGAAGTTTCTGAGCTGGGACAGTCACATCATCATAATTTTTTTAATCGATATAACGCTTAGAGGGCGTCCATTAATGACGTGAGGGTTTTTTCTGTAATTCCGGCCCCCCCCCTCCCCTCCTCTGGTGAGATCTGGCCGGAACCTCACCCCCCCCAAAGTGACGTGAGATTTTGATGATCCCCCCCCCCTGAAAATCGACTTAGCAGCTTTTTGATACTTTTTTCTTTTCTTTAGATCTCCCGCTTCTGAGGGTGATTATACCCCCTGTAAAGTCGGTTTATAGACCAAATACCCCGTCCAAAGTCGACATCTGCGCCGTTTGTATATTTTTTTTTTTTTTGTGCTCTACTGTCCTTCAAGAATTTCAAAACCTCACATGAGATTTCCCTCGATCCCCCCCTCCCCCTTGGTGAGATTTCGCCCCCCCCCCTCTATTCCTCCACACGTAATTAATCGACGCCCCTTATGCCTATATTAGAAAATAAACGTAAAATTCTCCTTCATTCTCTATTCACCTCTTATTGAATTATGGACGATTTTCTCTGTATTTTGTGTTTTTATCATTATAACATTGATTAACGAACAGAATAAGCTGTGATACGTCATCGGCGTAGCCAGGGTGGGGCAGGTTGGAGGCACTTGTCGCACCCTGCGAAAAATAAATGAAAATAAAAATTCGCACTTTTAATGTTGGAAAAGAAATCTTGACAAAATTTAGCCAGAACTCCCCATGTCCAGTGCTTAAATAAGTTAACTATTTTTTAAAAACAATTTTCAACAATTATTTTTATCAAGTTTCCTCGTGAAACCCCATCCTGAAGCTAATGCTGTTTACGCTCCTTGGATACAGCCAACATCACCTATACCTAGGTGGTGTTGATACAGCCCATGAACTTTTCGTACCAAACCCTTGTTTTACCAAAAGCTATTTTGGAGATTTACTCATACATGTGTCGACTCCTTTGTGATGATTGTAATCTTTCTCACGATCTCGTGGACAAATTTTGTTTTAGATTTTATTTTCTGTCTCGAAAATATGCTTTTCACAAACAATCACTTTATTAATAATAGCACAAACGTACAAAGTGTGAGTATAATTACGATACGTTTTCAGTGTAGTGTAATTTTTTAGTGGGAATAATATTTTGGAATTTGGATATCAGCTGAAACTGGACGCTATTTCTGTAGAGAAATTGAATAAATAAATTTCGAGAATACATAAAAGTAATGGGAACAAACGCAGCTGCTACTTGTTCACTTGATTATTTGTCTAGCGGCGTACTTAATAATTTTTGTAGGAAATTTGTGAAGAATTTTAAACCGTTTGCTGGGTAAATGTAGCTTTCAGTCCTGAGTAATTAAGTCGTATCTGTAAGACTCGTCTGAAAGTAAGTATTATCATGTGTAAGCCTGTAAGTTAATTCAATTTTGAGCTGCTTCTTTAGTTTCTCTAGCCATAATAGAGAAATTTACAGAAAGTTTAATGAATCTTGTTTGTGTTAATCACCAAATATTCGTAAAATTTCGTTTTTCGTATTGTTCAGATATTACTGTCAATGTCGAGGGTGAAACGTTTCAGAGAATTCTCGTATATTTATTTTTAAATACTTTAATTTGTTGCAATTAGAATGCCGAGTTGAATTCTGGACAAATATGCGACTGAAAATTTCATTTATTGGGAAAACGTTTAATCTCTTTTAAGTTGTGTGACTGACGAAGTGATATAATAACGAATGCAAGAAATTATTTAAATGAAACCAGTGTTGTTCAGTTTGGTAGAAGCAACAGTTTGCCTCGGGGACCGGTGTGGTATCTGTATGGGGGCTGTTGATTCAACCGCCACGGCCTCTCTCCCCTCTCCACCCTCTCTATTCAGACAGCAACCGACAACAGAGTCCGTTAACGTTTTCCCGCCAGAGCTGCTTTCGAATCACTGCAACAAGTTACCTTCAAATACACCACCTGGAAAATGTCCAGCTGCTCGTCTATTTCCCCGACGTGCGCTGCATACTGTTAATCCATTTGAAAATTAACGGTATGACACATGCAGTGCTCTGGGCGATAAGAATATACTCAAAGAACTCGTACAGAAATTCTTATCGTTAAAATTCATTGAATAGTAAACAACATTTTGATTTAAAATTACTTTTTATTTCTTCTTTGATATACATTTTATTTTACTCTTCAAAATATAAATATATTATTTCCAAATAAGTTGGCAACGCTCTACTTTCAACCTACGTCCTCAACTATCTGCTTAGTATATTCTAGTCCTCTTCCACAGTTTTTTTTATTCAGCTGATCCCTCCACTAACAAATTACCCAACCCAGTATAATATGTTAAAATGTTTCTTCTTTCTGTGAGACTCTTCCACAGACTTCTTTCCTCCCTCATACTGAGTAAGCGCAGTCATACTGCCGATATTTAGAAATTTTAATTTCTCTTCTTGTGGTTGATTTGTCCGAAGCCATTTAACGATCTTCGTAATTCGTAAGTAGACAAGAGTACAAAGAAGCCCTGAAGTTTGGTTGTTCAGCTAGACAATGTTTTAATTTATTTTTAGGTGTTTTGTTTAATGTTATTATTTATATTGGGTGTTTGCTTGCTACCCCTCTTTTTCTGCTGTGCTGCACTAAGTTTGTCTTATACAGATTATCATTCCCGACCAATTTAAAGGTTAATTTTATCTAAGTGTTTGCGCTAGTGGTACAAGAAGTGGGGATAAATAATGCCATTGAGTAATAAGACTATTGAGTACCGAAATATTCGTTTTGGGTTTTTATCAAGCGAGGCAAAGAAATTACTAGTAGTGAAAAGGGGTGAATGATTAAAGTGACGCGAGGTTAAGGTTAAACGAATCAGATTTGCTGTGATATTAATCCCATGTTCACAACTCTTTTGGAAACGTTACTGAAATAATTACTTTACACGTTTGACGCAAGTGACCCGATGAATACTAGCGTGCATTGTGAAGTCTGATAGTTTCTGTTTTTATGCGTCGTTAACACTGATGTCTGTATTATCTGCCCTTGAGCGTATATCTTATCAGAAAGTGATATGTTTCTGAAGAGAACTGAACACATGTCTTGGTCTGTGATGTGTACCGTTGTTCATACTTATTGGTTTACAGGCATTTTAACGAACAGTTCTGGATTAGTATACATAATTCATTCCATCGGGAGTATTACTTTTTCAATGAGTATTGCATGGAGGTAGGTATTTATCTAACTCACCCATCTTGAACTGTTCTCTTCTGGTTACTGTTTTACGGTTCGTCAATAACGTGGTCAGTGGTGTTGTGTAAAGATGGTGGGTAAGGAATAGAAAGAAAAACTGCCTTGGTAACCCCAAAATTCTTCTGATCCATGGAATAATTGTTTTTTTTCTGCTCTGATTTGGGCGTCGGGGTCTTTTTGCCATACGAGTTAAAAGTAGTAAGATGAAAGATTAAAATAAGATGAAACGTTGGAGTGTTTTTCAGAACAAATAATTTCAAACCGTGCATGGGTGAGTGATATCTTAAAGGCGTGGCTTTCAACAGGACATGGGTTCGATCGTTCGACGGCTATCCATGTTTCTGTTTTGCTCGTAATTACTCAGGCGAATACGGGGCTGTTTCCTTCTAGAATGCCATGGCCGAATTCCTTCCATCTCTAGCCCACTATCGCCTGCCAGCTCTAAAGACGAATCAACGACCAGCTGTCAAGCTCTATTTTTTTTTTTAAATCGAAGTGTTGTACTTAATACTTCTTAACGCTCATATTAAAAATATCGTTGTCTGACTCAAATATTAATGTCCGCTTACAGGCCATATTGATTTCATTTTGAACTGTTATTAATAGCATGCCATATACAAAGTACTTTTAAACTGTAAAATCTTTACGCACATAAATATATAAGAAATCGGCTGCAAGTAGTAAATCATGAACAGAATTTTTGGTTAGAACATTTCAAATTGTAATGGTGCACAAGGACTTCATGTTGAATTGTAATTCCTAATAAATTCTGAGGTGGTTAAGATATCTGATTTGAAGTGGAGAGGGCCCGGGTTCGAATCTCCGTCTCTAACTTGATTTTTACGAACACTGTCAGTGACATTCATATCTCGTAAGAAGTGTGTGTTTATAACAAAATCTAATAATAACATGCAAGTATATAGTAGTTTAATATGTTTAAAAAATTATTGTTCGTGGTTTTATCAGTCAGCCTCACATTGGCATAGGAATTGTATTACTTTGGCCACATTTCTTCCTGATTTCTCTACTTCGATCTGGATTTTAGCTGTTCTCCTACATACTGGCAGTATAAGATGATTTCAAAGATACACAGTTATCTATCCGTTTTTTTTTTCTCATAATCGATCCGCCATGTTACCAGCCACAACACTGACCACGGTGCTGACGTCACACGTTTGGCGTCTTTGTTTTCAAGCAGATAGCAGTGACCTCTATGAGCTGACGTGCGCACCTTGCAGTCCAGCGACCGCAGCGCTGTTACAGGCCCGATGGCCAACTACGACACCATCGTGCTTTCCGCGTCGTATGACGTCATTACTGAGAGGTCGTGCTACGTAGTTAAAAGGCCATTGTTTTGAATCGTAGCCCATCTAAGAATTTCAAAAATAAATTTGTGGTACTGTATTATTACTTGCTAATCAAATATAATTTCTAACACTAATATTGGTGTAATCATTGCGAAGTTCAGGCGTTAAAAAACAAGAACAGAGTTGTGTTCACGGACTAGACTTCTTCTTCTTTCCTATAAGGTCTGCTGGGACTACATGCCAATTTCAATTCTCCATCCTTTGTTGTTATTTTTTCTTTCTTTCAATCCAATATTCCTTCATTTCACTATGTTTCTTCCTTCTCTCCTCAGAATATTTCGGAGCAAATTTCTTTCCTGTTCTGTCTTCGAATCCTTCCATATTTAATACCTTCTTGCTAAAGATCTCTCTTTCCATAATTTCCTCTTCTCTTATCTTATTTCTTTACAAATCTTTCTTAACCTCTTGAATCCAGATGGTTGTTGATTTTTATCCCCAAAGGTAATTCGATATCTTTTATCATTCATCGCTTGTCTTTATGTTTTAATGCATTAACGAAACTTAAGTCACAATTAAGCTTCTATTACCATACAAAAGTGTCTTTTTACTAATACATGAAACGAGGATAAGTCAGAGGAGATAATATTCAAAGAAGTTGTAGTAACGGTATAATTCTTTGATTTTTTTGATGTTTTATTTATACATATTTTTTTTTCCCTTGTTTCAGCTAGTTATGGGTCTAATTATTTCATCTGTTTTCTTCCTCAGGCTTTAAATTTTCTCCAGTATTTATATATTCATAGTTCTTCCCTCCTTGCTTTTGTCCAAGTCTTGGCGACTTTTCTTGGAAACCGTAGCGTGTTTATTCTTAAACGAAAAACGACCTGGGATGTCTTCAGGTGTGATCCCCACTTCTTGCAGTTCTTTCTCCAGGTCACTGAATCAGGAAGGCTCATGGTATTCTCATCCAGAAGATAGTTAAATATTCGGTTGTTCAATCTTGCTTGGCTCATTCCTGTCACACAACCATCAGACGCAAAAGTCAGCCTTTTCCGAATCTTGTGTGTGAACTTTCTGCATTTGCGTATATTTCAGTATTTATTTATATATATCTACTTTTTTTGTTAATTTATTTCATATTTTCCTTGCATTTTTAAATATTTATGTCAATTTGTCCTATATGAATTTTTTTTAATGTATATAGATGTACATACAGTTAACACACTGTCATACTTAATTTCGTCAGTTTTTTGGACACAGTAACTCTGAAAATAATCGATCAGGTTTCTTTTTTTTTTCTGTCGGATAAAATCCTCTAATTCTAAGGATAACTTCTATTATAATAGTGAAAGAACAAAGCAAGAGCATGACAGCACAATCCGTATCAGGATAAAAGGTCCTTTCACAATACAAATTTAAACTTAAGTTTATGACTGTAATGCCGCTCATAATATAACGTAATTATCAACCGTAAAATGAAGACATTAAATACCGTTTAAATTATGGGGAAGGGAATAGTCTGTAATTGGCAGAATAAACTTTAGAGCGATAGCATTGATTTACATTAAAAGACCATTTTGGTTTGAATTTGTTATAAGTGTGTGAATGTTAATGTTTCTTTGATGGCCATAAATATCTTGAGCTCCCCGACCATCGGAAATTAGTTTTGTTTTTTCCTTATGGCTTTACGCCTCGTCGACGTCGATATCATTGAGGCGGGATGGGACTGGGGACAAAGAACGGGAAGGAATTCGGCCATGACCTTTTGAAGGAAACATCCAGGCATTCGCGTGGAATGATTTGGTGATTCGCACCGGCGCCTCCCGAATGCGAGGCCAGAGCGTTAACAGCTCACCCACCATGCTCGGTGGAAATTAGTTATTAACGATACATGAAAACAAAAATGCGAACTCGTGCTTAACAGTTACAAACTTAACATACAACTGCAGAAATTATGCACGGTATTGGGCAATTTAAAGGAAGGATGTTATTGAAACTTCTCCACAAACATGTTGAGGTTATGCTTTTTTTGCTGTCGTCTGGTGTCTGTTGGTTTGATGCAGTCCTCTTATCTTTTTCTGTCATGAGTTAATCTCTTCATGTAAACCTCTACCAAAATTTTCCTTTTTCCAGATACATCTGTAACCTATCTTCCCCACGTGTCACTTCACGTATGTGCCAATTTGGCACTCTTTGGTTCCCTGAATTTTCAGTTCTGTTTCATCACATTTCAGGTGCTTCGATTTTCCTTCTTCCTTCTATTCCAAAGTTTATAAAACACTGTGGTGTTTACATTTAGTTCTTTCTGAGTCGCAGATCAATGCGGATAACTAAAGGTTTCACCTGTTGACTGAGGCTTTTACTCTTTGTTTTTGTTTGTGATTTGATTATACTTCCTAAAAAAATCCTCTCCTTTTATATGTGTTACGAGTTTGGTTTGCAGAATAGTGTTATAATTTTTGCTTCATTAACTTGCCTTGTTTTTGTTTGTATTTAGTCCAGATGACTCCCCTACTAATTTGCTTATCTATATACTCACTCGAATCGGGGTTATTATAGCGAGTAAAATACATAGCTGTACAAACAGCGTGGTTGTCAACAGCTGTGATGACAGGACGAAAGTTATGATGGACGTTGTCCATTGTAGGGTGATGAGCAACTTGTGCTGCGGTGCGTGCAGAAAGCTTTGTTGGGGCCGAGTTGAACGCTCGCTCCAAGGTGAACGGGGCGTGGAGCGATTTAAACCTGGCCGGAGCGGAGCGGCGCGGCTCAGCAGATGGCTTGCTCCTCTTTGTCTGCCGGACTCGCGCGGCTACTGTTTGAGAGACCAGTTTACAGCTCCACATTTTGTCGAGCAATTAAACTTGATTCAACTGACCTCCGTTCGTCACAGCTTTAACAACTCAATAGCCACTCGGCCGACCGTCGACTTTTAATACAAAATTTAAATTACTGAATAATGATGTTACAGCCTTTACTGACCGTAGCATGAGACCTGGGCTCTTCATAAAAGACAAAAATAAAGAACTAGTTCGTAAAGTTAAATTATGTTACTGTGATGCTGAGAACAAAAACTAAGTTTATGACCATCAAACTCAACAATTACTCATTTGTAGTAAAACAAAATTCGCCACAAGTTATTAAAAATTTATTTCAGAACCCTACAGTTAAATATGCCATTACCAAAACAAAACAAAAATTACTTTTTTATGAAGTTTTTTCTTTTTTTCTACGTGTTCCACAAATTTACGTACTCCTTACTCACATCTAAAGGGTTGGGAAAGGGGAACACAATTTATTCACACAACCAGATATCACTTTTTTTTTTTTTAGAAAGAATGTCGGAGGAATTAACAGTGGGGTGACTGTAGAGTACTCTAAAGTTTTCATACATTAGGGAGCGTTCACGAACCACGCAGCTCCATTTTGGCCTCCCCCCCACGTAGCCCTACGTGGCTTTTGCCTCTACCCTCCCCTCCCCCCCACGTAGCACGTAGCTTTATCCCCTTTTGAGTCCAGAAGACATTTTGTACTGTTTTCTCTTGTCAGACTATGTAAATTACATACGGAGATAATAACTGAGGGAAATAAATATTCACATGGTGTTGTGAGTTCTGTTCCTCATTTTAATTGTGAAAAATGTTATGAAAAGAAAGCTACGTGATCTGGCTTGGAACCCCCCCCCCCTCACGTAGCCCAGCGTAGCTTTCCAGCCTACCCTCCCTCCCCCCTCCCTCCCCTTAGACTAAGCCATGTAGTTTGTGCACGGTCCCTTAGAACTTAACAGCAGAATGATTTAAATTCAGCTTGCTTAATACCTTTATACTTTCATTGCAAAAACTCAGTTTCTTAAACGAACATCTAGTAGTGGTCATATGGAATACGTTTTAGCAGCCAAGCTTGACCACTGAGCCACCGCTCTTAAGTGTGATACTACTTTCAAATGTTGTATCGGTAACAGCCAGTCAGTATTCTACAATAGCAAAGCATAGCTTGATTTTGGCTGAAATTTATGTATTTGGTGTAATTTATTGCTAAGATTTTATGTAAATATTTACACTTTAGAAAAGCCTCATAAAATCGAAATAGAATAAAAGAGCTTATACATAAATATCAAATTTTAATGACTAGAGATCAGTTTCGTCAGCCATGTCACTGGAACTCTTGGAAGATTAATTTATTTTATGGTATCAAAACTACGGCAACCTAAAAGACGGTCCTAGTGCGCAAGAAAATATTCCTGGCTGTCTAGATTACAGGCGCAACTTACCGCAGGTAGAAACAGCCTGAGGAGTTCAATAGCTTTTTTTTTTTTTTAAACTGCTTTACGTCTCTCAACAGCGAGATCTTTAGAGACGGGAAAGGATGGGGGGCAAGGAATGGGAAGGAATTCGGCCATGGCCTTTTGAAGGAAGCATCCCGGCATTTGCCTGGAGTGATTTGGGGAAACCATGGAAAACCCAAATCTGGATGCCCGGACGGGGATTCGAACCGCCATCCTCTCGAATGCGAGGCGAGAACACTAACCGTTACACCGCCACTCTCGGTAGTTCAATAGCCATCTGTTTCGGGGACGGATTCCAAGCTATCTCTGGCCAGCTTGTTTTGGAACCCTCCCCTCTATTCCGATCCCATCCCACACAACCTAGACACCGCAGATTCGCTACAGCAAAATGGATCACTATTTCCAACGAATCATCAGAAATTCTTTTCATAACGTAGCAACATTCGTTACAGAGGTCTTCTCGAAACTGGCTTCAGTAGCTCGATTGTTTATAATTGCAGTCGCTTCTCTTCGCGAACTGTATACGTATTATGCGATTTTTTTATTGTGTTGTTGTGTATATTTTGATATGAAAATCTACTATATAATTTCCTAAGCGCACATTCACTCACCTCCATAGCTATTGGCTGGAGAATGGTGTCACGTGTCAGCCTTCGCTCGCAAAACAGCGACAAGAGATATCATTAGAAGATATTCGTGGTTATATCCACAGTTTAATAGCTAAGCAACTGCTACCAAATTAACTGCCATAATACATTCATTGAGTCTGCTTTTCGTAGCGTTTCATAGTAAAAAAAAAAAAATATCTATGAACTTTACGTCTGAAAAAAAGTGGATCTGATTTTCAGTAGCATGTTGCTAATGAAAGCAACTTAAATTTTTTTTTTTTAAATTAAATTACCAAGGTTTTCTGCTGTAACCACGAATGCCAGTTGTCATTCCGGCTTAAAATTAATTTCAATTTCAGTAAAACTTTCACTAATGTTTTAGCTTGATCGAAGTTTATGCATTAAGGTTTATTTGCTTTTTAGGTTTTTTACTGACAACTTTCGTTAATGGTATTTCTTCATGTTCGCTGTACGTGAGTTATCAGGATATTTTAAGTGAACGTCAGACCAAATATGTTACCGAATCAACTATTCTGGTAATTCATTTCTTCGGTGTTGCTGGTTTAATAATATGGAATGTGTATTATGTTCTATGGTCGTTACAGATACAATGACCAATTATTACATTATGAGTGTTTGCCCAGTCTCAATAAAAAATCAAAAAAGAAATCAACGTGATGCTTTCGAAGTAAACAGGATTTTTTAAAATTTTGCAGAGTGAGCTTTAAGGGTCAAATACAAGTCAAGTTTGTATTTAAGCAATTATACGATTGCGCTATCGTCCCTATTCAGTCTGAAATAATCTTTCATCCTTAAAACTAGAACTATTCTAGACCCGTGACGATAACGCAAAAAAAAACATTAGTTGATAATAATGGCAGTGCTCGCCCAAGATGATAATGGAAGACAGCATAGAAACTATAATTAAGATGTCGACTACGTACGCGGGTTTGAAAACTTTTGTAGTATCTCCCGAAGTATAATTTGCCAACGCTATCGCAATAGCGAAGTTGGTAGAAGAGAGTTAGGAATTCTAAAACTAAGACGGTAATGTACTTTCTGGGATGCATTATCGCCATAAAAAAGCACATTTATGTTTTTGATAATGTTATATTAAACCCAAGGGTAAACAAAGAGTGTTTTATCGTCATAATACAGATTACAAACATTGCCTTTTGCTATTTATCTAGTCGTAATTGGAAATAACCTGTTATCGCGGTATGTTCTGCAAACAGTTTTTTTTTTTTTTTTTTTTTTTTTTTTTTAAGGAAACAGCCTACTACATGGATTTAGTCCTGCTTTCGTTGTAAATGCAGTAGTTTTATGGTGGTTAATTACGATTGTCAGACGGAATTCCGTAAAAAAAATAAAAAATGATTCGCTTCGTCGTGTGTATAGTGAAGTAGTTACAGACGCTTTCCTGCATTTTACAGTTTAATAACCCCACTCGTGCAGCAAAGCAGTAAACTTACGTTATAGCGTCGTTACTTGCTTACTGTTATTAACTTTATGAGTTAATACCATCGACTGTAGTTGTTGAGTATATGATGTAATGATTGAATATTGGCATTACTAGGTAGCTGGCCGCATGACCCATGGCGCAGGTGTCTTTTTATGGAGGCAAGAACAATTAAACCACGTCAGATGTTATGTGTGGATAACAAGTATAACAAACAATTTTTTCACATTATTTCATCTAACCGCGTTTTTTGAAGTAGCATTAATAGTAATGTGATCTAGTAAATATGAGCGTTTATTTTACGAAGTTTTGGTGGACTGTTACGTCATGAAAGAAGTATTTTCGTATTTCTATCTTTTAATAAATTGGTTTCAGTTTCATATTGCGATACGTGAATGCATTCTTGCGAGTGTGGTGGAAGTATTTTTATTTTAAAGAACAAAATCAGTTCAGTTGTAAAGCATCCTGTATCAGAATTTTCATTTGATAGTACAGCATAAAGCCTCATGATACTAGTAATTATTATTTGTTTCAACAACACCATGTTCCTAACTTCATTACTACATGGTGGATGAAAGTAGTTCGAAATGTGTTGCGATTTTTGCATAAGTATTATAAAATATGACATTCCGCGCTATGGAATAGGTATTTTTGTTTATATTTTTAAGTTACGATGCTTCCATGAGTGGCATTTACGAATGCCATTACTTGAGTCGTATGTAAATTGTACTACCAATATAATTATGTCTTAGTGAGGGTGGTAATTTGCTAGTTCGCAAAACTACTAGGGATTATTTGATCTTCCACGAATTATATATCTCAAGGGGTTGCGTGAAAGAAATGGGCTCACAAGTAAAGAAATTTTAATTTATTCACAAAAAGGCAAAATGATTGTTATAGAAAGTTCTCAGATGTGAGGAGTCATATAACTGATAGATAAGTTTATGATCGTCTGACTATCTGGTTTCAACATGAGTCTGAGGGCTGCTTTTGAGGATTTTGAGATGCTGCAGATGTCTTATCAGTTGATGGTACACATTATCCTAAATTGGCTTGTCGTAGGTAAGAACTGCTCCACAGGTAAGAACTGCTCCACAGGGTATGGCGGTAGAGAGGCTGTGCAAACTCACAACTGACACACAAAGCCATCTCTTGGGCCAGCCCTACTGGCAGGCAGCAAAGTTCTCTGCCGACGACGACTGTCTTTGGTCCTTCTTCCTCACGCGCTCCTCCAAGGAAAACTTTTATTGCCAGCAGTGGTCATCCTCAGCAAAACCGCACCAAGACGATTGGACTAACACATAGAACATGTCGCAGTAGCAGATGTACTTCAATAATTCACTGCCTGTTCCCCACTCTGTTCGGGAGCGTCCATAAACTACGTGGCTCGGAGGGGAGGGATTGGGTATAAAGCTACGCTGAGCTAAGGGGGGGGGGGCGGTCTGAGCCAACCAACGTAACTTTTCATCTTTATTATTTGTCACAGTTAAAATAAGTTACAGAACACCCAACAGCATTTGAATATTTATTTCCGTCACTTAATTAACACCGCATGTAATTTACGATATTCTGAGAATAAAAAATGTATAAAATGTCTTCTGGAATCAACATGGAAAGAATCTACATGCCACGCGGGGTGGGGGAGTGTAGAAGCAAACGCCACGTTAGGGGCATCCATAAATTACGTGAGGTGTTTTTACGGATTTCCAGACCCCCCCCCCCCACCTCTCTCGTGAGATCTGGCCCGATTTCCCCCCCCCCCCCCCATGGTGAGATCTGGTCCGAGAGACCCCAACTAGAAACTTTTTTTTTTAGGTCTCACCCTTCCAAAAATCCGGTTACACTCTCACTTTTCGACGAAATACCCCCCCCCCCTCCTAAAATGACTTTCTGCGTCATTTGTAGACTTTTTTGTTTGTTTTTAGCTCTACAGTCCAACAATTTTTCAAAAACCTCACGTGAGATTTCCGTAGACTCCCCCCCCTCCTCCCATTGGTGAGATTTCGCCGGACCCCCCACCATCCCCTCCTATTTCACCTCACGTAATTTATGGACGCTCCCTTATCACACACATCGAGCCCTCCAAAAGAATCGTCCTTCCGGAATCTTAGTCGGTCTCCACTAAACAACTTAGTGCTGCACAAGCCGCCTCCAATAAAACGGAATAATCCTGAAATGACACAGGCGGTCCGTTCCCTCCGCCACTTGGCGAAAATGTACTTCCGGTGCCCCAAATACCTGCACTTGACCAACAACAGAAACAGCGTGAAAGGTTTACTGGCGTGTCCCGCCGTAATAAAGCTGTACAGCACAATGCTGTAGTCCGGGGCTGCCCTGCTCTGGGAACGTGGAATGCTTTTGAAACATGCGCCCATCCAAGAATTTCAGAGCCATATAATATGTCCTCTGTACTGCGGCCTGTTACAACTTGTATCGCGATCTTTAAATGTAGCAGTAAACTTACATTTGTTTTTGCTTTAACCAGAACACAAGCAAGTGTAGAATATTATTAAGCTTTGATTACATTATTACTGCGAGCTATAACACCGAACAATGTACCAAGTGGTGGATCAAGGAGAGGGGCTAGGGGGCTGAAGCCTCCCCCCCCCCAAAAAGCACCAAGGTCATTCCCGACGACGTGGATTTTGGGGTCCTTTTCTTTCTCTCTCTATTGTTCTTATAAGAGCGGCAATGTGGAGTAATGAGATTTCTGTCGGCGCCTCCTTGCCCAAGTCAAGCCCTCTCCCCCCCGCCCCCCAAACCAAATTCCTGGATCCACCACTGAATGTGCCTATAATTTTTCACTTCACCAATTATGGACATCGAAGAGATCATAAACATAACTCTATATTGGTCTGATATTATTCGTACTTTAATGAATATTGTCTAAAGAAATATTGAATATCTCAAAGTTGCTCTGTTGCCCGCAGATTTCATGAAGAGTCGGAAGCGCCCAGCCGTGGTGGCGGCGGACCCGAAGCCAGCTGCAGACGAATCCAGCGCCGCGAAGCGGACAAGGAAGAGCAACAGCTAAGCCAGCAGCAGCCGTCCCGTCCATCTGACTTTCTGCGATCTCTACAATCACAATGTACAATGATTTATTATTAACTTAGTTTATATTTTCAGTTAGATATGAGTATATTTGTCCAGTTATTGTAGGTATATAGTGTTGTAAATTATTTTTATTTTGTTTTAAAGTTTTGTTAAATGCTGTTTTGAGCCCGTGGGGTGTTGCTGGACGACAGCCCCTTGCTTCCTTCTGTCCGCGGTTCACTGTACCACCATTAAGGAAAATTAAATATCGTCACTAAGTCTTCGCGGATATACTGCTCAAATGTGTTACATAAATCTGACATTTCAGTGGAAACCATTTTGCCATCTCATGTCTGGAGACCTCCACTTTAACACAGATACATCCACTGCCAAATCTGTCAGCATAAATATAAAAAGGAAATCCACTTCACCCAAGATTTTTTTTTTTTTTTTTTTTTTTTTTTTTTTTTTTTTTTTTTTTTTTTTTTACGATTTACTAGCGGCAGGATACATTATCTATATTATATAGCTGGGTTGATGGCAGTTGATTGTAGAGTTGGTACAAAACACTTCATTGTAGAGTAGGTACAAAACACTTCAAACAATCTGATAAAATCACTGATGTGAGCTGCAATTATTCTGCTCTTAATCCCCATTTTTTATTTCTATCAACTCTGCAGACTGTGAATTCAATATTTCTGTTTATTATCACTATATGAAAATGGAAGAAGTAAGATTATCTATCATACATTTCAAAAACTCCAATTGTACACAGGAAAAACCTTGAAGTCTCATTTTTATGTAAAATGCTTGTTTGAAAAGTTCTTGAACTTGGCCATAGATGGTAAGGATACTGTCAATTACCTCAAACATGAAATTTCTTATAACAATATTACTGTGCATTTATTTGTGATTACTATATAGAATACTCTATATCTGAGACCAAGAATTTTTCAAACCACTCTTGAGTCAGTATATCCCTAAAGACTTAGTCCAGACAGTACTCTTAGAAAGTTTGATATGGAATTACTCTGTCCAACATGAAGACCAAACAAGATCGGCATCATACTATCTGTAATTTGATCAGTGGAATTGATTAGATGCAAAGTGGAAAATGTATTTTTTCTCCCCTTTGTTGTTCTGGGTAGCTGAGCAACATTACAATGTTTCTTGTTCTCAAACATGATTCACGAGACATTGATATAGCCTGCTCAGCACCCATAACAACGATAGCATTACAGCTGAGTTCTGTTTCCTCAAAGTAGGGAGCTGCTTGAGGCCTCGCAATCACAAAAAATTTAGTCTCATTGTGGAACAAAGTTTTGAAGAATTACATCACATCTATCCTCCCAGCTCCTTACCCTGCGGTTCAACTCGCTTAGCAGTACCTTTACTTCTGAGTGATTTGTCTGTTTTATATCCTGCATATTTAGGGCTCATGGATCATAATTATGAAGGGATTAGGTAACATAGGTGATTATGAAGTAAGTGTTATTCTGTTTCACAATTGTCACTTTGGTTTTTATTTTTTTTATCAAGCATTGGAGACTACATTTTACTAAACCCAAAACTAGGCTCTGTATCTACTGGTTTAATTACTATGGAATACAGCATCACAAAATTACAAGAAACATGTTCTGACGACCAGATTATTTACTTGTTTTAGTTTGTGAAGCATTTAACCAACCAGTAAAATTTGTACAAAACCTTTAATTTACCTTGGACTTTACTTTGACAAAGAGACGACTGTGAAATAGAATTCTCAAAGTTACAACTTAAACTTTTAGACTGTATTAGTGCATATAAATTGCCTTTCATCAATAAAATCCTAAGTTAATTATAATACCAAATTTAACAAGAGATTACATTTTAATCACTGGATCTGCTAACTTGCCAAATGAAACCGAAACATTTATACCCAACATAAAAAGTGATTAATCTCTAGAAATCTTTTGGGCCTTCGTAAATGGAATATGTTTTAAGTTGACACTCTTCAGATAGAAAAATTCATCAATTTAGCAGATCCAGTATGTAAACTATAATTTCATTTCCACATTTTAATACTGCTCAATCATTACTTTGTTTTAATTAAAATAGTATGGGTACTAAAATTTTATAGTGCCAGTTTTTCTGTCATTGCATGCGTTTTTAGTATACCTAATTTACACAATTTGCAGTTAGAGGATATTGTGGTGTGGCACCCATGTGATAGCAGGACACTATGACGTTTTGCTCGACCTCGACGTTTGTTTCCAGATCTCTTATCGCACAGATCTACCAAAGATTAGGCCCACCTCAGACAAGCCACGATCCAGCGACACTCCCACTTCTTTGATCTCCATCTACATTAATTCACATAATGTATGTTTTTTTAAATAGATTTACAAGATTGACTATGTGTATATGTGTGTGTACCTAGCTGAGTGGAAGGAAGAAATGTTTTGCCCTGCTAGCTGGAGGAAGCCGGTTGATTACGGATAGTGGCGCAAATCTCAGGGGTATTTTCCTTTCACTCAGTTACTGGAACATTCTGTGTGATATTGAAGTTTAGATCGCAGATAATGCTACATGATTAGATCAATAAGAATACACATGAAACCTAAAAAGAGATGTTTTAAAACTAGTGATTTGAATTTGGAAAGGTAACAATTGTATTTTAAAACTGATGTAAACCAATTTTCTAATTTTTTAGAGGTTGAATTTTCATGATGTAAAAAATGTCTAAAGGACCAAATTAGTGGCACAATCATCGCTGTGTATATTAAATTCTTGTAAATTAACGTTTTAATATATAAATTAAAGTATTGTAATTATTTTATCAGAAATATTTTGGTTTGTTATGTGTGCTCATTTTGTGTGATTTTTTTTGTATGTTGTGTGTCGTGTTGTATCTGAAAAGTATTTCCAGTGTGTTTTAATGTAAGTACCAGCATATTTCAGAGCTTAAGATGTAATTTTCCTTGGCTAATTGCATTCATTATTCCTGCAGTTTTATTTTTTATATTCATGTTGATGGTGAGTTGTCACATGTACAGTGTTTTATGGTTCTTCCAGATTCTCTTGGTGGGTAGGATAAGGGTTCTGGATGTGCATGCTTTGTTTTGTTGTATATGATATATTCAAGAAATGCTTTGATTTATCTTACATAAGGCTTTGTCATAAGAATATTTTCATTTATTTGTGTATGGTGCCCAAAGAAATGTTGAGTACAAAAATATTTCAGTGTAAATGGTTAGAGAAAAATTAATTTTGTTCTTATTGCATTAATACCAAAAAAAGAGTACTCTAGCAATAATGTAACCAGTAAGTAAGGAATGGTGATGATAGACGTTTTGTACTATGGCAGCTTTTCCAATAACATTTACTAAACTGCTCATTTGATCGTATTTGAAATGTAGGATAATTTACAATTGCAACAGCATTTGTACCCGGTGAGTTAAAATAAGGGATAGGTCTGGCACTGCTAATGATCTCTCAAACAGAAATTGCTTCAGTACTCTTTGCCATTTATTTTTTTCTTTTTATCCATTTTGACAAAAATTTAGGATGACAGTTAGGACAGCAGGTATGGAGGCACATAAATATTAATTGTATATCATTTTTCTCTCTTTATTAACACCTGTGATGTAAAAATATGATCTCACATTCTTACCTGTATAGCAGCATGAAGAGAAAAAAAAAAACTGTTGTATTACACTTGTTAAAAAAAGATAAAAAAAATCGCAATTGTAAACATTTGTTGTAGAAATTACTATCCATTGTAAGAAGAATATATATTGAGAGGCGTGCAAATAAACTGCTTCTTTTGTTGGTAATAAAGTCAAAAGTTGGTTTTTTATTTATATATTTAAAAAATCGCCTTTACCATACAACCAAACACAAAGGACAACAGAATCAAGGAAACTGGAAAGAATACACAATGTGGTGGTTTTTCATTTTTACAGCTGTTCGTGTCAAACATTTTCTAATTTGATAAAATAAAATAAATAAAACCTTGGTAATAACATCATATTGTTTTAAATAAATTATAATAGCGTAGATTTTTCACACAGTACTGTGTTAGAGAGAAAATTGTAGTGAATAAACTTGTGGATTTAGTGGGTGTACTGTGTTCCTAGTTCATCTTCTGTATCATCATATGGTACACCAAATTCGATTCTATACTACGACTATATTTTGCAGGTGTAGTTTTCCATGTTTTGAGTACAAACAATTACTTGCAGTCTGGAGATATCAGTCAAATTATTGCATTAAGCTGTCAAGGAGAACTTTAAATTTTATTTAGTGGATAATCTGTGGGCAGTTTAATCGAAAATTGTGAATTTTCTTGTCACTGTTATACTGTGAGAAAAATAAGCACACTGAGATTATATTAAAAATACTAGCTCCTCCCACCATGAGAGTGTTTTAACTAGACGTGATCTTTTCAAGGGATGTAACCATGGGCACCCCCCCAGCTATGAAAGAAAATACACAAAAGACGAATACTAAACAAAAAAATTATTATTAAATTCGCTGTTTGATTAATAATTTAAGGCACCTAGTTTGTTGTCCAAATTTGTTCAATTCCTTGTCAATAAATTCTGTTTCTTTGATTAATAAGTTCCTGCCTTCATCTGTGGTAAGTGATGGGTATCTGTTTCTTTTCCCCCTATCCTATCTTATATTCAGTACCTCACGGCAGTTTCTTTGTTTCCATTAGCCAATTAAGAAGTAATGTGCTATATATAAAATAAGATACTGATGCACCTTCCTTAAAGTAATGCTGCCGGCGCCCTTGGCTGTAACCAGTACATTAATTCAGAGAGTATCTTCAAAAACTCATATGTATCTTATGAAACCGAATAGTGGGATGCCTCAGAATATTTGATATAGTTTATACACCAGGATAGTTTCCATTCTTTCATCACTGAGATTCAAAAAAAAAAAGAAAAAAAAAAAAATAGTCTGTGATTGTTCTGGATCAATGGTTGTTAATTAGATGAGGTAAAATATAATAACAAGTGAAATTTAACACTGTTCATCATCAGCAAACTACAAGCATTTATGAACTTGTGAGGTACACAACCTCACTAATCATGAAATTTATTATTGTAAGCATATCTTGTTATTAAATAATTGTATGGAGTAACTTTGGTATTTAAGTTTTCAAGGACAGAGAAAGTCAAGCCAAAGGGAAGGAAAATCTCTGGTTTTCAGTTGGGTGTGAAGAAAAGATGGCCTGAGAGGCAGAAATATCTAGATGTTCGAAATACTGGCGGGATGAATGCAAAGTTGTAATTTGATATTTGACAAAATAAGCCTGAGGTAGTAGAAGGATAACTATGAATGAATTGTAACCATTGTGTTCAAATAAAATAATGTGTATCAAAAGGATCGCAAAGGTAAGTAAATTAAGATTGTTATTGTGAAAGTTTAATTAACCATTTGAAAAGTAATTGCACTTCATTTAAAAGATAATTTATTTTAAACTGTGATAATAAACCCAGTATTGGATATAGAGGATAAATAAAAGTCCTGTAGTAGGTATCTGATATTGAAAATTGGAGAGTAAATATAATTTTATCATATAAAATAATTTGAACTAAGGGCAGCGTAGAATGAGAGACATATGACCTCTGTATCGAGTCATATCAGTAGAAGAGGAGTAGAATTAACTAAAACATTGGAAGATGCAGTCAGTCTGTACTCTGGGTGAACTGTAATGATGCCTTTTTTTCAGTCTGTCGGGTCAGGAACACCGCTAAATGGCAGTTAACTTTGACAGGGAGTTAAGGAGCAATTTGATTAAGTATGCAAAAATTAACATTAAAACCTGAAGTAGGTGCTGCCTGTATGTAGAAAGTTAAAAAGAGGCTAGACTGAAACAAATAGATACCTGAAACAAAAACTTTTGAATAAATTACTATTATCTAACTCCAGTATCTGTGATGTGTGGATCTGAATACATTATGTTTCATTATTAAACGATAACTTAGCTATCACAAAGCTACATCTCAATGATTATTTCTCTGTGCAAATCATAATTTACAAGTAAGAATATTTTAGGTTCGATGGTGAGTATCAAGTAGTAGGTACTATAGTGCATAGCAAAGAAAATGAACAGTATGGGTTTTTAAAAAGGACTTATAATTTGGACATAAATTAAATGGAAAAAACTGACTGCACAAAGAAAATTTATCATTACACATAATGCAATTTTTAAGTTAAAAACAATCACTTTTTATCACATATGAAGACAAAAAATGCAGAATATTAGAGTGTCTGCTAGAGTTACTTAATTTGTGATACTTAGTGGATTAATTGTATTCTCTGGATATCCATTCACATCACAAATTAATATGTTTCTTCCAATCATATAATCAAACTAATAGTTAAAATCATAACTACATTCACATAAATATAAGTTCTTGAATAGATATTTTCACTTCTTTTATTAGGAGTTTACACTTCAAATCTGAAACATGTAATGTCTACAAACTTTAAAACATTTTGAAGACATATTCCATATCACCTTAAGAAACATATAATCAGCATCATTCAGGGCCGGAACAACTACATTAATAAAAGATACTGGCAATTATTTTGTGGATATCTTTGAAAGAAATTCTTCTATGGAGTAGAAATTATCAATCAAAAATTCTTTTAATTTCTTTCTTGAGTTTATACTTATTCTCTGCCATACATTTAAGATGTAGGAACCTTTTTCAAACAAATGACAATGATTTATAATCCTCACTGACAGTGTCATAATAGTGTATTTTACTATTTGTTTGAAACTGAGTATAATTGATGTCTACAAAACACACTAATGTGTAAATATGTGGCTTCGGGTTGTGTGATTGGGGATGGCAAGATGGGTTTTTGGGTTTTCCCTATGATGCCCTATGACTTGCACAGACAATCTTCATGTATCTTCTGCTCTTGAGCTCTTGTTCTACGGACCTATCCTCTTCTTCTTTTGTACTGCTAAATAAACATTAGCGTCGAGGGTAAACTAGCATCTAGGAGAGGAAGCGGATCGCTAAGAGTTACTTGAATGAAACAAACTCTTCAGGAAACCTCATTTAATCCGTACTAAACTGTAAACCAACTACAGCTGATGATGTACAAGATAGAGAGGTATTCCGTAACCCGTGCTACTGAACGTAGGGATGAGACTTAGCCCTACAGTATACAACTAACAGAGAATGATAAGGTTGGTGCATCAACTATCTATTCCGAGCTGGTAACTTGTTGCTCGACAGTGAAGAAGTGAGAGTGATCCCTGTATCCTGGCTTGCTGGTAAAGTATTGACTCAGCACCACACATGTAACTTGCAATCTGAACTATCAATTGGCAGGAAGTCGAACAAACAGGATGTACTAACTTGCCGTCTGGATGCAGTGAAACTTAACAAACTTGCAATACTAAAATGTTATACTAAATAACGTCCCGTCACATATATACTCAGTCACCAATGTTAAAATCCCTAACTTCTTTTGTAGGAAGTTCTATTGCTAATCCCACACATAATTCTTGTTACATACTTTTGGATTCCAAATACTTCAGAGTTAAATTACCCCTTATTACATGTCACATTAAAGAGTAAAAATTAACTAGTTTCTTCATACTGTGATTACCCATGGCTGAAACTGCATGAATTACAAATGTGGCTTCATCCAATCTTTTTAAAAACTTGAGACATGGTTCCTCCAATTATAATGCAAACCTAGAAATTTCTCTCTTCCTCTTGAATGGCCTCCAAATTTTAAATGTATGTCTGGTTTTAATTTGTATGATACACTGAACTGCATATATTTTTATCAGAATTTCAAGATAAGCCAATAGTTGTGAATCAGTTATTCATACAATTGAAGACATAATTTGCACAATCGTCTGACAAGAGAAAACAGTATAAAATGTCTTCTGGAATCAAAAGAGAAAAAAGCTACGTGGGGGGGGGGGGGGAGGGAGGGTAGAGGCAAAGGCTACGTGGGGGGGGGAGTGGGGTTCACAGGTGGCCAAAATGGAGTTACGTGGTTTATGCACGCCGCCCTAACTGAGATGATAGGTAGCTGGGCTGGAAGTCATTGGAAGATGAGTGTAAAGAGTGTTGCGAGTGTATAATGGGGATCATGCTTCGAAGAATACTGATAGCAAAATCAGGAGTAATGCGTGCAAAACATTAGATGAAGATGACCATTTGATTTTAGGTGTAAATAAATGTGAAAATTTTGTTTAATTTAATTTAATTGCAATGGAGCATAGGCTCCGGTGGCAATTTCCCTACACATTGATAAGGGAGTCAGGGATTGGAATAATTTACCAGAAACACTGAAAGAATTTAAAATTCTAAAAGTAGGGTGAGATAGATGTGCAGGGTATCTTCTCCCGGGACTTGTACGCCATTGCAATCAAATTAAAATATTTTATTTACAGAAGTTCTGTATCACACTCAAGATTCATTCAGAAGTGTATTAATCCCCTGTGAACAGAATGTAAACTATTCAATAATGTTGAAACAATTATTTCATTCTTGAATTGTTCCTGGGGCTTTTCAGTTTTGTCTGTCGATATAGGAAATACTTAGAAGCACGGGAGAAGGGCGTGTGTTACAGGAAGGTCATATTTTGACTACATTACGGCTGGTGTGTTAATACGGACGCTGACTTAATTAAAAAAGCACAAGTCAAGCTGGTTTTACAGCATGCGTCAAATGGGTTCCAAGGTTCCAACCAGCCAAGTGTGGACGGAACGTGGGAACGAAACTCCCAACAACACACTTCTCACGCAGGTTAAAAATACGGTGCCGACAGTGCAACAGTTTCAACGGAACCTTCAAGTGAAATGGAGGGAAATATCCACCCACCCGAATTCTCCTCTACTATGCAGTCTGATCGAGTGCTTTATGGTCACTATGTCAGCGTCCAAATCCTGCCACAACTCGCGATTTGCTCTTCGTAGCCGGGGTATCAGCAGTCTATATTCTATGCGAATGATGGGATCCTGTTTGTGTTGAATAATGTCACTCAAAAACATAATCAAGCACTCTTTACAGTGGATGAAATCAAATGTGACGTCCGTAGTTGACGCAGCGAGATATTAGGCAGGCAACTGTCTTTAATAATTTAGACGTTTAATGCGATTTAGATCCTACAGAACTTTCCGGTTTGTATGAGAATTATGTGACAAAAATATTAAGCACAAAATTAGTTAATCTATCTAGTTCATAACTTTAATGTCACTATAAAAGTTGAGTAGGAAATGACTCTCTTTTCAAACTACTAGTTTCCCCAAGTCGAGTCAACAGCGGCACTGCCTACTCTTTTCTGGAAGCGATTCGGGCCATTTTTGTACCTCAATTTCTTCTTATTGATGCTGCATACCTCAAATTTATATTATACATAGATATCAGCAATCTTATCAATCATACTAAATTTTGTTTCGCTCCCGTTCTTAGTTTGGATGTTAATAATAAGGTCTCATAACTTTTGTTTCTGCACAATCAGGAGACTTGGCTTGGGGTTTTTTTTTTTAAAGAATTGTTTTGTGGGATATAGGTTTACCCACGTTAAATATTTGTATACATTCGGATGATATTAGTCACACACACACAGAGTGTTTCAGAAAGTCATATTTCGGACTTCCGGGAAAGATAAGGAGCACAAAGATAAATCAGGTAACAATGTAGGGTCGCAAACGCAATTTTCATGAGATAGATGACGTTTTTCGATTTTTTTTCCAGGTAAATCGTCATTTCCGTACGATCGCCGGACTTAAAAAATATTTATCTTACCTTAGGTCTTGAATAGACCATACCGTCAGCCTGGAGAAGTTACAAGGTAATAATATTAATAGTATTTAAAAATATGCAGATATATAGATACATTAAATATGTAGGTCACTGTCCTTAATATAATTCCTTGATGATACTATAGATTCTGTTGCTATTTGTAGCGAGTAGTACTGTAATGTTAGTTGGAAGTGGCTACTGTGCTCGCACAAGAGACTTGATGAATGTTGATTGCTGTTGCTGAAAATTAGAGCAGTTGAAAAATAAGTGATTAAGGTCCTGTAGTGCCTGTCCGTTGCATGTGCAGTAAGGTGTGTTTACCGCCTTGATGCGCAAAACATGACTATGGAAGGCGCCGTGGTGGAATCACATACGAATAATAGAAGTAATGTACCGTCGTTGAGACTTCCATCTTGAATACCAAGGTTTTCGTGGAGGGAACGTCTGAACTAGAGCGTACTGTCGGCCTCTGTATTGTTTAGATTCATTCCAGCTCCTCGTCCATTGGTGGTATGAATTGCTGACCATTGTTGCCTGATAATCAATTGTATTGCTGGGTGTTATCAAGCTTCGGCCTGAGCTACATGCCTCCTTGGCTAACATATCTACGTAATGGTTATGCCTAATTCTACAGTGCGCGGGTTTCCAGATATAATTAACGGTGCAACCGCGTAGATTAAGTGCTACAGTCTGTTGAATTATACTGATGTATTAGGTCGCTGGAGTATAATGGGTATGGCTAAGGAGCGAAGAACACTAAGTAAATCGGTATTAGTATACTTCGCCGTAAAAATCTTCTAGCGTATATAAGAGCCCTGATTGATGGCAATGGCTCCCGCCGAGTAGATTGGTAGGTGACCTGGAAGGCGGAACCTTTGAGCGTTTTGTGTCTCGGGGCAGTAGAATGCACAGTCTTCCCTATTCGTCAATGGTATCTTTGACCCTTCGCTGTATATCTGAACTGAAGATGGCCATCTAACAGATCAAAATTACTTCTTATGCGGTTACATTGAACGCCTAGCGTACAACAGCTCTGCTGAATGTAATGAAGATCTTACAAGCAAACATCTTTTTAGCTATTGGGGTGATCTCTGACACGCCAAGGGACTTTCAAAAAGTACGCAAGTAGCATATTCAGACGACCTACCACGCCATGATAACTATCTGGAATTATTATTACCCACTTTAGGTTCTTTGATAAGGTTATAAATTGAGTGGGGCGATCATATACAAAATAACCACGCATTTAGACAAAAAAAAATTAATGATTTCAGCTATATATGTTTCGCAGCAGCATATTTTTCGCAACGCCCGAATCTGATCCAATTTTACCTCCGTTACAATCTTCATCTAGATGTGCTGCGTTTCCTTCACCACGAAAGTTTTTGCTATGGCATACAGCATTTTCGCTCAACCCTATTACATTTGTAAAGAGTGTTTTGAAATCAATTCGAAAGTGCCGATTAATGTTAAACTGTTGAGGCTTAATACCAGTTTTAAGCCAGTCAATTTACAATTATTCGCTTTTTTTTTAAATTCTAGTGTGATCTGGAATTCCAAACCAGTCGTTAGATATCCTAATGTCCTATATACTTAAAGAAAAAATTATAAAAAAATACTGAGCATACGGGTTCGATTCTAGTGCATATCTGCTGTTATCAAAGCAGATAAGGAATGTATCAATCCATAACAACTACCAATATTGTTTGCATTCACATTTCCCTCTAAGCAAACATAATTTTTGTAAGACTTGCAGTTAAATATGACTTTTGGAATTAGGGCTTCAAGTACTTGCAGAAAAAAAAGTTATCAGATCAAAGAGATGAATGCTCTGACCTACAAAGTTGGGTCATATAGCGGGACATCTTCTCCACCACCTTTTTCCAACTTTGTGGTCGGCTGCCTTTGATGAGTTTTATTCGTCCTTGGCATGGTCAAATTTGGAGCTATGATTTCACAGTCGCATGTCTTTGCTGACACCAAGAATTTTTTACCCATTGCCAGGTCATACTACGTACTTTTTTTATGGCTTTACGCCTCGTCGACGGCTAAGGTAATTAGAGGTAGGATGGGACTGAAGACAAGGAACGGGAAGGAATTCGGCCATGGCATTTTTGAAGGAAGCATCCCGGCATTCGCCTGGAGTGATTTGGGGAAACCATGGAAAACCCAAATCTGGATGCCCGGACGGGGATTCGAACCCGCGTCCTCCCGAATGCCGTACTTCGAACTAATGGGGGAACTGAAGTGTTACCATCCGTCTGCGAAAATGTGTAACTGTGTTCCATGTGTGAAAAGTGTAGTTTAAGAAGCGGAGACTGGGGACCGTACCAGAATTCATCTCAAAGGCTGCGGAAAAGCAACTAAAAAGTGCAGTCAGGACGGCAGGTACAGGGGTTACCAAGCTCGTGCCCTGCCACGTTGTAGCTCCCGTATTCATTAGCGGAACTACACTGGGTAAATGGCTCGCTGAGAATCATAATAAACATATGTCTGTTGCCAATAGCGGCTCATACACTGATGAGTCAAAACATTATGACCGCTGCCAACCGCGGGATTGAATGCTGTCTGGTGATATAGCGAGTACCGTACGTCATGCAGTATGTAATCGGTGCAGAGACATCATTATAGCTACGATACGTCTCTCAAATTGGGAAATCGATAATAAGTGACTCCGAGACAGCTCAGATGGGCCGGCGACTGGGTAAGAGCATATTAGAAACGGCGGGACTGGTCGGCTGTTGGCGTGCTGCTGTAGTGTTCATCTATGGAAAGTGATTGAAGGACAGCGAAATCACGAGTCAGTAATAGCGACATCCACGCCTCCTCACGTAACGTAGAGGTCTGATGCTTGCTAGCTCTGTAAAGTAGGATAGTGGGCGACCTGTGGCATATATCAAGGCAGAGTACTGATGCAGGCACAAGACTTTCGGAACACACACCCTCCAGTGCACATATTTAATGGGGCACTGCAGCAGAAGGCCTCTACTGTTCCCATGTTAACCCAAATACATTTCAATTATGATTGCAGTGAGTACGAGATCATCGTATTGGACCGAGGATCAATGGTCAGGTGAATCACGCTTCTTGTTACAGCAAGCCGATGATCGTGTCCGCATATGCAGTCTTCCAAGCGAACGGCTACTCGAAACATGCACAAGACAGTGGGGGCAGTATTATGCCGTGGGGAACATGCATCTGAGCTTTCATCTGACGTGTGGTAGTGATCGAAAGCTCCATTAGAGTTGTGGACAGCATGAAAACTATTGCCGACCACCTGCATTTTTTCATGGTTCATGTCTTCCAGGACAGCGATGGCATCTTTAGCAGGATAACTGTCCTTGTTACAAGGCCAGACTCTTACTTCAGTGGTGTGAGGTGCATGATAGGGAACTCGCTTTATTAATAATCTACAGACCAGACACTGAGTGCATTCTACGCCGATGATACTGCCCTATATACCAAGAGTATCAGGGCAACACACACCGTGACCAAGCTCCAAAGAGAATGCGACCAAATTGAATTATGGGCGAAGAAATGGCGTCTAGCATTTAATGCAGTTAAGAGCCAGGCTATAATTATTACCAGATGAAAGGTCCCGCCCCTTAACAACATCAAGATACGTGGCGAAGACATAAAATGGTCCACCACTGCTCGTTATCTAGGTGTCACCTTAGATAAAAGGCTGACCTGGAAAGAGCATATCAAGAGTACACATACAAAAGCCATGGGCAGGATGCGACAACTCTATCCAATTCTCAACCCGGCCTCGCCTCTTCATCCACGGACTGCCATCACCCTCTACACAGCTACTATTAGGCCTATCCTCGAATTTGCTGCCACGGTGTGGGGCAATGCTGCTCCCAGCAACATCAAACCCCTTCAGCGTGTCCAAAACCGGGCAATAAGGTACGCCTACAAGCTACCTATAGACACTCCAACAGCGCTGCACCATCAAATAAGCGGCTTACCATTACTAAAAGAACGCTTCAAAAAAGCAGCAAAAACGCTCTACACACAATGCCCCCAACACACTAATCCGCTGATTCAACAGCTGGGCACTCATGTGCAATATAAAGCTACCACAAGATGGCCAGTCAAACTGGCAAGGGACGATGACGCCCCACAAGATCTTGCGCAGTAACAGGATAGGATAATCCAATAACGACAGCCGGAAAACACTTCCAATGAACGCTAATCAACAGGATCTGGCAAATCCCACAATGACAGACAAATAAAAATGACAACCATAACATCTGGAAGGAGATGCGTTACCCGCAAGAACTTCCCCGCACTCTGGGACCAAAGCATTCCCAGATGACTAATGCCTAGGCAATCTAAATGCGACGGAACATTTTTTGGAAACTATTCGGGAGACAGCTCCACGTTCACAAGCCACTGGTCCACAATTTAAGGGAATTGCGTGACTTGTTACAGATACTTCCTGAAACCTACTAAGGGCTTGTCGAAACCATGCCGAATCGTTGCTGTATTTCGTTCCAAAGATGGACCAACAAACTATGAAGCAGGAGGTCATTATTTTTTGCCTCACCAGTGACTATGTCCAACTGTTAAAGAATTTCAGCATTATCTGTTCTGAGATACTAAGTTATACGTATTTGTTTATTAAGTATTTAAACCGTTACCTGCTTTTGATTTGTCTATGTAATTGTAACTATTATTGCAGTGAATAGACTTTCAACTGTAACTGAAACATTCTGCTGATATGTGGGGATGTTATTCCTTACGAATCGGATTCTTCAGAACTATTTTTACAGGCACAACTCCCAATTGGAAAGCATCATGTCTGAATACCGTCGAATACCTTGTTCAAAGTCAGTGGCGTAGCTAGGTCAACAAGGGCCCCGGTGCAAAAAATTTATTTTGGGCCCTCAGGCCATACGGGCGACCTTTTTTTTTGCTTTGTGTGCTGGTAGGGGCCCCCTGAACTGAGGATGGGGGCCCTTGAATGGTTCTTTAGGGGCCCCTGAGCAGTGGTTGGTGCCTGGGCCCCCCCTGAGCAGTGGTTGGTGCCCCTGGGCCCCCCCTGAGCAGCCAGGGCCCTTAGTGAGGGGCTCCTGTGTTCTCAGGGGCCCCTTAGACGACGGTAGAGCTAAAAAGAAAAAAAAAAAAGCAGTTTGCCGTGAAGGCTCAAACTGCGCTTGAGGGCCCCTAGAGGTGCGCTTAAGGGCCCCTTGAGGTATGCTTGGGGGCCCCCTGAGCGTGAGGGCCCCGGTGCACTGCACCGCCTAGCCCCATAGTAGCTACGCCTCTGTTCAAAGTATCTTTAGTTACCAAATAAGTCCTGTCATCGGATGTGCTTGGCATTGTGGTTCATAGCAAGACAATATTTCCTCGCTTAGCCACTCAGCTTTTATTTTGCATCACATTCTCTGTTTTAAGTTGGACTGATCAATATTCATTGTTGGAACTTATGGTCCCTAGCCATTAAATGTTTCATTCCTATTCGGCTTAAGAAATCATTATTGCCCGATAATCTGCGGGAATCGTTATTTTTCAGTACTTTCAGTGATTTAGTACTTGGACCGAATATATATTCAGTTTAAATTCTAATACCACCACTTGCGTTTCAGGCAACTTCGCTCACGTTGACCTCACATTTCGCAGACGTCAAGATAAAACTACAATGTTGTGAAGTGGAGCTCGCATAGACGCAATGAATTCACTGTATTTTTCGATAATTTAAATTGTCTTCACGAGTTCCATCTTACTGACGTCATTACTATTGCCCACGGCTGAATTTATTTATATTTAAATTTAAATTGCTTTCACGTGTGCCATATTAGTTAGTACCCAAAGCTACGTAGCCAACAACAATATTAACACAATCCAAAGAGTGTAGTATTTGTTTTTGATCTAGTGTGATCTTTGGCGCCCTTCTGTTCAGATCATGGAGGAAGGAATATATGGAGACGAGATAACGCGAAATCCGTGAAACCTCGTGAAAAAACTGTGCCTGCGTGGCGGACATCGTAGGAGTACCAAAACATTGGACTGCTTGCACTGTGTCAGCTGCTGAGAATATTTCATTTTCTAATATTCTAAAGTTTTTTATAATGCCAAGTTGTGATGCATATGGTTGCACAAACAGACGAGATAGGAAAAAACCTGGAATAGCGTTTCATAAGTAAGTCACATTGTAATTATCGTTCTTGAAGTATTTGGCAGGCAACCGCAACATTAGTTCCATTCGCTATAAATTTATTCATTGCTCTCAATAGGATCATATTATTCTCAAATTTTTGTTGGTGTAGTGTAGACAATTAGCATATGTTACTATTTTGCACCTGAAAAGCTAGCCTTATTGTAGACAAATGTTGGAAATTTAATTTAAACGGGTCATGTTTACATCGCGACACAGTGAATAAGGTATTCTGCATGCATTACTCACGTTTAAGTTTACGCTGAAATTGCACGATGAAATTAATCGTGATGATTTGTGCTATGTGAACTACTAAACGTGATGAAATAAACTTTGTTGGCGGAAATGTAGTTCGCGATGCATTTCTTGTGTTTAGATGTGTCTACATAGTTTGGTTTTGTAGCGGCAACATTAATGGAAATGTAGGCAGGTTGAAATGCGGTGTATACGAGAAGAGAACAAACAATTTATTTATTATTAGCTGTTAGCTTCTGATTTTTGAATGTACTGATTTTTCTAGCAAAATTATATAGGCCACTACCAGTACAATATCTTCTAAGTAAGCTCAGAAACTATGAGGTTTTATGAAGTATTAATTTTTTTTAAAGCTCTAAACATTGACTTATGCTTTTTTTTAAATTTCAGATATGACTTGTTTCTGTTTGTAAATATGTCTACAAGTATATTTCTAGATTTTGAAATCTTCCTTGTCAATTACTGAAACAGAATGTGAAAATATAACCTATCTGAACATCAACTAAAATTTAAGGACTGTAAAAAATAAACAGTTTGTTATTCAAATTAAAAAGAATTACCTGCTCATTAAGTTACGTCCGAATTCATCATCAAATATGGAGACGGCGTTAGTTTTTTTCTGGTCCAGGCCGCATTTCAACCTAACCACGTAAATTTTAAGGTACAATATCTCGAGAACTAAGCGAGATATCAAAAAATTTTATTCTTTACTTTCAGTTTCCCTCATCGAGTTACATAAGAATTCGTCATCAAATTGCGGCTCCACGGTTATCGTTGAATCCCCTCATAACCTAACAGCCTCACTTTTGAGACAGTATATCTCGCGAACTAAGCGAGATATCGAAAAATTTTATTCTTTATTTTCGATTTGTATCGTCGTGTTACATAAGAATCTATCACCAAATTTGACTTTGGGGACACGTTTCTTCTGAATTTCAACCAGAAACTCCACTCTTTTGAGACAGTATATCTCGAGAACTAAGCACGATATCAAAAATTTTATTCTTCATTTTTGATGTGTCTCGTCGAGTTACATAATAATCCATCATCAAATAGAGGTGCCACGGTTGTCTTATGATTCCCTTGAGGTTTTTGTGCATATTTCCATGTTTCTCTGGTCAAGCAAGATGGCGGCCTCCCCTCCCCACTTGTCTCCACCCGGTTTCACTCCAGTATGTGGCGAAGGTCCCTTGCGTCGTCTCCATATATTCCTTCCTCCATGGTTCAGATTATGGAAGGAGCGTTCATCTTTGGAGTATTGTGATCTTTGGCCCATATATTTTCAGTTTACAAACAGATTATCATTTATTGCTCTGTTCACGTAGAATCCTAGGACGTAACGCAGTTTTTAACTGTGCTAATGTATACTATTATAAATCTGTAAGCAAGCTGCGTTTGTAGTGAGGCTTGATCTCTAATAACGCAAAAACTACCGCATCAATTTGCATGGTGTTTCCAAATTTTTAAAGCTAATGTTGCTGATCAACATCTGCAGAAGTAGCTAACGACTAATATGTACCATGGGAAGAAGAAAGTCAGTAAAAAACTTCAGAAATGTGAAACTGTAGACCACAGATAATTATACACATGCAGACGGTCACTCCTTTCATAAAGAGACCTGACAAAATTTAGGATTTCCTTTTTTTTTATTTTATTTTTTTACTTCTGCGATTCATTTTTCTGGACCGCAGTACTTCAAAATAAAAAGAATACGTTAGTCAAGTATAATCAGCATTTACTTGAATCGTAACAGGTCTGTTGAATTACGAAAAAGTTGTATTACAAATATTGAAGACGTATTGTCTCTGGTAGACTGTTATACTGTTTGTCTCTGGAACAAAATTGCTACGTGAATTCTGTACAATACAGCCACAATAAGCCAATACTTAATACGAAATTCAGTTTTTTCTCGAAGAGCGATGTCTGAAAAACAGCTATTATAAATATCAGCAAGTAATAAAACATACTTCTTTCATAATCACTTGTGGAATTGCACATATTTGGAAGTACTTTATTCGATTAATATGCCTCGTAGCTATAACGTGCAAATATAACTAGGCATCCGAAAATTCAGGTACATGCGACTCAAATAATTACATAGAAAATACGGATATATTGAAAGAAACTCAAATAAAAAAAATTTCAGATCCTAATGCTACACCGCGTAAATTATAAAGCTAAAAGAATCGTCCCTTTGGCCTATAACAAAGCATATCAGCTGTCATCACTGTCCAGGTTGCATTTCAATCGATTTACAACTTGCGATAATTTTGCCACTCAGAAATAATTGCTTGAGTTACATGCACATTAGTACATATACTGTACCGTGATCCATTTTGACATTTTTGAATTAATTATATCTGACTGAAATAATGACAATAATGATACGACGGTTTGAAACCAAGATTAACTCCAATTCACGTAAATTTCAATTTTAAAGCAGGAATAATTGATGGTGTATCAACATAAAATAAAAACAATATCCAAATAGCAAAAAATAAATAAATCAGAAAAATTGAGATGCTGTGATTATTGGTAACGAATTTTTATTTCAAATATAACTAGGCATACTAAAATTCTATTCTACACCGCGTAAATTTTAAAACTAAACCCGTTGCCTGATGCTAAACAAAACGAGTCAATTGTCATCTGGTCCAGGCGGTTGTTTCGCCAGGTACTTACATGCGAATGAAATAATTCCATAGAAAATACGGCTATATTGAAAGAAACTTAAATTAAAAATGTTTCATATCCTAATGCTACACCGCGTAGATTATAAAGCTGCAGGCATCGTCTCTTAGGCCTATAACAAAGCATCATATTAGCTGTCAGGTTGCATTTCAAGCGATTCACAACTTTCGATAATGTTGCCACTCAGAAATAATTGTTTCAGTTACATGAACGTTACTACATAAACTGTACCATGATCACATCTACATTTTTGGATTAATTATATCTGACTGAAATAATGACAGTAATGATACGACGATTTGAAATCAAGAGTATCTCCAATTCACGTAAATTTCTATTTTAAAGCAGGAATAATTGATGGTGTATCAACATAAAATAAAACCAATATCCAAACAACAAAAAATAAAAAAAATAAAAATAAATAAATAAATCAGAAAAATTGAGATGCTGTGATTATTGGTAACGAATTTTTATATTTCAGCACACTTCCAAGAGGACTAAGTCGTAGATTACTGCTATATTTACATAAATTTATGTTGCAATCCTCGGTATCCACATTTAAAAATAAACTTTTTTTAGTTAAGTATCATGGAAAGAATATTTTTCATTAAATCCACAGATACATCCTTAACAAAGCTTATACCTAGCTATATAATCCCAGGCAAAGTTTACACATAATCGCCAAAAAAAATTACACATAATGATTATAATATCAGCTTTCTTAACGTTACAACTGTTATATATCCATTTAAATTTTCGGTACCACGTTAACCGTGGAATCCTCCATATCAGCATTTAAAAATATTATGTTTTAGCTGAGTTAAATATTGCTTTCAGAAATAATATTCGGCTAAATGAGAGTGAAATAGACCGACAACATCGTCTGCAACGTCAAAGAGAACTAGATGAAATAGCTAGAGCAAATGAAAGTAACCTGCACCGAGAAAAGCGATTGACCTATAACCGGGTTCTATACGCTAAATCAATAGCTTGTGAAAGCGCACAGGAGAAAGAACGTCGTTTGAACCGTGAAAGCCTTTCTAAACAATAAATGTTTATACTTCGCACAATAATTACAACCACGAATTACTACTGTTAATTTTTCAGGAACCTTTTCTACTATTGAATCAATTGCATCACGTTAAAATATGAATAAAACAACTCTCTGACATCAGTATGAAAACCGAACCTAACGTATTAACTGAAATAAACGAAACTATTCAGAATACATTAACAGTTCATGCCTTTCCACGTTAATGTCTGATAAGAGAATAAAATCGGTAAATAATTTCTACACCTGCCAAGGCACGCGCGCGTGAAGCAGCGGGCAAATGCTAGTACCATATAAATTGACTGATTACAGATTTATATATGTAGCAATCTGGGGAATATTCGTTGGATTCTCGTACGTTATTTCTTCTTACTGGCGGGTCATTTCTACGATTGTCATAGGACATGAGAATTCTATATATATTTTTGCTACTTGGTTCCTACAAAAACGTGTATGGTACAGCACCACACCAGAATACCTGATCACTTGTATACCATTACTCGTACACTTTCTCGCGTCTTCAACTGGCAATGTTATTTCTTTTCAAATAAATAAAAACAATTTCACTTTTCGGCTACACTTGTGTTCGATCGTTCTCTCAACAACTCTATCATTTCGTCACTGGTATTGTGGTTCTGCATAGTATGGACAACGCAGGACGAATCACCCATGTTCCAGACCGGACTAGAACAGTGGACCAATAATACGGGGAGGCCAGTGCACTAAGTCCTACACAACTGGACCGATATTTCGTGCACTAAAGTTGATCAATGGTGAGAGGTAATTGGCAGTTTCTGCAAAACTCTTATTTGGGTTTTTCCTGCGGTGAATAGCTTGAGCTGACAACCATCTGCATTGCACACCAGTACTAATTTCTACCACAGTGCTAATCCCTATGTTCCTTGACGATGTTATTTAGATGACACCGAAAAAAATACTGCGTTATCACAAAGAGCACAGAAAAAACTGTCTTAAACTGTGCGAATGGAGCTCTCTGCTTAAGTGAAACAGTGCACTCTGGAGTCTTGTCATACTAGAAAACACGCATTTGAAAAGTGTTACTATAGAGAAATGTGGAAATTTGGGTGTAAAGATAGAACACGGAATGGAAGCTTGATGGAAGTGACATAATAATAGAAAAATATCTTTCAAAAAGTAGATACCGGCTGATAAGACTCATTTTTTAAAATTAGGGATTGATCAATTTGTTAGTAGAGGGATTATCTGAAAGGATATGCAGAAGGAAACGAAACTTTGATTACATTGGCCACGTAACTCAGAACTTAGGTTATTAGCGGTAAAAGAAAGTGAATAGACTATTTTGCAGAACATAATCAGGATTGGTATGATAAAGTAAAAGGATTGGGAGTCACTGGAACTCAGGATACGGGATAAGAGAGAGCTGCCGAACGTGACGAGTGAGAGGTAACGTTCTGACCTCGCGTTCCAAAGGACGCGTGTTCGAATACCTGTCCGGGCATCCAAATTTGGGTTTTTCTTGGTATCCCCAAATAATTCCAGACGAGTACAGGGATGCTTCCTTCAAAAGGCCCCGTCCTTTCCAGCCTCTAATGACCTCGACGTCGACGAGGCATAAAATCATAACAAAGAGAGAGAGCTGGGAATGTATAAAGCATATATTGGCGATGAGGCTCGGGTGGATATTGATAGAAGAATTAGGAATGGTACATGAAAAGGAAATTATGACCACGAAATCAAACTGGCACTTGATTTCAAATCTAAGGGAATTTGAAAATTTTATTTTTGTAGTTAAGTAGTCAGGAATTATAATAAATTACCAGGAAAAATGAACAACTTACTAGAAATTCTGAAACGATTTAAAATTAAAATCCGTAAATCAAGGAATTCAATATTAAAATAATAATAAAAGAAAAGTCTTGAAATAGGAAGGTAGATGTAAAGTTACATTGCCACTGGGACACATGCTGCATCGCAAATTAAAGATTGGACAACAGGATACCGTCAAACGAGCAGAGACTAATAACAAAAATAAAAAATCACTTTGTGGACTTTTATCACCCTCCATGTTAGCAGCTCACTGAAATTTTTACTCATGAAAATGAGAGGAAATTATATGACAGTAAATTGTAGTTCACTTAATAATAGCGTAGGATATTTCTTTCAATACTATAATATTTCTTGCAGATATAAATTTGCTGGATCCGAATATAAAAACTTTACAGGGAAAGAGAACATTTGACCAATCTCGACTTTGATGTTCATATTGTTTCTTAAGATTCTCTCATCAATAGATTCGCCTCTGATTTTGCTAATACTTTTTTGCAGAAGAAGAAAAATATGTCAGACATACAGGAGAAGGGCTTATTAATGTCATAATATGGAGAAATTGATATGATAGCCACACTATGGCTCGTCTTAATTAAAGTGTAACATTCAAGACTGCTTTACAGCGTGCTTCAAATGACTTCCAAGGTTCCAACCAGCCAACTGTGCACGGAACGTGGGAACGAAACTCCCGACAAAGGACTTCTCACGCCACAGGATGGAACGTCGGCATCAAACCGTGGAGAAGCTTCATCCATCCAGAATCGTCCCTCTACAGATCACTGTACCTGTCACGCCACCTTGGATGGGAACATCCACCTCCAATATAATGCTTACAACGTATCACAGGCTTTAGACCATATTTTTTGCGTTTTGCAGCTCACCTTTTGTACTTCGGACGGAAGGAACAAATGGTGTGTCCATTATTACGTGAAAGTTGATCGAAAATGTATTGCGATTTTGCGTGTTAAGGATTTTTATTCGAATGTTACTGATTAATATTATGACTGGAGAGGGAAGGCTGATGATTATAAGGTGAGGAAAGAATTGCTTATTGAAGATTTGAAATGTAAATATCTTGGCGTTACATTTGATAGCGGGCTTAACTGGGCAGATCACATTGGGCAGGTAGTAGGAAAGCGTTTCAAGATTCTGCATTTGTTGGAGAGGGTGAAGAGGGGATGTACGAGAGAAGTAAAGGAATTGGGTTACAAAACTTTGGTCAGGCCATTGCTTGAATATGGTAGTGTAGTATGGGACCCACATTTTGAGTATTAAATACAGGAGTTGGAGAGGGTGCAAAGAAGGGCTGCTAGATTTGTTTCTGGAAATTATCGCAGAACGCAATCGGTAACAGATATGATAAAAGACCTGGAATGGGACTCATTTGAAGACAGAAGGAGGGTGAAGAGGGTCATGGGAGTGTACAAAGCGTATATTGATGATGAGGCATGTAAAGATATTGGTGTAAGAATTAAAAGTAATGCATGGAAGGGAAAAGATGATCATGACCACAAGCTGGCACTCGATTTTAGGCACAAGGGTATAGGAAGATTCTCTTTTTTAGGTAAGGGTGTTAGGGATTGGAATAAGTTACCAAGAGAAATGATGAATAATTTGCCAAAAACGTTGGAAAAATTTAAAGTGAAAATTTGTAAAGGGTAAATGTAGGTGGATGCAGAAAAGGGGAAAGATGGGTGTTTATGGAAATTTCCACCGCAGCATGCGTTCCATTGAAATTTAATTTAATTTAATTAATGTAATTGGAAATATCTATGGCTGTATCAGGAAAATGAGAGGTAGAGAAGACAATTTAACAATTACTGATAAGGATAGAAAAGAAGTTACAAATGACGGAGAATAGTTAGCTGCTGGTTTGGTGAATATGTTAAAGTCAGTGAGTGATATATCAGAGCAGAAATTTTTCAATGCAAGTAGTGATGAGCGGACTAAGGAATTAGAAATAGATTCAGATAATCGTATGATGGAAGAAGCGCAGGTTTAAAAGGCGAAAATTGGTTGGCTTAGATGTTTTAAAAATACCTTGTGACTTAAAACTATAAAGCTGTGAACCGGACGACTGGAAAGGTGCTGCATTAATACTGGTTCATGACATATATGAGAAAAATGTGATACGCAAGTTAACCGAGATAACGATGTCAAAGTATTTCAGGATTTTCCGTGAAGTAAAGACTAGGCTTACGAATAAACGGCATCGGTTTAGGATCTATCATACTAGTGAAACTCAGTCAGTAGTTTACCTGCAAAATATACGGCTCCCCCAAAAAAGTGAAGCATTCAGAATGGGTTAAGAGAGTATATGATGTTATTTCAGCGATTACAAAATCGAGTCAAATTTACGAAGAACTTTGGCCCACTATGGAGTGGATAAAGGCACTGATTCGCTTGGTAAGGATGTCATAAAGTCGTGTATCCTCTCCTGAAGCAAGCCGGCCCACAACTGTTGTAACTGGCCCTTGATATCCTGGATAATGTACAGGGTTGACATACGAGATGGTCTCACACATGTTCTATGGGGGACAGATTCGGGGATCTTGCTGGCCAAGGGAGTACTTCTAAAACACGCTGACCATAAATACGCGTGCCATATGCAGACGTGCATTGCCCTGTTGAAAAACGGCACCACGAAACTATCGCATGATAGATGGGGTAGAAGGTAGGGTAATCTCGTGTTGAGCAGCAGACATTCTCACAATGTGTTGGTAATCTCGTTTTCGATGCGCCTACTGTGAATTTACCGCGAGTAAAATATTCCTGAGATAAAATAATCCCACAATTGTATCGGCATGCTACTTAGAGACCACTTAATGTGAAGTCACCAAAAATATTTTTTTTAAAATATTCTTCCAGTCGGTTCCTGGAATGTTAGAACTTTTAATGTCGTAACGTTGGGATTGATGGGATTGAATACGGCCGAATTATTGTGAGCAGCTTGGTGCCAGAATCATATTGACGGCAACAGATATTGTCTGAACCACCAAAATTCCCGCAAGAAGGTAAATGATAGATGTTGAGAAAATGATGGAATTGAAGAACTAAGTAAATATATAAAGCAGTCATAGTACATGTCGTAACCTTGTTGCTTGTACTGGTAGTAAAATATTGTAGGAAATTTTGATTTGATAAACTTATTTCGTAAGAATCCTGTGAGGCTAACAGTGACCAATAGGGATCACAAAAAATTAATACGCAAATGAGTATTTGGGAAATATCAGCTACCCTTGATAATGTTGAAACATTCTTCAGAAACCGTACCAGGCAGCAAATATTGACTCTGAGCGCAATCATTTAAATGTGGCATACGGATTTTAATTCAGAGGGAACAGAAAAACAAAGTGAAAAGCTAAGACAATTCCATTTCAAACACATTTTCATTGAAAATACGAATACAAGACAGGGAAACTTGTAAATTAAATTCCAGCAAAGGGAGGATGGTCATTGAAGAGAGAGATAAAACAGAAAAATAAGGAATGAAGCCGAAATCTTAGCAACTTTGTCAAAATTTGAAATTGACAGATGGAAGGAGAAAACACAAAAATACTGATAATGAAGAAGGAAAAAGACAGTACTGAAATTTTATAAATTAAATAGAGAAGAAAATGCGTAACAGGCTAAAAAAATGAAGGCCCTACCTGCGTGATCGGTTTGAGACTGACATTGGTCATAGATAATTTTAATTGTACTGTTATGCTTACTGTGACTAACATTGCGTCGTAAAATACACATTTAACACAAAAAAAACACCTAGTTACACGTTTCACAGATCGTCAACAAGGGCATGCTGCCGTAAATCCAAAGCTCCAAATCTGACCATGCCAACGATGACTAAAACACATCGTAGCCAACTGACCCCAGAAGGATGGTGACGAAGAGGATTCTATAACGCGTCATTTAAACTCCAGTTCCCAGTTTCTCCTCTATATCGTCTCGTATTCCTTTTAATGCTTTTCAAGAGCTTCATTTCAGTAGCTTCGATGTTACTGTCATACTTTGATCAAGGTTTATGCTACATACGTTAGTATTTGGACATAGTATATTATTTACATAACTTAATTTTTCACTGGAATTTCTTAACTCCACATTCTGATAGCATGCGTTCCGGTTTTGCTATCGCTTTCTGATTCCGTTGTGTAACCATGAATTACTTCAATTTCTAAATGCTGGAAATGTCCACAATGTCAAGGATACGTCCACCAACCGTTATATCACTATTTCTATCTCTCTACTCTCTTTTCATCAACTTTTTCATGCTGAGCGTGGCGCGTGCACATTATGCTTGTAAGGCAAGGTGATATTGCAAAGTCAACTGGTAAATCCAGATGACTCCACTGCAAATTCACTGTGGCCTATAGAAAATGGCTTTTAATGATAAAACGTTTACCGACGAGGATCTGCTTTCAATAATAATCGAAAATCAATCGCGTTATGAACCACACAAACAATGATTCTGATTACGTCCCACTCTCCGAGGTAGAGCCAGATATGGATGCAGTGATTTCATGACTGATTTATTAACATACGATGCAGATGAGTTTAATAATAAGTGAGGGTGGTTTCTGGAGTCTTTTCAAAATGTCGTTAAGTTTCTATTACAAACTTTGTATTCTCCTTGTTTACAACCACACAAACGATATCGAGTGCGGTAAAGCTCTTATTAATACATAGAATTTCTTATTAGTCCACTCCATCTATAGGGGGAACTCTCAGTTGAAGCCCCCCTAGGCCAAGCGAAACGATAGCTTGCCTTGAATGGACCGACACTAGTTGGGGAGAGTGCATAAACCACGTAGCTCCATTTTGGCCTCCTGTGAACCTCCTCCCTCCCCCCACGTAGCCCTACGAGGCTTTTGCTTCTACCCCCCACGTAGCACGTAGCTTTTTTCCATTTTGATTCCAGAAGACATTTTGTACTATTTTCTCTTGTCAGACTATTGTTACATACGGACATAATTAACTGAGGGAAATAAATATTCACATGGTGTTGTGAATTCTGCTCCTCATTTTAAATGTGAAAAATGTTATGAAAGGAAAGCTACGTGGTCTGGCTCGGAACCTCCACGTAGCTCAGTGTGGCTTTCCAGCCAACCCCTCCCCTCCCCTGGACTGAGCCACGTAGTTTGTGCACGCTCCCTTGGATGTGAAATGAGAAACCACATGGCCTAGGCAATCACACATGTCCACGCTAGCCACGCATGTCACATGGTCTTGCCATATGGCATAGTGTAAACGCGCCTTAATGCTTTGGCCTCGCATTTGGGAGGATGCGGGTTCGAATTCACGTCCGGACATCCATAATTCGGTTTTCCAAGGTTTCCAGGCAAATGCCGGTATGGATTTTTCAAAAGACCATGGTCGAATTCATTACCCTTCTTTCCCTCAGCCCTTTCCCGCCTCTAATGACCTCGACGTTGACAAGGCGTAAAGTCTTAGATTTTCATCCCATATTTCTCAACTTTCTTAGTAATTTTGTCCTCTATTTGCCTTTATATTTCATTACTATCTCCTCCCCGTACAACAATAGCATCTATAAATGTTTTTAGTTTCATGTTTCTGCTCCCATGTGAATTATTTGTTCCTTACACAATTCCATCTACAATCAATATAACTGAATATTGTGACAACACACCAATGATGTAGGGCATGGTAAATTTTTTAAGCATGGTAAGAATTTTTAATTAGATTAAAACAAGGAAGTGAAGAAATGAAAATGAAAGTGGTATTACGTATAAATCAGTTTGGGTTAATACAAAGATGGACGAAAAATAATCCTGGCACTGTAATTTATGTTAGAAGCATCAAGATACTCAGTGTCACAATCGCTTCTTTTGTGGGCTTAAATAAATCTTATAATAAAGCCAAAGGAGCAAAATATGTTTTCCATTCTTCTGAGTAGAACGATTCTGTTCAGTTTCTCTTTTTCATTGTTTGCTTGGTATTTTCTTTACAAAAATTTTAAGAAGTCATTTCTGCTAAAACCATGGTAAAAAATGGAATATGCTGTATTTATAGACAAATAAAGCTGATCAACAAAAATTAATTAAATACGTTAATACATCAGAAATTATAATCACTCAGCATTTAAATTATGATAACGGGGGTCTAATTTTGGTCCAGTCATTTAGGTTTCAGTTGCTAAGGCTCCTATAAATAATTCCAAGCGAATACTAGAATGGTTCCCTGATAGAGCCCATGCCCGATTTGCCTCATTTCATTTAAATTCATCCTATACCGTATGCAAATTACAACACTTAGCAGCATAATGATAATAATTCCGTGTGGTCGTAATAACCTCGTGACAGCGTTTCTATTGGCTGCACCTTCCGCCCCTGTCGTAGCCACCTTAACCTAGCCCAGCAATGCTGCCAGGCACAGGGGACCTACAGTTTAACATGGAATACGAACCACGGAGCTTCCTGACGTACTTCACATTATACAGCAAGCTGTGCCAGAGGTGAAGGTCGGGTCAAGTGCCTATGAAAATCCTCGCTGAGACAGGGATTCGAACCGGTGACCTTTCGATCTCCAATCAGATGCTTTAACCACTGAGCCACCAGACCGCACTACTTAGCCACAAAACAGATATAAAAGAAATGTGAGCTAAATTTCTGGTCCGGTATTCGGTTGGAAGCGGATTCGTACTTCTGTCTGACAATCAGGATTTCTGAGCAACTCAAAGAGAAATGTCGTCGCCGAATTCCTTTGCGTTTTTTACCCGTAATCCTAACCCATCTTCAATAATCTTGATATCAACTAAAGCTCAAGTAAGAGCAAATTTTCTCGGTATTTAGTTTCAACTTCAGTTCCAAATTTTTGGATAGAATTAAATAACGACCTAACTATTTCGAAACCATAGTGGAGGTTGACCGCTTACAATGTGCCAGATAAGAGGTATGTATACCAAATAAAAAAAAAAACACCCATGGTAAACGTCGGAATCGAATCGGCAAGGGCGTTTCTAATCGACAGTCGATTTTGTGCTATGGTGACTGTCTATTGTAGTAGCATAAATAAAAGAATTTAAATCTCTATGTAGAAAATTGTCTTAAGAGCAATATGTTTCACCTGCTATGTTCCCTGATGTTGAAAATATTTTTCTTTAAAATTATTATCATAACATACAGCACAAGCAGGTGGAGAACCAGCGTGGGAAACGCCAGTTGCCAGTAATGTTGAGGATCTCCTTTACGAAATTCCTCGGCTGACAAGCTGCTGGTCCTGGGAACCTACCTGCACAGTACCGGAAGTGATGTCCGGTGAGCGAGTCGACTTCCGGTGCACTCGCACAATGCTCTATGGGAAACTCGAGATCCTTGCAGCCTGCGGTGCAGCTATTCACAATCCATAGGTACAAATTCTGCTGATTTTTTTACTTACAAACTATTTGCAGATCGTTTAATTTGCAATATTACACATTTCATCATTTTGTATTACTTCCGTATAGTAGTCGAGCGAAGACAGTCCAAGGATATCAAAAGGAGATTTACGCATTTTTATTTGGCTAAAACACTGTCATGAACCAAAGCACATAACAGGATCTTAATTGCCCCAAGAATAACTTTGGTAGTGCAGCGCCAACTTTTTTCTAGAATGGTGTTGACAATTGAAAATAAGATGTAAACGTATAATGTTATACATATTTGCACTCAAGTACATTCATTCTACTGGAAGGCGTTTTGTTCTTTCTGTTTCGCTTAATAGAATTGGTATTATGAGTCAAACGGATTCTCCAAGGATTTGATACACCCATATCTTGGATTTAATTATGTATATATGTATTACATAAAAACTTGATTGTGTGTGGTACTTCTGTGAATGTTGACATTAAAGCAAATTTTCCTGTCACTCCTCAACATCAAAGTTATCAACTCCATTCAACAAAAAGGACCAGAAAATTTGTATATTATTTTAAATTTCTGGTGTAATTACATCATCAAAACTTAGGAGAAATAAATTTCTGTTTATTGTCTTCCGTCGTATAAAACATACTTACATGAAGACTTGACATGTAATTGCTGAAAATATAATCTGATGTAAATCACAATTTTTCACACGGATTATCATATTCAAGAAGTTTAATTACGGTTCGTATCTACAACTATGCTCTAATTTTCGCTTATTATTAAGAACCGCAAAACTATTGTTTCCGTTTAATTCTCACATTTTTTAAACTTTGTCATTTTATAACATACCTCTCAGAGAAAAGGTCTAACAAGGGAAAGATTCGTAATATGCAGGCCTTAACACAAATATCAAAATTGTACGGGAGCTTCTAGCGTAAGATAAAATAAACAGAGTTAATATGTTAGTAAAATATATAACTTGTCAAATTAATGAAAACTTGTTACAAATAGTCACACAGACATGAAGATGCATCTCTATAAGTTATTTCAGCTGGTCCAAAACCTTGGCATCTATATCTGGAATGGCTTCAGCATTTTCATAAAGCCATCGTAGATTTTTTTTTTAATTAAAAATTTTAAACGTGTTTGTCTAGAACGAAATTTTGTTTAAAGCTGTTATATTTGCAAATTAGAGAATAATCAAAACCAACATATACCATTAAATAAAAGTTCATGCTGAAAATGCAAAACAATTTGGCAATGATGCTAGATATAATCATACATTTTATTTTTTAGATTTATCACAAACCATTATCTCCGTTCATACATACCTGAAATCGATAAATGAGGTAATACTGTAAAGATTGAGGTCTCCGCTTTTAGCGAATCACATTTTAAGAAAGAAATTTTCTGAATACATGCCTGAAAGTGCAAAAGTATCATTGTTTCTAAAATGTGTTCTTTGTTCACGAGCCATTTATGTCCCTTCATACCTAACTGGAATTGATAAATGAGAAATCATTTGAAAGATTATGGTCTCTTGTTTGCTATAATCATAAATTAAGAAAGGAATTTTTCGGAATTCGATCTTTAAAAAGCAAAAGTATCATTATTTCTAAAACTTTTTTGCACTAGGAATTTATCTCCTTTCATACCTAACAAAATAGATAAATGAGGTATCATTTTAACTATCAATGTCTCCGCTTTGGTAACATCATAAATTAAGAAAGAATGTTTTCGGAATTTGATCCTTAAATGGCAAAAGTTAACTATGAAGGTCACGTGTATGAACAGTTCAGAAACAAGCCGTTAGGCTTCGCTGGCGTCGGGTTAGTGGTATATAGCAACACCATTTATCACAGTGATATTAATAAAGGGCTGATCACGTTACCGCTATACATAGCAGCAGCCCATATCGCAGATATATCAAAAACTGTTTCGCTGGCGTTGACAATGACTGATCGCGTTATTGTTACATGACAGAGATAGCAATAAAAAATGCGTTTTTTTGTACGATAAATAGATTTTCGTACATTTTTTTCTGTTAAAGAAACATTTATTTTGTGCTATACAATTCTTATGTAAGCGTTTTATTCGCGAAATCTTTGCACAAGCTAAGATCGCATACTATATAGTAGCAGCACACATCACAGAAATACCTATATACTGGGTGTGTTTTGTTCAGCTTAGTTGTATTCAGATGAGATCTATGACAATTCGGCTTCTGGGAAGGTATAGCTTCACGAGTTACGACAAAGTAGAGGGCTGCAAGATAGCAAACATCAATTGAAATTGGAAAGATATTGCTACAAATGAGTCGGTTCTTCTTTCACCTACTTCGTACCACCAACCTTGCTATTTACCGCATTTTATTTGCGAAATTTTCGCACTGGTTATCTTGTTTCATTTTATCACAGATTTTCGGTTGGTTGTTGAAGACCTTCTCCTCTGTCTGTCCCGTGCTGATCTCTTCATCAGCATGCCCACTACAATCTACATTCTAATTCATCTCAGTCTTTCGTTGTTATTCTCCAGTGAACCCTCTCTGTCGACAATTTAAGCAAAATATTTTATGGCGTAGATTGTGGCCAAAGATCTTTGTATGTTTTCTCTAAGATGCTTACAAAACGCTTTTCTTAGCCGATTATTTCCAGAAAGTGCTCATTTTGTGCTGAATAAGATTATTTAACATTCATTGTCTTTCTAGTCCACCACATTTGAAAGCTTAATTCTTATTTCTGTCTGACGTAACCAAAATTAGAGTTTTTCTTCTGCTATAACAATCTGCCTTCTTTCGATCTCCGGTTACAGAATTCAAACTCCGAATGATAATGAAGCAGATTTATGCGGTCCCAATAATCTCATCAATATCTAAGAGAGGTTAAGTCCATATATGCAGGTACTTCATGCACGTACCTTATTTAGAAAGTATTTCAATAGACTGGCTATTGTCAAGTGATGAAATATTAGTTTTTTAAAAGGATTTCACGTAGTTTACTAAACAAATATGTAAAAGCTTTTGTTATGATCTCAAAATTTTATTATTTCAAATTTGCAGTGGTAAAATTGACTGAAAGTGATAAAAAGTCGAATGGATACATGATCCCGTTTAAATTTTCTAACCTACGATATTTATTCAAGTTTCTAATATTTCATGGTGCGACTTGTAAGATTATTTTTGCCCATATGCTCTACGAATTTTTTTTTCTGTGCAGTCCATGATGCGAAGATACGATTTAGGGACTAGTCCACCTGAGGAATGTTATGCTAATATCTTAATTTTTTTAGTTTTACCTTGCCTCTCCATAGATTTTGTGCTCCCCTATTGCTTTTTTGTACTACTCCACACTGATGATTTCTGAGTTATCTAGCATTAGAAACTGTTGCCAAACCTAAGGACAAGAGGGTTCTCCTGAACACTTCAACCGTTAATATTGGGAGACCTTTGACTATAAGAGGTCATTCTTTCAATTGCCAGGCCTCCTACGACAGTTAACAGGTGGCTGACAGAGGATAATATATTCTCATCCTAACCCAAGGAACTATTTACGTTATACAAATCCATAAAGCCCAATTCCAAAAATAAAAGTGTAAATCCTAAATTGTGCAGGTCAGTTGTGATGTGTTTGAAAAGCGACGCGTTTCCGTGCAGTTTGACTTCCACCTGCCGCACAATCTGATTCTCAGTGGTCCCCCTTTTAACGAAAGCATGACTCACTCACCGTGTCAACACGCCTCCGTGACTACAGGTGGGGCCATTTAACTGGTCGCCTTGTTTGCGCATGCGCTGTGGCCTGTTGCCCGCTTCTGCTGCTACCGTGTTAACCAAACAAAGGGGACAAGTTCTGGACGGTATTCGGATAACAGGTATTTGTGAAGATGTGATGCAAAAATAAAATCATCCGGTGAAAGGGAGATGTAGGGGCTTCTTCCCCTCTGGCATCTCTCATACTACACGTTATTTAACTGGACTTTTGAAGCATGAAACATTAAGAATCTATTTCTAACATTGAGTGGATTTTACAGGTTTCCCTAGGGATTGCTCTTGAAATGAAAAATTTATCAGAAAGAAATGGGCAATGTAGTTTGATGGTAAACTGGCACCATTTCTTCTCGATTAAATGTTCACTTTATTTCCCAATCTTTATTGTGGTATACGATAATTGAATTTAAATAATCATGAATTATTTAGCTTTTAGTTACAATTTTTCGCTTCATTAAAAATAATTATTTATACACATTTGCTATAGTTTCATTCCTTCGTTCCAGTTTGTTACTTTTTACTGTAATCGCGTTATTTTGGTTCTTTGTTTATATTTTTTGCCCTTTGCGTGTTCTGACTGATTCTCTTGTAAGTTACAGTATTCAGAGGGACTTTAAAGTAAATTAGATTCTTAAAACGTACGAGATTTACAGATCGCATTTGAAAGCCATTTAACTATGTCATGAATTCATAAGTACAGAGTGTCAGTAGGCGCCAAGAATTCGTACAGTATGTGTGAGATATTGGCCGTGCGGCGTGTCAGACAGTTCTAGGTGATTTAACAAAGTGTCCAGATTTACACGTCCGGTGGGTGACTAAACTTTCTATCTGACTAGGACAGTCAGTGGATTTATTACCCATTATAAATAACTAAGGCTCGCGTTACATTTGGAAAATACCCGCAAAACGCCGTTAGCGAGTGCCGGTGACCGAAAAAAATTCCTTAGTCATCTAATTGCCCTTTTTTAAATTTTTTATAAAATTTGAGAGTTAAATTCCTCTCCAATCCATTTTTGTGACTTACGAACTCTAATTTTAAATTCCTTCAGCGTTTTTGGTAAATTATTCATCACTTCATTTGTAATTTGTTCCAATCCATGACACCCTCGCCTGCAAAAGCAAATTTTCCCACTCCCTTAGGCATGAAATCGAGTACCAGCTTGTGGATATGGTCAACTTTTCCCTTCCATGCGCTATTCCTAATTCTTTGACCAATATCCTTCCAAGTCCCATTATCAACATATGTCTCATACATTTCCAGCACTTTCTTCACACTCTTCCTGTGACTCTCAATCCTGATCCTGGGTTCTGCGTTAATTCCCACAAACAAATCTAGCTACTCTTCTTTGCACACCCTCCAGCTACGCATTGTACATTTTGTGTACTTTGCCATTGGCTGAATAAATAATGTGGCACGTATTTAACCTGTTGTGATGCGCAGGGTCTTTGTTTGGGGGCTCATCTCGCCGCGGAGTCTGTGCACAGCCGTCACGAGCCAGGTGCATCCCTGCCGGAAGTGGCTGCGGCAGATGGCGTCCGTGCAGCGCCGGAAATTGGAACCACCAGATCGCTACCTGACCTGCCGTGCGCTGCCTGCACTCCTCTCCGCCAACACAGATTTCTACCGCAATCAGTGTTCATGACCCTCTTCTGTGTGATTGGAATCGGTTATGTAGCCTTAATGCATGTTCTACTTTCTTCGCATCCGAACTGAAATGTTTCATTCCATTTCAGTGAGTGTAAGCTTCGAGATAGAACTTTACATACTAATCAAGAGGCTATAATAAAAGTGGAGAATCATGAGACACATGCATCAGTTAAAAAGGGTGTGAGACAAGGTTGTAGTCTATACACATTAATATTCAACTTGTATGTAGGGGAAGGAATAAAGGAAGTGGAAGAAAAATTTGAGTGTGGCATAAGTGTTCAAGAAAAAAAAAATAAAATCAGTATGCTTCGATTTTCTGACGACATTGTCTTGTTACCCCAACAGTCTGAAGATAATGAGAATTTACTGAATGCCATGAACAAAATAATGAAGGAATATTTTGGACTAAATATAAACCAAAGTCCACTTTTGCTGCCCATATAATTAAAGAAAACCATTCCCCTCCATCTATAGAAGAAAACCTTGAAATAATACACATTGCTGATAAAGGGAAGAGAATGGATCTGCTTGAAGAACTTGAAATCTATATCCATGACAAGAAAATGCCAGACCACATATTAAACGAACAAAAAGAACTCTCTAATAAAACTTTCCTGTACAATTTCTTAGAATTATTTGTTAAATCCAACATAAATTAATTTATGACAATACACCCATTTTCAATACAACCCATATAAAATATTAACTAAGTAATACTATATTTCTTATTCAATATAAATGTCATTATATATCTAGTAACCATTAGTCTTTTTCATTTAAATACATAAATTTATCTCATTGTAATTTTTCATAGAAAATAACATTCATCCTAATTTCATCTTTGATGTTATGCAAACTCTTTGTATACGATCATCTTTGCTTATGTTTACCTGTTAATGCAAAGGCAAAATTACAGCGTGCTCGTGTTTAGTAAAATGTTACTTCTGAAACTGTGCCTCACCACCGGTATGAGCATCCTTCCTGCAGTATTGAATGTAAGTAAAATATTTGAGATTAACTTCATTACAAAATAATTAAACTTCTCTTATTCATCGCAAATAATTTTCAACATTATAGGATGCACAAATGCGCTGTAATTTGCATCTGCAGATGTGAAGTTAATGCAAACCATCTGATGATGGGCAACTTTGCCCGAAACCAGTAATGGTGTAATAAACATATTTACAAATGTGACTGGTTGCTGTTTTCTTTACCATCAATTTTAAATAAACCAAAGCAAAACAAAAATGATGAAATGTAGCAGAAATGATACCAATGATAACAGATTAAATATAAAAATAGGATCCGTTGCGATAGAAGAAGTGAGTGAATTCTGCTACTTGGGAAGTAAAATTGCAACTGATGGCCGATACAGGAATTATGTTAAAAGCAGAATAGCACTTGTAAAAAATCCTTCATGAAAAAGAGAAATCTTTTAGTTTCAAATATTAATCTAGGACCTAGAAAGAACTTTTCTAAACTCTATGTGTGGAACACAGCACTTTATGGACTTTAGGAATACCAGAAAGAAGTAAAATTGAAGCATTTGAAATGTGGTGCTATGAAAGGATGTTCAAAATTAAGTGTACAGATAAAGTACGAAATGAACGAGCTTTCGAAATGATGGGTGAGCAAAGAAGTTTGAGGAACAGTCTTATAGAAATAAGAGACAGGATAGTAGGTCATATTTTGATACATGCTGGATTGGTTAATTTGTTAGTGGAGGGAACAATCGATGGTAAGAACTTTAGAGGTAGAAAAAGAGTAGAATATATGAAGCAGAGCATGTGTTGTAAGGGGGATGTTGAGATGAAGAGATTAGCGCGGGATAGGAAGAGATGGAGGATTGCATCAAACCAGTCGAGAAACTGACGACAGCAAAAAAGAAACTCGAAAGGAAGTGTCTAATGGTATAATTAGGAATTAAGATAAAAACTTCAGTGCCTTCAAAAGGTGAATTCAGACTTTTTAAGACATCCCGAAACTATTATTTTTGTTCGACATTGTTTTTAAATACAACGTATGACTTTTTTTTAGCTTTTTTCTATTCACTTCGCGGGGTAACAGGACATTAATTTGAACCACACCTTGTTTCGCGTTCCGTATCTAGTATCAACTTATCATCTACAGTCCTTTTGTTGTCAGGTTGTGTGATCCTGAGATCATCACTCATAATGACGTTTCGGAGAGAAACTAGACTGTGAATTTGAAGACTTAACCGGTCTTTATTTAACTGATTGTTAGCAGTCCTTCAGTATGTCCTCTTCTCCCGTAGCGTTTTTTTGCTGTTTTCTCATAGCGAGGATATTTTTTCATTCATTTTTCTTGTATGTATGTTCGTTTGGGACAACTAGGACCACGTTAAGCCTATATTTAGCTTGAATTTAGCTGTGATGTGTATGGCCTACACATCGTGTTACAACGAGGGTTGTTGTCCCTACAGGGGACCTACAGTTTAATGTAGAATCCGGAGGTCCTGGCGTAACTCGTATGATCATAACACAACTCTCAATATTCCTGCACCTACCGGAATTCGAACCCGGGACCGGAGCAGCGAACGTTTTGAAAGCAAGCGCCTTAACGATGTTTAAAGAGGATTTTTTTTAATTTTATTCTGCTTATACTACCGCCTTCCTGACCTTCCAATATCTTCTCAATCATTTCATCCCATCACCAACTCTTATTCATTTAGACCTAAGTTAATTATAAGAATTCAATGTAGTTTACATTTTTCACACCATCAATCCTACACTATGTATGATTTTATCAACATCCATGTAAATATTTATGCATCTAGTTATTTATATACGAAATTGTAATAAAAACCAAATGAGCATAATTCCCGGCTCTTACAAGTTTAATAGTTCTTATGCCTGCGAGAAATTTTTGTGCAAATGATGACGGGAGCACAGCAATTAATTTTTTCTTTGAAATTTCGCCGCTGATATCCTGTTGTGATTTACGCATCGATTTATATTTCCATTTTTCTACCTTAGTTCTAAAAAAGCTAACTTAGTCTACATCCCGAAGGTTGGTTGGATCCTCCTGAAGGAGGCATACAATGCAATTGTGCCAGAGGTAAGACGGCCATTTTCTTTCGTCTGAGACCTACGAATCTGAACAACGCAACGGCCTGGTGTAGCTCATATTACCAAACACTACTCCTAAGATTTCCTGGCTTCACCGGGATTTGAACCCGTTACTGGACCACGAGTTTTAGAAAGTAAGCACCTTACCCACTGAACTACCAGACAGCTAAACATTAGTTTTAACAATAAGAGCTCAATAGGCTATCTGACAGTATTAAAAAAATATTATAAATTGAACTCATTCACGTAGATTAATGCTTCAGGAACTAATTTTTTAATTTTGAAAAGAAAATTGGATTATTTTAATAAAAAAGCGAAATAAAAATTATACTTTTCTTACCTCTAGTCACGTGACAGAAAACGCTCTAGGATTGGTGGTCGCTTGAGTGACGTCACACGTCTGTAAACGCTGCGGCTGGGAATGGAACGTTTCCTATTATCCAAGCTTTCAACTATTTTTATTGTTTGTTGCTGGTCATCTCTTGTTATTAATTAAATTTCATTCAAACACAAAATCGAGAATAATTTGTAAAGGCCTAAATGCGACCCTGATCCGTTTGTTGTAAAACGTTTCTCAGTATGCAGGAACGGGTAGCTTACTTCAAAAAACAGTTTAAACCTATCAATCCTAAAAAAAGTAAATAGTAAGTAATAAATATTCAACATAATTTTAGAGTTACGCCAAACATGAGTGTTGTAAAAACAAGTACAAATTTCAACTCAGATTCGTTGCTAATTATGATTCGATGAGAGGAAAAACGTAAACGGAAAGAAACAAAAAATGAGTTGCATTGGCGTTATTTACTAACAAATAATTAAGTTTAACTATTGTTTAAACGCTTGTTATAACAGCAGCTTTTTCGACAGGAACAGTCTAATCATGTCGCGTCTGAATCGGATATCAGCAACTTACACGTAACTCGAACAACTGTGATATGAGCTTATTCATAATGAGAGAAAGTGTTCTGTTTAAATACGACAGTATGATGGCTCTGCAAACAAATATTGGTCGACACAATAAATTAGGAGTAATTGTCAACCATTCTTTGATCAGTTGCAAGATAACAAAAGTGTTTTCAACGTCTCTAACCATTATTTTCAATCGAGTTTGAAGCTTTCGAAACTGGAAAGTATTCTCAGTCAGAATACATCTAATTTCTAAGCGGTGATGCGTTAATCAAGAACGAAATCTTCCAAACAAGTGATCTGCCCTACATTTTTTTCTCCTACGAAATGTTAATCTGTTCAACGCGTTCAAAGAAATATTGTGTTTTGTCAGAGATCAATTTTATTTTGAGGATCCCGGATTGATCCACTGTATCTCTTCAGTCTGTTGTGATGAAGTCACGAACCGAGAGTGACCTTGATGCTGTAACACCTGCTGCCTACCTTGTGTTTTGTTTGCCTGTAGAGGGCAAGGCAGTTCTTTTCTCACCATCCATCTGACATCACTTCGTCCACTTTTCACAGTTAATGGATGAAAACTGTTTGAACTAATAGTAACATAACTATCACATGGCATGATCATATCGGCATTTCCAGTGTTTCAATTGGTCATATATAAACTTCTATCTTTTCCTAGCTTGGACTAATCCGTTCTCTATCACATAGCCATTACAAGCTCCTCCTTGTCACAGGTACACATCATCAGCTACAAAAAAAAATAGTAATGAAATGTCCTTCGTCCACTGAGAATAACTGTATGCATTTCGACTGTGATAATTAACCAAATGCTACCAGTACTTCTACCATGAATTGCGTTCAATTAAAAAAATGACACTTTTATCTCAAATTTCTCCGATTTATGGCTTCAAATCAACGTGAAACTTACCCCTTTTTATCTCCGGAACCACTGGCTGTGCGTTATTCGAAATCTCATCTAAATCCGACCAGTGATTTTTGTGTGAATCTCGTGAAATCAAAAATTGATACTCATTTGTTTACCATTTTATCCCAAATTCTCAGCTTTCCAATTTTACATCAGAATGAAACATACCCTATTTTCCCCCAGGACTATGGTGAGTACATCATTCAAAAAGCCATTAAAATCTGACAAGTGGTTTTTGCGTGAATCCAGACACAGAGAGAGAGAGAGAGAGGAAGAGAAATAGTTGACCCGTTTTCTTTGCTAATTATCAATGCCACAAACTCATTTGTTAAACAGATATCTTAAATGTAGAAATTTTCGCTCGGTTACAGTCTTATTATATGTATAGATAAAAGATATGAAATGTAGCAGAAATGGTAGCAATAATAGTAGATTAAATATTAAAATAGGATCGGATGCAATAGAAGAAGTAAGTGAATTCCACTGCCTGGGAAATAAAATTACAACTGGTGGCCGAAACAGAACTTTGGATTTTTTAATTTAAATAATAGCTCAGTATTTTATTAGTGCTTCAATATAGAAATCTGACTGTTTAAAATGGGTTTAAATGTGCACTATAGTCTGTTCAATTACGATTCCTTTTTTTTAAAATTCAATCAATAAAGTTACAGATTTGTTTTATCATCAGTCTTAAATAAACCAATGTAATATTCACAGAATCATATATATGTGTTTTTTGTGACGATCCACTTCGTTCATACCTGACCAGAATCGATAAATAGGTATCATTTTAAAGCTTGAGGTCTCCGCTTTGGTAACATAAATTACTAAAAGAATTTTTCAGAATGCGTCCCTTAAAGGGCAAAAGTATCATTATTTCCTAAAATGTGTTTTTTGCGACTTGTCACTTATCTCCATTGATACCTAACCGAAATCCATAAGATTATGTATCATTTTAAAGATAAAGGTCTCCACTTTGGTAAAGCTATAAATTAACAAAGCAATATATACGAAGTTAACGCTTAAAGGGCAAAAGTATCAACTAGCAAGGTCACGCGTCTGAGACAGTTCAGAGCCAACCCGCTAGGTTTCGTTGCCATCGTTAAGGATTGATCGCGTTACCGCCAGATAGCAGCATAACATATCTCACCGAGCGTGGTGGGTGAGTGGTTAACGTTCTGGCCTCGCATTCGGGAGGACGGCGGTTCGAATCCCCGTCCGGGAATCCAGATTTGGGTTTTCCATGGTTTCCCCAAATAACTCCAGGCGAATGCCAGGATGCTTCCTTCAAAAATGCTATGGCCGAATTCCTTCCCGTTTCTTGTACCCCAATCCCATCCCGCCTCTAATGACCTCGACGTCGACGAGGCGTAAAGCCATAAGTAAAAAAATAAACATGTCTCATAGATATAAGTAAACGGTGTATGATTTTTTTTTTTTTTTTTTTTTTTTTTTTTTTTTTTTTTTTACAGAAAGGAGTTTTCAAATCTTTTTTATGTTAAGTAATGTTCTGTTTAGTAATGTAAATTATCACGAGTTTGTGTCATATGTATGATTGCGCCTCCAAAAGATTTTTCTAATTGTTTACTAAGACGTTGTAAATTTTTTGTTACGTACCTATTTCAGTTGAAAATTAAACCATTGCGACAAATGAGCCTGTTCTTTTTTCATCATACTACAAACCACCAACCTCTCTTTATTCGTGTATTATACAAGGGGTGATCAAATGAAAAGGTACGAAACGACGTAAAAACGTAACAGTTAAATATTTGCATATTCCGCCATGGGAGAACGTAGCGAGACATCTCGGGATGCGATTGGAGTTTCTGACTGGGATCGGAAGATGTGCGGGCGCCCGCATGCGCAGTAGAGAGCAGAGGCTCTTATCAAAAGCGGCATCCAAATTATGCGGCAGTCCGTATGAGAACAGGATGGCATACAGATGGGGGATGTATACTGTGAGACACTCCGACGCCTACGCAGGTCCATCAAGAACAAAGACCTGGACTGCTCACGGAGGGTGTGGTTCTGCTCCATGATAACGCGCGTCCACACGTCTCCAGAGTCACACACATGGAACTGGCCAAGTTCAAGTGGGAGACGTTGGACCATCCGCCCTACAGTCCGGACATGTAGCCCTGCGATTTCCACGTGTTTATTACATTGAAGAAACACCTGAAAGGGAACCGCTTCAACTCGGACGACGTACTCAAGGACGCTGTGAAGCACTGGGTCTCGTCACGGCCACAGGAATTCTGGGAACAAGGAATCCTGCGGCTTGTTCATCAGTGGTATCGTTGTGCTCAGGCCTATAGTGTATATTTTGAATAAAGTCTACATTTGTACCCACCGTGTCGTTTCGTACCTTTTCATTTGATTACCCCTTGTATTTGCGATATTTTCGTACGGGTCGTCTAGTTATTATTATTATTATACTACATTCGCTTCTTAAGATATTTATTCATCGGGAGAGGAGCCTTTACATGAATATAAGTACCGATATTCACACAAAGCAGACGGAATTGAAGAAAATGGCTTCTGGACACTCAAGGCATATAGAAGAGAGAATTGGTAAGGAGCGTTAAATCTTGAGAAAAGCTGATATATGATAAAAGCAAATCACTACCAGTGAACACTGGAAACTCTGCGTGCAGAAACAAGGGAGCGTGCACAAACTACGTGGCTGAGTCCAGGGGGGGGGAGGGGGGAAGGGGTTGGCTGGAAGGCTACGCCGGGCTACGGGGGGGAGCGGGGGGTTCCGAGCCAAGCCACGTAGCTTTCCTTTCATAAAATTTTTCACAGTTAAAATTAGGAATAGAACTCACAACAGCATGTGAATATTTATTTCCCTAGTTAATTATCTCCATATGTAATTTACAATAGACTGACAAGAGAAAACAGTACAAAATGTCTTTTGGAATCAAAAGGAAAAAAAAGCTACGAGCTACATGGGGGGGGGGGGGGGGGGGTTCACAGGAGGCCAAAATAGAGCTACGTGGTTTATGCACGCTCCCCAAGATGACGTTAACGCCGTGTCAACATTCATAGTCCTGCCTTGGCTGGTCAGCTTCTACGCATGCAGAAATATGACTCGCCCTGAATCATCAGTCATCACATATCCTGCTCTTAAGGACAGAGATAATAATAAGACCAGAGGAATCTAAGCTTAATGCCCCCATCGCAGCTCTGTTACTCTTGGTTTCAGATTGCTTATGAGTGTGAAGGGGAGGGGGGGGGGGAGGGGCGGTTGGTATGTATGCCGACGCCACTTACACACAACGCACTGGTGCTTTGCATCACTTGGCGAGTTACTCAGACCCCTGATTCATCAGGACAATGCCCGCTCGCACAATAGCCAAGTCTCCGTGAGTTGCCTGCTAATGTTAACGGATATTCTGCTCCTCTCCGGATACAGAAGTCAATTAGTTTCGCATAGGTCGCTATGAAATGAACAGGTTATTAAAATGGTGGGTAAATGAAGGAGTTAGCAGAAGAATTCGGTTGGTGGAAAAACGTTTAAAGGTAACAGGATTGATCAAAGTATAACTGAAACGTAAAACTGAAGGGAATAGCGACAGGGGCAGATAAGAGGGTCTGGCATTCCCGTCAGGCCATCCAGGTTTCCGTTTTCCACCGTTTCCCGAAATTACTTCAGGTGAATGCCGGAATAGTTCCTTCCGAAGGGCATCGTCAAATTCCTTCCCGTTCCTTGCCCCCACTCCTCTCCTGCCTCAATGATCTCGATGTGCCGTAAAGCCACAACGATTTGAATACTATTGATTTAGACAGTGTCCACCTCTTTATTCTGCCTTCCCTGTTATTAGTTTGTGTCTTGTTTCTTCATCTTACTAGTATTAAGTTTGTACCGTTTACTTCTTTAACTTCCACTAGCATTAGTTTATACCATTAAATTATTAACTAGTTAAGCACAAATATTATTAAGATTTTAGTTAGTATTTTACTCATAAATATTATTAACTTTTTTTTGTTAGTATTACTCTTGAACTTAAATTATGCTAAATGTTATATAAGTGTTGTATACTGTTAGTTTGTGTAAGGTGTATATTATTTATTGTAAACACCTGGTATGATGTAAAAGAGGGCTTGACAGCCCTAATCTTGCCAGGCTAAATAAACCTTTAAATAAAATTAATAAATAAAATAAAAATAAAAAACAAAGATAAGAATGTATGAAACAAATAAATGGCGATGATAATTGCTGTAGTCAGTTTGTTAAGAAGATTGGTTCAAGACAGAAAGGTATGGTCGAAAAAAAAAAAAAAGTTTTGTGTGGTGGTTGTTCCTGAATTGCATAATTAGACAAATGAATCACTCTTACTCTAATTCTAATTTCGATAACAGTTTAGTTTTTCTTCCTCCATATTGAAAACCTTAATTTAATCTCTGTAGGTAAAAGTCTTTCCTTCTATTATAAATTCGCGTTTACCTACTCATCTAGTGGTAAAGGCGACCAATTTTGGCAGGTGTGAGATAAAGTTAGTAGGTCGCAGGTTCGATTCACGGCCTGAGCATACAGATTTCGGTGATCCGTGGTTTCAGAAATCACTCTGCGTGAATCTCGGGATGATTATTTTATAAATAACAAAGCTGATTCTCTTCACGTTAATTACTCCGATTCCTTTCCAGGCACTAATGACTTCGACGAGCTTTAAAGACCCAATTATTTAATTAAAAATAGCTAAAAGCGATGACTCGAATAATTACAGGTAGTGGTTGAGATGATTTATCTTGAAGTCTCAAAAGTCATGCGATGGGAAGATGCAAGTATCCAGATGGCGTCAGAAATGTATAATTGTGTTGGGGCTTTCATTTGTACTCGCATGAGTCGTGCGAAAGGTTTTCAAGCGTGATTACGGCAGCATGACATCAATTAACACACTTTGAACGCGGAATCGTTGATAGGTTTAGACGCATTGGGCATTCCGTTCCGTAAATTGTTCACGAATTCATCATTTCTAGACCAACGGTGCCAAGAGCGTGCCGAGAATATGAAATTCCGGCATTACCTCCCGTGAAACAACAGCAACACTCAATGTGTATCGTACGGCAGACGTGTCCATACGAACAGTTCAGTGAAATTTGTTGTTGATGTGATATGGCAGCAGAAGACCGACGCGACTGCCTCTGCTAACAAAACGCCTTCGACTGCAGCGCCTCGTGAACATATCGGTTAAACCATACATGACTGGAAGAAGATTACGTCATCAGATGAGTCACGATTCCACTTGGTATGGGAGCGTCCATAAACTATATAGCTCTATTTTGTTCTCCTGCGAACTCCTCTCCCCCCCCCCCCCCCCCCCCCCCCCCCCGCACACACACACAGCCTGACGTCGCTTTTGACTCTACCCCCTCCCTCTCATCCCTTTTCCCTCGTGGCACGCAGACTTTTTTCCTATCAATTCCAAATGACATTTTGTACTATTTTCTATTGTCAGACAATCGTAAATTACGTTCAGAGATAATTAAAAGACGGAAATAAATATTCACCCGCTTTTGTGTGTTCTGTACCTTATTTTAACTGTGAAAAATAATATGAATCATAAGCTACGTGGCTTGGCTAGGAACCCCCTCCCCCTTTTTCCACGTAGTCCAGGGTAGCTTTCTACTTAACCCCTCCCTCCCATAGACCGAACCACGTTGTTTATGGACGTTCGATATGTCATTCGGCAAGCTGTTACTGTATACGTATAAAGCTCAAATTATGAGTTTTTTTTGTATAAGATCTTTAATGCTAATCCAGATAATAATTACAGTCGGCAGTGTGTTTGGAACGAGGAACCGGAAGTAATACTGGTATAGACTTTTCAAGGAACCATCCAGCCATTTACTTGGAGTGATTTCGAAACCATGCAAAAGTAAAATCATGATGGTTGTACAGGGGATCGAATCTGCGTCTTTTCAAATGTTAGTCCCGAGCGGTGAACGCTCCAGGGCAATAATTAAATAAAACAAAAGTTCTGGTAACGAAGTTGTAGGCCTAATTAAAATTAATCGATGGATAAGTATATATACTCACTTAAAACCATCCTGTAGTTCAATGATCGATTTGAAAAATCATTTATGCATTTATTGTGTCCAAGAAAAATTACTACCAATTGATGCTAACAAACAATCGAATGTATAATACTGTTTGGTTAAAATTTTAACTGAAAGCAGAAAACAAAAATAGCACAGAGGATGTGATTGCTCTCCATGCAGAAATAGAAGATTTTTTTGTTTTGGTCTGTATAGCTCGTTAGCTACGAGATCATTAGAGTTGGGAGAAGATGGGAGACAAGGATCGGGAATGAATTCGGTCATGGTCTTGTGAAAGAATTTTTGTTTGTTTTGTTTATGACTTTACGCTTTGTCGACGTCGAGGTCATAAGAGGCGGAAAAGGACTGGGGACAAAGAACGGGGAGGAATCCGGCAACGTAATTTTGAAGGAACCATCCCGGTATACGGCTACAGTGATTTCGGGAAACCATGGAAAACAGAAATCTGGATGGCTGGACGGGGATTCGAACCCACATCCTCCCGAATGCGAGGCCATAGCGTTCCCGCTCACCCGCAATGGAACATCTTCCCGTGTCCAGTACCATGGCACTTTAAATTACTCAACCTACCTGCTGGTTCACTGTTGATTTAGTTGTTTGATTAATTTCTTTACGGATTTTCCCCAAAGTTAGTAACAGAACTGCAGCAGAAACTAAAGTTGTACGTACCGTGCCCAAATATGCAGATGTTCCCTCAACTAGACGGTACGGAAGGGCCTTAGCAAGGTGTACAGGTGGCATCTAGGCGGCTGTTAATCGTGGATAGCAGAACAGCTGCGGAATAGTGCAGTTTTTTTTGTGCGATGCCTAAACACAATGTGGGCTGTTGTGTATCAGGCAGGTGGCAGCACTGAGCCAGGGGTGATTGTCCGGTCAACGCGCCGAGTCGCAACAGGTGCCGGGACATGCGCAGCACCAGCAAGCGACCACTTCCTCTCACACAGCTGGTGTTGGCGTGCAGAATTCTCCTATCAGGTCAACGCACCCGCAACATCTGCCTCATTAAAACAGTTGTTACCTTGGACTCTGGAATTAAAAGCGATCGGTGAAGAAATGCATGATTGGTTAGGAATTGGAGTGTTGGTGGCTCAGTGGTTTAGGCGTTTGACTGGAGATCGAAAGGTCCCTGGTTCGAATATCTGTTTCGGCGGTGATTTTCATAAGCCTTTAACCCGACCTTCACATCTGGCTTTTTTTTTACGCCTCGTCGACGTCGAGGTCATTAGAGGCGGGATGGGACTGGCAACAAGGAACTGGAAGGAATTCGGCCATAGCCTTTTGAAGGAAGCATCCCGGCATTTGCCTGGAGTGATTTTTGGAAACCATGGAAAAAACAAATCTGGATGACCAGACGGAGATTCGAACCACGGTCCTCCCGAATGCGAGACCACTCACCCACCACGCTCGGGAAAGGACTGGGGACCAGGGATGGGAAGGAATTCAGTCATGGCCTTTTGAAGGAAGCATCCCGGCGTTCGCTTGGAGTGATTTGGGGAAACCATGGAAAACCAAATCTGGAACTGGACAGGGATTCGAACCGGTGTCCTCCCGAATGCTAGGCCAGAGCGTTAACCGCTCACTCACAACGCTTGGTTTCACCTCTGGCATAGCTTTCCGTGTAACATGAAGTACCCTAGAACGCTTCCGAGGTCCGAACTCCGCGTTAAACTGCATGTCCCCTCTAGTGCTAACAATCCTAGTTGTAACACACATGTGTAAACATCCGAAGCAAATTCAAGCCAAACGAAGGCTTAACGCGATTCTAGTTAGCGCAAGCGAATATACAAACAACTGAGGTGGCGTGTGTTGGTTTGGAAACTACTGGGTGTTTAAAAAATGACCGGTATATTTGAAAAATCAATAAAAACTAAATGGGCAGCGATAGAAATACATAGTTTGTTGCAATATGCTTGGGACAACAGTAAATTTTCAGGCAGACAAACTTTCGAAATTAGTTACAATTTTCAACAACAGATGGCGCTGAGGCGATTTGAAAGATATAGAAGTCGTCTTTCTGGTGTAAGCGTGTGCTGTTCACAGATTGCAAGTTTGCTGTGAAAAAAATGTTTATTCCTTAGAACAATCGTACTTTAGATTTTTCCAGACTGCAGCGCCATCTGTTATTGAAAATTGTAACTAAATTCGAAAGTTTGCCTGAAAATTTATTGTTGGCCCAAGCATATTGCAACAAACGGTGTATTTCTATCGCTGCCCGTTTAGTTTTTATTGCTTTTTTTTTTCAAATATACCGGTCATTTTTGAAACACCCCGTAGGTACAGAATTAGCAATTAACACTTTTGTACATTGTTGTTGTTGTTTGCAAAGTTTAGTAGTTAATAATGTGTTTATCATCGAAACCTGTCGGTAGTTTTGGGTTTCATTTTTACTTTTTTCCAGTCAATTTCAATCTAGGATAATTTGACTTCTTTAGAGTTTTGGAAATCTCATGACCTGCTTAGGATGTGAAGCTTTAATCACATCGCCTGCTCCAATGACGGATTGGTGATCCAGATCTAATGGTGGAAGTCAAATATTATTATCTGTCTGTGAAACGATTACTTGTGTTCTTTATTACAAAGGTGTTTTTGTTTGATGGAGAAAGATGGGGATCGAGACGATTGTGGAAAACTATGATCGGTATGTAGGGCACGGGATTTTAAGCTGGGACCGTTTCATCTTCTGCATCCAGCGCGGAAGCGTCTTAAACCCCGCAGCCACACTAGCACGTGATCTTAATGCATACAGAGAAATTTTGACAGGTCATTGATCCGATCACTGCTTGCTTTGTATGTGTGTGAAGAACGCTGTGTGCCCACCCCCACCCCCTCTTTTTCCCCAAGTGATACATATTTCATGTAAAGCTATAGATCGAGAGAAAAGTAACTGGCTGTCCTATCACTTACAGTCTAACTCAGTATAACTCTTTAGAAGATCCAACCAATTTAATGGCTTCATATTAAGCTAGATTTTTATTAATGCTGTTAGTTTAAATACTAAACCATAAACTGTTTCATAACACCGACATGTCTGTCAAATGGCATCAAAGTAGACACGTCTAATTTAATCGTTTTTGATAATCCATAACGTAAACTTTTAAACGAATTTCTCCATATTTAGTATCCCATGAATTTTCAATATAATTTGGATAAGTTTTTTTCGGGGACGATGTATTCAAGTACTATCAGCTACTAGTAACATTTATCTTTATATCATTACTGCTCAGTTCGCAGTTTATTTCCACGCTCTGATAGCATTACGTTAAAATTAATATTTAAAGCCCTTAGCACGTAAGTGTATTTCTTTAATCCTAGGGAACAGGTGGGGGCAAAAACGTGTGGAGGAACACAATTTTAGGATGTAGCGGGTATGTTGAGATGAAGAGGTTAGCAAAAGATAGAAAGAGATGGACGATTACATCAGGCCAGTCGAGAATAATAATATTTTTTTTTGCTCAAGTAATTAAACAGAAATAGTGTTTGTTTCTTTATAGTTAAGGATGAACGTGGCATATCGAATATTACTCACTAAATTTGAGTTGGAATTTCAGATTCCCTTATTTCAATGCCGTCCTACATTCGACACAGTCCCAAATGAGACGTTAAACAAATCCAAAAAATCAGCCTTTTTTTAAAACATTTTCAGTGCCTTCAGTTTAGTGCAGCATTGCTTCAAACCAAATTCACCCTTTTTAACTCCTCCCTAGTTTCTATTATCACTGATTTTTGTTTGTGGTTGAAAGATTGCAGGATATAAAGCAGTGTTTCCCAACGTGGGGCCCACGCCCCACAGAGGGGCAATTTGGTTTTTTTTAGGGGGGCAATTTAGAAATTGACTTGATACAACTTTACCGCTTTCTCTTTGGGTTATTTAAAAACAATGCCAGATATGGTTACAAAATATAGCAAAAAAGCAAATTCTTAAAATGATCACACTTAATTGCCATAATAAATGTTTATTATAAATCTTTTGAATTTGAATTTTAGTATTTCATTATATGTTTTTTAATTTTACTTACTGTGTTTTATGATAATATTAAAGTGTTTTCTTTCAAAAACCATCCTATATCAGTTTCTTTAATAACAAATAACTTTTTTATTAAAAATTATGTATTGGGGCAAAAAAATGTTGAAAGTGGGACATGACCCAAAAAGATTGGGAAACACTGATATAAAGAGTAACGAAAAAATGAGACATTTGTGAAAATTATTCCGATGAATTTTCTTCGTTCGTATGACGAGGCCGTGGGGCGAAGAACTGTTATCAATTTATGAAATATTATACCTCTGAAATTGTCAAACAAAGAAAAATTTGCTACAGGAGCGAAGAAAGTGCAGAGAAGAGCCACCAAATGGTGACCAGACATTTATCAGCATGACACATAATTCGTAATAAGCGGATAGAAGCATACACTTCATATAACCAATTCATGGTCAAACAGTTTTGTCATATTTTATACTAACATATGAAAGCTTCTCGTACACATGTTAGGAACTTAACCTTAAAAGTTATGATTTTTTCAGTTAAAGTCTTCATGGCCTCCAGAAATATCGTACCAGATTACAGAAAATACTGGATATACAGGGTGTTACAAAAAGGTACGGCCAAACTTTCAGGAAACATTCCTCACACACAAACAAATAAAATATGTTATGTGGACATGTGTCCGGAAACGCTTACTTTCCATGTTAGAGCTCATTTTATTACTTCTCTTCAAATCACATTAAACATGGAATGGAAACACACAGCAACAGAACGTACCAGCGTGACTTCAAACACTTTGTTACAGGAAATGTTGAAAATGTCCTCCGTTAGCGAGGATACATACATGCACCCTCCGTCGCATGGAATCCCTGATGCGCTGATGCAGCCCTGGAGAATGGCGTATTGTATCACAGCCGTCCACAATACGAGCACGAAGAGTCTCTACATTTGGTACCGGGGTTGTGTAGACAAGGGCTTTCAAATGCCCCCATAAATGGAAGTCAAGAGGGTTGAGGTCAGGAGAGGGTACTAACATACTAACGAAACTAAAATGAGCTCTAACATGGAAAGTAAGCGTTTCCGGACACATGTCCACATAACATATTTTCTTTGTTTGTGTGTGAGGAATGTTTCCTGAAAGTTTGGCCGTACCTATATATATATATATATATAAAATCTTAGCAGTTACAACAACGAACAACATCGCATGACATTCAGCTTACGGGAAGGAATGCAAGGCTAATAAATACCCCATGCATACGCAGAAAAATTAGCGTCTGACTTGGGGATAACAATAATTTAGTTATAAGGGCTCATTTTCTTCCCAGTTGTTGCCGCTGATAGTCTGAAACGTTCTGATATTTTTAATTATAATATTTCCATCATTGTTTTTTATTAACGTATCTGAAATTTATGGTGATAAACAAATGTTTTAAAGATAAGAAAGTCAACAATTAAAGAAATACGTTTATGTCGTATAACTACAAATTGACAGATACATAGGTTTTCTTATTAATAGTTGCAATTGAAAGTACGATTTTAGCTGTGTGCATCCTGCTGCTTTATGTATGAGAGCTGCATACAACGTCTAATATTACCGGTTTGGAAATGGATCTGCAGTGTAACTTAATTCAGGTTTCTCTATATCACGGCCCTCGGAAACTTTCTCATGTTTCAAGGCCTCATCTTCTACATTGACAAAATGACAATTGCAATGACTAACTAGTATACTCATATTACAACATACTATAACATTGCAGTTTATCTGGCTCCATAATGTGTTTCTGCATTAGCATGAGGTCTTTCACAACTGGTTTTTACTTTAGTCAAAGATTTCCCTCAGCAACTTATTTGATTCGTGTAGACCTGAGTGAAATGATTAGCAAATAACTTACCATTCAACGTCTTTAAATATGCTAAATGTCGTTCTAATTGTTTTGATAACAACATGTGGACTAACTAAAAACGAATAATGACTGGAATGGAATGAATTGCAAGATTATATAGTTAAGATATTTGGTTCATATTCTCATTTCTTTCAAGTACTGGCATACTTCATTTCGTTTAAATTAGATAGTAACAATTCGTGGGGAATGCTGGTAGGGATTGGCATATCAGCAGGCGAGGAAAGAAATTAATAACTAAGCGACAGAAACAGTTGTATGGCGTCTGCTCGAATCAAATGGGGCTTTTAGGGTTGGTGCTGCTATGGCATTTTCAATTGAAAGTTTGCGTCGTATCGGTCACAATCATTGATAATCCAAGTAACATCATGCACATACGAGAAATGCCTCAATAGTGCGCCATACTCAAAAAAATTGACAAGAATCATTTCTCTACGTATCTTGATTGTAAGTTTGTTTTCGAATGTGTGTTGAGACTTCAATAGGTTCTTCGTTCATATAGATAGTTTTTGTTTTGAGTATAATTGCAGCTGTCCACTCTGTTGGCTGCTGTTCATACTTTGTTACTTGGAATATTTAAAAAAGAGAGAAAAATGGAGCAATGAATCTTTACCTATCTTTGAAAGCAGGATTTAATTAATAGATGTGTGCTCACTGTCGCATAAGGGGCATCATGGTGCCGCAACCAACATAGCCAACGGATCATGTGGTCAGAATAGAGTGTAGTATAATCGTTGAGCACACTACGTGTGACTGCTGCTGCAGTCTGATAGAGTTGAATTTTATTAGTTGGCGTTTTAAAATCGAAGCAAGCAATTTTTGTCACAAAGGAGAAATGTAACGAACAATAAATCACGAACTTTATTGTTCATTGTGTTAAACGTATTCCACACAGGACAACTTACATAAAACTGGCCACAGAGCATTGGACATACCAAACTGCTTAAGTAATTATTTGTTATAGAATCCTACATTAATTCCGTTGTCAACTTCCCCTTTTCTCAATTAATATAAAGCCTACAGCGACGAGAAAGGTACCAGTTGCTAGAATTTTTTACTGATTTCTAATATAGCACATTCATTGTTCGTTAAAACACATTATTTGTTTAAAATTTAAGATCAAAGTGGGTTCATGCACGGGCGGGACAGAGTTTACCTCACTGTAACGCCTGCGTTGGCGAGACGCAACACGCCGCGCACAGCAGTAACTTTCGTGACGGCCGTTTCAGGGGTTAACAGGATTTCCCACTGAAAGTTGCCTCTGCAATGACTATCAACAATCACTAGGAACAAACGCTTCAAAGAGCCGGGTATACACCAAATAGTGTATTTACTCATGGACTCTATATAACCTACTCAAACAACATTTTTTGTATTACTTACCGAAAATGACAAACAAAAAATTTAAAATTATTGCAGTCTAACATCAAATATTATATACCAACTAATATTGTAAATTTTATACACACTACGCCTTGTATTTAATCTCAACAAACCACTAAAAGGACTTTTTATTTTTACGGGAAGGAGAAGAACTTTGTATGAGTGAAAGTTTCGATTTATTATAATTATTTCAATGCAACTTAGAGTGAAAGATGTACGGTTGCTTTAGAACCTTGATTTCGGAAAGATTCGGGTTCTATTCCCGTTCCGGCCATTCCAGATTTTGTTATTCCATGGTATTCCCAAAACCATTCCAGGCGAATGCGGATTGCGCCTTGATGTATGTTATCGATTCCCTTTCTGTTCATTGTCAGGGAACCTGCCTAGTCCTAATAGCCTTGCTCTAATGGCCTCGCTAAAATGTCATAAAAAAGATGTTTTTGATGTGAGAATGACAGCTAAGTACTATGTCAGCGCTCATTAAAATATTTTAGTTCCTTAGAAACCTTTTTTTTAAGTATAAAGAATTTTTTTATTGCAGGTACTAGGAGTAAAGTAGGAGGAGAGCCAAACAAGAAAATTTTAGAAATCGTGAAGATGGCACGATTTACACTACGGTACAAATATAATTTACACGAAACTGAACTTTTAGCCTAACATCAGTCAGCAATTTGGAAGCATTTGTTATTAATTTTATTTTGCTTCGTGGATTTGTTAGCGTTGGGATCTAATGACCTCGACGTAGACAAGCCGTAAATCCTTAATAAAGAATGGTGGCGCTTTACCACGCTGGGACCATGGGAGCGTCCGTAAATCACGTAGCTCCATTTTGGCCTCCCCCCCCCCCACGTAGCCCTACGTGGCTTTTGCCTATACCCCTCCTTCCTGTAGCACGTTACTTTTTTTCCTTTTGATTCCAGAAGACATTTTGTACTGTTTTCTCCTGTCAGACTATCGTAAATTACTTACGGAAATAATTAAATTACGGAAACAAATATTCACGTTCTGTTCCTCATTTTAGCTGTGAAAAGGAAAGCTATGTGGCCTGGCATGGAAACGCCCCCTCCCCCCCCCACGTAGCCCAGCGTAGCCTACCAGCCCCCCCCCCCCCTTGAACCGAGGTACGTAGTTTCTGCACGCTCCCCATCTGCTGGGCACTATCTTAGAATAATAGTTGATAAGACGTTACACTTCAGAAACAATTTCAGCTGTCAAGAACGCTTCATATTTTTTCCTAGCAGTTCCACCGAATATTTGCACCTAACTCATTGGAGAAATGCAGATGGATTGTAATTGCTTGCCAAGAAACGGATACGAAATCGAACGTCGATAGTGTCGTATTTGTATACCGTATAAAAATAAAATGTACGTGCGTTATTGCAAGTAGTTCCTCCGAAAATCTCACTTCTATCTTTTCGAGGGTTCATTATCGTGAACTAGACATCTATCGTTGACCTCAGTCATAAGATATTGACGAATGCATATTTTTATCATACTTCAGGAGTAATTACTTCTGGAGGGACTTAAGTTAACGGCCTTGAACTTGTACCACAAGCACGAAAATATAATCAGTCGGACGCTATATCAGTGACTAGCCGGTTACGAAATTTCTATGTGTTTATCGCCCTCACTAAACGTAACAGAGTGATTGATAGGGCCATAGACATAACGCAGAAAATATCAAAACGCTTTTAGATGATCCCAACACGTTGTGACAGCCGTCAAACCCCGACTTTAAATGAAATTATATTTTATGAATTATTTGTAGCAAGCTAGGGGTTGAGGAAATATGATTTTGTATATTTGTCTTGAAATTTATTTTAAATCGGTGTATATGAACTTTGTTTTATGAAAAGAAATTATGTACATACTATTTAATATGTTCAAGGACAGAAATATGCAAGAAAAATTGATTAAATGTTTGTAATTCCAAGTATTAAGATGAGCTACGATTTTTAGAGGACAATTTACGACAGTTTAAACTGATATATGTGGATAATTCTGTGTGTAAATATCTCAGATTTTCGTTTTTGTGCATTTTGTAAGTATTGTAATTGATTTTGATTGGTTTTAATATGTTTTTAATTATTTAAGTATTGTTATAGTTCCAGAAAAATCTGTCGGAAGCCTTTGTAGTATTTTTAAATTTTCTATGAAATTTGTATAAGCGATCGACAGAGACGAGTTTTGAAACAGTTTTACGCGAACAGTATAGGTACAGATACAAGTTTTATGTTTGCAGAGAGTCTTGTAATCCTTGTGAGAGTGTATGACAGTATTGTCTTTGAAAGCAGTATCGAGTGTAATCGCTGGAGCTTGTGTTAACCTATGCAACCAGTATCTTTGGAGTCTGATGTATTCTAGAAATAAACAAAGTTAAATCTGTATCTTGGACTAATTATTTTCATTATAATAAACCACGAGAAACCTAACAACGTGACTAAGCTGAACTTTCAGAATCCAAATCTTACATCATTTCCGTGCTTTCTCCATTTTAAGGTACCCAGGCAAAGCATAAATTTGTTCTAGGGAAAAGATAGGCCTAACTGTTTTCATTTCCCCGATACCTGCAGCGCTACCTCTAAATTAACACGTTTAACCGATGTTTTAGTTATTCACCACTAAAAAATTTGTTTCACTCAAGGGTATGGTTTTTTGAAAGATAACAGTATTTTCTGTATCTTTTTAGACATTTAACATTGTAATAAAGAGTTAAAATTAAATTTTGTGAAGCGATGAGTCGCAAAAACTTTTTCAAGATTCGAAAAAGGATACAGGAAACTTGTACAGGCAGCATTGAAGACGACACGTGCCCGAGTGTGTCAAAGTCAATTATATACGAATACGGTGTAGAAAGTAACTTAATTGTGGGTGAAACTCGTTGGGGAACTCGCTGGATCCAATGAACAATGCACATTCGCAGAAGATCGCCATGATTTATGCCACACTTATTGATGATAAATAAGAAAGATGGCAGAGTGGATCATTGCAAGGAGATGCATAAACTGCTGTTAATGATACTGATTTCCGGGAAAAACAAATTGAAATGCAGGATCAAAACATGGGCTTAACGTTTTCTTGCAAAGGCATTATTAACGACAAACATGTTTCCACAGGTCAGGCACTAATAGCGATATGGATATGTTACGCTTAAAAATAGAAAACTCTCATTGAGCGAAAAAAACGAACACATCGCGTTCTGGTTTCTTTAAAACAGCTGCAACACGTTATTCGCATTATGGCACTTACAAAAAACAGCCAGGACGCGTTGCGGGGTACTCAAAGGTTTTTTTTTTTTTTGCCTTGTAACGCGACGAGTAAGAAGAATCATATATATTAAATGCACCCTGGACCATTTCGTCGTGAACACAAAAAGTTAGATACGTAAGCCACAACGTGATGTGGCCGTTTTCAAGGAGCCAGAACGCATTCAGGTGGTTTTCGGTCTTTGAGCGTAACAGATACACTAAATTGTTCGTGGGCAGAAATAATGTGCAGGCAACTACGGGTCCCGACCATCGTTGCGTTGCGTTATAAACGTGCCCCGTGACTAAAAGTGAAAATTATATTTGTGCTTTGACATTAGCCCAGTTTTCATGAAGAGGCTCGACCTAACCTCAGGTTATTTCTGAAATTAAAATTGTTCATTGAATTAACACTTCGTTACGAATAAGCTTATACTTTACTGAAATTTTAGTGCTTTGAATTATGTATATTTGTTTTGACGAACGTTTCGTTTGAAGCGTGGACCTAAAACCGTTGGGAACACCAAAGAGAATAAAATGGAACGCCGAGAGCGTGACTAGAGAGCAGTATCTTTGGAGGAGCGAACAGACGAAGTGGTGCCATGTGTGTGCTAGCCGCGATGTTAACGCTCCAAGATTCAGTTAGATTTTAGAAGAATGGCACTGTGACGTCACATAAACGTGGCAGTTTTGAAACTTTTACTACACCTTTTCGAATATTGCTTTTTATTTACTTTGGTTCTTACATTTATTTTACGATACGGCAAGGAATTTGGAAAAAGAGGAAGGGAAATTGAAATGAAAAAGTATTATTATGTGAGATGTGGTAGAAGGAGAAAGTATTGATTTTATATCTAAGTATTCAAGTTAATAAAGTGAACTTGTGTGATTATCGAGGCAACCTGTAACTGAGTTGTGTTAATTTCTGTAAGATATAGTGTCGTAGAATAATGCAAACTGGCCGTTAGTGACGATATACGACTAAAGTCTTATGGCTTAGGTGGCAAGAAGTACAGCCGAAAATCTTATACAGAGAACCTGAAACAAGCAGCATTACAATTGTTTTCAGAATATTTTGAATCATTAATAGCAAATATTAAAGTTCATTTGACATTAGTCACCACCGAACACGGAAGAGTTGTCGATTAATGGAGGACAGAGGTGGGGGTGTTCTTCCTCGGGTTCCGCTTGCACATATGCCAAGCAACAGGCGCTAGACGAACAAAGGCGGATTTGCTGAATTAGCGTCATCTGCAGATGTCTTCCGCACCCGGCCATGCCATCTGGAGACCGGCGATATATTGGCGGGCAGCTGAGCAGAGCTCCTTGCTAGGTCTAATCTGTGGCGCAGATTCTGGGCCACGCAAGTGGCTCCAGACACAGCTGCGCCTGCCAATTTATCACTCTCCTCTCCGTCACTATCGCTACCAGTACAATACGACAAGCGATGGTTATATAGTATAAGTAATCAACTGTACTGGATCTCACTAAAAATGTACCAGATACTGGACTTGATGTATATCACTCGATAAAAAAAATTCTTAGAATATTTAAATTATTTTCAGTTTTTAAAACGGTAAAACGAGGCAATCATCAGTCGTAAAATACATCGTCACCATCAGTGTGCAAAATGCAAGCAATATAAGTAAATGTCTTTTAGCTTTTACGCTCGCGATTGCTGAGAGTTCTAATAATATATTTTGATGACAGGCACAGTCAAGTGGTCTTCTTTGTACACAGTCATGGTAAACACTTCGAAAACGAGAAATAAGTTAGCTAGCTTCAAGAAATAAACAATATTAAAAAGTTAGATATTTACAAAGTGGTTTGGAACAATTGAGTTTACTGATACATTTTTTTAAATATTATTAACTGCTGGACCTAGTATTAAGATGATATTAGGTGAAATCAGCGACGGTTAATTCAAAAGATTATGGCTGAATTCCTTCATCTTCCTAGCTCTTCATCCTACACCATCTCCGATGACCTCGACGTCGTTGAGGAGTAAAAAAAAAAAAAAGATGTTTTGATTATGGCTTTACGCCTTGTCGACGTCATTAAAGGCAGGAAAGGAATGGGAGTAAGGTACGCGAAGGAATTCGGCCTTGGACTTTTAAAGGAATCAAACCGGTATTCGTTTTGAGTGATTTGGGTAAACCATGGTAAAGTCAAATCTAGATTCGAACGCGCGTCCCCCCGAATACGAAAAAAGATGATATGTACCTCATTTTTCTCCTGGGGACTTTGGAAGTGTAATGTTCGAAGCTCCATCAAAATTCAGTTTTAGCGTTAAACCGAGCGTGGTGGTGTAACGGTTAGCGTTCTGGCCTCGCATTCGGGAGGACGGCGGTTCGAATCCCCGTCCGGGCGTCCAGATTTGGGTTTTCCATGGTTTCACAAATCACTCCAGGCAAATGCCGGGATGCTTCCTTCAAAAAGGCCATGGCCGAATTCTTTCCCATTCCTTGCCCCCCATCCTTTACCATCTCTAGGAAGACCTCGCTGTTAAGAGACGTTAAGCAGATAAAAAAAATAGTGTTAATTGTAGTCGGATAAACAGAGACATAAATTTTCAAAAACAGTAGATTTTATCTCTATAGCTAAATCATAGCGTCCCCAACTAATTTTTCAAAATATCTTTAATGTAGAGACTATTTCACTTTTCCCGTTTTATTGTGTGCGTAGATTCGTCTCTTCAATAGCACATTATTCCCCCAATGCAAATTAACTGACATTGTAGGCACATATCTAGAACGGAATGATAGGTCCAGTGTATTGGTATCTGATTGTCATTGATTGGAAACAAGTCATGTGATCGGTAATTACCAGCAAAGTACCATCCACTGGAGTGTTCTGGAACACAATAATGATGCCGAGAATATCGTTCCATATATGACCGAATGTTTGTTGGAGCAATTGAGCCTGATGGATTTTGTTTACGAAAGTGTTTTTATTGATACGGCAACAACGCCGTGCTCTCAAGTCGCTTGTACAGAGCAGTATTCATCTTCAAGTACGAGTGGCATTCGGTTTGTGAGTACAGCATTAGCATGTCAGCAGATAGCCACGAGCAGCCTCAGTGAAAAACATGCTCGGACCTCGAGTGCTCTAAATACCACTGGGGCTGGCATGTAAGGCCGGATGAAGGAATGTAGCACAACCAACTGGAGTGTTGAATATATTAACTCGCTATTGTGGAGTTACATTTATTAAAATCCTATAACTTTCGCTGATGTACCTATTTGAAGAAACATGCAAACGTATTTCGGTAGAGTGTCTGAATAAATCAAATGTTATGACTGGGATGCTCATTAAGTAGCGTCCATAAACTACGTGGCCACGTTTTTTTTCAAAAAAATCCGAACCCCCCCCCCTCTGGTGAGACTTTGTGAGATTTGGTCCCCCCCCCCTGTAAAATGACGTGAGATTTTGACAGAGACTCCCCTCTACGAATGGACCTCGCAACTTTTTGAGACCTTTTTTTTTTAGGTCTCATGCCCCCTAAAGTCGATTTTTACCCCTCTAAAATCAACTTTCGCGTCATTTGTAGACTTTTTTTAGCTCTACCATTCTACAAGAATTTCAAAACCTCACGTGAGATTTCCGTTGGTTCCCCCCCCCCCCTATTTCACCTCACGTAGTTAACGGAGGCCCCCCTACGCTGGGCTACGTGGGAAAAGGGGGGGGAGGAGTTTCAGAGCCAAGCAACGTAGCTTTTCATTAATATTAATACAAAATAAGGTACAGAACACACAACAGCAAGGGAATATTTATTTCCGTCATTTAATTATCTCCGTATGAAATTTACGATAGTCTGACAGGAGAAAACAGTACAAAATGTCTTCTGGAACCAATAGAGAAAGAAGCTACGTAATACGCGGCGAGGGGGGGAGGGGGGGGGGAATCTAGGCAAAAGCTACGTCAGGCTACATGGGAGGAGGGGGGTTTCAGGTGGCCAAAATGGAGCTAAGTAATTTATGGATGCTCTCTTATAAACGAAGCGAATCGCGATAGACAAGCATCAGTTAAAAATACGGTGGGCTGAATAGAGATAAAGTTTCCAGTTCGGTAAGAGAACATTACACCTTCAAGGCAACAATTAACGATCAAGATGGCGTCCAGATGTTTTTTGTTCAGCTCCTGAAAGCAACCTTTTGGTGTTGACAGCGGTTCTTTCTGCTAACAATGCACTCAGAATCGCTGAGCTTTTCACGGAGCCACCAGCCTGACGAAAATAAAACGTTTGCGCAAAGCGTAGCTTTAAACGTTTCTTGCTGATGTTTAAACAAAAAAGCTGACCAGATCAAAAGGCGTTAAACTTTCATAGTCTCCGTCTATCTCTTTATCTTTCTCGGTTTTTGAACAAATAATTTAACTCGGGTTTTTAAATGTTGTGTTTCTTTGTAATGAAAAGCAGTGTATATTTAATTGCTTAGTGCTCTACGCTTTGTCGATGTCAAGGTCACGATAGGCGATAAAGCACCGGAATTAGGAACGGGAAAGAATTACGCCATGGATTTTTGAAGAAACCATTCCATCGTTCGGCTGGAGTGATTATTGATAGCCATGGAAAACCTGAATCTGAGTTGCCGAAAGAACATTTGAATCCGCTGCGAACTCAGTCTTTGCTCTGTAATATAAGTTTCGATAAGGGAAGAACGTTTGAAGCTTTACTACAACTTACTAAATACGGGCTTAGTCTAACACTAGAAATTCGTTGTTACCTTTTTTGTGGAAATACGCTTACTTTCAATACATAGAAACGACATGTTTCCTTTTTAATTTTCCCATTCATAATCGTACAGAATTTTGAGTTTAAGATTTCAGTGCGTGTTACAAAGCCCATTTTGATTATTTTGTTTGTGCAAAATTTTGTTATTACTGTGATTCAGCACAAGTCAACCCATTCACATAATATTAAAAGTTGCCTGATCTCTAACTACAGTTCGATAATTGGTATGTTGATTAAAGCTATGCCTTTTGCACTTTTGTTGTGACGGTTTCCCTGATAACTGGATTAAGGTTCGATTAATTAATTACGTCTAACAGAACTACTGAGACATATTGCGTAACAATGACTAAACAAAAGGTATGTTTACATTGATGCTCAGCGGGCAAGAGATTAAGATTTTTCAGAGTAAACCGTTGTGAGTGAAATTTCGTATTTATATAATTTTTAACGAAGTTTTATGTGATCAGAGTTTAGCTGCTCTTTTACGAGCGGTCTGGTTAATGCGTCTGATTTGAGACCGAAAGGTTCTCGGTTCGAATCCAGCATGGATTTTCAGATGCACTTAACTCGACCTTCATCTCTGGCACAGTTTGGTATTTAATGTGAAATACACCAAAACAATTCTGCTCTTCTGATACCAATTTAAGCTGTATGTTCTGTACACCCCATAGGATTGACGGGATAGGTTAGCTAGACACGGCAAGGGGCGTATTGTGCAGCGAATCGAAAAACCCCTCACTGACGACGAAAGGGATTTCATGGCCAACAACTCCATACGATGATTTCATTTTTTTATTAATAGGGTTTTTATAATTTCGGTTTACAAATCGTAGCAATTTAAAGGCCATTTTTTTACCACAGGAACAGTCTGGTCTTTAAATGAATCCCACAAGTAGAAAGCCCGTACTCGCTGCAATCATCAACCAATTCCTGTGATGGGCGAAGTAAATAACCAGGAATGCTCTCCGCGGCGATGTTCCCGTGGGAGAATTGTTGGCGCGGGGAAGAGAGGGGAGTAGTCGAACGTCCTCCATATTCAATATTCGTCTGCAAATATGAACCTCTGTGGCTGTGATACATACTACAGACGCAGGTCGCCATCCTTTGTGGAGCCGTGCGCTTGCTCGCGTACGTCAACGAATAAAGTTCTGGGTTTAGCGCCTAGTGCCCATTAGGAGTATGACAGACCATGCAAGGTATAACAGAGGATAATACTGAGGAAATGTGAATATATCGATCCTTATAAAATAAATGCCTTGTAAAATACGTGTATGTGCCAATACTTTACTTCCACGCGTCAAATATTGCAACAGCACCTCTCAAACCTGTACGACACTGAGAATCTGGTAATACCTTATCTTCAAAACTGATTGATGATGATCAAGTGACCCACCATTTACTTTTTCAATGCAGGGAAGCACTCGTGCACAGAATTTTACCTAATATAGATATGCATTTACAAGCACAAAGCCATCAGACGGTTATAAGAAGTCAAACGACAATTAAGTTTCATCGATGATTTTCCCGCTGTTTTGACCTTATTAATGCGTTTGAATTTTGCTTTTCTTCTAATAGTAAAGTATAAATGTTTGTACTGTAGTTTTTTGTGTATCGTCACGGGTCTAGAATAGTTCCCGTTTTTAAGGTTAAAGATTATGACAGATTGACCTGACCTGACCAAATACGAACTTGACTTGTAATTCACCCGTAGGGTGAAAAAAATCTTTTGAGCTTGAAGAACTCATAAGAATTAATAGACGTATAAAAAGGGACAGAGACGATCACGCTGTAGTATAATTAATTGTTTCAAAGGTCGTGGTTGGTAGATTCGAATTTGCTGAAATACAAACAACTTGTATTTAACCCTACAAGTTCACTCTGCAAACTTTGAAGGATTTCTGTTTAAAGGGAGTGCACAATTTCTTAGAAAGCATCGCTTTTTTAAAAAAATTGTGGCCGGGTAAATATTTATAATGTAATCTTTGGTCACAGTGTCTGTAACGGCCAGAGATCTTAATATAGATTCCAGATTATTAAACAGTTGAGCAACTCCGACGAAATGAATTGTCAGAATACTCGATTCGGTAACATATTTGGTCTGATATCCACTTTAAATAACCTACTAACTCACGTACAGCGAACACGAATAAAGACCAGTGATCAGTAAAATGCGTAAAAACCAAGTAAACCGTAATGTATAAACTTTGGTCAAGCAGCAACATCAGCGAAAGTTTTAATTAAATTGAAATTTAACTTAGGCCGGAATGAAAATTGGCATTCATGATTACAGCAAAGACCATGAGTAATTTACGATTTTCAATTTTTTTTTTATGTTGCTTTCATAAGCGACTTGTTACTGAAAAGCAGTTCAACGTTTTTTCAGCACTAAAGTTTATCGATTTGTTTTAACTATGAAATGTTACAAAAAGCAAACTTAATTAATGTTTTATGGCAATTAATTTTGTAGAAGTTGCTTACCTATTAAATTGTGGACATAACCTCGAATTTCTTCTAATGATATCTCTAATCACTGTTAATTTGCTAGTGATGGCTGGAACGTGACGTCACCATTCTCCACCCAATAGCTATTGAGGTGAGTGAGTGAGCTTAGAAAATTATAAAGTACACTAGTGTAAGCCCGTGACCATTTTTTTCGTATCGTCACGGGTCTAGAATAGTTTTAGTTTTTAGGATGAAAGGTTATGACAGGTTGACCTGATTTAACCAAATATAAACTTGACCTGTGTTTCAGGGTGAATAAAATCTCTGAGCTTAAAGAACTCAGAAGCATTAATAGAGGTAGGTATTAAACACGAACAGGGACGATAGTGCAATGGTATAATTGCTTAAACACAAACTTGACTTGTATTTGACCCTTAAAGTTCACTCTTTGCTTCGAAAGCATCACATTGTTTTTATTGTTACTGGGAAAACACATGTAATAATTAGTCATAGTATCTGTAACGGCCAGAGAACTAAATACACATTCCATATCATTAAACTGTTGAGCACTCCGAAGAAATGAATTACCAGAATAGTTGATTCGGTAACATATATAGTCTGATGTCCACTTAAAATCTACATCTACATCTACATATATACTCTGCAATTCACAAAATTGTGGGTGGCAGAGGGTGCTCAGCACCAAAGCTTATCTCTTTGCTGAGCATTCCAATCCCTAATGGTACGAGGGAAAAAAGAATTCATATAAGAATCAGTCCGGCACCTTATTTCTCTAATTTTATCTTTCCTGTCCTTCCGACTCAAATAGGTTGGTGGAAGAAGTATTTCACTACACTCATGAGTGAAAGTTGGAGTACGCATGTTTTCCAATAAGTTTAAACGAAACGTGTGTCGTCTATCTACCAGAGACTCCCAACCTAATCTACTAATCAGTTCTGTGACGCTTTCATAAGGACTGTAGCAAGCGGTCACGAATCGAGCGGCTCTTCTCTGTACTTTCTCTATACTTGCGATCAATCCCTTACGAAACGGGTCCCAAATGACACAACAATAATCCAAATGTGGACGCACAAGAGATTTGTACGCTATCTCCTTTGTTTGTTCATTACAATTTTTCAAGATTCTACCTATGAATCGCAGCCTAGAATTTGCTCTACCTACTAAAGAATTAATGTGTATGTCCCATTTCATGTTCCTTTGTACTGTTACTCCCAAATATTTAATAGAATCGACCATATCAATAAATGTATTGTTTAACTCGTATTTCTGAACAATCGGATTCTTTTTGTTAGTTATGCTCATTGTCTTGCACTTTTTACAGTTTAGAGTCTTCGTTCTTACAGTTTAGAGTAAGTTGCCACTCAGCGCACCAAGCCAAAATAACATCCAGATCGCGCTGAATTTCTAAGCAATCGGCCAAAGTTCTTACTTCCCTATAAATAACCGCATCATCAGCAAACAATCTAAAAAGGCTTTTCACTTTGTCTCCGAGATCGTTTATAAAAATCTAATAACCTAATAACTCACGTACAACGAACATGAAGAAAGACCACTAACGAAAGTTGTCAGTAAAATACCTAAAAAGCAAATAGCCTAAAGCATAAACTTTGGTCAGCGACAACATTAGTGAAAGTTTTAATTAAATTGAAATTGATCATATGCCGGAACGACAATTGGCATTCGTGGTTACAACAGAGACAATGAGTAATTTATAATTTTAATATTTTTAAAAAATTTTTTAAGGTTTTTTTTTTAAGTTGCTTTCATTAGCAACATGTTATTGAAAAGCAGATCCTCGTTTTTTAAAATGTAAAGTTTATCAGTATTTTTTTAACTATGAAACGCTACGAAAAGCAAACTTAATGAATGTATTATGGGGATTAATTTGGTAGCAGTTGTTCAGCTATTAAGTTTTGGACATACTCATGAATTTATTCTCATTATTTCTCTGGTCGCTGTTTAGCGAGCGAAGGCTGACATGTGACAACCGTTCTCCAGCCGTTCTCCAGCCAGTGAATGAGTGAGCTTATGAAATTATATAGTAGATAGATTCTGTTCCAAAAATAAACAATAAACAATAAAATCGTTAAAAGAGAAACAGAACTACTTATTATATAGATATAAACTTTTGGCGCAACTTATTTAATTACTCCGTTAAAACTTTTAATTGTTCCCTTATGACTTAACGCCTTGTCGTCGTCGAGTTCATCAGAAGCGGGAAAGGACCGTGGCTAAGGAACGGGAAGGAACTTCGCAATGGCCTTTTGAAGGAACCAACCGGAAATTCGTCTGGAGTGATCTGGGGAAACCATGGAAACCCCAAATTTGGATGGTCAGATTCGAATCCGCGTCCTCCCGAATGCGAGGCCAGAGCGTTGCAACTCGCCCACCAAACTCTGTAACGTTTGATTGTTACAGTTATGCTGTTTTTTTTTTTTTTTTTTTTTTTTTTAAATGGCATTCGGCTACTGGGCCATACAACCAGCTCAATGTGATTTTTTGCTATCAAGTATTGACACACGGAGAAGACATTCACAGACACAACACTAAACACCCATGCCCTCGGCCGGACTCAAACCGGCGACCTTCGGTGCGCTAAGCTAGCACTCTAGCCCCTACGCTACCGAGGCCGTTTTACGCTGTTGATACGCCTAACAAACAGCCTCGGCGCGCCGGTAGATGGCGCAGTCGGTGTAAGCGGTCAAGCATCTCGCCTTGAACCGTCCAGTCTGAAGCAAGTGTATGGACATGGTAATTTTCTAAACTACATCGTGCGGGCACGAACTCATATCGAGTAACCGCAGAACATTCCCTTGTACGCGCTCAAGCTTCGCACAGCAAATACAATTTTCGTATCTAATAACTCTGCTTCTATTTAAAATATGTACGCTTAGTAATATATCTATTTAATAAAATGCATATGCAGTACAGAAAGCATTCTTACGTTACAATAATATATCAGAAAACGTCGAACCTAATCAGAAAATTATATAGCGAGATTCGTTGTACATTATCTACTTGAAACTGAATACAAACAGTATATTATTTTTAACAATAATCACGTACAAATGTTGTAAGTTGGTTATGTTGTGTTTGGTACAGTGGAATTATTATCTAACTTATAATCTACTTACATTTTGTGGTCTATTGCATTTCTTTTAGCTCCATTCTCAGCATCAGTGCTTTTTCATTTTTGGTGAGAAGTTTCTTCATTATTAATTTTTTTTTTTTCCCCCGCCTCGTCGACGGCTAAGGTCATTAGAGGCGGGATGGGTGAAGTGACTGGGTACAAGGATCGGGAAGGAATTCGGCTATGGCCTTTTTGAAGGAAGCATCCGGGAATTCGCCTGGAGTAATCATTATTCAGATGGTGCCCTTATCACAACACTGCACTTTATTGCACTGCACTATGCGTTTTTTCTTGTGAATGGCCGTTCTGCTTTGTTTACTATCGAGTCTGTGTCGTTATGCGGTGTTGTTTTTGTTTTATTCAGTCTTCCATTTGTTAGGCATTTTTTTTTTCAAATGTAAACGATTGTAACTAGTTTTTTGCGGTTTTGTGTGTCCTTGTATATTGTTGTTGTTTTGCCTGTGTCGATGTTTTTTTATTATTTTTTATTTTTAAATATTATTTCCTCTTTCTTTATCGATACATTATGTAAGGAAGATGGGAACGAATTCGCTAAAAACTTCTTGTCACTGCCGTTTGGATATTTTCGAAGAAGCATTCTACCAGTAAAATTTTATTATTAAAAAATATAAAACAATCTTCGGGGCAGGTATCTACTGACTGTGGAGCGTAACTGATCACACTCAAACATTTCTTTGCAAGCACCTCCGTGTGATTTGTTGCAGTGGAGTCAAGAAGATACGGAACCCAGTGGGTGAACTTTAATGGTCCAGCCTGCATTCGACAGCCATCCTGCTTTCAGTTTTCCATGGTTTTCTGAAATCGCTCCAGGCGACTGCCGGAATTGTTCCTTTAAAAAGCAACGACCAAATTCCTTCCCGTTCATTGTTCTCAGTCCTCTACCACCTTTAACGGCCTCTCGTTCAGGAGGAGTAGAGCCTGAAGAAATGAAGTGAACAAGATACAAATTGCCTGGGAGTTGTACGAAGGCGAGAAATGGCATTTCTTTTTCAATTTGCTTTCCATAACATTCCGATATAAGTTTCAAGACACAGATTGTCCATGAGAAACAAATTTATGACAAAATAATTCCCTTACTGTCCCAGAAATATACAAAAGTTTTCAAGACGAAGTATTTTGTTTTTTAGGAAACTTGGTGACTTCCGTTCAGCATTTTAACATTTATTCTGTGGAATGATAATTAAAACGGCAAGTTTCATCCTCTGCAATGATTGATTTCAACAACCTATCATTCCCACAACCATTTTTAAGGATATCTTACATTTTATTCATAACATAATTAACGTGGATTAGTTCTGGAGCCACATTTTTTTTCCCTTATGTTCACTTAGAATCTCCACCCACCGATACTAAATTCATTACACTCACAGTCACGTAACGATTTTTTAGTTCCTCACTTTCCTTCGTACCGAGCGTGGTGCGTGAGCGGTAACGCTCTGCCTAGCATTCGGGAGGAAGCGGTTTCGAATCTCCATTCAGGCATCCAAATTTGGGTTTTCCATGGTTTCTCCAAATTACTCCAGGTGAATGCCGGGACGGTTCCTTCAAAACGCCACGGCTGAATTCCTTGTCCCCAGTTCTTTCCAGCCTCTAATAATCTCGACATAGATGAGGCGTAAATCCATAAGAAAATAAAATCTTTCTTTTGCAAAGAGATCGTTAGACCGAAAACAAGAATTTTAGATGTCACATCGAAATTTATTATTTCGTCGACGACGTTGAATATGTGACGCAGATAATACCGTTATCTCCATTCACTTATCGATTCCCCAATGTCAATTGTACTTTTCCGGAGTTTATTACGGTTCTGTTATCCTTCCCGCCTTAATGTGACAACACATCGCGCTGTGTATACAACGTAGTGCCGTATTGAGGTGTTTAGAGACTGTAGGTGAAAGTTATTCTTGTGGATGGAATACCTAGCCGTTTTGTCCAAGCCAAAATAAAATCAACTTCATTATTTGGTTCAAATTCGTGTGGTCTGATGAAATCATACAACATAGTGAAAAGTGCTTATAATTTTCTAGCCCTTTGCAGAATATTCTACAAAATTTCGACATCTTGGAGTAAACATTTATTTCGTTAACGTGTAAAAAAATGGATGAGGTGTACGATTAACACAGAAGGAAAATATTTTCGCTGTGATCAAACAAAATCAGGACATTCATGAACACTCGATGGTAAAGTTAATTGAGGATTTCCCCGCCCACAGAACAGTAAAATTGGGGGGGGGGGGTGTATCTGAATTTAAAAGGCATAATAAGAGTATCAGGGGCAGTTAGAAAACGTGGACAAAAGTCGTGAGCTGGTGATGACAAAAAGAACGTTAAATTGTCGCCATACTGAACATATATGACGCACTCTGTTAGTGTACTTGAACATGACGAAGATTTTCACCCATTGGGTACAGAAACTTCTGACAGTAGATTAAAGGTCAACGAGGAGACATGGGTCTGCAGAAATCTGACATTCTTTGACGCCAATCCAGTAGATTTTGTTGAACGATCTAAGACTACATATGAGACTTGGGCTCATTACCGCAGAATTAATCCAGGTTTTAATACAGTGGACGCCATTTATACCCCTCCAAACAAGGGCAAGGTTTCTCCCCTTTCAGGTAAAGTGATCGTGTCAGTTTTTTCAGTTTCTGAGCGTGTAGTACTTCTAGATTTCTTGAGAAAGGGTGAAACTACAATGGGGGCATTTTACTAACCGAGTGATTATAAATGGAAAGAGAAGAGTAAAGTTGTAAAATAACGTCCTGTTTAGTCAGGGTTATACTTCCAATTATAAGTACCTCATTTTCATAGCTGCAATTTATAGGTTTCAGTAGATAGCACAACTCACCTGTTTTCCAGGTCTGATTCCCCCACATTTCGATATCCTCCCAAACTTTAAAGATTTTTTGCTCGGCACCGATTTCAAGTCAGAGAATGACGTCATATGTGCTGTCAGCTCCTATTTTGACTCCCACGTCTTTATATGCGGATGACATAAGAGAACTGGAAAGTTGTTGGCGGAAATATGAAGAGTTCACAGGGGACTATGTTGTAAAACTGATGAGACGATTCTTGTTCAGTACTGAGGAACTAAGTACCAGGCGTCTGACTTATGATCTTTTTAACACAAATAATTACGCATAAATGCCGACCACTGAATAAACTGTACAACTTCCCGATATACCGCTAGGTGTTTTTATATGGTCACGGACTAATAAAGTTCCCAAGTCACGATTTAGTATTACACAAACTAGTGATAAATAAACGTAACTCTTAAGATCGATATAAACTAAAGATACGTTGCGTGAACTCTAAAAGTAACAAAAAATGAGTTATAGGGACAAAAAGACTAGTTTAATGATCATAGATCATGATTGAGTAACATGATCTTCAGTTTGATTGTTCTGTATTTGGTAAGGTTTATTTAAACAAAAAATGTATTTAACAGAGTCTAAAAGTGACAAAAATTAGTTTTTAAGAACACAAAATTTGTTTTTAGGATGAAAGGTCTGGCTGAAATACGAACATACCGTGTATTTGACGCTAAAGCTTCATTGAAAATTTCTGTTTAGTTTGACAGGAGCTGGAAGTATTTAAAAATGATGGTGGCGGTTTCAGTTTATAATATACTAGCGTTGATTGAGAATTTTATTACTAGAATTGAACACAGAAAGGTTTAAGTTATGTAAAAGACGTCCAAAAAACTCGGGATAACATGACGGGGAAACCATCATCTTACCATTCTACCGTTGAACCTGTTTAAAAATAACAACAAATTAAATGGAGGGGGTGGGGGGAGACTAGATTTAACTGTGGGTGACCATCTATCACAGTTTCTTCTGCAGATTTTTGTTTGTGGTTTAAAATTATGTCACTTTCTCTGGACATATTACGTCTGTACCGTTTCGTAAACAACGTTCTTGGCTTTGCTGTCCTCTGGTAAGTTACATAGTCTGTGGGTATTGGAAACGGGCGAGCTAGCTACATATAAACACAAAATAATAATCTAGTGCAGCGCAAATCCATAGGTATACTATATAATAAATTGTCTCTGTAAATAAAATTTATGAACAGATCGTGTACCAAAAAAAGTATCCTGTATCCTTTCTAATGACAAATTGTATTTCACTGTCAGCTTTCATCAAGACTGGTTTAACCGTTTAGTCGTGGAAATGTAACAGACATACATAGTTACTTCTGCAGTTTAGACTTCATTGGGTTATTCTGGGTTCGTTAGTCGAGAAAAATAAATTAAGACAAACAAAAAACACGTAAAAGCATTATGATACGGAGAAATTCATATTTTGACTTGAATATGACTCGTTTATTTATTGGAGTATTTAAAGAAACAAAAAATAATTGTTGTGTTGTGGCTGAAACGTGACGGATGTAAGGGAAATTAATTCTGTGTTGCTGCAGATTTGCCTGTGTAGTGGCTGGACCTACAACTTTACTTGAAATCTAAACAAGGAACGTTCTCGACACATTTAAGATAAACAAAACAAGATTTGACAGACGTGAATGTCACGTTAGTGGACCGTAAAAATCGCGCAATCAATTGAATCCGCGATCCCGCCAGCTTCTATTAGTTACCTTACCAGTGACCTGCCAGACCGGTCAAGTGACTAATTAGGACGTGGAGGACATTGCAGAAGTATCAGATGTTTATCCGGAAGGTTGATTTTGGGTTTTAAGCGTGTTGTTTTGGTTGGCGTGTTGTAAGAGGACCGCTGTGTTTACGGCGGACGCGGGTTTGACCGGGGCGATGTCCTTGACTCCAGGCCGTTGCTCCTACGCTGTGCGCACGTGACGTAGTCGAGGGAATGAGAGATTGAGCGAGCTTCGTAGGAGCGTGGCCAACACACAGCTGCCAACGACCGAACAAAGCGCCCTCATCTACCAACACAAATCACGCTGTTTACTACCTCAAATTAGCGCGGATTTAGAAAATACACTTACGTTCATAACGAAACGAAGTTATGAAGTAAGTCTAAAAAGTGACAACACATTTCAGAAATGACACGTTCCATATAAAAGCTGTTATTAACGTTTAACAACTCAACAATACCAACAAAATTGTTCCAGGACATTACTTACCATTCTAACACGACGCTACAAGTAATTTTTGGCAGTCGAGTAACCTTATCGAAATGTTAAATAACATTTCAACATGCCACAGACTACTGTTATAACTCATTATTCTTTTTGATATACGTAAACAGAGAAAAGTAGTAGTTGTTAGAATAAATAGCTTAAAGAGGAAACCTAGCGAGGTCGTTGAGCGGTAACTTGCTGACCTCGCATTCGGGAGGACGCGGGTTCGAATCCCCGTCCGGCTATCCAGATTTAGGTTTTTCATGGTTTTCCCCAAATCAATCCAGGCAAATGCCGGGATGGTTCCTTCAAAAGGTTATGGCTAATTTCCTTTCAATTTCTTGCTCCCTCCCCTTTTCCGCCTCTACTGACTTCAACATTGATGAGGCGTAAAACCCAAATAAAAGAAATGAAGAAGAAAGCTGATAAGGTAAGTGGAATAGCACAGTGCAGCCATACATTAAAAAAAAAAAAAAAAAAAAAAACGTTGCGATTGTTTTGATTTCAAAGCACATTGGAGTTTCTTATTTTGGGACCTGTTTCTACGTTTTATAAATGACCCAGTGCATTTTTATTTTTTTTTTATTTTTTTTACAAATAACATGGTACAAAAGATATGGCGCTGCAATCTTAGCCCGCTAGATCTTCAGACATTCAACACTGCAGTTACGTCGAAGACTCACAACATTGTTTATGATCCTCAGAGAAATTTAGAAAGAATTGAAGAATTCCGTTGACTATTCCCATATAGCAGGCGAAGGAAACGTGGATCACAAAAGAAACAGTGAAGCTAAATAGCTCATTAAACAGTATATAATTAAAACATGATGCCATCCTGAAATATCCTACTTTGAAATTAGATCCTTCCTTCTGAGAGAAGCTGTATTTCGTATACAAATCGTCTAACCCATTAAGCGATTAAGTTGGAATATTTATTAGACACTTTAATGACGCATTCTTCTCAGGCACGGCGTATGCCCAGCAGCAAAACGAATCTGTAATTAACCTTTGAAATCAGGTCTGGTCCCCCGTTGCTACTCAGCTAAGCAGCGTTGGAAGTGTATAACACAACAGAAAAAAAAAATAAACGTGACCTCTGGTTATGAAAATAAGACTACAATTATCCCACACACACATGAGAAAAAACAGAAATTAAAGACGGACTGGTAGTTATTTAACTCATGCAACGAAACTTATACACTGATGAGCTAAAACATTATGACCACCTACTTAATATCCTGTTGGCCCTCGTTTGGAACGCAATACAGCTCTCGCCTCGCATTCGGGAGGACGGCGGTTCGAATCCCCGTCCGGGCATCCAGATTTGGGTTTTTCATGGTTTCCCCAAATCACTCCAGGCAAATGCCGGGATGCTTCCTTCAAAAGGCCATGGCCGAATTCCTTCCCATTTCTTGCCCCCATCCTTGCCCCCCATCCTTTCCCGTCTCTAATGACCTCGATGTTAAAAAGAGACGTAAAGCAGTTACAAAAAAAAAAAAAAAAAAAAAAAAAAAAAACGCAATACAGCAGCAATTCTGGTAGGTTTGTGAAGGTATTTGCAACCAGATGTCTGAGCACAAGTCACGCAATTCCCGTAAACTAGGGATCGTCCATCAGAATTTGAGATAGAATGAAATAGAGGACTGTTTCGTAAAGGGTTGCATAGTGTCAGGACACAAATATGAGTTTCCAAATTTAACATAAGTGTGACGTAACAGTTGTCTTCTTTCAGAGAAAAAGCTTTAACACTGAAGAGCCAAAGAAACTGGTACAGGCATGCGTATGTAAACACAGAGATATGTAAACACTGAGAGTACGGCGCTGCGGTCGGCAACGCCTATATAAGACAACAGGTGTCTGGCGCAGGCGTAAAATCGGTTACTGCTGCTACAATGGCAGGTTTAAGTGAGTTTGAACGAGGTATTATAGTCGGCGCACCAGAGTTGGGACACAGCATCTCCGAAGTAGCGGTGAGAATATCGGGAATCCGGTAAAACATCAAATCTCCGACATCTCTGCGGCCGGAAAAAGATTCTGCAAGACGACCAACGACGACTGAAGAGAATCAGTCAACGTTACAGAAGTGCAACCCATCCGCAAATTGCTGCGAATTTCAATGCTGGACCATCAACAAGTGTCAGCATGCGAACCATTCAACGAAACATCATCGATATGGGCTTCCGGAGCCGAAAGCCCACCCGTGTACCCTTGCTGAGTGCACGACACAAAGCTTTACGCCTCGCCTGGGCCCGTCAACACCGTGATTTGAGTGTTGATGATTGGAAATATGTTGCCTGGTCTGACGAGTCTCGTTTCCAATTGTATCGAGCGAATGGACGTGTATGGGTATGGAGACAATCTCATGAATTCATGGACCTTGCATGTCAGCAGGGGACTGTTCAAGCTGGTGGAGGCTCTATAATGGTGTCGGGTGAATGCAGTTGGAGTGACATGGGAGCCCTAATACGTCTAGATATGACTCTGACAGGTGACACATACGTACTCATCCTGGCTGATCACCTGCATCCATTCATGTCCATTGTGCATTCCGACGGACTTGGGCAATTCAAGCAAGACAATGCGACACCCCACACGTCCAGAATTGCTACAGAGTGGCTCCAGGAACAGAATGAATAATTTTCAGATGTATAGCTCCCCTCCAATATATACAGACAAACCGTAAATATTAATCGAAGAATAAGGTGGTTGTCATATACACAGGAATCTACGATATTGATGACTTACAAAACCATTTGAGTCTGCAAATTAATAACAAGGAGTTTGTTATTAGGGCGAACAGCAATCATTCAAATGTGATATACAAACGCCAGTGGAAATCGATTTTACTAAATCAAACACAACTGAGTCACTGCTCAGCTTTTCAAGACGAGTGTTAAAACTTAGCACTAGATTTCAGAATTCAAAAACACAGTACAGATTTTCAAAGTTAATACTATTATATAGAGAGAGACAGAGTGTAGTATATGCACGAATAATTTCATATGTATAACAAAACTGAACAGTACACGATAGTTCTCCCCAGTATTACGAGTAGTGTTCATGAGTGTTTGAATACCTACCAAGTCATGGTCAATGGAGTTTTAGATCAGCACGGCGAACCAGTGGATTTCAGATGGGAAACCATTACTTTGAGGCTACATATAAAGAATAGGTGTACGGTATCACAGGAAGCGAATTACACAAATAGTTGTTAGTCGCAACATAACAGTGAAATTATTAGCACTGGGAACCTACTGTTTCTCCAATCATTAAAATATATAATCAGGGATGGATGAAGTAATAGACCTATCAACTAGTGTCAAATTTGATGAGGTGGTGACACCGCAGACAGTGTTTTACGCATCTACCATATGAAACAACAAGTTTTAATGAAATGATAAAATTTAATATATGTAAAAAACCAAGATACATCTACACTACCATGTGAAAGCTTCCTGCTTATCGAAGGAAGGTTCATCAAGTTGTATAAAACAGCACATACGAATTCGAGACTTTTAACGAATTGATTCATGTTGTTGGAGGAAATTCGGTATGAACTTCATTAAATTAAAATAGAACTAGAAACGTTGGTATCACATGCGCAATAAAGACAACATTTCAAGCGACTAGCAACAACTGGGTGTGCTTCACAGCGCAGGATTGGCCGAGCATGAACTTGTGAACAGCTATTTCGATGTCTGTATACCAATGATTCTGCTATTACATAACAAAAATCTGCCCAAAATTTAATTCAGTTTAATTGTGATGCAGCATATGCTCCGGTGAAAATTTCGATATACACCTATTTTCCCATTTATTGTTTTTTTTTCGTCTTAAATTCTTTGAGTAGCATTTTCCCGTTCACCTACTTTTAACGTTTATGAATTTTAATTTTAAAACCTTTCAGTGTTTTTGGTAAATAGTTCAGCATTTTCCTTGATAACATGCTTTGTACATTCCAGCACTCTGTTCAGTATTCTGCTATCTTCCAATGACTCTTATAACGAAGGTGCAGATGTATTAAAGTCTTCATGTTACATCTTTGTTGACAGCTTTATCTTTAAACCATTCCGTATTTGGCAGTACTCTGTTAAAAGCTATTACCTACTATACCTTCCATTCCATTCCCGGATATAGAACGCTGAAAAAATACTTTGACGCATATGTACATCTTAATTCACTTATTTCGTATGTTTTCCTATGACTTTCTATACATGTAGTTATGGTAACAGTACTAGCCAATCACCTACGTGATGTGATCATATGTTTGGAATATTTCAAGTGTTCTGTGCATTTGGTGACACTGTATACTACAATACCACTTAAACTGATTTATTCGGCGCCATTTGATAGGTACAAATATAATATTGTGATTCCTAATGGCAGGTAACCTCGGAGAAGAGTCAGAACTCAGATCTGGCATTCAGTAGGGTGCTGGTTCGAATCCCCACCTGGCCAACCATATTTCGGTTTACCGTAGTTTCCAGAAATCACTTCTAAATGCCGTCGCCGAATTTCTTTCTGTCCTTGTCTACCATCCCCCAACGGCTTAAATGGCCTCGTAAAGATGCTCATTAAAAAAGGAGAAACATCACAAAGGTGAATTTTTCGTATAGGCTATCTGCAAATTACTGTTTGAATATTACGGTCCAGGGATATTCCACTGTTGGATTTAATAGAGGAATTTTGGTATAACTTTTTTAATTAAGTTGACTGTCCATAAACTTAAAAAGAAACGTTCATGTTGCCCTCTTGCTTTCATGTACATAAAATCCATGTATGTATCAGGTGTAAATGTTCTAGTATGGATGCGGTGACTAACTTGTAAGTTAATTACTTGCTGTGGACGCCATAGAGAATTTCTTGAAGATTAATTATCTACTTGTGTAACGATATTGTCATGTGGAACATGATTACTTATAAATTGATTACCCTGCTATAATTCTCTTGCCCTAGTAGACTTCAATAGAAAACCTTCAAATTAATTAATCGCATAATGAATGATCCAAGTTTCGATTAATCATAAAATTCAAAAATTAATTTGGTTTTCTCCTACTAATTCTCAGAAATTTCGAATCTTCGCTGTCATTGTAAAGCCCGTGAAAGAAAAAATTAATTAATTACCTTTTACTGTAATGTATCAAACAAGTAAATTGCTATCAACGCCACGGAGCCTTGCTAAAGATTAACAATATCAAATTATGGCTGATGTGTGTACGATGTTAGTTTTTGTAAACTCTCTGATCGATAAGTAAATTACGTTGGGATGTAACTACCAAATGTATGATAATAATGTGGCCTCGAGAAGACAAATATCATAACTTAAACCAGTGTCTTTCTCAAAATTTCGTATTAAACAAATGTTTGTCTTCTGTCATTGCCTTTTAAGTTGAACTACTTTACTGCTGTAAATTTTGGCAGGATTCATCTAGTAGTTTTGTTCTTACTCTAAAAGATACCTTAAGTTCTTTGATAGTGTATACGAAACAAACGTATGTTGCAGTCATAATTTTAAGGGACAGTAAGCTGATTTGTGAAATTTCTCCTGATTTCAGTATACTGAAGAGTGACATGGAGTTGCATGTTAATTCATCTGTGGAAACAAATCTTTATAGTGGCATTGATGCTGTTGATAATAAGGACGTAAAATAATATTTCACATTTGAGCTTTTAGTGATACTTTCTTCTTATACGATTAAGTAACAATTATATTCGTGTTTGAATTTCATGATCCATCTTTCTTCAGCAAATGTTACCAACCTGCAGTTTCATTTTCTTCCGTATTATGTCCATTAATGTCATTCTTAATTATTCAGCATGGGAATTGTAGATTCAGCTGGCGGATATAGTTCCTGATCTATTTAGTAATCTGGACTGAGTACAAACGAACGTACTACTTCTCGAGAATAGTGTTTGATATGGAAACTCTGTGGATTTTCACAAATGCTGTTTCCATTAATGGCGTGGTTTCTGGTGAATAATTAAGATTCAATCTGTTGGCCGCACGAACTTCAGTGTATAAAATTTTAGCAACTACTCTACGTTATCGAGTTGGTGTGGTGTTAAAGTGTTACCAGACATTATCTCGTGCTCCGTTGGGTAAACTAATCGATATGCACAATAATAATATACGCGTGAATAACATTACATTCAATCCAAATTCGGCGCTGGACTACCGAATCTTAAACTCAGAAGGTATGGCCTATAAACAATTGTTGATAAGTAAAAATGTGAGTAATAAGATAACTAAACAATTTTTAATCGTTTTATTTATTCACGCGCAATTGGGCACTTGAAATTAAAATTTCAGAAACACACATGCCAATAAAAAAAAGTGTATCAGTTATATAGAGTTTTCTACAAAATACGTGAAAAGATTCCCTAAGCAGATTTAATTTAATTGCAATGGAGCACAGGCTCCGGTGGCAATTTCCCTACACATCCATCTTCCCCCTATCCTGCACCCACCTACATTTGTCCTCAAAGTTTTCGGTAAAATATTCATGATTTCTCTTGGTAACTCATTCCAATCCCTGACACCCTTACCTAAAAAAGAGAATCTTCCCACACCCTTGTGCCTGAAATCGAGTGCCAGCTTGTGGTCATGGTCATTTTTTCCCTTCCATGCACTACTTTTCATACCTATTGCAATCTTTCCATGCCTCATCGCCAATATACGCCCTGTACACTCCCATGACCCTCCTCTTCCTCCTCCTGTCTTGCAATGAATCCCATTTCAGCTCCTTTATCATATCCGTCACTGATTGCATTCTGCGATAATTTCCAGAAACAAATCTAACAGCCCTTCTTTGCACCCTCTCCAACTCCTCTATTTGATACGTAAAATGAGGGTCCCATACTACTTTACCATATTCGAGCAATGGTCTCACCAAGATTCACCTCAACCATATTAATTTAGATTTCGACTTACATCTAAACTAGTAAAAAAATTATTTTATCCCACATAATAGCCAAAAAATTGAGTAATTAGTCACAGGGATATTTTGTGTGCAAAACGACTGAAAGATTAGTTAACAATGTCCACTCAAACTTTACATTTTGAGGTCAGTCGAATGTTATACAATGCAAAATTTACTTTTATCTTAATAATGATACACATTTTACATCGATCAGAAATTATTTACTGCAATTGCGATTTATATGTTTACTTCAAGACTATCAGGGTAGTCATATGAATAACATTCGTTTGCGCCGAGTGAGTCGTTGGAGAAAGTTGAGGGTACAATTAGGCGCGAGTTTGTCCGCAGCCTAAACTGGCTAAACAATCTAATCGAATTGGATTCCTGTAGTACGCCCAAGCATCCTCAAAAGGGTTCACAGTGGAGTTGTGATATCACGTTCACCTATTCTATGTGTGAATGAGTAATTTTAAACGTTTGCATCTTAAAGATAACTGAGTGTGGAGCGAAGCTGCACCAAAAAATGACAGTGTTTCGGTAGATTTTATTGCTGCTGGGACAGTTGTGGAACTTAGAGTTCTTATCCTACTTCCTATTTTTGATGATTTCGCAGTATGTGTTGTAATAATTAAAACTATTGGGTTATTGAAAATCCCATCCAGACTTTGAAGCTAAACCCATAGTAAAAAGCACTATTTCATCTGGACATATGAGGACTAACAACTAGTAGAGTGACGACAGAGTCAACATATTGCAGATATTGATATGGACTATACCAATGAACATCGTATTTTCTCATTTTTCGACTGGTTGATGTGAAAACCAGAACAAAGAGATCAGTGCATATACATTAACTAACAACTAACAGAGTATGCTGCAAACGATAGATTTCGCATATTGTAAAAATGAATATGGGCCAAACCAATGAATAAATTGATTTACTCAGTTTTCGACTGACAATTCGGTAATTTATTTGACAGAACTGGTTCAATTATGGAAAAATATCTTTTTATAAGTGGAACACAACTTCTTTGTGTAAATTACAGTGACTTGTAATTACCGCTAGTATTAGGGATATGTATAATGGCATTGGAATTGAAGAATTGAAGTGTTGGGGTTTTTTGCTTATGGCTTTACTCATTAGAGCGGGGAAAGAATTGGTGGCAAGTAATGGGAAGTTATTCGACCATGACCTTCTGAAGTAACCATCTCAGCATTTGCCTGGAGTGATATGGGGAAATTATGGACAACCCAAATCTTGATGGCCGCATGGGGATTCGAGCCCGCGTCCTCCCAAATGCGAGGCTACAGCGTTACCGCTCCCCCGTCACGTTCGGTGCGACGAAAAGTGGTTTAATAATGGTCTGGGGAAAAGATCAGGCAACGGATTGGCGTGACCGAAAATTTCCTGTGTTTACTTTCTCAAGAGATACCTGGCAAACGAAAGTGTAGCACTGAAAGACTTAGCTTCAGTGAATAAACAACACCGCTGTCTACGGACTTAAATTTGGTAACGTCTTTCCTCAGAAGTAGTGCAGGACTGAAGGAGATACACGGCCATATACCAGGACGATCGCTATACACAAAAACTTGTCATGCTTGCCTAATAAAGCGAAATATCGCGGGAGATGACCGTGTTCCAAGAGAAAGCCCGAGAGGACAATTCCCAGAAATTTTGCTACTATGAGAAGCCATGCCCTCCAAGATGCAGTGGACTGATAAGATTCTTTTTGAGTTTCTAACAAGCTGTGATTTGTGACATCGGACAATCAGTGGGAAGTCCGAGGGTGACAGAGACATCATTCCAGTGCAGAGTATGCACGTTCAAGCTTGGAACTGCATGGCATGTCCAGACCCCATTAGATGGTCAACCACGGTGAGTCCTGTGCAGAATCACTGGTATATCGAACGAGCGTCGCTGGGCACGAAATTGGAGTTGCGGAAACTATGAGTTCACTTTCATTTGCCTCCAGCATCAAGCAGTCCAGGTAGCAGCTACGCTGAGGTCCGATTCACAGGGTTGCCTCTCAGTGATAATAAACATCGAGTAATTAATGCTCAAACTGTCCACGAGGCAAACCCGTAAAAGCCGTGTGGTTGATTCAATTTAGTAAACTTATTCCACCACCAGAAAGTTGGTTGGATCCTCCCGAAATAGGCATTCTAACCATTCTGTCAGAGGTAGGACGGTCAGTTCCTTTTCTCTGTGATATACTGTTTAACGTGGAATGTGAACCACGGATCGCCTTAAAATCGCTCTTAAAATTTCCTGCACCCACCGGGAATTTAGCCCCCGACCGGGACACAAATGTTTGAAAGCTAGCGCATTGACCACTGAATTACCAGACCATGTATTGTAAAAGTCTTGTCATGAAATGCTTACTTGTGTGTGTCTTTTCGAGGTTACTATGATGGTAGAATACATTTCTCTTAACAAGAGTTCATTAATAATGTTAAACATTCAGAGTTATATATTTGGAGCCAGGATAAATATAAAAATGCCCATTTCATTTATAATCCCATATATTTATTAGCAAATATTAATTAATAGATTTTAATAACTCATTAACTGAAATGATTCATAAAATTGAAATTATTCATAATTAATGTTTACCACTCTTAGCACTTCATTAAGAAATTTACTTCCTGAGTAGGGAGCAAGGATACGCGAAAAATATGAGAATTAATACGACATTATGTAAAAATCAAAGCTATGATAATTGGACACACATGAGGACTAACAACTAGTTCATCCATATTTCAGTTTTCCATGGTTTACCGAAATCACTCCAAGTAAATGCCGAAATGATTCCTTCAAAACGCTTTCCTGTTCCTTGTTCCCGTCCTCTCCTGCTCTAATGACCAAGACGTCGACGAGCCGTAAATCACTACCGGTAATAAAAAAATGCATTGCAATCTACAATCTAGGTCATGAAGTTTTCTAAACATTTTTTAAATGCTCGGAGCCATTATATTAGAGCCCTCAAAGTGTGAGCGATTTTATATATCAATATTTTTAACGATTTGTCCTTCATTCCAAAGATCTTCAAATTTTCGGCTAAAAACTCGAATAAATGAACATCTGTACAAAATAATTACTTCAATCTAACTTATTTTCGAAGGAAAAATCCTTACCTTACTTTTGATTTCTTTTTACATCAGCTAATGTTAAACGCTGCTAACGCTAGGGTCGACAGAAAATGATTGACGCTGATCTGAGTTCGGTTAAAAAAAAAATCAGAAACAGTGAATGAGACGTGTGTCAAGTTTTTAATACACCCTGGGGGACAATTATATTTTCATGACATAGGACCTCGCCATGTGTATCGAAAATAAATCCATAACCTTTCACCAAAAATTTGATATTCATTTCTCAACAATGCGATTTTTTTGCGTCTGAGCGTTGTATACACGTCAGTAACCGGTTTGCCCGCTCGGAGCGCTGCGGTTGTAGCTTCTGTTCGCGCATGCGCAACACGTACGGGAGCGCTGACCGAGGAGGCTCGACCGGATCAGCGAACGCGGGGCAGCGAGAAGGTACCAGAGTACCAACCCGCCAAATTCATCATCTTGCATTACACACACAACTGTTCGTTTATATCGATCAAATTGCTGCTGAGTTATCAAACGTGACAAAATCAAGGCTTTGAAAATTGATGCAGGAAAGTCGAAATCTAATCACAATTAGAACACAAAGCTGGAAGCGTCGGTCAGAATTCATACAGATCGGTTTATTACTACTAGAGTTGTTGTATTAACTAAAATTTGACTCAGAAGGAAATATATATATACACAGACAGGCAGCGTGCAGAAATTAGATCAAAAGATTTCATGGGTCTTAAAATATGTTGAAATGTTTTAAGGGTTTTACAAGTGACATTAATCTCTGGTAAAGCATTGTTTTGTTAATGTGAAGTGCTGCAGGATGCTCCGTGGTTCGGATTCTGTGTTAAACAGTAAAGCTACTTTCCTCGGTAGGATTACGGTTTAATTTAGGCTGCTACGATAGAAGCGGATTACGCAGCCGGCAAAAAACTTTGTGATTAGGTTATTAAGGCCACATGAAACTATCATTAAAACAGTTAATAGAAATGCGGATTTACAGATTCGTGTACTGTAAAATTGATGCTTGTATATTTACCTGAGGTTGCGCGCTTCAGTTGCTTACCTCTAAAGGTGTAACTAAATAGTTGGATTCATTAATTCATTATTAGGTGTTTAACTGGAGTTGGATATACTGAAATCGTTTGAAGCGTTGGTTGCAGCTAATTTTTCAAGCTCAGAGGATGTCTCCCAGTTGCCAATAAATACGTGTGTTTATTACATTTCCATAGAGCAAATCGCCAGTATGGTCATGGAAGTATGATAAATTCATCTGCATGAGTTGGTAGCGATTAGCCATATTTATGTTATAGACTGAAAGCCATCACTGTTAAGGCTAAACGCACCACCTCAAAGCGGAGGCACTATAGCTTCGAGAAACATTTGGGGCCTTCGAAGGGGGTCACCTGGTGTGCGAGTCAGAGGGGCCCCAACAGTGGCTGATTTCCGCTGCACAGAATGACTGTATTAAAAGTGTTGGTATGTTGATTTAAAAAAGTGATTTGTACATTTCCTTCTAATTTTTAAGGACATATTTAAGACGTACGATTCTTGATCAGTCTAGAAATTTCGTTGGTGGCATTCATCGCAAGCACAAGTCACCATAGATTTTTGTATAGTCTATTTTTCCATGTAGATGTTTCAGTGAGACAATCTAAATAGATGACCCAAGCGAAAATTTCGCGAATACAATGAATAGTAAGGTTGGTAGTTTGTAATAGGACGAAAGAAGAACCACCTTATTTGTCTCAATTTTTTATTTGTTTATTGTAATAGGTATGTAACAAAAATCGACGCTAGTGAAGCAGTTTATTAATATCTCTGTGATATGTGCTGCTGCTATCTAGCGGCTTGGCTGTGAACTGTCTCATACGCGAGACATTCATAGTAATTACTTTTGCCCTTTAAGGGTCAAATTGCGAAAAATTCGTTCTTGATTTATAATGTTGCCTGAGTGGAGACCTTAATCTGTTAAATGATACCTCATTTATCGATTTAGGTTAAACATCAAGCGAGATAAATAGCTAGTGACAAAAAAACACATTATGGAAATAATTATAATTTTGCCCTTTTAGGGTCGAATTCCTAAAAATTACTTTTTTAAACTATGATTTTACCATGGCGGAGACCTTAATATTTAAAATGATACCTCAATTATCTATATCGGTTAGATATCAAGGGAGATAAATGGTTCGTGACACAAAAACGCGTTGTAGAAATTTTGATACTCTTGCCATTTAAGGGTCGAATTCCGACAAATTCCTGTCTTAAAATATGATGTCAGCAAACCGGAGATCTTAATCTTTAAAATCATACTTCATTTAACGATTTCAGTAAGGTATCCAGGGAGATAAATGGCTCGTGATACAAAAAAACTGCATTTTAGAAATACTAACATTTTTGCCCTTTAAGGGTCGAATTTGTAAAAATTACTTTCATGAAATACGATATGAGCAAAGCGGATACCTTACTCTTTAAAATGATATCTCATTTATCGATTTCGCTTAGGTATGAAGGGATATAATGGCTCGTGGGAAAAAAACTCACCTTATAGAAATAATACATATGATAAATAATTTTTTTTTCCTTGGTCAGGAAAAACTTATGAAGTAGGCCGATTCTGTCGGTGTACAAGGCATCCTTGCAAGAATGAAACACACGAAACCCAGACTATCCGTTCCACCGACAGTTATTAAGGCCCGATTTGTTCGTACGTAGTGTACAATTTCCATGTATCATAACATCTGGGAAGTTTTGCACTCGCACAGAATTACGAAAAAATGATAGGAATGAATCTGACGAAGTTCTTTCTTTTTCATATATCGCATAAAATTCTCCACATCTGATTTGTTCATACAGAGCATCCGTCATAGTTACGCTTTAACGAAGCCACTGTTGTGCTTATTGGACTTGTAGATACGATCGACGTGCCGACAATTTTCGGTGAATATCTGGGCGAATCCAGGGAACAAATCTGCACTGCCACCACAAATGTATGTGTTTCAAAAACAAATATATTAATTCAAAGATGCATTTTCGATGCAGAAACTATCATTACTTTTCCTTAGAAATTATTCTTCTTAATGCTTTCCAGAACATAAAATCATTAAAATGAAAAAATAGTTCATTTGGACTTTGTTATAAAGTATTCCTGGGCGAATAATTTCTTTAGGAGTTGGTATGGTTGGTGAAAATATTTTCCTATGAGAAAAAAAGGAGCAAGTAATTCAAAATTCTAACAAACTACGTATTAGATAAACTAGACTCGCGGCATACTCGCACGTCGAACAATGCTGTTACCTGTCTGCAAATATGTAAGCTTGTTTTAGTGTTGTCTTATTGCGTTTGTGAAACATAATTTTTTTTTTAGGCCGAAGGATAAAACTGTTAAGATCTGATTGAATAAGATAATCTTCTATAAGCAGTACATTAGATGCCAACGGTTATATAATTTAGTTTAAACAGACATACATCATAAACAATTGTAAATTAACATTGGGAAGATACCATAACCGCGTAAAAATTAAAATCTGTGTTCAATTAGTACAACTGCCTATCTTCGTACAAGTAACTGCATCATCAGCAAGAAATCTTAAACTGCTAGTAGTAACGTTTTCTTCAAGATTACTCACAAAAATTAAGAAAAGAAATGATCCTGCTAAACTGTGCTATGCTCGATATGATGTCTAAATTACCAGACAGATCGTCTTCTACAACATACTACCAGCATTTTTCTACTAAGAAATCTGTTGCGATACTCCGTACGCTAGGATCCTTATGGGCTTTCTAAGTGTTACAATGTCGAATGCTTTCTAAGAATCCAAGAAAATGCGCCAGCTTGCGATTTTGTATCAACAGCTTCGTTCACCTGACGAGAGCCAGTATTGTTTCAGCTGAATTATTCTCCCTAAATCTGTCATGATTTGGAATATTTAACTCGTTTATATCTTGATACCTAATAATTTTCGCTCATATAGCATTTCACATAACGTTACTGGGTATGGATGTTACAGTTATAAGTGGGATCTTTATTCTAATTGTCTAAAAATGATAATTACCAGCTTGAGTTTCCATTTGAAAAGTATTTTTTTCTCTACCATCTATCAATTTAGAAGAGCTTGTTTCCAGTTTACTGGAATGTCCAGTTTCTTTACAATACCCAACATCATTAACCTGTCCTGGCAGGGTAGCCAGAAAGCAGGAAATCCTTTTCGTTATGTGTCATCGGTTCTTTCTCGCCTTTACTCGTGCTGCGCTGAGTCTTCTGGTAAAGGCATCGGTGGAAGCTGTCACTAAGACTAGAGAAATGTTTTGTATCAAGATGAACTGGATGGTTTTCCCACAGTCAGATGGATCGACGAACAAATACTTCGGTCCTTGTTTGACTGCTGATTGGAGCAGTAGAATATCTTTAAAGTCGATTTAGTGTACGCGTAAAAAAAGGAGAAATTAGAGACATGTTTATAACGAAGAAACTTGAGCTCTTAGGCTTGGAGCAATGACAGAAAAAAAGTAGAACAGTTGCACAGCTGACTGTTTCGAAACTGCTCTGACTTTATGCAACGAATCATTGAGACGAGTGGCGATTCTCTGTTGCATCACGAACTAAATGACGTCAACCAATATCTATCCTCTACTAGCATGAGAGCCTAAACCAATATCCATTTTACATCTATACTGTCAACTACTATAAGTGTAGAGCATTCAGTTTTTTTTATTGATTAACTAGTGTAAGCCCGGAGCTTGTCGCATTTCTTATAAGCATTGCTTGGTATTACTTATTAAGAAATACGCCGTGTTGTATTTAAGAATGTACTTCTATTTATATTATTTCGGAAGATATCTTTTGTGCAGTTTAATCAAATAATTAATTTGTTAGTCCTTTTCTCCACAATATGAATCACAACTTTTATTTTAAATTAAATACATTCATTAAATACATTATCGAACTTTTCCTAACAAGCTCTCCTTAGCTGCTGCTAAGTAATCAATCTCCGTCTCTGTGTGTTTCTCTCGTTGCTATGGAAACTTCTTTTAGAGTACTCACTGGCCCGTGGCAAGGAACGCCTACCTCAAGGTTGTTATTACTATCGGTTATGCTACAAGCTGCTTTTGCGTATGGTCGCGGATCTAGAATAGTTACCGTTTTTAGGGTCAAAGGCCATGTCAAGTTTACCTGATATGACTAAAATACGAAGTTGACCTGTGTTTACCATTAGGATTACCTTTGGAAAATTAAAAAAAAAATAGTTTGAAGGGACTTAGAAATAGTAATAGAAGAATTAAGCATCGACAGAGACGATAGAGCGATTGTGTATTATTGTTTCAAAGGTCATGGTCACTTGTATTTGACCCTAAATGTTAACTCTGCAAAATTTGAAGAATTTCTATTTAATCTGAAGGAAATGCCATCATCAGTCGCAGCAATAAATTGCTCCTGAAGCGTCTCATTGTTCCTGAATGAAGCTGGACACAAAATTCATAATTTAATCTTTGGTCATCGTGTACTTGACAGCCAGCAATATTACTACAGATCTCAGATTTAATATAATATGAGCGTTATTTAATAGGTAAGCAGCTCCGAAGAAATGAATTGACAGAACATTCGTTTAGGTAAATATTGTCCACTTGAATAACCTAATAACACATATATAGCGACACGAACAAAGAAAAGATCATTAACGAAAGTGGTTAGTAAAATACGTAAAAAGCAAATAAATCGTAATTTTTAAACTTTGGTCAACAACAATATTTGCGGAAGTTTCGATTAAATTAAAATTTAGCCTGGCCAGAATGAGAATTGGCATTCGTTGTTATAGCAAGAGACAATGAGTAATTTAAGTTTTTTATGTTCCTTTTTTAGCCGAAGAGTATTTTAAGAATGAAATACTACAAAAATCAAACTTAATTAATGTACTCTGGCAATTAATTCATATCAATTGTTTAGGTATTAAACTGTGCACATAACCTCTCATTTTTGGTCGTTGTTAATTTGCGAGCGAAGGCTGGTGCATGACGTCACCGTTCTGCAGCCAATAGCTACCAAGCTGATTGAGTAAATGAGTGACCTTACGAAATTATACACAAGGACTGGACAAAATAATATGAACACCTGGCATTTACATACTATTGATTTATTAATATGGTGTTGGGACACCTTTTGCTTGTAGAACAGCTGCAATTCTTTGCGGAATAGATTCGTAGAGTATCTGAATAGTTTCCATCGGAATGTTGCCCCATTCTTGTGCTAAAGCATCCGCCAATTACTTCAGTTATTTTGGAGGTGGAAATCTGCTCCTTATTGTCTGCTTTAAAACTTCCCACAACTGTTCAGTTATGTTGAGGTGTGGCGATTGTGCTGTCCAGAGAAGATGTTTAATGATATTCTGATGCCCCTCGAACCAGGACAGAACCTTTTTGGCTGTGTGTATGGGCGCATTATCATCTTGGAAGACGGCAGTGTTTGGCAGCAGTATTCTAGTTATAGTAAGAACTTCATCACTGAGGATGTAGAGATATTCATTCGCACTCATCCGGCCAGTGATGTGAATGAGAGGACCAGCTGAATACCACGATATAGCCGCCCAAATCATAACGGAACCTCCCGCATGCTTGACTGTATGACGCAGGCAGTCCAGATCGTAGGCTTCTTTTGGGGTTCTCCATACATAAACCCGGCCGTTAGTAAGAAATAATGTGAACAATGATTAATCGGATCATACCACATTCTTCTAACCATCAAGTGTTTAGTTTTTATGATCGGGGCACCACTTGTTTCGCAGCTTAGCGTTGGTTGCCGTTTTAAGGGGTTTTGCAATTGCGGCCCTTCCTGAATGTTAGCTTTGTGTTGCTCCGCCGTACTGTTTTTGTCGAAGCAGTATTACTCAGGTGTGTGTTGAGTTCTTATGTAACTTTTGCAGAGGTAGTTTTGTATTGTCTGGTCACAATCCTTTTTAATGTTCGTCGGTCTCTGTCGGTTATGTTTGGATTTCGTTCACTATTCCTCTTCGCCGAAGATGTTTTGCCATGTTTTGTGTATCCTCTCATTACCGTTGATACTGTCGCTCGTGAGACATTAAACAGTTGAGCTTTTTTCGTCGCAGACACTCCCGCTAACCGAGCTCCAGAGATTTGCCCTCTTTCGAAGTCTGAGAGAACACGCAATTCACCCATCGCTTGTTATAACTGTAGCAGAACAAAGCGTACAATAAGCTGACGCATAACTCACAAGACCTGCCACATCAGCAACGGCGTACATACGCGTCGCAGTATTCACACAGAAGTAGTGGTGCCAACACGCAACAACCTGTACTCTATCGCATGGTGTTCATATTATTTTATCCAACCGCTGTAGTAGATGGATGACGTCAAACGTATCATTACTGCCAATGGACCAGCTAAAACCAGTCACCAATGGGTATTCCACTCAATGTAAGCGTTGAAATGAGTTACTGATTGTAGAAATGCTGCAAATATGCTTCTGCAGCTCTTTGGCTGAGCTAGCCAAAGTGGGTACTATCCAGAATGGATGCCCTGAGGGGTTAACAACCTGTAGTTCAACGCACTTTGTTGACAAAAACATTCAAACACACTCAGCCAGATAGCTTCTCGTTATGTCAATGAAGACTCTCTTAGCAAGACGAAAGTCCTGGGCCTTTGTATATAGAAGCCATAGCGCGAAGTCGTTTACATTCCTATAGTGTCTGTTTCTAGTGAATTTGAATATAACTTTACGCGAACTGGAAAGACCATGTTGGATCAGTAACAAGATTCTCGAGATGGCAGGAAATTGATCGAGAATGATTTCACAAGCAGTTTTATACCTGCCACTATCTTAATTAACTTAATTAAGGCTGTCGATAGAAGGTATACTGCAGTCACCAGCCAGGATTAATTCATGTTTCGGTAATCATAGGATAACATCATTTACATTAGTTTTCGTCACACCGGCAACGTTTCGGTGTCTGAAAGAAGGTAGAAAGAGGGCTTCACAAAGTTTCTTTTAGCTGTTTTAAGGTTAAAGCAAGTGATCTTGCAAACAGACTAGACATTTACTACATTACATATATTTCCTGCATACGATTATAGATACACGATGTTCAGGGTATTACAAACTATCCATTAAGGAAAAATAATTCTAGTTCGCATTAAACAAAATATTCAGAAAATTATATCCAGCTTTAGAATTAGTAAAACACCCTCTAATTCCGTATATTTATTGCAAACGTTTTTGCAGTTAACTAGGATTTTAAATTGTTAAGAGCTATGTGATTCGGTAGGGATTTTATTTCGTTTCCGCGTGAACGTGCTTCGTGCTTAGAATTAGCCTCCCTCAACCTACACACCACCAGCCTTCAAGTCCATAATCGGTAAGCCCACACAAAAAATTATATAGGTTTCTTAACCTCGTCGGACGGTTTTACTTAACAGCTAGCAGTTTGGTGCGGAGTTTTTAACGAGAATGCGAGACTGCGCAGTAAAGTTAGCAGCTAATTACCGTTTACCCTGTTTTCCCCTCCTAAACAGCGAGTACCGGTTCCAGCAGAGAAATAAGCCACTCAGCAGACTTAGCTGGGGTGCTTGCATCCCGCTACAGTTTTAATCACGAGAAACTGAGTTGGTTTCATATTGTATCGACACAGGGATTCCTTATATGTTATGAATGACCGGCCTGTACCATATCTGCTAGGCGTTTTATAACTGAGTAGAGACAACCATCACTTAACACAAGTGACGGTTGAATGGCCCAGTTATTTAAAAAATGGTGCACAAAGAACAACGAAATTTTCAGGTGCGAAATCTTTCTCAACAGAAGGTAAGACTGAAAGAAACTAACAGGATTTTGGAAGATGTGGGAGGAAGCAAAATTAAATGAAGAACAGCTTTTATTTTGTTTTATGGCTCGCAAACAGCGATGGCACCAAACCAATAATATCGTTGCTGACAAAGGAAGGGAAGAAAATTGGCGATGCCTGCATGGAACAATCATTCCATCATTAGCCTGGAGTGATTTCGGGAAAATGTGAATTGCCGGATCGAATCACGGTTCTCCAAACTGCTCACCCTCGATGGTGGTTTTATAAGCAACAAGGAATAGGTGAGGAGAGAGGGTATGATCAAGAATATGCACTAGAACTATGTATACATCGAGACTATATTTTCTAAATAGCAAATAACGAAAGATTGTGAAAACGTCAAATATAGTAACTCGTGTTCCTGGAAAGGAATACGTATTTGAGGAGGGATTTGGAGGACGAGCATGTCATCTCTGTAACTAATGTTACTAATTTTTAAGGTAATCAAAGCATAGGTTCAAAATTTGGTGAGCAATACGGTGAGATAGTAGTGAAAGCATGATGAAAGGAACGGCAGGAAACACTAGTACACTTGAATTCTGCTCAAAAATTGTCCGGAGCTATTGATTCAGTTAAAAACAAATATATTTATCAAAAAATTACTTCATTTTTGGAGTCATTCTACTGTTCAGGAATTTCTAAATTGGCTAGGTAGTCTCCTTCATTGCCTCATAAATCTAATAACTGCAGTCCACCTTTAGTACATCTGCAAGTACGTCATTACAATTCTACAATTTCTGATCTGTAAAAACCGAGCGTGGTGGTGTAACGGATAGCGTTCTGGCCTCGCATTCGGGAGGACGGCGGTTCGAATCCCCGTCCGGGCATCCAGATTTGGGTTTTCCATGGTTTCCCAAATCACTACAGGCAAATGCCCGGATGCTTCCTTAAAACAGGCCATAGCCGAATTCCTTCCCATTCCTTGCCCCCATCCTTTCCCGTCTCTAAAGACCTCGCTGCTGAGAGACGTAAAGCAGTTAAAAAAATCTGTAAAATAAAAAGTGACTACTTATTTATTTATTTTATTTAGCGTTTTATGCTACATGACATTTATAAAACTCAACAACAATTATACTGTAATTAAGGAAAAACTTTCTTTTAAAATATATATACGTAGTTGAGCGGACAAGTCCCAGAGCTGGCTGGTGAAGAGGCAATTACATCAGGATCATCAGCCATGACCACTATAACATGAAATCGGGGTGCTCCAACCAGACACCAGAAGCGAATTTTAAATTTCCAGACTACCAGGAAAGGCACGCAGTGGGCAATCCTGCACAATGTGCGACACAGTTTGTGAAACCTCGTCGCAATCGCAGTACGGTGAATCTCCCCAGCCCCTGGTGTGGAGAGTTCTTCCCGTACCACATCTAATACGATTTAATTTACATCACTGCGGGAAGTGGAATCCTGGTAGTTCTGAATAGAGATTGCAAATTTGCGCTATGCCCTGCGATGTTGATGATACCCATTCCGCTGTCCAGCTATCTGTAAGGCTAAATGAGTTAGATGTTAAACTGACAATAGTCTTTAAGACAGGGCGACGTGACTTCAGCCGTGTTTTGCATTCCCTAATATCTTCATGGATGGGAAGGGCCTCGTAGTTCAAAATTCTCTACCATTAATTAGTACCTTTTGCTTTCTTGATGTGAGGTGGTAGTATGTTGCTGAGCACTGGCAGCCACTGGGTAGGTGTAGGTAGAAGCGTGCCAGTTATGATGCGCATTGTTTGGCGAAGCTGAACGTACACTGAGGTGACAAAAGTCATGGGATACCCTGCTAATAGCGTGTCGGTCCTCCGTTTGCCCGCAGCAACACGACGTGGCATGGACTCCACAAGTCAATGGAAGTCCTTTGGAGAAATATTGAGCCAAGCAGCCTCTATAGACTCCATAATTCCGAAAGTGTTGCCAGAGCAGGATTTTGTGCACGAACTGATCTCTCGTGTACCATAAATGTTCGATGGGATTCATGTCGGGCGATCGCGGTGGCCAAATCATCCGCTGGAATTGTCCCGAATGTACTTCAAACCAATCGCGAACAGTTATGGCCCGGTGACATGGCGCATTGTCATCCTGGAAAATTCCATCGTTGTTTGGGTACATGAAGTCCTTGAATGGTTGCAAGTGGTCTCCCAGTAGCTGAACATCATGTAAACATAGCCCACACCATTATGGAGCCACCACCAGCTTGCACAGTGCCTTGGGTCCATGGCTTCATGGGGTCTGCGCCACACTCGTACCCTTCCATCAGTTCTTACCAATTGAAATCGTGACTCATCTGACCAAGCCACTTTTTTCCAGTCGTCTACGGTCCAACTGATATGGTCACGAGCCCAGGAGCGCCGCTGTTGGCGATGTCGAGCTGTTAGTAATGGTACCCGAGTCGGTCTTCTGCTGCCATAGCCCATTAAAGCCAAATTTCGCCGGACTGTCCTAACGGACACGCCCGTCGGACGTCCCAAATTCATTCCTGCTGTTATTTCACGCATTGTTGCTTGTCTGTTCACACTGACAGGTCTACGCAGACGTGGCTGGTCGCGCTCATTAAGTGCCGGCGGTCGACCATTGCGTTGTCCATGATGGGAGGTTATGCCTGAATTTAGGTATTCTCGGCACACTCTTGACACTGTGGATCGCGGGATGTTGAATTCCGTAACCATTTCCCAAATGGATTGTCCCATACGTGTAGCTCCAACTAGCATACCGAGTCCGAAATCCGTTAATTCTCGTCGTATGGCCATAATCACAGACTCAACCTTCTCACACGAAGCATTTGAACACAAATGAAAGCCCTGCCCAGGCGCTGACCATTTATATAATTTGTAAGTGACACTACTGCCATCTTTATATTTGCATATTGCTATCCCATGACTTTTGTCACCTCAGGGTACACTAACTGGGTGTGAGAGCTAAAGAGCCACACGCTAGAGCAATATTCAGCTGTGGAGTAAATCAAGGCCAAAGCTGTTGTTCTTAATGTATTCGCATCAGCTCCCCATGAAGTTCCAGCCAGCCGCTGAAGTAGATTGTTCCGACTTTTAAGCTTGGCAGCTGTTTTCTGAAGGTGCCTTTTGTGGGTTAGGGACCTGTCTAATGTCACACCCAGGTATTTTGGGGTACTATTGTACTTCAGCATCTGGTCTCTGAACAATATATTTGGCTGGTAGTTTGTTTGTTTGTTGCCAAGGTGGAATGTAGCTATATCTGTTTTCTGTGTATTAGGTTAAAGGCAACACCTTCGAAAGTAGGCCTCCATCTCCTGAAGATAGTGAGTCAGGACTTTCTACGAAGTTAGCTCTTCTCACTGTAAGGTTGGTATCATCAGCATATACAAATTTTCGAGCGACTGTGTCTGGCAGGTCATGAGTATATAATTTAAAAATTATAGGGGAGAGAACCGAGCCTTGTGGTAGACCATTATTTAGCTTGTGAAATCTGCTCCTACCGAACTCAGTGTGCACCTGGAACAGGCGGCTACTTAACATGTTTTCTAGTAAAGCTATTAACTTTTTGCAAGAAACAGCCTTGATCAGTTTGAGCAGGAGATCCTCTCTCCAAACTGTACCAAATGCTGCCGAAAGATCTAGGAAGACAGTTACGTTCTTAACTTTCTTCTGATACTCTACTTCCAAGTAGGTGGTAAGAGACAGAACCTGATCTCTACAGTCTAGACTGTGACGGAATCCAGCTTGTTCAACAGGGATCAAGGCTTCGATTGCTGAAGCTATTCTGTTCAAAATAAGTTTTTCCGATAATTTGTAAATGACACTGAGTAACGGTAACTTTATGGGAAATTTGGATCTTTTCCTGATTTGAGTAAAGCAATAATTTTTGTTCGCTTGAAGATCAAAGGAAACCTTCCAGATTGCAGTATGGAGCTGAAGAATGAGGCAAGCCAATGAGATGTAGCTGGTCCACAGTTTTTCAATAGTTCTGGACAAATCCCATCTAATCCTGCAGCTTTTCCTTTTCGAAGAGTTTTTAAACCTTCCTGAACCTCTTGTAATGTGAATGGACGGGAATATATATAGTGAAGTTGAGATTTGTGATTTTGACGTTTTAGCTCAGATTTGACCTGTCTAGTGAACTGCTTCTACTTTTTTGTTCTAGAAGTAGATTCAATTTGATTAGCTATTGCTTCCACATTAATGGATGATTGTGTCCTTGAGGGTATTGATGTACTTATTTCCTACCACATCTCGAAAAACCCGTCCAATTCCTTTATCATATCTGCGACTCGATTGCGGAGTAACTTCCTGAGAAAAGAAGCAACTGATCAAATCAACATAAACAAAAAACACTGATACAAAATATGACTTGACCGAACATTAGAAACTCTCAGTTCCCAGTCAGCTTTTTCTCATAATTTTGATTTTCACATTTACTGGCAACAGTTTCCACACCTACTTATTGGTTCGTTGGTTAAACGTTAACATTAATTATATATTTGTTGGTATTGTAGTTTTTAATTTACGTATTCGTAGTTTTCGAAACCTGTAAGATTTCTGTTTTATGCATTCTGGCATGATCTAAGAGAAAACTTGGCACTACTGAACATCTTTCAAGCAATGACTGTCTTACCAGGCTTGTTTTGTTTTCTAGTTCAGGATTTAAGTAGTTGTCAGTTACAGTTTTTTATTCCGAAAAACGGTAAACTGGTAACTGGTTTCTTCATAAATTATGTTGCTCGGAGATCGATAAAACATTTCAAATAGTTTTTTGTCAGAATGTTTCATATTCAACATTCAAATCTTGCATCCTCGTAGCTGATCACAGAAACTCTCACATTTATTTTACGTTTCTGAACTATATGATTATGTCAGCAAGTTATTCAACATTGTCGCTTCTGATTGCACCACCAATGGACAAAGATATTTTACTTGTTCACTGTTACCCAAAGATTTTTACCTCTTCACCGTTCCCCATGTAATGATTTTGATTCTTCATTATATTTTTTATTTAAACTTAGCAGTAAACGACTTTATCGTCACAGAATGTAAATTAATTCTTTAGAAACGTAAAATGCGCCATGCAGAGAGGGTGTTTAATTTGAACTCTCCTGAGTTGTGCGAAAGGTTTACTGATGTGATTTATCAGACTTTAAACCCGGAATGATAGTTGGTGCTAGACTCTTGTAGCATTCAATTTCGATAATTGTTCCAGAATTCAACATTCTTCGTTGCACAAGAGTGCGCAGTGAATATGTAATTTCCGACATTAACTCCCCCGTGTACAACGCAGTGAGCGATCACATCCACTTAATCACCAAGACCAGCGACGTCTGCGTCAAAGTGCCAGTGTTAAAATACAGGCAATGCGACAAAGAACAGCAAAATTCAATGTGGGACATCCGACAGTTGCGTTCGTATGGACTGTTCAGCGAAATTTGATGTTAATGGAATATGGTAACAGAAAACCGACGCGAGTACTTCTGTTAATAAAACGTCATCGGGAACAGTGCCTCTCGGCATGAGAACATGTCGATAGGACCCTAGATGCCTGGTCTGATGAGTCACGATTTCATTTGATAAGAGCTGATCAACCATTGACTGGAAATGGTTATGCTTACTTCTTGGAGACCATTTGCAGCCACACACACACACACACACATATATATATATATATATATAATGAAATATGGATGAAAAGACCAACGAAAGAACTATAAGAACATACAGATAAATTGACAGAAATGATCAGAAGCCGCAGATTACATCTTAGGGGGCATCCACAAATTAGGTGAGGTGTTTTTCCGGATTTCTGGACCCTCCCCTCCCCCCTGGTGAGATTTCCTGAGATCTGGCCCTAGAAATCGCCCTCGAAACTTTTGTAGACCTTTTTTTTTTTTTTAGGTCACACCCTAACTTTTTTGACGAAATACCCTCCTAGAATCGACTTAGGCGCAAATTGTAGACCTTTTTTAGGCTCAACTGTCCCCAAATTTTTCGCAAAATCTCACGTGAGATTTCCGTAGACCCCCCCCCTCCCCCCTGGTGAGATCTGGTGAGATTTCGGCGGACCCTCTCCCCCTATTTCACCTCACGTAATTTATGGATGCCCCCTTATGGACATTTACAGAGAATAAACAACACTTGACTCACAAAGAGGATCTTTGATGTGGTAAATGGTTCGCTCAGGAGAACCAATTGGTTCCAAGAAATAGAAGAGGACCTGAATCATGCAGGGATCAGCAAGGAAATGACACAGGAAAGGGGACAATCCAGGAACAAAATTATGAACACAAAATTTAAAATACAGAAGAAAACAGAAAGAAAATGGACTGAACAAAGGGAACAGGAACACAATGAACGTATGAAGAGGTTTTGGGAAGAGAAGAGAAGGAAGACAAATACAAACAAAAACTGAATAAACATGAATAATTTGAGTTTAAACACTGTCCTCAAGGGCAATAATGATTAATAATAATAATATAAAATTATATTTAAAAGAACTATGAACTTCTCCAGGACGACAATGCGTCGTGTGACCAGGCCAAAATTCTTCACGATTGGGTTGAGAAACATTCCAGACATCTCCAGCGTATGATTTGGCCGCATATATCGCCAGATATGAATTCAAAGACAGTAACCTAACACCATCAAATTAAGAACCAACGTATCTGGGTGGTCATAACGGCCCAACCTATCTGGTTCATATACAAAGAGGAAGCAAGCAGCTACTGCTGTAGATAATAATAGAAGGCAAAGTAAAGGGCAACCGTAGAGTTAGTAGATGACAAACAACAGGGAACAAGAATATCAATGAACACATAACATGGGCATCCAGAATCCTGTAAAATACTTCAAACTGATTTTCTTTTATTGTTTAATTTAATTTAATTGCAATGGAGCACAGGCTCCGGTGGCAATTTCCCTACACACCCATCTTCCCCCTATCCTGCACCCACCTACACTTGCCCTCTACAAATTTTATCTTTAAATTTCTTCAAAGTTTTCGGTAAATTATTCATCATTTCTCTTGGTAACTCATTCCAATCCCTGACACCATTACCTAAAAAAGAGAATCTTCCCACACCCTTGTGCCTGAAATCGAGTGCCAGCTTGTGGTCATGGTCATCTTTTCCCTTCCATGCACTACTTTTCATACCTATTGCAATATCTTTCCATGCCTCATCACCAGTATATGCCCTGTACACTCCCATGACCCTCCTCATCCTCCTCCTGTCTTGCAATGAATCCCATTCCAGCTCCTTTATCATATCCGTCACTGATTGCATTCTGCGATAATTTCCAGAAACAAATCTAGCAGCCCTTCTTTGCACCCTCTCCAACTCCTCTATTTGATACGTAAAATGAGGGTCCCACACTACACTACCATATTCGAGCAATGGTCTGACCAAAGTTTTGTAACCCAATTCCTTGACAAAACTTTGGTTTACGCCTTGTCGATGGTATTGGAGGCGGGAAAGGACTGAGGGTTATGTAAAAGAAGAATTTCAGCCTTGGCCTCGTGAGGAAACTATCCCGGCATTCACCTGGAGTGATTTCGAAAAACAATTGCAAACCGAAATCTGGATGCCCGGAGAGAGATTCGAACATGCGTCCTCCGTAATGAGAGGTCAGCGCGTTGCCGCCTTTACCACGCTCGGTAAACTGGAAAGCATCTCCATAGCAACCCATATGGAGCATGGTACTTTAAGTAGAAGAATCAACTGAAGCACAATAACATAAAATTAATTTTTACATAAAATTTTATTTTGCAAATTAATTTAAAATTACTAATGTATTCTAGGATAACCCCGGATGATTAATTAGATCATAATATTTACTGGTGCAAACTCAAACAAATACCTCCTGCATTAAATGTTGCGAGTTATCACGAAATAATAATTAAAAAATATAAAATTAGTAAAATCTGTCAATGTAGCCAACACACACTTTTAGTGAATCGCAGAGTATTAGTAATAGTAGTAGTAGGCAAATATTTTTCTGTAGTAATGTGTGCTGGATTTTGTAAGTTGGCACCCTGAATTGTATTTATATATTTCTCGCAGCTGAAACAAAATATGATGTGAGTAACTATCCGATGTTCTATATTTGATTCACATTTGACGATTTACATCTGCCCTCAAGGAATTCTTTACCTTGCAGTGATACTGTAAAATTTGGGTATACATACCAATAAATATCTGACAAAGTTGCTTAATGGTATTTTTACTGCAATAAGTGTATCTCGATTTAATGTTAAGTCTTGCCTTAAAATCTCAAATAAGAAATCATTCTGTACAACATAAGGAATTGTGTAACGGTAGTAAAAAATCAGTACGCGTTACTGTGAAATTTTGTTCTATATATATATATATCTCAAATTACTTGTCATAATAGATCGAAACACACAGCTGAAAAACCAGGACGCAGGTAAACAAAAACACATTTTTAAAACGCATTGTCTAAGGTTGGTGTTAATACAAAAGTAAACCGATGATTTTTCGCCAGGTTAAGCCCACCAAACCATCAGCAATTGTTGTAAGACGCCTGATACATAAGCAACACGGCAAACGTGACCGCTACTTGGGTGTACAGTTTGCAGAATAAGGGGCACTTATTGAAAATTGTTTGCCTCGTACTTTTTCTATACTTATATGCCCTCTGTAATTTATAGTTAAACATACGACTGAAACTTACAATTACAGTATATTATGAAAGAAAAACCACCAATATGAACTTGAATTAATCTTAAAAGTACTTTTCTAGTTGTTTAATTTAATTGCGATGGAGCTCCGATGGCAATTCCCCTACACACACATTTTTATACTTTCCTTTTCCACCTACTTTTGCCCTCCAATCCTTGACCCCATTATCTACGAAAGCAAATCTTCCCACATTATTATGCCTGATATCGAGTGCCAGTTTGTTGTCATGGTTATCTTTTTTCTTCCTAATTCTTCCACCAATATCGCTCCACGTCCCATCACAATATACCCTTTTGTACACTACCTTGACACTCTTCATATTTTTCCTGTCTTCGAATCAATCCCATTTCAGCTTCTTTATCATATCAATTACTTATTGTGCTCTGCGGTAATTTCCAGAGACAAATCTACCAGCCCTTTTTTGCACCCCCCCCCCCCCCCCCCCCCACCCTCCGGATTCCTGTTTTGATATCCATAATGTGGGTACATCCCCTCATCACTCTCTCCAACAAGTGAAGGAGTTTGAAACCTTTTCCTACTAACTCTCCAATATGTCCTGTTCCGTTGAGTTTGTTATCAAATGTTATGATAAAATATTTACATTTCAAACCTTCAACAAGCAATTCCTTCCCCACCTTATAACAATAATCAACCTTTAGTTTTATATTCGTGTATCTAATAAGCTGACTCACCTTTGCATTTATCTTCATTCCACGTTTACCAATCAGTTACATATCCCGAGCAGATCACCCTGCAGCTGTTCACAGTCCTCTACCGTTTTGATCCTTTTATGTAGCATTGTCATCTGCAAACAACTTAACTTCTGACAGTAAACCATCAACTCGACCATTCATTAGAATAACGAATAGCAATGGTCCTGCGGCACAGCAATTTTCACTTCCACTTCTTTTGATACTGCATTTCCTAGCCTAAGTTTTTGATTTCTTCATTTTAAGAATATTTCCACCCAGCAAATCACTTTTTCATCCACTACGATGGTTTTTTTTCCTTATTAGGACTCGCTCTGTCAAAAGCCATAGAAAGATCTATTGATACATTTTTAAATTATGCTCCCTTGTCTATTTCAACGGAAATATCTTACATATAGCCAACTAACTGAGATTCGCATGAATATTATTGTTTAAAGTCATGTTTTAGACTTAAAAAACATTTACGTTCCTCACATACATTTCGCCATTACATTAGCTACCACTGATGTCAAACTGATTTCCTGTAAATTTCGACCCTGTTTGTAACCCCTCCTTTATGGACCGATACTACTATCACACTTTTCCAGTCCTCTGGTAAGCAGCAAGTATTCAGACTCAATTTAATAACGTTTAAAGACAAAGTAGAATGTCACATCCTGCTATCTTTAATACACCAGTAGTAATATTATCGACAGCTGCTTCCTTATTCATTTTTAGCTTTCTTAGTTCCTTCATGATATCCTCATAGTTAATATTCTTCATTTATATACACTGCAGTGCCAGCCATGATAGGAAGATGCAAATATCCAGATGGCGTTAACACCGCGGAAGATGTGTCGTCTAATGTCGGGGTTTCTTTTGTGCTCTCGTGAATCGCGTGAAAGTTTTGCGGACGTGATTATTGCCCAACGACATGATTTTAAATTACTTTGAACGCGAAATGGTAATTGGCGCTAGACGTATAGGGCATTCTGTTTCCCAAACTGTTCGTGAATTCTACATACCTCGCTCCACAAAGTTAGGAGTGAGCCGTGAATATGTATTTTCCGGTATTATCTCCCGCCATGGACAACGCAGTGGCCGACCACATTCAGTTAATGACCAAAACCAGCTACGTCTGCGCCGAGGTGTCAGTGTTAACGCGTCCGTCGGGACAGTGCAGCGAAATTTGGCGTTGATGGGACATGGCAGCAGAAGACCGACGCGAATGCTTCTATTTATAAAACGTCATCGGGTGCAGCACCTCTCCTCGGAACGAGAACATATCGGTTGGACCCCAGACAACTGGAAAAAAGTTTGGTGGTCAGATGAGTCACGGTTGCAGTTGGTAAGAGCTGATAGTTGGATTTGAGTGTAGCGCCGACACCAGGAGGCCTTGGACCCAGGTTGTCAGGAAGGCACTATGCAAGCTGGAGTTGACTGCTTCCTTGTAAAGACTGTGCTTACACGGTATGAACTGGCATCTCTGATCAAACTGAATCGACCATTGACTGTAAATGTTTATGTTCAGCTAGTTTGAGACAATTTGCAGCTGTTCATAGCTTTAATGCTCCCAAACACTGACGGAATTTTGAAGGACAACAAAGCATATTGTTACCAGGCCAAATTTGAAGAACAATTTCAGTGAATGATCTGGTCATCTAGATCACCAGACATCAATCTGATCGACTATATCTCGAATATGATCGTTAGATCAGTTGGTGGGTAACTTCCTGCATCGACATCACTTTCACAATTGTAGACGACTGCAGAGCATGATTGAATATTTCTTCAGGGGACTTCAGATGACTTGCTGAAACAATGCCACATCTGCTTCCTGCATTTCGCCGAGCAATTGTGGGTCCCGTGCAACATTAGGAGGTATCAGTTAAAGCCTCAAAAACGTTCAGTGTTTCGTGAAAAAAATAACCTAATGAGCCAAATGAGTATCATACATATATAGGCAATATCACAATGGTAATAGAATGATGATGGAGATCGATTCAGGAACGCCTTTGGTGAACGGAAAGCCTTATTCTTTGATAATAATCTTCTACGAAAATTTCGCGAAAATGGAAGATGTATTTTCGTGTTTCATCTACAATGAGAAGCTTAAGTCTTTCTAGATTGATTGAGCTTCTTCACGGAAATGGTAGTCATAAAGTTACAATGTAGAATTGGGAATCAGCGGGTTTCAGATTAACAGTATCAGTTACGTACGTTACACCAAGATTTTCCCCGCTCCGCAGAATCTGTTGAAAACATAAAATACACTCTCAAAATTAATTTAAAAAAATATTCAGAAGAGATAAATTCAAAATATTGCCTGTTCATTACTTTTTAAAAATATTCAACACTTTAGCCAGTAAGTACCTAAGTATATGATCGAGTACCGATGGACATTGATAACAATGTCGTCTGTGAAGACGAAAGCAAATATCGAATAGATTGTTTAGTAATAAGCTTTCGGAAGATTAGATAATGTTAATGTAGAATTTAGGCTGTTTAAATGTTGTACCTGTTACTACATGATTTAAAGTTGATATCTGAACATATTGCGTGTCTTTGAAATCTTGTTTCGCGGATGAAAGGTTAGAGATCTTGAAAATACTTCCTACAAAAAACGAATTAATAAGAAGAGATCGAACAGAAAGGCAGCAACTAAATACCATAAAATTAAGAACCATATATCTCGTAGAAGAATGATCATGCCATCGGTGAACCCTCAGATCTTAAAGACAAATTACCCGGGCGTATGGAGAGGAGATAGTAAATGACAGACAATTAGGAACAAGAATATCAATAAACACATAACATTGGGATCCAGAAGCCTGCAAAACTTATTTTTATGGCCTTACGCCATATCGTTATCGATTTCATAAGATGCGGGCAACCAACAGGAAGCATTTCGGCCATGGTCTTTTGAAGTAACCATCCTGGCATTCATCTAGAGTGATTTCGGGAAACGATGGAAAACCGAAATCTGGATGGCCGGACGTGGATTCAAAACTGTATCCTCCGGAATGCGAGGCCAGAGCGTTACCGCTCACCCACCACGCTCGTTAAATTGCACTATCTACCAAAAAGTAAGTGGGAAATTCAGTACATTAGTTGACTTGTGTGGCCGTCATATACAGGGAGATGGTATAATGTACAGAGTTATCGGGCTTCAATAGGGCGTTTTAATGGGGCGTTTTGAGACATGCTGGATTGGTTAATTTGTTAGAGGAGGGAATAGTCGAAGGTAAGAACTGTAGAGGTAGACAGAGATTAGAATATACGAAGCAAATAATTTAGGATGTAGGCTGTAAGGGATATGTAGAAATGAAGAGGTTAGCACAGGATAGGAAGGGATGGAGGATTGCATCAAACCAGTCAAAAGACTGACGACAGCAAAAAAAAAAAAAAAAAAAATGGTGCGTTTTAGTGGGCTGTCTAGCCGGGCGATCGGAGTGAAAGTAAACGGGTCCAAATCAAAGATCGCATTCATTCTGCGTTACTGGAAGCCTGATTTGGAATATGTCGATACTGCACGTTCTGGGAGACTTCTAATTTTGACCGACAGACATCTGAAAATCCTGAAAAGTAAAATTATCAAAAATAGGGCACAACTCATAGCTATAATCCGATAGGAGTTTCATGTACCAACAAGAATTTCGGTTTCCATTGGAACATTGAGTACAGTGGTCCACCGGCATGGATATTTCGGAAGAGCAGCTGCAAATAAGCCCCACATCACGACAAGCAATAAAGCTCGGCGACTCGGCTGATGTTGGGCCAATTCAACTGGGCACTGGGGCAATGGATGTCGGTTCTATGGAGTGATGGGTTAAGATGTAGACCTACATTTCTCCAGTTCGATGGATTTGTATGGAAGCAGCATCTACCCGGCGAACGGCTTCTGTCGGAGTGTATAGTGGCAACTGAGAAATTCTGTGGTGGTGGAGTGAAGGTGTGACGCTGTTTCACGGTGTTCGGCATAGGACCGCTGGTGTTTGTCCGTGGTAGCATGAACACAGAGGCCAATTGTAACATCTTGTATAATGAAATGTTCTCAACATTGTGGTGTTTTTACTGAATGGATCCGTGCTACTCCCAGGATGATAATGCCAGGTGCCATGTTTCAAGGGGTAATATGCAGTGGTATGCCATCACAATGTTCACTGATTGGACTGGTCCGCTAAGAGTTCCGACCTCAACGTTATAGAACATCTTTCGGACGAATTGGATCCCCGGATAAGGACTCATACGGAACGGCCAAAATCCATTCCTCAAGTCATGGAATGGATGCAAGAGCAATGGCAACGAGTTCCATTTGAAGTTCTGCAAACAGTCTGGCTGCAATTATAGCCGTATGAGATAGCCCTACGAGATTCTAACCAAGTGATAACCACAGGGAAAACATTTTTGGTAGATAGTGTGGTTGAAGATAAGGTAGCATCCTCGGACAATCGTCGAAAAAATAATTTTTATGCAAATTGATGTTGAAAATAAAATTACTAAATCATACCAGGATAATCCTGTATGTTCCTTTCAGTCATAATGTTTATTGGTGCAAACTCAAACAGATACCTCCTACATTAAATGTTGTGACTTACAACAAAATCAAAACCTTTATAAAATTAGCCAACAGATGAATTTTGACAAATATTTTTCTGCAGTAATGTGTGCTGGATTTTTAAAGTTGACTCTCTCAATTGTATCTATATACTTCTCGCAACTGAAAAAAAAAAAATATGTGACTAAGTCTCCCATAAGGAATTCTTTACCTTGACGTGACTTTTAAACTACTAAGAAAAAATATATGTATAAATAACAATAAATATCTATCAAAGTTGCTTAATGATCTATTTACTGTAATAAATGCATCTCGATTTAATGTTAAATCCTTCCACAGTTCCTAAATATCTCAAGTAAGAATCATGCGGTCCATCATAAGAAAACGTGTAACGGTAGGAAAATAAAAATAAAAAATTGCGCAATACTGTAAAAATTTTGTTCGTATTAATTAATCACTAAAATTACTTAAAAAGTAGCTACTTACTTTATACCAAATTATTTGAGATAATTTGTCGGCACACAGTTCAAATACAAGGGCGCAGAATTTTTTTTATCTAAAACGCATTGTCTAAGGTTGGTGTTAATACTGAAAGTGATCTGATGGTCTGTCAGCCAAAGTACCAACATGGACAAAGTCGTCATCCTGACGGACTCTCTCAGCGTACTAAAGAGCTTACAAAATACTACGTGGAATAGCCATACTCAAACTATTATATTGGAAATTCTACAACAACTGAAACGGAACCGGGAACTTGGCATTACGACTACTCTGATGTGGATCCCATCTCACAGCGGCATCGAGCATAACGAACGGGTGGACGCCCTGGCAAAACATGCTATCCATGAGGGAGAGGTAATCAACATGCAACTCCCGATCTCGGATATAACACATAACATCAAAGTAAGAGCCAATGAAAAATGGCAAGAGGAATGGACGATCTCCTCAAAAATCAAAGCCTCATATTATGCAACCATTCAACCGAGCATATCTCCAAAACCTTGGTTTTACAATCAGAACAGTAGCAGACGATTAATCACTACGATATCGAGAGCCCGATTTAACCACGGCAACTTCCCCAGCCAATAGGGTTGAGAGATTCCCCATATTGCGACTGCTCAGACCAGGTAATAGGAGACATCAATCACATAATTGTTTCATGCAATAAATACCAACAACTCCAGGACCAAATGATGAAAGATCTTGCCAAGAACGGCTTCCCCCTTCCGACAAACGTAACCCTCCTACTTTCCAGCAACAACAAAGTAATACTTAGCATACTCGCCAGATACTTAAAAGATGGAGGGATAGAATTCTAACCAATCTTGGAAGTTAAAACAGGAAATGACTATACTTCAAACCTAAAGCCCAAACCACAGCACACCCCCACTTCCGCACAAGCACAACAACTAGCTTGCAAAATTAACAGTATCCTCACCAATCTACCGATTGAGGCCAACACCAGATAGATCAACCCTCTACAGATGATTTGTCAAAGAAATACGGCGATTTAGACTAGTCAATAGAAAATAATGGATATACAGAACCGACGATTACTAAGTCTAGTTGATGTATTGTCTAGCAACGCTTTTTAGATTACGGTACTTAAGAAGGCACTTGAAATTTGAATATTGTAAATAGCATATTCATTCAACAAGATTGAAATAAGTTAACCTAATATAGATAAGGAAATGTGTAAATAGATAAGTTACGCAAATGGATGTAAGAAGCTTTGTAAAAATGTAGAATGGCTCTATGGTCTCAAACCGAATGCCAATAAAATACAAAATAAATAATCAGCTTTAGCCGCCAAACCGTCAGCAATTGTTGTAAGTCGCCTGACACATAAGCAACACAGTAGACGTGGATGCTTCCCTTATGTGCCGTCTGAAGGTTAAAGGGGCACTTAATCGAAATTGTTTACCTCATATTTTTTTCCTTCTTGTACAACCTGTTTAATTTACGGTTAAGCTTGCAACTGAAACTTAGAATTGCCTCATGAATGAAAAACTAATAATCTAAACTGGAAATAATTTTAGAAGTACTTTTCTAATTGTGGATTTCATTGATAGCGTATTGTCGTAATTAATAATACGAAGAATAATTAAATAAATTACAGAGTTATAAATTCTAATCTAAACAGCTGGTTGATTTTTGTAATGTGTTTTCCTATATGATTTTGTTATGGGTTTCATTTTTAAGTTGATTTCTTCATACGAACTATAATTGCTTAAATATATTGTTCTCTGGGATACTCTTGTTTCATGTTCTAGAGATATCATACATTTATTCCATCGCGGAATTTTATAATTTTTAAATTTATTTCATTTTCCTATCTGTGAGACACTTTTTATTGTGCTATATGGCATTCCATTCTCCTGTTTGTTAATTGTTATGGAGGTTGCGTTGAAGTTCATAATGGCTTGTTTGGAACTGTCCATCGAAACGGTCGGGAAAACGAAGTAATAGAACTTAATCATTTGGATATTGTCGAAACTGCTAGCGCAAGATGCCTTCTTTCGAATATGCCATGTTACTTATTAAGGAAATGTGGAAGCATATTATTGCTATTCACTTTGCGCTAAGCCAGTGGTTCCCAATTATTTTTCCCTAGTACTGTAAAACTTCAGGAAAGAGCTCAACCTCGCGTACTCCTTATATCTGCCTGTTCCACTGCGTTCATCCCAGGCCAGTGCTTCGCACAACAGCATTGCAGTATTTTAATCCACACACACACACACTCAGTTTGACTACCTTAACATACAGTTTGGCGATAGTAATGTTTGCGTAACTGTTTTTTTCAGTTAATTTAATTTCCTTAGTGGTTGCCTTAGCCAAAAGGTTAGCGCGCGTATTCTTCGAAGCAATCTCACGTACCCCTAAGAGTACCACTAATTGGGAAGCACTGCGCTAAGCCAACATTTCGTTCAGAGCGAGGGATGGATACACGCTGCCGGAGTATCTAAGTTTTTCTTATGGGTGATGTCACATACGAGCGGCTAACGCTCTGGTCTCGCATTCGGGAGGACGCCGGTTCGAATCCCCGTTCGGGCATCCAGATTTGGATTTTCCCCAAACCATTCCAGACGAATGCCGAGATGCTTCCTTGAAAAGGCCATGGCCGAATTCCTTCCCGTTCCTTTTCCACAGTCCCATCCCGCCTCTAATGACCTCGACGTCGACGAGGCGGAAAGCCATAAGGGGAAAAAAAAAAGTTTCCTCTGAATCTAGTTAACCTGCCAATAGCTATATGATTAAAGGATGCTGTTATCTGAGGAAGACTTCTCTTGTTGTCGCGATTGATAAAGCTCATCAATTACAATTTGCTATCGGTGGAAGAAATATTCAGCATACTGCACTTCACCACAAATATGGTATACATACTTTGGCACATATTCCGGTTATATCACTTGCCAAAGGCCTGGCTTTAATCCCAAACCACTCCGAACACACAGCGAAATTTGCCCCTTAGATGGGGATTTTATAGTTGTAGGACCTTTTGGTGTTCGTCGCGAGAACAGGTTTTAAATAACTCTACCGGTTTTCACACACTCCTTTCTTTCATCCTTATACATAATACGAACAACATACTACATGTAACACACACTAATAATAGTTATCCATATGTCTACGTTATAAAATCTTAGAATAGTTGCGTCTAAACATGAAATTTATTTAAAAATAGTACTATACTGAACATAGAGAAGACAAAATCAAAAATTCTGGAATATTTGTCTGTCTGCGCATAACAAAAAGTAATGTGTGGATTTTTACAAAACTGTACCTAGTGATAGTTTATGTCATCAGTTGACATGTGGAATACTTTTTGTCCAGATTAGTATCATGATACAGAGGCAAAAACCGTAAATCTAGGAAGTTTTGTATGTGCGTGCACGAATTAAGCAAAAACCAGCCATTTTAACGAAACTGTACTTAATAACTTGTATCACGTATGTGACAGATTTCGATGCGACAAGACTGAGAAAAAAAGTCCGTTAGTCCCATTGTTCCGCAATAGAATCTATCAATTTTATATTGTCGGGAGCAAGTCTTCTCTCAGCCGAAATGTTTACCACGATTAGTCCGCTGACAGTGGGTTTGAGTCGTACAAACTATAACAGATCGACTTAAAGATTCAATTAGAGATTTTATATGTATGCAAATAAAGTAATATTTTCGTGCATGCGCCAAGTTTATTGTTTCCAGAGAAGTCATGTGAACAATACCGAAGCCTGCCTGTGGATCATCCACAACCATAAAATCATCCGAATTAGTGTCAGATCCAAGGGGTGGTAGAAACAAGTAATTCCCACAAACGGGTTTTAAACATTTGCATATATCTTAAATTGAGAAGAAGAGGTGGATATCCAATAAAGGGAGGAAAGTTACTGAGCATCTCCACCTTTCTACCCATCGAATTAATTTTTGATAGTACTTTTCGTTTTATTTTGTTCTTAAAATACGAAAAACAAAAAAAAAAAAACACTCCTCTGTAAAGTTTCGGAACAGCACCAAAACGTATAAACAGAATGGCTGGTGTGCAAACGGCCGACTTTGAAACAAAGTGCCACTAGGGAATATGCATGTAATTTAAAAAAGGTCTAGTGTTTTTATTTGAGAACTTTATTACTATAAAATTACACCTATAACGTTCTTTTTCTATTCATTCGCATTTCATTTATTGGTTTCAACTAATAAAAAGTGTTGAAAATACAAGGGAAATTTAACTTTTCAAAACGCAACGCTATTGGTCAAATCGAATCGTGACTTCAAAACCCATATTCATATTGTTAACAAAGGCATTGCTACGGGTATTTGTATAATTTTGTGGTTTAGGTTTTATAGTAATTTATTAGAATAACCGATAAAATAATACATTCTTGCGAGAATTCGCATACAATAAACAATGACTGAAAGCGATTTCGTAAAAGCACGGTCAGATAATTCTTACAAAAATGGGTCTATTAGATATAATTTGCATTAATTTTCACGAAAGATTTAAATCGTTTTTTGATTTTACACTTCATAGAAAATACTAGTACCTAAACGTGAACTAGAGTAAGGTAATATCTTTATGATTTACTTATATATTTACCTATTCATATTTCTATTCAGATTATAAATAATAAATTATAAATGTGTAATAAATATTTTTTGTCAATCCAACTGAATTTGTCGTTCGTTTGTTTATTCACCGAAAGCGTTTCACTTCGTTCTCAAGAAAAGAAACTCAGAAATTTTACGTTCTTATTTGTGTATACAGAAGACAGCAGTTTCGGGTTTTAGCGGCTTGTTGTATGGTTTAAACTGTAAGGAGGCCAATCTTTTCAGCAGCCGGACAAAATTTTAGTAACAGAATTTTCTAACGGGCCACACGCACTACTTTCTTGGAAAAATACCTTAAAATTTCCATGAAGGAAAAAAATGTAAAATGAAATATACTTATTTAATCAAATATTAAAAATACAATTATCTTAAGGCTGCTTTTGACTTTGTTTGGTGGAACGTTGATGTCGAAAGAAGTGGCTACTCGCAAAAAGTTCTTCAAATGAACATTAGTGATTCGTGCTCTGTGTTGTGACTTCGTACTCTTCATCCTACTGAATCAGCTCAACTGAGTGTTGTAGCGTTCGACTTCACCACTTGATGTTAAAGTTGACATATATAATGATCCAGCTCCACGGGCCGCATGCTGAGCTATGGCGGACCGCGGGTAGGCCATCTCTGGTTTAAAGAGTTATGTTTGTACGCGAAGGGTCCTTAGATCGATCCACGCTTCGGAATAATTTTTATTTTTGTGTGTGTATTTTCTTTTGTATATGTTTGCTGTTTGTTGCACTACGAATTTGCTTCGCAAAAAATACAGGCGCACGGTTGAGAATAATTGAATTTATTTTGACAGCAACGTCACCTGTAGAAATTTCACGATATTCTTGCGACAGTTCTCAAATGCTGTGAATACCTTTTGTTGCAATTTTAACGTGATGTTCCAATTGCACGTTACCTGTTTTCAGTTATATGATATTACTTTTAATGTGAAAGTAATTATCAATTTGACAAAAAAAAATAGTATGTGAGTAAAATCAAATTTCAAATCGGATATGCGACTCGATATATATATATATATATATATATATATATATATATATATACATACATCTGGAGGTAGGTAGCTTACTGATAATTCGCCTTAAATCGCGCGGTTATTTGTATCAGAATGAAAAATAAGAGGTGTCATATACTACACATCCGACTTTCCCGTTCTCGGATCGCGATTTGCACAGTGAAGACCTCTCTTTGTCGAAAACATCTTCAACGTTTTTTCTATGTAGAATGTGTGCACATTTCACTACCATATTTTAGTACTGTACATTTTTCTCACCGAAATTACAGTGTAAATGACGTTAACAGAAAACAATAAGTAATATCTGGGTTTATACGAGCGAGCTTCAGCGACGTTTTTCATCTTTCTGCTATTGTGGGAATATTTTTTTTTTTTAGTTTTTATTGTTGATGTTTTACAGCGGTGAACTACACACCATTTCTAAACCACGTTCCAACAGTTTATACTCCAATTCAGGGAAACAAACAAGGCGTTACTTATCGAGAGTACGATATATACTTATATATTGTGACATGTGACGTCAAGCGTCTCGTTGGCAGGCATCTAGCAAAGATGCGTCTTAAACTGATTAAATTTTAATGCCGAATTTTACTTAAAATCTGTACTTTCGTCAAAAAATAAATAGTCTTGGGAGAATAACGTGTATCAATAAGTAATTGAAAACAATTTGCCAAGTGTAGTCATATTCCCTACTTCAGCTGTTGAGGTAAGAGACAAATCAGCTACGGTCAATAACGCCGCGCTAACATAAATTTAATACGGATGGTCAGAATGGAATTTGAACTGGATGCATCAAGAATGAGAGTACAGCGACTTTACTTTGTGACATTTGCGACGATGGGTTGCGATATTTCAATACAAAACATGGTTGTTCCTCACTCGTATTGTTCGACAACTTCTCCGTTGGAGGGAACAATTCTGGAATGAAATCAATCCTATATTCTCATTTTACGTCTGCTTTCCTCTCAGCGGAAAATCACGGTAAACTGTCTGGTTGTCATGGTACACAAACAAATTTGTCCTACTTTGCTTGAACTGGGAGCGAGTGCAGTACACCGATTTCACACTCTTGCCACCGTTGTTTGTTTTGTATGTGCTAAGATCTAGCGCAAACACTCCTCCCCCTGAGAACGGTAGCTGTGTGGGGAAATGTAGTTGGCTGGCTTACTCACCTGCGTTAACTCGGCATGCAGGAAGTTGATGGATGATTCATATTCCCGCCCCACAGGACTAAAGCGGAAAATCGGGTTTCCGGAAAACCGCTGGGACAGAGTAGTGAAAGTCCGTAGGGGAGCCACAACCTGCCGGTTAATAACTTCATATTTCTTCTACTTTTAATATGTGTTGTGTTTTAAGTTCTTATCTGGTGTCAAATAATTAAATCGTTCTTAAAACTTTCATCAGTAAAGCTATTCCTCGTCTATCGTAGTAATCTCCTGTGGAATTTCAAATACACACACACATTTATGCGCGAGTAAGCTCGCTGAAGATTTGCGCGCGGATATTCTCGCGACGAGCCTGTACTTGTGGGAGCCCATACACAGGAACATCAGTTTCACACATTTGTCGTTCAGCTGGCTCGCCGCGCTCAAATTGTTGAGTTTATGGTAGTGGTCTACGGATTTCTCAGTCATGATTTCCGGGCTCGCGGCTCACTGGCAATTCCAAAACATCGCGAGCCAAGTGTAGTGAGATTATTTTACTAGCGAGGTGACAGTATTGAAACGAAACAGGTTTTTAAGTTCTACACACAAAAAAGTATTTATTCGTGCAGCAGCTTATATTATAGCTGGAAAAAAGAAGAAACGGACAGTATGACAAAAAAAAAGTGGTTGCAGGAAGATTATAAGCACGATCATATACTGCTACTTGTACAATTTGAAAAGCATTTCCTTCGATTTCTTCAGTACGGTATTACATAAGTGCATAGATACATCTTCCTATACATTTCCTCAATATCCTTCATCTTCTCCTTCATAATTTGGGCTTCCTATAATGGCCATTGGTTCGTGTTGGTCTCTCATAAACAGTAGTAAGTCGTAGTAATAGTGTAAATTAGTTTTATAGATTTCGTCTTCGCCTATTACACTTCTTGTTGAATTTTCATTTTTATATAGATATATATATATATATATATATCTTGCGAAAAGCACTCCGCAAAGAGTGGATTTTTTTTTTTACTAATGCACTATCAACTTTTATATTATATTTCCCACTAACCTCTAACCATGCACTATATCCTATTTTTTTAAATTTCTGTTCGCGTCCTCTTTTTGATTTCACCTTCCAAATGCAGTATGTTGCTGATATGTCGCAATGAAATCAGCTACAAATTCTCTGCTCATCTTACTTAACTTAGATACTCTGCAAGTCTTATCTGCCGCGAGTAAATTGTTAAGTGAGATATCTGTGTGTATGGTTACTGTCGCGCATTCTTGCCACGTACAAATCTGTAACAATTGTTATTGGCTTGTGATGCGGCTCGTCGTTAGACAATTAACACACACATTTTATCCTCTATATCAGTGTTTTTCATTCTTTTTGATTTCGCGACCCCTTTACAAGTAGAAAATTTCTGGCGACCCCCCCCCCCCCTCGACCGCGACACATCATAGAAGACAAAGAAATAATTTAATTAAATTAATACGTAAATGTTTTTTTTTCTATTTTGGTACATTTTAATATTATCCAGATCTACACTCTGCAAGAAGCCGCGAGATTTTTGAAAGTAAGTACAAGGTAAGTTGGTAAGGCTATGAAATTGGACGCAAATTCGCGCGGGTCAAACTGCGTCGGAGACGGTGACGTTGCCACACCGCAATGTTCTTTTGTTTCAACTAAATTAAATTAAGTGCAGTCAACAAGTAGGGACGTCATTCTTTGGTTTTTTTCGCTTGCTCCGCGCGTTTGTAAAATGGATAAGTTTCTCAAAAGATCGCAGCCTTCAACATGTGGTACGAGTGTCAATAGCGGTAGTGGTGAATCAAAACCGAAAAAAAACAGACATTACATTGACAGTTATTTGAAATACGGGTTCACAGTCATAAATAATAAACCTCAATGTGTAATTTGTGGCGATATTTTATCACGTGAGAGTATGAAACCGTCAAAGCTTATGCGACATCTCACAACCAAGCATCAAAAAGAAGCCGATAAGCCGTTGCATTTCTTTGAACGAAAGTTGAAAGCTCTTAGTCAGCAGCAAAATACTATAATTCAGGTAATAAAATCGTTTTATTAATTTAATTTTAGCATGGATAACCGAATCAAGTCGAGTTTATTCTAATTGTTGCTATCTCTACAGTTGACGTCTTATGATGTTTATTTCTTTGCTGTTTGCATACAAATTTTATTATACTTCATTTTGGTTTGCAAAGGTTTCGCATGCTTAATTTTTATTGACTATTGAGCATTATTAGCTAGCTATAAAGTCGCATATCGAGTTGCTAAAGCAGGGAAATCACATACAATTGCCGAAAGTCTTATTTTGCCAGCAGCTCTTGATATGGTTGAAATTATGGTCAGTAAACAGGAGGCAAACAAGTTAAAAAACATACCACTTTCTGATAATACTATTTTACGCAGAATAAACGATATGGCTAATGATATTCAAGAACAAGTAATCGAAAAATTAAAGAACAGCCAACATTTTGCTTTGCAGTTTGACGAATCTACAGATGTTTCCGATTGTGCTCAGTTTGTAGAATTTGTGCGCTTTGAAGCAGGTGACAATATCATGAAAGAAATCTTATTTTGCAAAGCACTTCCTGCAAACACTTCTGGCCAGTGTTTGTACAATATATTTTTAGAAAGCACTTGCGACTACGATATTGATTGGAAAAAATGTATCGCTATTTGTAGCGATGGTGCTAAAGCTATGACTGGCAAAAATAGCGGACTCATTGCGAAATTAAAATCGATAATGCCAAGCATATCCTGGACACACTGTTTTCTTCGTCGACAGGCTCTAGCTGCTAAGGTAGTATCTTCTGATTTAAAGATGTGCTCAAGGAGGTAATAAAAATTGTTAATTCTATCAAAGGTAAAGCCTTGCAAACCCGACTATTCAGAATCGTTTGTGAAGATATGGGCTCCCTTCATCAAAATCTCCTTTATCACACAGAAGTCAGGTGGCTATCCAAAGGAAAGGTATCGACAAGCGTTCTAGAACTGAGAGCTGAATTGTAAATGTTCTTACAAGATACAAGATCTGAATATGCTAATCGTTTTTCTGACCCTATTTGGCTCTTGAAATTAGAATTTTTGGAGATCTTTTTAGCCACCTTAATAATTCGAACAAGAACCTCCAAGGTAGAGAACAAAATATTTTAACAGCTAAAGATAAAGTCAAAGCATTTCACGCAAAACTTTGTTTGTGGTTAACCTCTCTGCAAAACAGTATATTCGAGTCTTTTCCGTGTGTTCAGAAGATTGTTGAAGATAACGCATCAGACCAAAGTCTCGTAGTAAGGGCTCACATTCCTTGCATGATACAGAGCTTGCATAATTTACAAGAGAAACTTTTAACATACTTTCCAGACTGGCATTCTGAAGCTGACAATGGGCGTAGATGGATTTTAAACCCTTTTTTAGACAAGTTAATAGATCTGGCTGATGTCACGACAAATATGAAAGAATGTCTTATAGATTTAGCTACTGATGGCATGCTTAAAATGGAATTTAATTCGCAAAGTATTGACGTATTTTGGATGAAAAGAAAACATGAATACCCAGAGCTGGCAAGGGAAGCTGTAAAATTATTAGTGCCATTCGCCACTTCATGCTTGTGTGAACTAACATTTTCTGCAATGGTAGACATTAAAACTAAAAAGAGAAATAGACTGCAATTAGAAAATGATTTATTATTAACTTTTCAAAAATAGCACCACGATTTGATAAAGTTTTGAAAAATAAACAAGCCCATCCTTCTCATTAAAATTGTGTTTTGATTGTAGTGGTGGAACCTTGAATTTTTCATTCAGCCCGCGACCCCCCGAGTAAACCTTCGCGACCCCCCTAGGGGTCGCGACCCACAGATTGAAAAACACTGCTCTATATGGATCGCCAAGGAATTGCTGGCGCACAAATGTGTGTGTGTATGCCTAGCTAATTCAAAAACTTGTCACAAGACTGTGATGAGGCGACTGCCAAACAATCAAATACACGAAAGAAAGCTCCAACTTTCATAATTTAGTGACCGTTGAAATGAGATGCACCGTGGGATACTGCGCTTGCATTGCATCTGTACGAGAGTGAGGTAACTCTTATAAAAATGTTTTGCTGTCGTCTTCGCTAAACATGCCTGACAATGAGAAATACTGTTCGCTATAAGAAGCGTGGTTTTAATGAGGCGTAATAACGAGGGTCTGCAGTGATATGCTGCACCCTGATAAGTCGTTAAAGATCAGACAGTACCGGATTAACCACGTAGCAGGAGGTGGAGGTAGCAAATGCGACGGGCCTCGCGCCTTCTAGGGGGCCCCGCACCTAGGCTATTTTTAGCTCTACAATTTTCCCCCGGATGGCAAAAATCAAGGGCCTCTTCTTCACATTTGCTACGGGCCTCGCGCTGTCTTAATCTGGCCCTGAGATCAGATTACCTGAAAAAGATAACTGAGGATGCAGATAGAAATATCAGGAGACGATGAGATAAGGCCCACGTAAGAACATGTTAGAATAGAGTTAACAATAGTCAAATACGTTGTATTAATAATTTTCTCGGTGCTTTTGAAACAGGAAGAAATCGTCACACAACCTGTGCTGGCTAAGCACAATTATTTAAGGTCTTTTATCACAGAAAATTAAAACACATTAAGTAACTGATATCTAAAAAAATATTCTTAGTAAAAAATAAATTTTAAAACATGAAATTCCCAACATGGCTCACAAGTAATATGGTTTCTACCAATCTCAAATTCACTGAAGGCGTAACGATTGTCACATATTTCCAAACTTGCATACGCCCTATTTGTCCAGTAATCAATAAAAATTTAATTAAGAGAATAAAGAGAACCAAAATATATTCTGTTAAATGAACATGTTTTTAAATGTAGCTACAATTTTAGACAAATTCTGAGGATTTCTTTTAAAATATCGTCGAATCACTCAAATATAGTTTAATTGTATTCGGAAAACTGCAGTTTAATTACGTCTTATCGATGTTAGTATTTTTGGTCTATTGAGTGTTGTTTAGTTCTCTGATAGATACAGACCTCACTGCTATAGCTATAGGCCTACTATGCTGGCGATTTTGTCGCTATGTAACAGCTGTATCTTCCCCGGTACTTTGAATCTGTTTGGTATCTCACTCATCGATCTCTTTGCTTCTTTCAGTCGAATTTCTCCAATGCGCTCTGTTCTTGATAATTCAGCTCAGTACCTCTTCATTTGTGATTCAACCTCCACATTTAATCCCCAGCATTCCTCCTAAACACAATATTTTAAGGTTTCAGTTCTGGGCCTTCCATTTAGGTTTGATCCATGTTGGAGAAATAAATTCCCCTATTCAGAATAGCATTTGTTGTTAAAAGCTTCCTCTTTTATCAAAAGTTTTTCTAGCATGGGTTAGCCTAAATTTATATTAACCTTACTTTTTACATAACTCCTCATTTTACAACCCATGTAATAACTATCATTTATTTCCATTAAGGTCTCAAACTTCCTTCACCAAAAATCTGCGGTTCTCGAGTAAATTCCAATATTCTTTTCCTCCTTCTTCTTCTTTTTACTAAAGATCATTCTTCTGTTAATTATAAACATAGCGTCTATATCGTTCAACACATATTGAAAATTATTTACTGACTACGATAAACTACATCGTCATTAACAAACTCTAAGAGTTTTAATTTCTTCGTCCCGACCAGTGATAATTTTTCAATTTTTTTCCGTTTCTTACACTGTACGACACACAGATTAAATAAATGGGTGGTAACAGTGACCTTGACTCACTACCTTATTAACCCTTGCCTATCTTCTTTTCTTAAGGTCTTATCACTGCAGCCGTCAGATTTTTATAAACCCTGGAGATAACTCTGCTGTCGGTAACACGTTAATACGTCGGAACCTACAAAAATTCCCCGTATTTTGTTCCAAACATCTTCAGATCTCAAAGAGTTTGTTCCAGCCGCCATTATCAAAGTCCTTTTCTCTGACAGATTCACAAATGTAGGAACGTTTTACCATAAGATGTCTTGCAGAAATGGACATAACATCAATATAGCGTTTAATGTTCGTGCATTTTTTCCGGTCGTGGTGTAAATCGTATTGGGTGTAGTTCCATTCTTTTATAATTAACTCGTTTTGCTAATTGAGGGATCTTATAGCTCAGCTGATAGAGCGACTGGAAGACCACGTCTCGATTCCAGAAGAAGTCATTATCTTTTCTTCCAACTTCCGAAACTACTCCCCAGGTCTACTCACCCGTTATCCAAGCAGGAAACTTCTTGACTTCTCGGGAAAGGTAATAATGCGCTGACGGTAGCGCTGGCAGAGTTAGGAACGGAATACAGAGTTATATCTCCATGAATCAACGCTGGGCACTTTACGGGAGTGAGAACACCACCTTCTTCTCATTCTTGTTACTGCGTTACAAGTAATTAAATTATTTTCTTTGTTTAGATCCATCGGTACTTCAGTTGATTATAGATTAATGACAGTCTTCTTAAAATTTGGAGGACTTTAATCTGTCTCAAAAATCTTGCATACGAAATAAATCATTTTGCCTTAGCTTTTTCACCCAATTCCTTCATAAAACTAGATTTCCTTGCCCACTTTCTTTAATGACCTCGTCGTGAATCAATAAGAATCACTATTGCTTGAACCAGCAGACGCTAAGTTCAGTCGTACAATCCGTGTAGTAACTGGAACAGTCCAAGCCCCTGGTTGTACAATACGTTCTTACGTAAACGCATTCCAATTGTGACTTCGTTTTCAAAAACCTCCAAATGAATTAGCGCCCTTGGCACAAACAGATGACGTAAAAAAACACCACAAGTGACAACAAAAATGGGATATTTCGCCGCTAATAAATGGTCATCTCATTATTAACAACGCAGAGTGAGAGTCCTAGTTTTAATCTGCCAAGACGGGAATTATGTTCCATGAAATGTGTTCGCATTGACCAAAAGTAGAGACCCAAGAGAACATTTCAACATTACTGATCACAATTGTGCAAAATCAGTTATACTTATGTGACTTTGAATCATTCAGATTTATCGTTGAAAAGAAAATATTTGCTTATTTTTATTCATATATCCTCTAACATTTTATTCATGAGATTATTAATACCGGTAATTTATTTCTCTCTTCTACATCCGTATTAACATTTTTTTCTTGTTTTTACTACAACACAGCGCACTTAAATCAGATTTTTGCAACCATACGTTGTTACCGCTTTTCTGCTACTCAGCAGCCAAAGAGTCTGTCTGATCTTCAGATTAAAACATACCTATCACAGAGTTTATGGTTTTCGCAAAACAACTAAATGTGAGATTTTGACAAATTTGATTCTTCAGAAGGTAATTTTATTAGACAGAAAATCATTCAATGGAGAATTTCACGAATAGGTTAATCATGACCACGGGTTACTAGGGGTGGTTTTTTGTAATGATTTACCATAGTGGAAGAATGATGGAGAATATATATATATATATATATCATCAGCCAGTTCAATCATTTTCTGATATGGCCTCTTAAAGTCATAATTTTTTCAGATATAACTTTAGCAGTTTTCTCAAAGTTGCACGATTTTGGGCGATCCTCTGCCAGTTAACTCCGACAACCCTGCGCATGTCCTTTTCCCACCAGTCTGGTGGTCTTTCTCTCAGTCTGGTCTGATCTCTTGGGCTCTATTCTAACACTGTTTTTGTCCACCTCTGGTCTTTTCTATGTGGAATATGGCTGGTCCATTGCCCCTTCAAGGATGCTGTCTTCTCTGAGATGTCTTGTTACCTTTGTAACTGACCTAATGCCAGTTGCTCTTCTCTTGGCTTTTCTCGTTAAGCCTAGCATTGACCTCTCCATAGCTCTTTAGGCAGTCCTTAGTTTACTTTTTGTAAATTCGCTTAGCGTGCAGGTCTCACAGCCTTATGTTAACACAGGAAGAATGCACTGGTCATAGACTGTTTGCTTTAGGTTTGTGGGCATTTTAGATTTCAGGATAATAGAATGTCTCCCAAATGTTTGCCATCCCAGCTCGATGCGACGGAAAATTTTGGGTTTTACATCACCTCTCATATTTACAAGTTGGCCAAGATAAATGTACTCATTTTCTAAAGATTCATTATCTAGTTGTACACTACCCTTTGTGGCCCATTTGTTAGACATAATTCATTCATAGGCCAACTGCTTTACACTCAGAGGTCAGTATTTCAAAATTTAATTATTTTTACCATTATTTTCCCTTCAAAATTTTTTTTGTAACAAATACTTGTTATTATATAAACGTTGCTCCCATCACCTCCAATGGTCAATTTCATTCTGTATGTGGCTGTATTGATTGCAAGGCTTGCGCAAGCTCAGCCACTTGTTTCTCTCTACTTGATTAAGGGTTAACCCTGATATATAGTGTTTTTGCGTTTGTTTATTATTTCGTATTTCTGCGGCCCTCCTCCCTCCAACTTCGGCGAGTGTTGGGTGTAATTTATCTATCCTTTCCACATAAAATATATGTTAATAATGGCAGAAACTTGTGTGTGAATTTCTGGAAATGTCTGTAACTTGGTACTATTTTTAGTTATCCTTGTATTCAGAACTGATAAATTTTATAATAATGATTAATTACTCAATAACGACTCAATGTAATTGTGGATGGAATTATATTTATTTCAAACATGTGCCTCTCTGAGCTATCTTCAGCAATCAGTTTTCTATAATGTATGCTGTTTATAAATTTTGTACACAGGGCCTTTTTTTAATGTTGTTGACAATTACATTTATATATGGTATATTTTAGATATTTCAATTATCAGGTTTGGTATCTGATCAGCTCTCTTCAATCAAAACATCACATTTAATGTTATACTCGTACATGTTCTAGAAGTAATTTGGAGGCAGTTAATTACTTTGACTCTGCTAATTATGTCACCATCACTGCACTATTTAGATCTGACATTCAGAGTGATTGAAAGCAAGCAGCTTTTCCACGCCATAGCTGATCAACTATTTTCTAGTGATGTTTGACAAGTGTGTGTGTTGTCAGCGAAGAGTCACTATCAGAAGAATATTTTTTGGTTTGTTTTATTAAATGTGTGGGAGGTAAAGAAGAAATGTTTTATAACTTCTAGTTTGGTGTTTTGGTGGAAATTGTGTATTTGGTGCAGTTTTCTAAGAGTTTTTTTTTTTTGTTGAGTTTATTAATTTGAATAAGGTTTGATTTGTTAGGTTTTTCCAGTTGGTTTATTATCCTTTTTGATTTAAGACAACTGTGTGTGTTTTATAGCCAATATTCCTACCTACATTTTCTGTGGTATTGAATTCTGTCAGATAGATACTTCATCTGTTTACAGACAAGCATGAAATCAAATGCAAAATATTCAAAATCTTACTGCCTCTTAAATCTCTGTGCCTATTGTAGAACAAAACTTATCCCAAGATTATAGAATCTATAAAAAGAGAAAGTAATTAAACAAAGGAAAAAGGAAACGGCTTTAGGCAATATAAATTACAAGGAAAGGGAAAACGACTCATCACTCACCAAAGTTGAAAGGCAGCGACGGTTGAAAAAACACATATCACGAACACAAAAATACACAATATTTCGGTCTTAAACCTTCTTCATGTTAAAGAGAATGAGTCATGTGGTTCGGGAGGTGTGCACACGCCGAAGTTTCCTAGAATCATGAAGAAGGTTTAAGACCAAAATATTGTGTATTTTTGTGTTCGTGATGTATGTTTTTCTCCCGTCGCTGCCTTCAACATTGGTGAGTAATGAGTCATTTTCATTGTAATTTATAAAAAGAGAAAGGTTTTTTTTCACATTCACTATTGAAATAAAATTACAAACAAAAATTCAATGCAATAATTGTAAACAAAACTTCTTTCCTTTATATTCACAATTAACTATTTATTAATTTAACACTTAGAATTAGTTAACTGACATACTTCTTTCTTCACAAGGCTTAACCAGTGGTTGCTTTTAACAAAGTCCTGTGGGATATTGCAATAGCAGTCTTCATTCAAAAAGAAAAATGCATTCACTCTGATGAATTCTTTAATAAATTAAAACACTAATTTGCAAAGAATGGTAGTAATGTATTAGAAATTGGCTGATGATATCAGTGTGGTTGGACAATGGATTTTCTCCTCAGATAAGTTAGACAGTAAAATAGGGAAGTTAAATTCTTCCAGGGGAAAAACAACATTAAAGAAAGATGATCTAAAAAATAAAGAAAAAAGGATGCAATTGTGAAAAATATACTTTCTTTACATTCACTCTCATGTTACCCAATTACCATTGCACATTATGCAAATTCATTACAAAAGAAAGGCAGCAAATGGAAAAAGAAACAAATAGAAATCATGACAATGTATTTGATTGTATAAATACACATTTTAAAAATACTTTTACAAATATGTACACAACCATTCTAGGAGCATACACAAGTCTTGAGCTGTCATTTGTTTTACACACATACACAAACACAAATAACTTAAAAGAATAAATAATTCGCAACAGTAATCAGTTCTTTAAAGGAAATACATGTATATCACATATGAAATAAAAACTTACAAAATGGAAATCTTTACATCACTCTTTCAGAAATGGCAATGGGCAATTGTAGCAATAAATTCACAAGAGTCACAATTTTAACAATGTAGGAAGTACAAATGTTGGAGAAGGAGGAGCAGATAAGTATTATGATATTCTGTATTTCCTCATTTGCAACAAAATGAAAAGGAAGGATATGTACAATACTATAGTTAACAAAACGCCTGGAATCAAAATGATTTATCAACTATTCACAAGCATGAAGCCCAAGCAGGGCAATATGCCGATGACTACATATGACCATTTACAGACCTTCTCGTTAAAAGTTAGTTAATGTTCTAAGGACAAGGTAAGGCACTATTCCTTATCCAAATTTTGTACAGTTTACAAAAATATGGGGATAATAAGAGCATATATTTTCTGACAGTAATCACTCCAGTGCATAAGAACATTATTGGCACCAGGTGGAAGTTGGGGAGTAAGTAGTGACAGCAGGAGCAAAATCAGTAGAAAAAGTGGGTAACGTAAATCCATCACCTTTCATTTCAGAAGGGACAGTGTATGAGAGGGGAGGGAAATCAGCACTGAAACACTATTTTTATTTTCTCATATCTGAGTTACTATGCCACTGCACCTCTTCTACACTAAATTATGGCCTTCCTCTCTAACCTTAATTCCTTACACTAATAAGCATCCTTTCCTTCCCCTCCCCCCCCCAAATAACTGAATATAATATTATTCACAAACTCATTAACGGTAATAAGCAGAGACTCTTCATACGGTGGACATAAAGGGAGATGAAAATGACACTAACTTGTTGTACTAACAAACATCATTTCCTTCTCATCTAACCAATGAATATATTATCCACAATTCATAAAGTGTATGGTGAGGAAGGAGGATAAACAATGGAAATAGTCTCAGCATGTTCTTGAGTTCCTGTATGATCCTGCAGTCACTGATAGTAAGTGATGGGTTCTTTTTCTTACTTAAACCTTTCATTTCCTGTAGTAACTAATAGTCCTTACATAAAGAAAAATTAATTATGAATTATTAGAGCAAGCTCTGTTGTGTATGTATTCATTATAACTCTACAACTCAAATATTATTTTAAAAAATATGAAGATTACTTACAGTTTATGCATAAACTTATAAAACAATAATAATGACTACATGACATATGGAAGCAAAATGGACCAAGTGTGCAAATATGAGATATATCGTACAGAAACCAGTTATCCATGTATTAAAACTAATCCAAAACTGTGCCTCAATTGTTCTCAGACATTAAGCTGATCACAATTTTCTAAGGAATGTGCACGAGATCATAGTGGGAATGCAGAAGAAGAAAAACATTAAAAAAGGTATTTAAGGATCAAGTAAAATCAAATTTAATCTGTATTTTAGTAGTACTGAATCTACACACCACAAAACAGAAAGATAGTCAAATCTTTTCCTGGTAGAATTTCTAAAAGAACATATTCTATTTCTCATTTTATTTTAGGTTTAATAGTTTCATATTACAATTTATGTACATATTCATTTTGTAAGTAATAATTACTTTTTCTATTTCCTTCAAGCATTAACAAGGCATTCATGTGGTCAGCGAGCTCATTATGCAGTGGAAACCGAAATTTATAAAGAAAGTACCACACAAGCAACTCATTATTTGTCAATTTCATCAAAGGCTGCTTGCTATATGACAAGATATTAGATGAAAATATCACAAACTCTGTAGTACACTAAATTGTGAAGAGGGAATAATATTGTCAACTAATGATAGGGAGGACAGATGGAATAAAATTAATTTTAGGAGAATGGTGGCAGTGTGAGGGTTGAAGATTTTTTTTTTTTTGTATAGGTTGAAAGGGCATATAGAAAATTTTAACTGAATTAAACAGCTCAGATTGCCAACCTGGGTTGCCAAGGCTGGCACACAATTTCCATTCTGAATTCAGGCCAGCACTTAGATGTTTTTGTGATGTCAACATTTTGATGTTTAAACATGCACAAAATTTCTACCAAGCAAACTCATAAATGCATGGACAGAGACAATACAAAAGTGGAGCTGGCTAGATGACCTAAACAACAAAAAACATTGCTTGTGATTTCTAACCATCCAGCTATAGATTTTGACTTCTGTACCAAGAGCTTTTTCAGGCTAGTTCTAGCAGACCTTAAACTCTTGACAGTTTTCTCAGATATATCATATGCTTACATCATTGTAAATGCTGATATCAAGGGTGAATGGGCAGAGAAGGAACAAAAAGAAGCATTATCTTAAATGAAGACATTGTGACTCCCTCATAACCAGGTACTTAATCTACCACTGTCCAAGTTCAGAGGAACCATGATTAACATGAAGGAACATAATAATTATTGTGTCAACTGTGAAAGTAGACTAGGCATGCGCAGCAACAGGATAATCAAGATTCTGGATAAATAAAGTTTGCATGTAACTATTCATTTAGATAGAAAATTGATTGGGAACCAGTCATATGGATGAAGCAGAAATCTGATCTCAGTTAGTTGGTAATCGACATCAGTAAAACTAAATTTAGGTGGTCTTGCCATCTGGTGACAGAGTTTCAATTTGCTGCACATTCCACCTCTGTCATGGCTGGACCTACAGTTTAACATGGAATCCAAACATTGGAACATCATGGTGTAGCCCTTATGATCAAACACAACTGTTAAAAATTCCTGGCCCCACTGGTACTTGAACCTGGGACCAGATTCCGAATTTTTGAAAGCAAGTGACAAACACTGAACCATCAGACTACTCTAAAATGAAACAAAGTTCCACAGGTAGCATCAACAAGCAACAAAACAGTTCTCTCGAGTGTCAGGGCTGATGAAAGGGTGACAGCCGAGTACATTGCAGAGTGGTCTGATGCAAGCATATGAATTATGGAATTTTCTTACTAAATAAGAAAATTAAAAATTGGAATAGGAAAATAACCCACCCCATACACGGGTGGCACAGTACAAAAATGATAAATACACACATGGCATTGTAAGTACTGGATGTACACACTTTATCATTTATCTTGGCTGGCACTGAAAAATTCTATCACTCTTATCATGCACAATCCTTCATCAATGTCATCCTAAGAAACAGTAACGCAATACTGGCTCATCAGTATTGCGTTACTGTTTCCTGGGATGACATTGATGTAGGATTTTGCAGGATAAGAGTGATAGAATTTTTCAGCGGCAGCCAAGAATGATGATAAAGTGTGTACACCTTCCTTCTGCAGAACTACATGCAGGAGTCAAGAGCCTGAAGGCTACACGACATCACTAATCATGAATTTATTGTTATGAGGTTATTTTTCATTAAATAATTATGATTATATAGAGTAACTTAAGTACTCAAGTTTTCAAGGTCAGAGAAAATCAAGTCGGAGGTAAGAAAGGTCTCTGGTTAGGGAGCGTGCACAAACAACGTGGCTCGGTCCAAGGGGGGGGATGGGGGGGGGTTGGTTGGCTGGATGGCTACGTGGGGGGGGGGGGGGGGGGGATTCCAAGCCAGGTCTTTTCATAACATTTTTTACAGTAAAAATGATGAACAAAACTCACACCAGCATGTGAATATCTATTTCCCACAGTTAATTATCTCCGTATGTAATTTACAATAGTCTGAAAATGGAAAATGGTACAAAACGTCTTCTGGAATCAAAAGGGGAAAAAAAGCTGCGTGCTACGTGTCTGTGGGGGGGGGGGGGCAAAAGCCACGTAGGGCTACGTGGGGGGAAGGGGGATTCACAGGAAGCTAAAATGGAGCTACGTGGTTTCTGCATGCTCCCTGACCAGTTGTGGGAAAAAATGGTTTGAGAGGCAGAAAGAAGTAGATATTTGAAATCCTGGCAGGATTAAAATAATGTTGTATTTTAATATTTGAGAAAATAAGATCGTGGGCAGAGAAGAAGGATTATAGTACAAATGAATTGTAACCATTGTGTTCAAATAGAATAAAGTATTTTAAAAGGATAGCAAAATATAAGTGAATGTTAATCGTCACTGTGAAAGTTTAATAAACCATTTGAATTGGCATTTGAAAAGTAACTGCACTTCATTTAAAGATAGTTTATTATCAGCTGTGGTAATATTCCTGGCATTGGATATAGAGGATAAATAAAAGTCCTACAGTACTGATCCGATATTGTAAACTGGAGAATAAATATAATTTTTTATAATATTTAATTGTAAGGCTGAAAGTCATAACTACAGATAAGTAGATACCGGCAAGAAGGGACGACTAACTTGTTACAAATATGGCGACTCATGACAAATTCTTACAGCACTGGTATTGCTTTACCTGCAGCTTTTGGACAATACCAGGGGCGAATCCAGGATTTTGGTTTGGGGGGGGGGGGGGCTTGGCTTGAATGAAATTTGGTTCAGAGGGCTTGCCTTCAGTGGATTTTGGTTTTTTTTGGGGGGGGGGGGCCTTGAGTCGGCCCTTAGGGTACTCTTTATAGCCTTCTCGGGCCTCAAATCCGTAGAGCTAAAAAAAAAAAAAAAAATTACAAAATTTTTGGCAAAACAAAATATTCAATCTGAGTAAAGTAATGAAATAAATTGAGTCATAAAAAGCACTATGCCAGTGCAAAGATTGTTATAATGTTTAATTGCATGCATACTCTTTGAAGACCATTTGTATAAATAATTAATAAGAGTTGAGAGATATGTGTAAATCTGTAGTGATTGTTAGTATTCCTGTGTTCGTACATTAAAATAAACATCGTAATGTCAGTTGTCACAGATCTGATTTGGCATTGAAAGTATTAAAATAACGGTTGTGTTTGGTTAATGTGTAAAGATGCTAGTGAATAACTATTACTGTTTGAGGGGGGAGGGGAAAAAATGAAAAATGGAAATAGGAAAAAAATGAAAAAAAATGATGGAGAGCAATACAAAAGAAAATCTGAGGGAAGATTTCATAGTAAATGATGAGAAATAGTGCTAAATAACTATAGCTTAAAATGTCCAGAAGAAAGATAATTATTAACATCAACTAATCGAGTAACTGTTACAGGAAAAGAAAGAAAGGAACAAATAACAGATACTAACAACATTTTATCTATGCTTGTAAGTCAGATGCAAGAAATATTACAGCAATGTAGGAGAATGCAGGAGGAAATGATGGATAATTAAGACAGATGTGGTGAATTGGGAAAAATGTTTGAGGAAAAGTGTAATAGAATAAATAAGTGCTATGTAAGTAAAGAACATAAAATCAGAGAGGACATATTGGAGCATGTGAGCTACCTGAACAGTAAAATTTCTGATCTGGGCGAACAACAGGGTGTCGGTTACCGCAATTTGCGAACTGAAATTGAAGAAAATAATGATGTGAGAGAGGAACAATTGTTTAAAGTACAAAGAGAAACTTAAGGAATAAGGGTGTAAATTATGCAAAGGAATAATTAAGCACAAGAACGGAAGGATAGAATAAATAGGTCAAAGGACAATTAACGAACATTTGAGAACTGCAATGCCATTAGAGAAAGGAATATTGATAATGAAATACAGGTGGTGAAATACACCCAGCTTTATTTATGAAGGCATATATGGTGCCAATGTTCCACCTAATTGGAATGATAAGGAAAAAATTAGGTATGTTTGGAACATGTTATCTGAAGATGGTCAAGTTTAGGGAATGGAAGTTGGTATTAAATGTGAAAATTTCCTTGAATTTGAGGAATGTTTTCTAAATAAGTACTGGTCAAAATAAATACAGTGAAGTATAAAGAATAATTTTAGAAATTGTAGACCTCATAGTAAACAAGATGGAACTATATGTAAATTTCGAGAGACAAAATAAAAGAATCAAGATACCTAGACGATTCCATAAGTGTTAAAGATACACTAGAGATGCTTCAGCAAAAGCTATCTATGGAAATATAAGAGAAATTGGTACTGCAACAATAGAAAAAACCTCAACAATTAACAAAGATATGAAGCTAAGGGTGAATACGGAAAGGAAATTTTAGAAGTGATTTCAGGAATGTCAATAGAAATCAAGAAAAGTCTTATATTGTAGGTAGAAATAATCAGTGAGAGGATTATCGCCATGAAACGCCCGATACGAGGAAGAAAGATAAGAATACCTATATTGATGTCATCCATTCAGTCTCGGGGGAGAGGAGGTTAGGGCCACTCAAATATAAAGAAGCCGTAAAGAGATGGAACGAAAGCAGATTAGGGGGTCAAAGTATGTGTCCAAGGAATATGAAATGAAAAATAATGATAAAAGAAACATTGAGAAATTAAATCATGTGATTGAATGCAATGTGATGAAATGATATGTGAATGTACCTGAACCAGTAAATGACAACAAGCCTTTGCAGTGAGGGAAAAACTTCGAAATGTGTGAAAAGAAAAAAGAAAAAGAAGAAATAAAAGATCAAGAGTTTGAATGGAGGAAAAGGGCGACAAAAAAACTAGCAGGAAGAGTCAAACAAGATACTGAAGGAAAAGGAAAGAATTTTGGTATCAAAAAAGAGAATAGCAACACGGAATCATACTGAAGAAGAAGAAAAGGATCTTAGTATCAAAGGAGAGAAAGACACTGCAACCATATCCTAAAGAGGAAGAAGAGGATATTGGTATCAAAGAAAAGGATGATACTAAGGAATACAAGATTGTGGTTAGTACGAAAGATGACTACAGTTGGTTAATGAATAAACCCAAGGAAACAATGGAAACGATTACTACAGTTAGGAAAGTAAAAGAAGAGTATGAAACCAAATTTCATACGATACTCATGAATGATGATATAGTACCACACAAACAGAAGAAAAAGGAAGAAACGAAGCCTGAAGTCTAAGACAAGAATGAAAGTAGGATGAAAATAAAGTGATAAGAGAAAAAGGAAATGATTAGAAAGGAAGAACCGAAGGGAATCAAATGACAGTAAAAAAAAGATAAATGAGAAAAATGGAAGGAAGAAAAGGTGGAATGAGAGAAGAAAGCATTGGAAGGAATATGATAAAAGGGAAGAATTAGACAAATATGTAGGGAAAACAATGAACTGGAAAGTAAGGAATAAATGAGAACTAGATGAAGACAGAAATCTGAAAAGTTGTAAGTATAAGAATCGCAGAAGGACATCACCAGGGATACAAGGAATATCAACAGGGTTTTCGACCCTGACAGTGGGACAAAGGAAAGTAAACATTTTTTGGTTTGTGGTTCTATTGTTTTCTTTTAATAAATTGTAAAATATGTGCAGTTTAAAAGGAGGGAATTTGAAATCAATGTTTGTATTATGTTTCATTGGATAAATAAGAAAGATGTTTGAATTTGTGAAGATATAAAGTACATTCAGTATTGGTCAAATTGAAAATTCTTTGCTTACTAATACGTAATGTGGAGGGCATATGTGAAGTACACGACCTAATAAATCGTGAACTTGTTATTATAAGCATATTTTTGTTGTTAAATAATTATGATTATATAGAGTAACTTTGTTAGTTTAAATTTTCATGGTCAGATAATGTCAAGCCAGAGGGAAGGGAGATATCTGGTTACCAATTGTTGTGGAAAAAAGATGGCCTGAGAGGCAGAAATATGTAGATGTTAGAAATACTGGCAGGATGAACATAAAGATGTATTTAAATATTTGAGAAAATAAGCCTGAGGGCAGAGAAGAAGGATAGTAGTATGAACAAATTGTAAATTGAGCAATGTGTATTAAAAGGAAACCAAAAGATAATTAAATGATAATTGTTATTGTGAAAGTTTAACAAACCATTTGTGTTGGAATTTGAAAAGTAATTGGACTTCATCTAAAAGATAATTTATTTTCAGCTGAGATAATAAACCCAGTATTGGATATAAAGGATAAATAAAAGTCCCATAGTATTGGTCCAATATTGGAAATTGGAGAATAAATATAATTTTTTATAATATTTAATTGCATGGGTGATAGTCACAACTATGAATAAGTATACACTGGCAAGAAGGAACAATTAACCCATCACTAGCTAGATGTTGTAATTTTGAATAGGTACTGTCCCACCAATATCTATTATAATTTTTATTTTGTTATCAGCTCTTTTTGTTTACTTGAAATTTATAAATATGGACATTGATATATATGGACTAGGAGTTGGATGAGGTTAGGGGATCTACTAAAGCAAGTTCTGAAAGAATGTGAAGCATTGCTGAGAGAAGAAATTTAATTTCAAGGCAGGACTGAAGGAAATTCAAGGCTGGGGATGGGCTGTGTAACAAGGATTTCAAAGTGGCCAGTCTTGGAAGGCATGTAGGGTTAGCCTAAATGCTTCATTAGATTTCAAAACACTATGTATTGAAAAGTATACGACCTACAAAGATGAATGGTACATTGAAAGATGCACAAACTCGCCAATTTTAAAAGCCCGCATGGTGTCTGGCATTCATGCTAGAAGGCAGCAGTGAACACAACATAGCAGAAAAGCAGGAAAAAGAGTATAGACGAAGTGTTCTTTGGTTAAGCATGAGCAGGTGTGGTTGTTTCCACAACCGATTACTGACTTCTCCATTTTCATCTTACAACGAGTTGGGGCTCCACCTCACTGGATGATAAATGTCTGAGACTTTCTCAATAGAAAACTGCTAAAGCACTGCATAGGGTGCACTGATCTGAGTGATGTTCCTCTGTTGTCATGGCCCTCCAAGTAGCCAGGTCTGACCCCGTGTGATTTCTTCTTGTCAGTTCACGTGAAGGACAAAGTTTATGTACCCCCAATGCCAACATCACAGCAAGAATTACAGGGAACAAATCACTGTTGCTATTAAAAAAAATAGGATGGGTGCCGGGTGATTCGGGGTGTACCCACAGAACATTTATAGTACATACCAGAAACTTGGCGAGTTTGTGCACTTTTCATGTATCAATCATCTTTGTAGGTTGTATACTTTTTAATACACATTGAAAACAAATAATCATTTAGGCTAACCTTGTATTTCAGTTGATTCTCCAGTTCTACAGGATGTTGAATGGTTCCCAATTTCTGCCTCAAAATAAAAGTTTCACAAAACACTAACACTTGCTCACATGATATATAAGTGGACGACTACAGTCACTCCCTTTTGTTAGAATATATTAACATAACTGAATTCAGCCAATGACAGGATACTAAACAAAAAAATAGCAACAGCAGCTGTATAATGAGCCATCCCCACTTGTAAGTCTAGTGTTAATTTCATATACCCCTTACGGGGTATCTACATATAGCTCAATACACAAGTTGTTGTTAAAACAAGCTAAAGGTAAGCACACACTAAGACGGGCTGCGCAGCACCAAGTCACATTGAGTGAATATGCTGCAATGCACATTAAGACACAGTGTGTTATATTTCTTTTATTGTTGCCACCATTGGTTCTCGACAATTAATTAAATCATTCCTGCACTGCAAATGGACACATCAGACAAAGAGCTCTAAGATTTTCATTGAAGAATAAGAAATTTAAGCAAAAAATACAATGGGTTTAATTCAAAATGGAATTTCATGTAGTGCAGGCACATTGGACGGCAAGCATGTTATGAGAGAAGTTGTACCAAACAGCAGTATTCTCCATTTTTGATACACAAAAAAAAAATGTTTTTCTTCGTTTTACAAGTCGCTGTAGTTGCCAGATACATTTTTTTTTTACTCTGCTCGTCGGGGGATTAGGAAGGAAAAAATTCAGATAGTAATATTTTTAGCTACAGCAGATGTCTGCTACGGGAAAATTAAATTTGCGCGATAACAACTGTATCCACGGAACTGACTTAAAAATTCAATATGTAATAGTAAGGAACGAAGCTTTTCCCCTTTCAAGATGAGGAAAATTCTAGGAAATCAGATAAACGGTAATGAAGAGAAACCAACTTTCAATTACAGTAAAGTAAGGAGGGTGAATGAGAATGGCAGTGTTCTGGTTAGAAGGTTTTGAAGCTATGGATGGAAAATTTCGGTGAACCTAATAAGATAAATAAACTAATAGTAGCCACGTGCTGCATTCATAACCTTTTTACAGTATTATGACAAAAACTACAAGTAACTCTTGCTTCCATGACAATTTTCATGCATCCTCTCTGCGAGGCAAGAGGTACCTTTACTATTTCCACCACAGAACCAGCATATGCAGTCAGATACATTTGGAAGAGAAAGTTCAACGCAGTTTCAAGGCCGGCTAATGCTTGACTAGCTGATGGTCCCATGTCTGCTTCAACTTTGACATTAAGGTCATCTTCTTCCACAACACTTTCTTCTCTCACACTTTCAATAAGTTCATCATCATCTAGAATTTCAAACCCAGGGTCTGACGAATCACACACCACCCACTCTCCTATATCTTCAACACTAACTTCTGAACAACCAGGAATTTTCAAAAGAATGTTTCTGAATTCCTCAAGGGAAACGTTATCCACATCTTCTCCTTTTCTTGAGCTTCTTTTCCCTTTTTCTCCTATTCCTTTTCTTCTTCAGTTGGTATGCCTTTCAATTTGTTCCAAACACGTCTTGAAAAAGCGATTCGGATAGTCGGAGTTTGAATAATTTGAGTTCTACTGTAGTTCTAAAGATTGTTATTTATCTACTCCTATTAGACTATACAGGTACACATACACACAGGAAGGAAAGGATGCTGGATAATTCAGTATTATTAAGGGCAAAGAAAGAAGACATCACTTTAAAAGAACAAGCAGAACAACAGTAACAAAACACACACATTACACAACTAAGCATAAAATTCAATATTCACAGAAGGTCCTTCATCAGGATTGATAGTGTTTTCATTTATTATGAAAAGAAAAGGTGGATATGGGAGTTTGAAGAATGGAAGGAAACTATTTGAGGATTCATGAATATTGGAAGAAAAGCTGAATGAAGTGAGCCAAGGAAATATTCATAAATATTAACATAATAATAATTATGTTTTCTTCCTGTTGGTCTGTAAAGGAAGTTATAAGAGTCCACTAGACAGAGAAATGGAGGGAGGAAGGAAGAAAGAGTACAGCATGGAAATAATAAATAACCTCAATAAAAGCATGGGAGTTGCTGGTGCTCATGTTTCTTGACGACTGGTTTCCAAGGTTAGCTCTGGGATAGCATGATCATCACTGTGAAAAACACAGCCTAGTAACAAGTACTAATAATCTTGTCTTATATAGAACCTACTTTTACAGAACCTTACTGAATATGCCAGTGCCTCAGAGCTCATTTGATAAGATCTAAAATATCAACATGTATTGAATATCAGGCATATCAAAGTCTGAGATAGTCAACACTCCCTTAACCCTCCTACCCTAACCAAAAACCATCCTCATGACTCCACGAACCCGAATAATTAAACCTCACAAACAGAAAGGAGCTATCACCTAAAACTCATTATTATGCTTGGGGCCTTTCTTTCAACTGGCTATTCCCATTATGTTAGCATCTATGATGTATTTCTGAATTCAGTTCCTATAGCTACTACTGCTCTTCACCCATTCCTTAACTAAACTGTCTCTTCTTCATTCCTTAGACCCCATTCTCACCTGCACATTTTTTTCCCAGTATTACAGCTATGTAAGTGCTTTTCTTGCTGAGGAAGGGGTTAACCTGAAAATATTACTTTTTCAGACATTAGTCTTACTGAATACTCAGTCCACCTGCTGTAGTTAATAATGGCTTATTTCCTTGCAGAGGCCATTACTTCAACAATAGGCAGAAATGAAAGGTTATCCACCTTCACAAACTAGTCATGATTCAATGATGATTGAAAGAGATTGATTTTGTATGAATGTACATAGTGATACATGATCTTTTGTTATCATTCACAATTTTAATTAAATATTACTTCGAACTAATTAATTCAACAAAAACAATGATGAAATTGGGAAATAAGTGTTGAAATATACATATTCATCCAAAATATTAATAACTGAAGTTGACATCAAAAGATCTAATACTGGTGCAAAAATGCTCTCTGCAGTATCCACTGATTTGCAAATCAGCAGTAGAAAATCACACACAGTAGAAAAAGGAAGGTGGTGGGTAGAAAAGATAATGTTTTTTGTCAGGTTATATGATTACGCAAAGAAATTCATCTAAATTTTATTCCAAGTATTTGTAAAAACTGGAAAAGTAACTTATACCGTCTCAATTTCTGATTCTGCTCTACCCACCTCCGACTTATCTAAAAATTAAATAAAAACAATTTTCAAACTATGATTCTGAGCATTATGTTCTTCGCTGCTCCTACAAACAATTATACAAGAGGACAAATCCTCAATGAGCACGATCATCTGATGTCAATGGGGCAAAACTCTTCCACCATTGTTTACATCCTGTTGACACCTGGTTCCTCCATTTGGTGCCAAAGACTTCTTCCAGTCATCTTTGGTTTCGGTCCCAAAAGCAACCTGGATGCAGATCAAACAAAATCAGTTAACAAAGAATTGATAACTGGTAGACAACAATTATAATAAAACTTATCTAACAAACTATAGGTGGCTCCAGTAGTGATAATTCATGTGTAATCCATTTTCTAGAGGTTTAAGATGCAAATAAAGAGGTATGGTTTTGAGTATTAAAAAGAAGATATTTAGTTTGAAATTATACCACCAGTGCCATTAGACATTGACAAGTTATTACTCCTGATCAATTTACTTGGATCACAGGATTTAGACTACTCTCTTTACCTTGGAAACCTCATTTTTAACAGCTAAGCATACGAAATAATTTCTTGCCTTTTAGTGTAATTGTTTAGTTAGGGATGAAAAAGATTGTTCCGCCAAAGAAGTATAGAATGCTTTCCACATACACTGTATGACCACATCCTATGTAAACGATAGCTAACAACTTCAGATGGAAAATAGGAAGATACTATTATTACAAACAGTACAATACTTTCCCTACAACCAATCACTGTCAAAAGGAAAGGAGATGCCAACACATACTCAATATATTTTAAACATGAAGAAATTTGAAGATTGTGGTGAGCACTGAATATCACATTTGAGTGTCAAATTGCGTACAGAAATTAACATAATCCACTGTTATTACCACTGCCACCAACATTCTAAGTTACAAATAGACAACTACATAAAAAAACCTCATTAAATTCAAAAGTGCATTGTATCTTACTACTATCTAGAATTCTAGTCTAAATAATGAAATTGTAGAAAAGGTGTGTCTGTACATGAAATTTTTTTCAAAAGAATAATTGTAATGGATGTAGCTTATCACAGAGATGCAAAACCTCAAAATTTGGAATTTTCTGTCTGTTTGCATGTTTGAGTAACACACACACACACACACACACGAAAAAAGGATATATATGTATGATCGTTTGGACCCCAGTTAAGTCTTTGTTTAGATTACATTTTGCTGTAGATGTCTACACATCATGTTACAACTAGGGTTGTTAGCTCTAGAGGGGACCTACATTTTTATGTGGAATATGAACCACATAACATCCTGGCGTAGTTCATATTACGAAACAACTATCAAAATTCCTGCACCTACCAGGATTCGAACCCGGGACCGGACCAACGACCACTTTGAAAGCAAGCGCCTTAACCATTTAGCTCCCACTAATGTATATATTTTAATGAAATTACTCATAGTGATAGCTTATATTATAGGTCAGGATATAGGACACTTTTTATACTGATAAATAACACACTTCCAATGATGCAGATTAGAAATGACAATTTTTGAAATTTTTATGTCCATTTGCTAGCCTTGCAATGAATATCCGCAACTATTCCATATTCAGCCGAATATCTAGTTAGTATTTGACCAAATGCCAAATAATTAGGTACTATTTGGCCAAATGCCAAATACTTAGAATTTTTTAGTAGTTAAGTAACTGCCAGAATCATTATATAGTAATGTATTTTGTTTACAATATCAAAGCAAAACTAAACATTTAAAATCTATTTACGTGAATAATCAGAACTGAAATTTAAGAGTGGAAGATTGTGATGCAGAAATATTATTTTTTCTGTATTGTCAGGCTGCAGTAGCATTTATAACGTGACAATCTCAATTTAATAAAATAAAGGCCATGATTAAAGCCTTTCTTTCCAGAATTAATCTATTTAATTAAAACACTGAAAGGCATGAATTTTCGGTTCCCCAACTTGTCGGTGACAAACGTCTAGGACAATGACATTTTGGTGCATGTTCAACATTTAATGTAAATGCTCTCCCACAGACTTAAAAATGAGGTTTGAGGATGTTTTGACTACGAAAACACTCAGTTAACAATCCATATGATGTTGTTGATGAATGGCACATCAAAGTACAAGAAGAATTGATCGAAATAGTCACTATCGAACCAGTTAAGTCGAAGTTCAGAAAGTGGTATCAACAATTCTGGCTTCAGAGAGATATACCTGTGGCTTATGCCGTATTATGAACCATTGCAAGAAAGATTTTCCATCTTCACATCTCGTGGAAAGGGTTTTTAGTGCAAGTAACCGGTAAGAGAAAAAAAGGATTCTGTCATAAATAACTCAACACTGATATCCGAGGCCATATACCAAGCCTGTCAAAACAGGTACATAGAGGTAGGAGTTAAATATACTTTAACAGGCAGATGAGAGACAAGTGTGGATTTTGGGGCCAAACCGGGTGAACAATTTTGCTAAATATTTGGCAAGAAAGTCTGCAGAATATTCAATATTCAGCATATGACTGAATATACTATTCATTGCAAGTTTAATATTTGTACATCAAAATAAATAAAGATGGGAGGATTTAATTATTAATGTAATTCTGAATCATACAGGGGATAAAATGAAAAAAATTGAAACTTTTTCTGTCTGTTCGTGCAAAAACCAATCAATGAATCCATTTAAACAAAACTGCAGATAGTGATAACTTGTGTTTTCAATTATGCCCTTCTTCATGACATTAGAAACATGTGACTGAGATCACACATTCACCAAAGGTCTACACATCACATAGCTTAGGGGAGTTTTTCCGGAATTCCGGATCTCCTCCCCCTCTGGTGAGACTTCGTGAGATTTGGACGGCAAACCCCCTCCCCCTCGTAAAATGACGTGAGAGATTTTGACGGAGACAACTCCCCCCCAAATGGACCTCGCAACTTTGAGACTTTTTTTTAGGTCTCATGCTCCCAAGGGCGGTTATACCTCCCTGAAGTCGAATTTTACCCCCCCCCCCCCAAGATCGACTTTCGTGTCATTTGTAGACTTTTTTTTCTTTTAGCTCTACCATTCTACAATTATTTAAAAACTGACGTAAGAGTTCCGTTGAACCCCCCTCCTCCATGGTGAGGTTTCGTGAGATTTCGCCGGACCCCCTTCCCATTTCACCTCACGTAATTAATGGATGCCCCCTTACATCTTGTTTAAATGTGCCACTGACATACTGAGAAAAAAAGATGGTCTGCTGATTTCCTTATTCCATGGTAGAATCTATTCATTTAATATTTTCTGTCACGAGCTTTCCTACAATTAAAACCTAATAAACCGTGGTATTATAAATGCAAATAAACGCTTTCTTCACAAGTCTTTACTTAATGGCCCAACAAACATTTTAGCAATCAGTATAGAGTTTTTTCTTTTTACAAGAAGTATACTGTGTCATAGGACGTATCCATCATTGAAATTCAGCCCTATGTACTTGGTGTTGTACAAACTATAACGGATTGACTTTTTATTTAACTGTGTATTTTGTATACATACAAATAAAGAAATCAGTCTATACAAATGTCAGCAGTATTAGTCAAGTAAAGCTTGCACAGAATGCTGAATTTTGGTTGTTCATTACCATAAAAATCTTTTGAATTAGTGGCAGTTTCAAGGTGGGCTAGAAATAAAGGGTATGTACAATGTGATTACACATAAGCATACAACTGAAATTTAAGAGGAAAGGATAAGATCCAAGAAAGAGGAAAAAATGGGCTACTCTACTGCTTTTTTCTTTCCAGTCCACATTTTGTGTATTATCTGTAAATTAGTAGCACAAATCTCATTCTATGTGGAGGACATCATGGGCACAGCTTGCTAGAAATAAATTCACAACAATTTCATTCATTTCTCAGGGAGGAAAAGTTAAATCTGAATGTTTTAAATTTTCTAGTGTGGAAAACTAGTGCATTACTGGAAAAAGAGCCACAGATCTGAAAAATCACTATGTTTGAGAGGTATCAAAACAATTTTACTTTAAATAATACCTCTAGTATGTTTCAGTCTTCCTTGGGTGCCCAGAGGCGTGGAGCTGGAGTGTCTGTGATATCATCACCCAGCAATGAAGAAAGCGAACTGCGCAACCTGTAGGCACAAATTGTACAATTTATCTAAGGCAATACCTGTATCACATTATTTACATCATCCCATATTCATAGATACAAACTGGATTAAACACAGACACATACAAACATGGGTTTTGTGGCTTTTATCACAAAACCGTTTTAGTGAACACATTACAAAATGTTTAGCAATTTATAATAAAAATCTAGATCTCAGCATTATTGCCAGTTACTTACAACTGAAGGTAGGATGATGAAGAAAAACACCGAAACTGCAGCTAGCTATTTGCTGGTTATGGCATCCAAACGACAGCATCGTGCCTTTCCACCTTACCTGCGGAAAGGTTCTAAAGTCAAACATCTGTGTCATGTTTCTTCATGCACTTTTCTACATCACCCTACCTTCATCAGTGGCAGTAAAACTTAAACAACTTCTGACCTGTGCCAGAGATCCCTTCGCACAGATGCAGTGAAGCGGTTTGCGAGGCAGAGTGCAGCACAAGCACTGAACACAAGGTTGTACAACAGCACTACACGCAGACTGCTCAGCCAGCGAACCTTCCCGAAGTCACCCAGTAGATCCAGTGTTGTAAATCCTGTTCACAGAGAAACAAAACTTAATGAGAATTGAGAAACATTTATATAACTAGCAGAGCAACTTAACTATTATAATCCTACTGTAATTATTGGTAGGTACTGTCTATTAGGGTGGATAATTATGAAGTATGGAATCACAAAGATAGATATGTCCTATGACACAGTATACTACATTTAAAAAGAGAGCGAGAAGACTATACTAATTTCTAAAAATGTTCATTGCGTATTTAAGTAAGGACATGTAAAGAAAGCATTAATTTGCGTATATAATATACAACAATTATGTTTTTACAATTTATTTTTCTTTGTCACTAAGCTGATAAATCCCAAGTTTTAAAAATTATAATTTAAGTATGTGAGTGGTTTATTAAGTGAAAATGTGGAAAAATAGAGCTTATTCGCACATGCAATTCCACAGATCTTTAGATCGTCTCTTTAAAATAAGGAAGAATAGAGAAACTCAAATGAGCTATACAATACTTTGGCTTAAAATCTTATCCATGTACGAGTACGTATGACTGGTTTATTTGGCAGGAAAGGTGTGCACACTCCACGGGTTCTATATGCATTTTCATTGCCCGAAGCATTTTCATTGTCAACACTAATCAGATTTTCCTTTGAGTTTTTTTGGCATTAGACTGCTAAGTATCAAGTTTTCTTAAATTATTCTTCAATAAAGTGTTCTTCACAATTATCCATTAAAACACCTCGAGAACAAAAACACTATTAAATTAAAAGTTTCTGAAATGCCTGATAATCAATATTCCTATATAACTTAAGTTGCACTACAAGTGTAATTGTATGGTTCATACATTATCACATTTCATTGATTAATTTTATCTGAGCACAGCTGATTCAATGTGAATACATCATTTGTGCTTTTATTAAGAAATACAAATATCTATTGTCACGAAATAGTTACAAACTGTAATAACACTGCCATAGAGGTACAGGACTAAATTTAAAACAATATCACACATAAAATTAAAAACTACATCAGATGGAAGTTTTTGATCTCATCTTCTTCATATCCCTCTATACTAGTAAAACAGCTTCCGAATGTCCTATTCTTGAAATTCTATCACTACAACTAGTTAAAACGTTTTATTCCTATGTGTTAAAAACTATGTATGGTATTACTTAATCTACACCAAATTACTTAAATTATTCTCATTTATTCTTTGGTGCACATCACTTAATGCAACACGTGAAGCCAAGAAAGTGTCAAAATGTTTAGTTGAACTAAGAAAGGCCAATAGTACCCATTATATTAGAATCTCAAGATGCAACCAATAACTTTCTTCTGTTATATAAACATTTCTTTTGCCCCTGCTATGTTACCACACAAGTTGATACTGTAAAAAAGGTGTACACGAAAAGAGGCATTACAGACCTCAAAAATAAGGTCAATACCTGTAAGATGAATTCTAATTAGTTACCCTTTTATACAAAAACCAAAAATAATTTCATGTTATTTCTCTCTCTCTTTCTCCTGACAGTTCAAATCAAAGAGAGAAGGTTTGAAGAATGCCGTTTTTTTTCTCCTTTCTTGCACTGTTTGCAGTCAAAGTTGTGTTATATGAATACAGAACACATTACACATTTGGAATATCACTTGTATAAATAACAAAGGAAAGGAGCAAACATGGAGACTCGTACGACTCTGCTTGAGACCTCTTTAACAACTCTTTTTCTTGCAATCAATTAAGACTTCATCAACTACAGAATCATTAAATATGTAACCAGTGGCTTTTTAAGAGGGGGAGAAGTATATCAGCAAATGTCTGTTTTAGGCAATCATTTTGGCATTCAAGTGAAGTGATTGGTCAGATCAGAATGTGAACAAAAGTTCTATTGAGTTTTATGCCTGTATATTAAAACCCATCCACCACATTCAATACTGATAAGCTATTTTTGTGTTCAATTTTTTAGTTAGTGTGGTAATTTTTTTAGACTATAACACCTAAGGTGTTTCAAATAAAATCACTAAAAGGAAGAAAATATGCACCAATATAAGAATTTAATCAGTGGTGAAATTTTTTTAATAGTAATCAGCAACCCTTTTTGTTGCACTCAATTAATTCTTTATCTTTTAACCAGTAGAAACATACCAAGTATACGTGCTGCAAGAGGCAATGCAGAGCTTATGAGCAGCAGCAAAGCACAGTTGGCAACGACATGGGTGAACGGCGTGCGAGCAGGCTTCGGCCGTAAACGGCGTAGCCCTGGAGCCGAGTATGCCCCCGCTGCCCCTGCCGCTAGCAGATACCCTGCCAGTGCAACCTGCAGCATTGCTCCCGCCACACCAAGCTGGGACAGTGGCCGCAAGCCTAGTGTAAAGTCCTATATAAAAGTAAGAGACAAAATCAAGTAAAACACAAATAAAACCAAAATGTGGGCTGCGGCTATTAAAACATCTGATTTATGGTATCAAAATATAGAAAGAAAGAAAAAAGGAAAAGAAAATTTATACAAGTAGGTTTTCTGTAACAAGAAAAACCCCTTCAGTTTAATTTAGGTGGGTTAATTTTCAAGAAAATAAATTTTAATATTTATATTTTTATTATGAATTAATTACAAGAAGAACCCAATATGTCCCATGTCTCCAACTGTGACTATTACCAGTATTCATCATAAGAATACTATCATCATTTCTAATATTAGGTTTAGAGGCCTGCTATGGTTGCATCCATATAAAAAAAACATATTAAGCGGAAATCAGGCCTGAAAAATGCACATTTTGCAGACAAAACTTTTTTACAAGCACATTTTTTAATACTTTAAAAATGTATTGTGAAAAAGATGTCAGTATCAATTAATAATGTTGGTGTGGTGGCTAAAGGCATCCGATTGGAAATCAAAAGGTCCCCAGTTAGAGTTCTGATCACAACTAGGATTTTCAAAGGTCCTTAGCCCAACCTTCATCTCTGGCACAAATTGCTGGGTAATGTGAAATACACCAGAATGCTTTTGTGTTTTTGATTCCAAGTTAAGTTGTAGGTCCCCTATACCCAGTAGAGTTACCAGACACATTGTATGAGCAATCCTTCATGATCTCACAGTTAACCATGTCATACAATGATTTGATTTTTCAAAGTATGTCTGAACCATTTGCAACTGCATTCTTCCTCTTTGCTATAACAATTTTATCTAATCAATGCTGGTCCCTTTATCTGCCATTTTGGATCCACAGGACTCTCATTTTACAGAAGTAAAGACACAAAGTATAAACAATATTCATCAGCACAAATGACAGAAATGACCTTGGAATTGCTAGTTTTTCACTTTAAGACATAATTGATTAACATGTTTGCCACGTCACCCATATCTGGGTGACAGGTATGCTTCCTAGGGTTCCATCACCCAAATATGGGTGACGCTCTTCATGTTCAAGTAAATAGGATTTTTAAAAGGAATTTAATTTAACAAGCACTGAAATGTAAATATAGCATATACAACATAAAAATACTAAAAATATACACATTATACTATACTTTTTATTATTTTATATTTAGGATAACATATAACATTATGCATGGTGTTTGTTAAAACAATGAAATTGAGGTGATTTTAGACAATTGGAACAATTATTTATTTTTTACACTTTGCTTTGCTTCTTGGCGTTCGGCAGTTCGCCTCTTCATCTGGTAACATATAGTGCACATCCTTCTTATAGGCTTGCCCTGCTGGTTCTTACGAATCTGTAAATTGTAGGATACATTCCTTGTTTTATTTCTATTATTTTTGGACATAGCATTTTCTGAGGATTTGGGCCTGGCAAGAAACTCAGCCAAATCACGCTGGGCAATGAACGTGTTAATATCAACTATTAAACTATGTTGCAGCTTCCAAGTAAAAGGATTCTTTACTGGTATATATTTATCATGTAGGGCATTATCCCTTGAATTTTCATAAGCCACTATGATCAATGGCATTATATATCTGATGTGTAATACTATACCCACGTGCCATTCATTCTCCGACATCCATTTCTCCTCTGGAGACCTTTCCCTGCCAGAAAGATTCAAACAGACGCTGTGTGAATATATTGAACAACTTGTAACTTTGTTTTAAATATTGTGAGCATAAATCAGAACAGAACTCAGTCTTGGGAAGATCTTATCTGCTCTTGTTATACTCGTGAAGTATTCGATAAATACATAACACAGGGATAGTACTTAAGAACTCCTCCTGTCCCCTGCCCCTCATTCACAGAATCAGAATTCCATATACATTAAGCAAATAATTTTACTTAGTTTTGGAGGTGTGCTGCATACATACCTGCTGGCTGCCAGGAAGTGCACGGACCCCAACAAGTAGACCCAGTGTGTTTTGTGCAACAAGTAACACTGCCAGTGCTGTCAGTGAAACCAGTAACACTAAGGCAGCTGGATATAATGCTGCACGACCGAGGGACCACGTCTCCCACTGTCGACCTGTGGAAAGTTACAGAAAATCATGTACCCTACATCATGTTATAGTAAATGTACATCACACTGATTTTTTTTTTATAACAGTGCTCAGAAAAAATTCTTTCCAAACAAAATATTTTCATAAAAACTTCTCTTCATTATTCAATTTTCTATCTATTATTATATACTATAAAGGAAGAAAAGAATGCTTTGTAGCATAATAAAGTTAAGAACAGAGAGGAAGGTTAAAACTTTGCACAGCAGAGGCTGCACATGCACACAAATATGTAAACTTTCTTCCTTTCCGGGTACTTTTGACCCGCTTACCCCCCTCCCCCCCCCTAACGCCGGCCCTGGGCAGCAGAGATGGTTACACACCTACACCACAATGGTGACTAATATGGGATACAAGAGATGGATTGATTGATTAAGAATGAAGGGTAGTGTTAACTTACAGAACTCAGGTAGTCAGCAACACAAAGTAACAGCTGAAAAAATAAAAACTCCCCCACTAATTTTTAGCCAAAGTTAATAAATCTACACATGTGGTGATAATTGGATGACTGGTTGAAAATTAAAACTATTAGTGATCACCACTGAGGGGATGTATGCAGGTACAGAAACAGGAGAATTAGAGAGAGAGGGAGGAGATAGAGGTATCTAGAGACAGAATAAATTAGGATCAACTGATATAAAAAAAGGAAACAGAGAGAGAGAGGACATAAAAGAGAACAGGCTACCTGAGGTTACGGCACAGAGGGTATCAGGTAGCCTGTTCGCTTTCCTCTCTTTCTTTATTTTCATTTCTATCTCTTTATATTAATCTTAATTTCTTATCTCTCTGTCTATTTTCCTCTGTATCTATCTCCTGCCCCCACTCTATTTCTCTTGTTGTTCAACCAACCTTCAATCCCTCAGGTGCTATCACTAAAATCAGCCAAAATTTCCATGTTCAGCCAATTTAATCACTATATATATATTGTGCGTATAGTTTTCTTCTTCTTTTTCTTCCACTTGAGCCCGCATGCATCACTGACTGAAGAAACTTTGCACTCTCACTCCTATTCACCCAGACCCTCGCCTTCCACTTCAGTCAGTGCAGTGATGTAGGCCAACGAGGGGGGATCCAAAAGTATTGGGCTGCAGCGGGGAAGGAGAGTGGGGGAAACCATTGTTCAACCTGGTGTCCATTACGGTGACGCCATCTGAGTCAGTGTGTGAAGTTGTGTCACTGTGAGTGCATCGGTTCGCTCGTGATAATTTTTTATAGTAAAACGACTTTTTCCATTTCAGCGAAAAAGTGATGAAGATTGTAGAGAGAAAAGAGCGGCTGTGAAATTTTGTTTCCTGTTGGGGAAATCAGCCGCAGAAACTATTTTAATGCTGAAGACTGCTTAAGAGAATGCTGCCCTAAGTAAAACTAGAGTCTACGAGTGGTTTTCAAGTTTTAAAATGTAGAAATGTCAATTGATGACCAATCCCATTCAGGATGCCCCTCAGCATCAAGAAGCGATGAAAATGTCAACAAAAGCAATGTCCTCGTTGGAGAAGACCATCGCCGAACCATTAATCAACTCTGTGAGATGTCTGGATTTTCATGGAGTTCAATTCAGAGGATTTTATCTGAAGATTTGTAAATGAGAAGGGTTGCAGCCAAAGTTGTCCCTCGCCATCTCACAGACGAGCAAAGGGAGCGTCGACTTCAGGCATGTCTTGAGCTTCAAAATCAGCTCAAAAATGACCCTGAATTTTTCAAAGGTGATTACTGGTGATGAATCGTGGTGCCATGGATACGATCCCAAAAACAAGCAGCAATCAAGCCAATGGAAGACGTGGCTATCCTTGTCCCAAAAAAGCTCACCAAGTGAAGTCAAACATCAAGACAATGATCATTTGTTTCTTCGATTGCAGAGGTGTTGTGCATGCAGAGTTCGTTCCCCCGGGTCAAACTGTCAACCAGGCGTTCTACAGGGAGGTTTTGAAAAGACTGAGGGAGAGTATCCGGAAGAAAAGGACCGATCTTTGGCACACAGGCGACTGGTTCTTCCATCATGACAACTCACCGGCCCACACAGCCCTCTCCGTAAAGCAATTTTTGACCAAAAAAACGGCACGACATCTATTGTCCACCTTCCTACTCACCGGATCTAGCCCACCGATTTCTTTTTGTCCCCCCCCCTCCCCCAGTCAAAAGTGACATGAAAGGAAAGTGTTTTGGCACTGTGGAGGAGGTAAAACAAAAATTGCTGGAAGGAATAAAGAACATCCCGATAAGTGAATTTAAAAAGTTTTGAACAATGGAAGGATCATTTGAAGAAGTTCGTTGTGGTCAGTGGAGAATACTTTGAAGGTGATCAAAATTTGCTGTAAAAATATTAAGAAATAAAGATGTTACGACGAATTTCACATTTTTTTTGGGTCCCCCTTGTTTAACCATTCCCAGCATTATTCAAGAGTGATTTTGGGAAACCATGGAAAATTGAATTCTGGGTGGCAGGAAAGGGATTGGACCTGCAATCTCCCACACGACCAGTATCAATATCTCTCCACTAACTTCTCAGTTTCTGCAGTACACTATTACTCTGATGGAAAAGCTCTTTATCTAGCACTCCTTTTTTATGAATAGTACATTTTCACCAAGCTAACGATCTCTTACAGTCAGCTATTAGTAGTCTGATATCTAACCTTTACCCTTCTCCTTACGAATATTATTCAACACAATTCAACAGCTCCTTTGTTGTCAATAAACCACTCCCTGATTTTCTAGTTAAATGCACCTTTGGTCTTATATTTTTGTCCTCCTCTATCCCCCACTAACAGCATGTAGCTAAGAAATATTGTTCTAATACCATCTTAATTGGAAATAGAATCCCCTGCATCTTTAATCTAGCAATCCAGTAAGAACACCCTTCATTATTTAGGTGTAGGGCAAGGTCTAGTATGACCCCACTTATTAACAGTGTCTGCACACACAACCCACATGTTGGTTCCTAAACCTATTTCACATAGCTTCTCCATCTTCTAATTTACTGGCTTATGGCCAGGTCTAACTGTGGTCTGTCATGCTGACACAACACCTGCACATTCAAACCTATGGAATTAATTTCAACTGTAGTACTGTTACAATCAAGTCCATTAAAATAAAAAAAAGAGATTTTGTGTAAGAAGCAAAAATGAATATTGTGCAATTCAATTTCAATGCTTTTCTTCTCAATACAATCTCATCCAGCTATTCATCTTACAAAAGTCATTATTATGAACATTTTCTATGAAATGTTTACTTATAGAATATTCAGAAACTAACAACATGCCTCATTTTACAGAAAACATTGATATTCTGTATGCAATGTTGCTATCACAATAAAAACATGCGTTTATAAATATATAAGGACTCAGTCCACACAAGATGCCTGTGAAGGCCACCAAAGACATCTGGAACAAACGCAAAATTATGCATCATTGCCACAAACACCAGTCGACTCTTGCATTATTCAATAATGAATAAGGGTAGTGACCAATTAAGCAAGATCTGATGGGAAAATAACCACTGTTTACAATAAATCACTACAGACTGCATTGAACAGTTTCATATTGTATTGATCTACAAACAATTCTCCTACCTACTAGAGACGCTAACTGATCAATGCTCTATACTCTTTTTTTTTTTTTTTTTGCTGTCGTCAGTCTTTAGACTGGTTTGATGCAATCCTCCATCCCTTCCTATCCTGTGCTAACCTCTTCATTTCTACATACCCGTTACAACCCACGTCCTCAAATATCTGCTTCATATATTCTAATCTCTGTCTACCTCTACAGTTCTTACCTTCAACTGTTCCCTCCACTAACAAATTAACCAATCCAGCATGTCTCAAAATATGACCTACCAGCCTGTCTCTTCTTTCCGTAAGCTTCTTCCATAAACTTCTCTTCTCACCCATCATTTCCAAAACTCTTTCATTTCTTACTTTGTCTGTCCACCTAATTTTCAGCATTCTTCTGTAGCACCACATTTCAAATGCTTCAAGTTTCTTTCTTTCCAGTATTCCTAAAGTCCATGTTTCGCTACCGTAAAGTGCTGTGCTCCACACATAGAGTTTTAAAAAGTTCTTTCTAATTCCTAGATCAATATTTGAAACTAAAAGGTTTCTCTTTTTCATGAAGGCTCTTTTTGCTAGTGCTATTCTGCTTTTAACATCATTCCTGATTCGGCCATCGGTTGTAATTTTGCTTCCCAAGTAACAGAACTCACTCACTTCTCCTATTGCATCAGATCCTATTTTTATATTTAATCTGCTAGTATTGGTATGCTCTATACTCGCACATCTTCAAAGCAAGTTTTTCAGTTGAAATAATGAAAATGGGTAAACCAACAGGTGGACATTCAAGGATTTTATATTTAACACTTGTATTGATTCTCCTTCCCACAAAACCAATACTAATCTTTCCATGCAAGCAATAAGGAATCTCTCAAAAACAAATAACTTCAGAGGCAGGAAACAGCTTGCCAACAAATGCTTTGAGCTATTTAATTAAACACCTTTTCTTAGCCCTTTTTTCATTTACCTAATGCCTTTGCCTTGAACACTGAAGTCGTCCACCGCCCACATCTCTGATACTATTAGCTTGCAACATGTTAGACTGGCAGGCCAGTAACTAAGTGACAGTTTCTTTTCAACATAAAAAACAACTTCATCTGAAATTCCACTGAAGTTTCTGAAATGCAATATCATATGGTAAACAATGGTTTCTTTCCATTTTGGTACTTACACTGAGGACAGTAACAGAATGACATGGTACAATAATCTGAATATAAATCAAATTCTTCAAAACATTTACAGAATTATGAAAAAAAAAAACTTCTATACCACCATTTACAAAAGGGAAGAGAGATTCACCTAGTTGCTGGCGCTGTGCAGTCACTTCCACCAGTTGCTTGCGTAAACCTGCAACTGTCTCTCCATTGCGACCACTTCCATTGTGTAATACACGATGCAACCGCCTCTCCAGTGAACGTTCCTCAAATAATGCTGCAGAATACTCAGCAGGCATATCTCGCAGGAATTGTGGCCACACTAACAATGCTGAAAACAACTGCTCCAGGCCCAGGGGAGTGCACACTGTCAGATAATCCAAAAAAGTTACAAGTGAAGTATTTAAATTGCAGGACAAATTCCTGTCAATACCTATGATCCAACTATTATAAAGAGAAATATATACATTGGGTCTACACAACATCCTATTTCCTAATCTTATCACTAGTGTCACCACAGCTCAAACAACATGATAGGATAAGAAATCCAGTAAATAACAATTGCTTATATTGTTTTTTTACTGAAAGTATTTGAACAAAAAAACTTTATGGCACATGTTACCAGAACCATCAATATATTAATTTCCTTGAATATACACCTCATGGCATTTCTTCCTACCCTACTGCTTTGGAGAAATAATAAAAATAACAATAACAGGAATAGACAAAGGATCCATCATGAATCAAATGAGTGACAGGACACTACGTAAAGATTCACAAAAAGGTGGAGACACTAAGAACATAATAATAGGTGAAAAAGCTCCATCAGAAAGATATGATGTTTATATGGTAGGAGTAAGAAAGCTGAATTTCACTGTGTTCTTGTGTAACTATGTCATTTTACCACCTGCTAGTGACATTTGTTTTCAGTATCATTTATGTTTACCAATCAGACCCACTGCTTCCATCAAAGAACTTATTTTGTATTCTTCCATATGAGTAATAACAACTAGCTGCAAATTCACATCCTTTCGCTGAAGAAAATAAATTTGTCTCTTTACAGAATGTAAAGTATTACATGATTTAAAGAGTTACTTTAAGAAATTAGAAATGCATTTAAAAATCTATTATGATTTCTTATATTTCATACATTAATCATGTCCCTTAACATAATATCCTTCTTGAAACAACCATTAATGCACAACATGTTCTCACACATATATCTTATGTTATAGAAGGTAATGGTTAATTTGAAACAAGAGGAAGAAATTTCTTACTATACATGGCAGCAGAATATATGCATATGGAATGGAAGATATGCTGGACACATAATTCCACAGTTAAGATGTCACTTAAATAGTTTGCAATAAATTCCCCATTTCACAGAGAAAATAGTACACAGTAACTAGTAAAAATGTAGTTTAGCTCTGGAAGAATTATGTTTTTATGCACTCATTACTCCCTTTAAATAATTAAGTCTGTACTAGCCAATATGCAAGAAGTAAGTTGCCAACTTTCAATGAAAGCCCAACAATACCTCTAACATATGAGAGTGGATTTTCACAACCCCTCCATCCTTACTGCAATCCATATTCATTAATTGACCCCCCACCATTTCTATCCTCTACTCTCTAAATTGTGCATCTTAAAATCTTCTTACAGTGCCCCTAAAATTCGTTCCCCTTGTTCCTCTCCCAAAACTTATGCCTAAGCACAACTGAAATGTTGTCAATCCACCCCGTACTCCCCTGCCAGAGCTCCAGTTCTTAGGTATTTTTAAGGTACTTCCTGTCTGGAAAAAGAGGCTGCTCCTCCCAAAATCTTACCTGCGTTCCACATATGCCCTAAACAAGAAGTGAAAATTGTTATCTTGTATACCACTAAATTGCTCTTTATTTTTACAACACACAGCAACAAACCCCACCCAACAGCAGAGTAATGTTCTCCATTATAAGCAAAACCAGGAGGATTGCCTACCAAGTAATACACACACACTGTTTTACATGCCATATCATCTTTAACATCATATCTCTATTGGCTCCAATGGATGAATATGAGCATTGCACATATACCACAACTACTTGTATCAGGTTCCATTGTCGTATCAGTCAATTGTAAAGCTGCTAAACATCGGGATCGGGTATTTAAAAACTGTTTACCAAATCTGATGGCAGGATGGTGTTAACACATGAAAAAGATATATATGCACATGAAACACTAATTGTTAATATTAACCTTCATAAGCAAAAGAACATGGCACACACAAGGTAAGAGACATGCTGCTGTTTTCTTCAAGACATTCTCCCTTTACACCAGCATTAATGTTTCCTGTATTTCATTCCCTCTTTCAATGTTTGTTCTTTGCTCTAATTAAAACTTAGGCAGTTTGACGAAATCGTTCACACGCCAGCATAAACAATAATGTACGCAACTTCACACCAACCTTAGACTGATTGTGCACAGCTCTCTTTAGCATGAAACGGCAAAGAGTTCATGACTTTCTCAGATAGTGTTTGTATGTACGCAAGGGCAAAGCAATAACACACTACAATTTATGTAGCAGGTAACACACGAAGAACATGCACAAACTAAAGGCACACTGCTATGCTACTTTTTGACAAAGTTTTAAGTCTCTCAACACATTTGTCCCATCACGGAACAAGTCTTCAAATACTCTATGCATAGAATCCCATCTTCTGTGTGTAGAGCCATCTTCATACAACAGACTTGACTTCAGCATCAAAATTTAACTGTTGCCAGCCAAGAATTTCTTCGTGGGACCAAACAGATGATACTTGGATGATGGTGCCACATCTGGCCTGTAGAATGGATATTGGAGCACTTCCCACCCAAACTTCAAGTGATGGATTGTGGTATTTCCAGCAGTAGGTCATTAATAAAAAAAAATTGTACATCACAACTTTACAAATGTTTTTGAATAATATGTTGCATTCATGTTGAAGAAATTCCACCAGATCCGTTTCAATTTTCCAAAACATACTCATGAGCACAAGATTGGGTCACCTTGAATTTCTTCTTTGATGGGGAACCAGGATGTTTCCATTCCATGGATGCCCTCTTGATTTCAGGTGTGTAACAGTATGCCCACAACTCATCACCTGTAATGATAACTTCCAGAAAAGGTGGTCTGTCTGCGCACCAAGAACTCACTTTCCAAAGTTCAGTCGGTCATTCACCACCTCATACACCATGCCATATGAAATGTTGAACAAGTCTCCAAATGTGCGAAAGTAGATTTGCCAGTCACAACAAAGTGTCCTTTCAATGGCTGTTTAATGCCGTTACGGGATGCCTGGCAGTGGAAAAATCTACCAGGGTTACATGATTCTCTGCAAAGAATTTGTTCCAGCTGGCAATGATGCTGCAATCCAGTCTCCACACATACAATCCTCCCCATCATCATTTAACTGTGGATATCAGTCAGATTATGGCCTTGGCCTTTTATCCACAAAGAATGAGCAACACCTATCTATCTCCCAACATAGATTACTTTAACACACATGTTCAATAGTTCACTCCTATCTGGCTAAAGATATTCCTGATTGAAAGAACTGCCAAGTACTGCTGGAACTTCAAAGTATTTTCTATGAAAAATATGGGGAAAAAATTGTCATGTATTACTTATTGATCCACCTTGTACATATAACGCAACCAATAATCTGAATAACAAGCAGTAGAAAACCATGACTGAACAAGTATGGCAAAGACTATTTAAAAAATGAAGATGAACATGCTATTTATATGAATAATTACGCCTATGCAATTGAATATTTGTTTATTTCACCGAACGCGTTTCACTTCATGTCTGAAGCATCTTCAGCGGTTCGTTAATTTTCCATCAATTACAGTATTTGGCATAGATTATGCCGGTAATATCATTTTGCATCTTCATTTTTGCGAGTATCAAGTCACTTGCACCGAGCACTGATTTTAACATTTGTTCTGTGTGTTGTGCTTTCTTACGATAATTACCGTGTGTGTTTACTGTGGTGTATTTGGCATGGCAGTCCATATCTTTCTCAATTTTTGTAGGCTGGTGATTGTATTCTAGTAGGTGCTCTGCGAAAGTTGAGTGGTTATTATATTTTAGTGCTCTTAGGTGTTCTTTGTATCAGGTTTCGAATTTCCTGCATGTTTGGCCTATGTATTCTGCATTGCAGTCACTGAAAGTTAATTTGTATATACCTGAATTGTGGAATATGTTGTTATGTGTGTTGTTTCTGATATTTTTCTGTATTGAGTTGTCTGTTCTAAATGCTACCCTGAGTCCTTGTTTTTTCAGAATGTTTGCTATTTTGTGTGTGTTCTTGTTTATGTAAGTCAATGTGTGCCACTTTTGTGTTTTTGCTTCCGTTTGTGCTGTGCTATATAGTGTTGAGTTCATGTGGGTGCTTGTACTTGCTTGTTGTGGAGTTAGTGTAGTATTTTGTGTTGTTCTTGGTATTTGTTTTTTGACGGTTCTGTTTATTTGGTGTACTCTGTTTTCTTTGTATCCATTTTTGGTGGCTATGTGTATGATTGTGTTAAGTTCTGTTCTGTATTTGTCCTTGTTTAGTGGTGTCCTGTTTAGTCTATTGAGCATGAATCTGATAGCTGATTCTCTATGTGCTTGTGGATGGTTTGAGTTTGAGACTATTATCATGTCTGTTGTGGTAGGTTTCCTGTATATTTCAAATTGGAGAAGATTGTTGTGAGTAGTTATGGTGAGGTCTAGGAAACTGAGTTTTCCTTCCTTTTCTTTTTCCAATGTAAAATTTATGTTTTTGTGTATGGTGTTGATATCTGTGTGAAATTGGTTAACTCTATCTTCTGGTTCATCTACTAAGCACAGGATGTCATCAACATCTCGCAGCCAAAGTATGATGTTGTAACCTTTGTTGTGGATGGTGTTTTCAAATATTTTGTTTTCTATATGGTTTATGAAAATATCTGCTAATGTTCCTGAAATTGGAGAGCCCATTGCTAAACCATCTTGTTGAGTATAATATTGATCATTGAAGTGGAAATAGTTTTGTGATGTTAGCAGATTTAGTATGTCTGTGATTTCTTTTATGTGTGTGTGTCAGGCAGTTTTTGTTGTTCTTTGAGGTTATTTGTGATTATTTGCAAAGTTTCTTGATGGAAAATTAACGAACCGCTGAAGATGCTTCAGACATGAAGTGAAACGCGTTCGGTTAAATAAACAAATATTCAATTGCATAGGCATAATTATTCATATAAATATTATTTATCGCAATTGAGGAAATGGCCCACAACAACCAGATGAACATGCTAATCACTAAAGGTTGAGAACTTTTTTGTTTTCAAAAAAAAAAAAAATCCTGAAACCGTGAATAATCTGCTTGAATGTTATACCTATATGCAATTACACGACATCACACTTATTGTAAGTTAATTAAGCAAATGATGAAGTCTTAAGTATTACTACTTATGCCTTCCATTCTGTTCCTCCCTCCCAAGTTTCACTGTTATTCTGACATTCTGATACAATTCTCATTACTCGATTTTCAAACCTCTCCTCAAGGCAGATGTACCATGACATACTGCAGCCCATCAGTTTAACAAAACCAAATCTCCTTTCTCAAAGTCCCAATTAGCACATAAAATGTTACTGCCTGTACATGATTAAAAAAATAATACAAACATACAAAACAAACAGCAATAAATTTCTGTTCAAGTAATAAAATTATAAAAGTGCAATCGAAGCCAGCCACCCTCTTTGGAGCACCAAGCCAGACAAACAAGTATTGAATGTTTATTTTATTTCATTGTATATATAAAGCATTTTAATTCAGATTTCTCAATTAGAGATCTACTTACACAGCAGGATCAGAGCACCCAAAAAAGATATACACGAGTAGAGGAAAGGGAGGTAGTAGCTGCCTAGATCTGAAAAATGTAAACAAACAATACAAAACTCAAAATTTCTATCAACCAATTACAATGATATGAGCTTTAAAGTATCTCTTAATCTCATTATTAGCTTCCAAAATCTGTGTGGTGCTAGCATATGAGTGTAGGATGCAAAACACACATCCAAAGTATAACTGTCAACAGAGAAAGTGCTCATTAAGTCTGTCTTCGGTGTTCATTCATTCCACATATGGAAGGTAGTGGTTTACTTTGCTGTATCCTAATGTCTTTTCTCCAATTTCTAAAACTAATTGGAACTAGTATGTGTGTGTGTGTGTCTCAAGTAAATACCCTGCAATTTCTGTGTATTTATGATTTTAAATACAACACATTAAATCAGACAAAACCAAAGTGAGTAAGACTTTAACAAATTCTCATGTCAGATTTCTTCACTTTGTAATAAACATAAATCAAAATATGTAAGACTGAAAGTTTTCTCGGCATTGAATTTGAACAAAATCTACTCGGGTAACTAGATGAGTTAGTCCACCAATGTTTCAGTGGCCATAATATCTGTCAAATAACAATGGCAGCAGAGATTATGACTGCCAAAATTTAGTGTTTTATCGATTGACTCACTCTGTTAGTTACCCGAGAAGATTTTATTAATAAATCAAAACACATCATCAACCAGAACAGTGTTTTTATATCCGACTCTCAATGATTTGGAATTATGCCTCAAGAATATCAAAATACATTTGAAATGAAGTACAAACACATGCTTGTGGGTGCTAATAATAATAATAATAATAATAATAATAAAAAGCATAGACAATATAAAGTACTAAGAAAGAAACGTATATGACTATACCCAAAATAATATGTTACCATAACTGAGTGCAATAGTACAATTATAAAGTGACTTCTATGGTTTACAATGGAAATACCTTCTATCACTATTTAAACTAATAATTTAGAAGGAGCAGCAGGTAACTCATTGGTGAGCACCTGTATCAAAAGTGAAGATCCGAAGTTAGCTGGTTTGGGCTGCAATTCTTATAAGATGCTATCCTGACCTCCATCTAGCTTCACACGTGTGAAGCACATAGGGATTGCTCCGTTTTTTGGATTCAACATTAAAATACACATCCTAAAATGTCCAGTAACAGTACGAAGAATCAAGCAAACCTTTGGGTTTTGACTACAGTAAATATTTTAGTTTTAAATAAAACCCCAATTGGATTTACTCTTTCCAATAGCCCTCTTAAATTAATAAACCAGTTAAAATGCTAGATGTAGTAAAAATTCTCCAATTTAAATGGATATACTGAAGCAATTTTCTTTACTCAGGTATCCAAAGCTGCACCTCTAACAATTTACAAATTAATTCCTTAAAACATCACAATTATTATAAAAGGCAACAAGATTAAAATAGGATTTTTAAAAGCAGAGAAAAGCACACAGTGTTTTATGGCAGTTTGGTTGTAAACGAAAATAGAGAGTTTTCAAAACAGAAGAGTATAACTTTCCAACATGTCTGGAAGTGTGAGAATGTATCATCTGAAAATCCTTATGAGGTGTATCAGTTCTAGGAATTCTGGTGATATGTACGAAAATGAAATAATTATAGATGTTGTCAAACCATGTTAAAACAAGAAATAAATGTAAAACATGAAATCCAGAAACTGGTAATTCTTTTCGTAGAGATACTTTACATTAACAAGATTTTTTTTTTTAGGAAACCATTATTACATAAATATTGAACATTGGATAGGATAAAAAACCACCGCTTACCAAAGAAGGGGATTCCAGCGGCGTTGGTACACGAACACACAAAGAATAAAATTTTCGAGCATGGCTCTTCCTCAGTAGAAGTGCGAGATGGCTGCACGCAAGCACTGCCGGCAGAGTTGGCTGCTGCCGGCACAGTTGGCTGCCGGCAGTGCTTGCGTGCAGCCATATCACACTTCTACTGAGGAAGAGCCATGCTCAAAAATTTTATTCTTTGTGTGTTCGTGTTTTTTTCGTGTACCAACGCCGCTGGAATCCCCTTCTTTGGTAAGCGGTGGTTTTTTATCCTATCCAATGTTCAATATATCCGCTTTTAGCGCCTTTGTTTCCTAACAATCCTTATCACATAAATAGTTTTATTTACTGATAACTGAGGAATTTCATAAATAGTTAACATTTTTCACTCACACATATATTTATTTAGGTAATAGCAGTACTTCTACATAGGTACTTTTCCTCTCAACAACTGGAAGGTTTGTTATACCAGCAGTCACACTCTTTGTTCAATTCTCAGAAACACTGCAGATTGCTCTTCCAGAGTGAAACAAGTGAGAACAAGTCAAAATCTGATGCATTCGTGTCTAGACTGTATGATGGCACTATTACCAATGCATAAAATTATCCACAACTTGCCCCAAGTACATGCTTGCATTATTGTGCAAAATGAGTGCCTTTAAAGTGAGCAATTCTGAGAATTTTTGGTGGATTTTGCTGCAATGGAGCTCAGAATAATACACTACTGTCAAACACATTCTACCCTGAACTCTGCTGATAGTGATAATGTCTTAAATATAGGCGAAGATCTTCATCTGCTTGACATTTCACTGTGCCGATCAAAACGTTTTTGAATCACAGCAATGATGAACTCTCCGTCTCTTTGACAGAAAACTACTGTCTCTTGTATCTTTACAACATACTGCCACCCATTCCATACAAAACGTTCCGTCACATACAGTCTTGCTATCCGTGGAAGTCGCATTTGTTCTGATGCTCACTCCCTCCATCAATACTCACCGAACCTATACCAAGCCCTTATTTCCCATTGTTACCCCATGCATCTTGTACATAAACAGATGTCTCGTGCAATCACTCACCCTCCATGTAACCACTCTTACTTATCTCCTACAAAAACCAACCTTAGCCCCGCCTTTGTCACCCAGTTCTCTCCTCGCCTCAAGTCCATCAACCACATCTTGCGGCAGGGGTATGACTTCCTTTGCTCCTTTCCAGAATGCGCACTCTTCTACCCAAAATTCTACCCGGTGTATCCCATGCATGGTGTAGCAGTCCACCCAATCTTAAAAACATTTTAGCCCACAAATACCTTCCGCCAGACTCTCCAAAAGCATTTAATGGATCTTTTCCTGCAATATACATCACTGTACAACTTGCAGCATGCTTCCACGTGCCATTACATATTCCAATCCTACCACTGGGGAAACTTTCCCCATCAGTGGACATGCCACCTGTTCAACTCATGTCATATACCAACTAACTTGCCACCACTGCACTAGTTTCTAGATAGGCCTCAACACACAGCAACTCTCAGTTAGAATGAATGGCCACAGACAAACAGTCCACACCCACAACTTGTACCTTCCAATACCAGAACATGCCAATAGCCACGATTCCAACAATCTCAACAACTGCTTTACTGTGAGAGCAATCACTTTCCCTACAGCACCACTGCAGCAGAACTCCGGAGAGGGGAACTAGTGTACCAGAATATCCTGGATACCAGATACCTACCTGACCTTAACCACCAATAAAATCCAACCACTTAACCCCTCACTTTTTAATTTAATTCATATTTTTTCTTTTTTGTTACTTACGTATTTTAACTAGTAATAACTTTTCGCGTCAGTACTAGGTACCCTTGCGATGTATATATATATTCAATATATATATATATATGCAATATATTACCTCAGACATTACTGATATATTGATAGTCTACTCCTTAGCCATTCCCCCATCATTTCTCCCACCACCTAGCCAGTCACTGGGCGACGTTCTCTGTGCACACACATCCGGAATCAAATGGCCGTTTCTCTACTACTTGAAGGAGGTTAATACTGAAAACTTGTATATTTGTGTGTCCATCTTTTTTGTTTTCTCTCATCGCAGCCGTCAATTTGGTAAGTGATGGGTTAATTTCCCTTTTCTTTATATCACCTAGAAGCTACTTCCATTTTCCTTTGTCTTATAATCCTTATGAAAGGCCTTCGAAAAATCACAGTATCCAAGGTACTTGGAGATGCCATTTCAAACACTTGTTCAACTAAAATAGCATTAACTATCAAAGAAACAAAAACATGCATTTGTACTGTAAGTCTTGAACAATGATTAACCTTACATCGCAAAAGAATTATATGCAGCTCACTATTGCCAATGGGTGAATTATTTATGAAATAACCCTCAATCATAACAAAATATCGCTACAATTTTTCACAATATCTTAACCCTGCAGTGGTCGCGCTCTGAAAAGTCCCATTAGAAATGGCTTGAGTGGACTACATATGTAATCCACACGACCACTGCAGGGTTAAAGATGTGATTTTGAGACTCAGAACAATATCCAACACAGACTTCTCTACCACACCAAAAAGATATTTTTTTAAAATAAAATAAATAAAAGTTAAAAACAGATTCTAGGATCCTTTCAATTGAAAACCCATATTGTACTCACTGAGCAGCAGCGTCAGCATATTGGAGTGTTGCTCGTCAAAGAGTGATGACACAACCGCTGTCATACCAAACACTGTAGCTGCCAACAGCAGCAGCACTACCAGGGTCTCATACACACGGCCTGCTAGCCCCTGCCACATATGGAGGACAAATAATTCATGGAATCAATCTGTTATTCATATCATCCTACAAAAGATGATTAAAAACAATGAAAGGCAGTAAAAATGTGAAACAATTGAGGAATAGACACAAAAATGTACATGAAGCCATTCAAATGCAAGATAATTGGGTTATGATAGGAAACGAGGTAAGTGAACTTAAATAGTGAGAGGAAACGTTGCTTACTATAGATGACTAAAATGAAACTTAAAAACAAGAAACACAGAACAATATAGAAACTTGTGCAATTAAACCCTTCATAGCTGTAGAACATGAAGTGCACATGGTGAAAGGCAAGGAGCTCTCCAGTTCACATTGCATAAAGTTCATATTGTATTATTGATTAAAGGTTTAAGTCTTGTCAATATTAAAATTGTAATTTATTTAAAAGATAATATAAAACAATTTATCAACATTTACATATACAGGGTTATTCAAAATGATTGTCGGGGTTTCAAACAATTCCTATACTTAGCACAATTGAGATACGAATTTGGATCTTATTTTGATGCATAAAGAAACTCATCAAGTTTTTTTTACATCCAATATAAATGTTCGATATGTGCGCCCTGTGTCACTCTGCACACATCTATGTGATAGTCCATTTCATCCCACACGCGATGCAGCATGTCATCAGAAATGTTTAGAAAGGCGGCCCTAATCCGTTCTCTCAGTTGAGGGATAGTCGCAGGTAGAGGAGGAAGATAAACTTGATCCTTGACATAACCGCACAGAAAAAAAATCACATGGGGTTATATCTGGTGAACGAAGTGGCGAAGCCATGAGCATTTGGCCACTGTCGGCTCCGCATCCTATCCATAGCTGCAGCAATTGTTCATTGAGAAATGTTCTGACCTCCCAATGGAAATGAGGTGGAGCACCATCTTGTTGGAATATGAAATCATCCACCTGTTTCAGCTGAGGCAGCAACCACTCAGAGACCATATCGAGGTAAGTTAGTCCTGTTACTGTCTGTTCATTGAAGAAGAACAGGCCGTACACTTTCGCCTTGGAAACAGCAGTGGAAACACACACTTTTGGAGAATCACGCTGGTGTTCAATAAAAGCACTGGGATTTTCTGTCCCCCAAATCCGCGCATTATGCTCGTTAATTTTCCCCCACAAGTGAAAGTTTGCTTCATCACAAAAATGATGTTTTTTACAAAACCCATCTTCTTCCATTTTTTCTTGCATAATGTTGCAAAACATGAGACATTTGCGATGGTCGTCAGGTGTTAATGCCTGAAGCAGCCCTAGGCAATAGGCTTTCATTTTTAGGCGTTTTCGTAGCACGCACCAAACTGTGGTTTGCGGAATGTTCAGTTCTCTGCTGCATCTTCTTGTTGATTTCCGCAGGCTACGTTGATAAGCTTCTATGATGCGGTTCACGTCGACTTCCAACACAGAAGGACGCCCACTGCTTTTCCCTTTGCATAAGCAGCCCTTCTCCACGAACTGTGCATACCACCTCCAAATGGAATTGTCTGAAGGTGCATCCTTCATAATTTTTTTTTTCGTAAGTGCCATTGGACAATGGTAACTGACCGACAAATGTGAAAATCTAGAGTGCAAAAAGCCTTCTCTATAGCATTAGCTGCCATATTGCAAACACTGACATCTGGCGGAACAAAACGTAACTCCAAGATTAGCGGCTGCTACAAAACAAAACTTTGAGAGTGTCTATTCATCCACGTAAAGATAATACTTTTATGTTTAGTACACAGCTGGGAAAAAATTCATGAAACCCCTACAATCATTTTGAATCACCCTGTATATACCCTGCAATTCACTAAACAGTGTCTGGCAGAGGGTGCTTTGCACAAAAGCTAATCTCTACTCAGTTCATTCTAATACTGAATGGCACGAGGGGAAAAAAAATTATTTAAACACCAGTGCGGCACTTTATTTCTCTAATATTCTCTCTTTTATTATTGTGTCCCAAATAGATCGTTGGACGGTGTATTCCATTGCATTTGTAAATGAAAGTGGGTGTGTGCATGTTGACCAGAAAGTTCAAATGGAACTTACGTCGTCTGTCTACCAGAGAATACCGGCCCAATCCACAAATCAATTCTGTGATGCTTTTGTAATGACTCAGGCAAGCACTCATGAATTGAGCAGGTCTTCTCCTTAGTTTCTCTATACTATCTATCAACCTGCTACAAAACTGATTTTAAATCACAAAAACATTAGTCCAAATGTGGGTGCACGAGTGTTTTGTTTTATCCAGATAAATAACAAAGACTGGGAAAATAACCTATCACTCAACAAATTTGAAAACTGTGACATGTATATAACAATTGAGACAAACACATAGGTACAATATTTTGGTTTTAAACCTTATTAAGTAGGGAGGATGGGCCATTTGGCATGAGAGATGTGCACATACCAAAGCTTCCCTAATGCTGGTTAGATATTGGAGAATAGGATAGGAGTGAACTGCTGTGAAGTGAGCTATCAATATATCCTGGGGAGACACCACTAGTTTGTTCCCAAAATTGATATTACTTCAGCCACATGGTGAAACCCAATGTGCTGTCTCTCATTGCTCATCTAGATGATTGTAGGTTCGCTGGAAACACAGTGAGTCTAGTTTGTCTTTTGTTTGTATTATAATATTTAATTTACCGTGAATACTTCACATGCAATTTATTATCATTTTCTCTCAATATTTCGCTCACACCAATCCGCAGTTTCTCAACATCCTTGATGCATCTGCATACACTATAATGTAATCTGTAAATCACTGTGTACAGTTATTAAAAAAAAGCTGCTTCTCCTTGGATACAATAAAAAAAATTAATTTCATTTCCTTCACTGCATTCTCTACAAAAAGATGAATATCAGAAGTGATGAACTGAAGTCTCGTCTCACCCTGATTTCTCTCCTTTCATCCTCTACTTTTATAACAGCCACCTGATTCTTAAAAGAATAATTTAAGAAGCACACATCTCAATATTTTTAAAACTCATTTCTTTAAAAATCTGAACAAATTGAACTAAATATCAAAAACATTTTTCAGATTAATGACTGTCACAAAATTTTCCCTTGCTTTTCTTGACTGTCATTATAATATTCAAGATAGAATTGCTTATCTACAGCCACCATTTTCAGCTAATTTATGTTCCACTTTCCTTTATATTATAGTGAATGTTATTCTAGTTAGCAATTTTAAAACATTATATACACTTGTCTACTTGAACTTTCTTTAGGAGTGTGAAGTTGATAATTCTACAAAAATCAATATTGAAACCTCTCCTGCTCCAATTTTTAACATCTGTTTGAATAATCTTTACGTTCTCTCTCTTCCTAAATGTTACGCAGTTCTGATGGAATCTTATAACTGCTGAGAGGAATTATTTTAGTTAATAACAAATTCCCCATTTCCTGCGCATTATGGTGTATACTGTCTCTCAACACACTGTTGTTATCCACATTAATTTCATCAATTCACTATCTTTTGATCTTTCTTTCTTTTTTTAAAAAAAAATCTTCCTGGAGTTCCTTGGATCTGATGATACATCTTCCCGTAGATAGCATCAGCAGTTGTTTCTCACTGAGCTGCTATCAAGTATAAATATAAACCTGCACGAGCTAATTACCACTAAACGGAGTTTCATAGCCTGCTGGAGCCTTACGGTAGTAAGTAGAGATAGGGATAGGAGATGGTGGAGATGTATTATTTTTTTCAAATGAGTCTACCAAAATCTAATCAGAAATAATATTTTTTTAAAAAAATTAAAAAACATTCTGTGGCTCTCCAGGGCCACCATAAAGTGCTCTACTATAAACTTCTTGCCTCATTAAATAAAACAGAACAACCCACAACGTACACCGAGTACTGGCTAACTTTCTGTCACCATCTTTAATTGTCCCACATGTTTATACAATTTTTTCTTTTATATCGACCTTGTCTCTCCTACGTCCACCTAGCTGGAACTGCAGGGAATACGTCACATGCCCATAACTGTACATTTTTATGCCTGTTTGACCCTTATAAAAAAGTCCAATATTTTTGACTGTTCATCATATACCAAATAGATATTTTCCCTTACATACAGGCAAACAATGTGGTCCAACATTCAAAGGGCAATTATACAGTGGTCTGCTGCATTAGGGGTGTTACGAATATTCGCATCCGCATCCGCAAATGCGGAATATTCGCATTAATTCAGACATCTGCATCCGCATTCACATCCGCATCAATCAATGCGGAGTTTTTACGGATGCAGATTCACATCAACAAGTAACTACATGTAAAGAAAGTGGGCGGAGCCAGAGTGGCACGTGCTTCGCATTTGTTTTGGTAATTGCTAACTTCATTCGGTAACTGACGAATAGGAAGGCGCACATTGGTAACAAGATTCTACAGGTTTTGTTTGTTGTGTTTTTTCTCATTGTCAATAAATTATAGTTACAGTGAGTGTTTACTGTGTACTTCATAGTTTTTTTGCGTGTTTAATGAATATTTTGGTATAAATATTAAGTGAAATGTCGCCACCAAATTTTACACATAGACAAAAATGATCCGGAGAAGTCGGATTGTAAGATATGTAATAAAAGTTACTCGCGCAAGGGACGCAATACTTCTTTGAAAAATCACCTGAAATCAATACACCCGGAGGAGTTTTGTTTATTCCAAAGTGCGAATAAAGAAAAGGAATTGAAGAAAAAAAATTATGAAGCAGGTATGTATCGAAAATTTCGGAATATCGGATTTACAATCATGTTTTACAAACTTAGTTACGGTTAGATAAATTGATTTAATTTCATTAATAATTTACTGTTTTCATTTCAAATCATGATCATTATACTTGGTGCTAAAAGGGCCAATATCTATAAACCTTCCTTACTTTATTATATTGTAGTGTGACTAAAATATATTTTTGTTATTGGTCACATGATTTTATGTTACTTTCTATATTAAATTTAAAATTAAAAAAATGGTATTATTGAAAATATTCACTTCTTAAACTTTTTTAGCACTAACAAGAATACAAAGTTAGTTCCAAATTATGTTTAAAATTAAATTTAGATCCTCGCAATAAGCATAAATTTTTCAAACCAGTAACCGAAGAAAAAATAAAAGATGAAATAATAAAGATGGTAAATGACCATTTCGTCACTGCTTCTCCTATGTCGCCGGCGGAAAAACCAAAAAGAATGAAAATGGGAGATTCTCTCGATCCTGAACCAGGAACGTCCAGTATGGGTAAGAATACTTGCTTAAGAAGCGATCTTGCCACGTTTTTAGATTCATCGAGCGGTGATTTTCAGTTATTTATGCACTTAAAATTTAAATAATTATCTTTTTAAAATCCGCATCCGCATCGAATCCGCATCCGCGGATGTGAAATTCTAATAATCCGCATCCGCATCTGCATCCGCGGATGTCTAAATTTTTGCATCCGTAACAACCCTGTGCTGCATCCCACGATAGCAAAGAAGGCCAACTGTTGCAACCACTTTGATGCTTGTATACAGACTGTAGCTGTTGGTTAAAAAGTATTGTTTAGCTTTATTCTATCAGCAAAAATGCTGTTATTAGATATCATGAGTGTATGCAAAGTTAACTGAATTCTAGTCTGGCGGTTGCGTAAAGGTGTGTGAGGAATGGTCGAGATGTTTATAGTAGCATAAGTAGCTGAAGGCATCCATAATTCTCCTTAAGATACGTGGGGGGCATTTTTGTCATCATCCTCATTGACGAACTCTCTACTACTCTTGTTCCAAACTTTTTTTCCCCCAAGAATTAAACTTTACTGACATTGATTTAATTAGGGGCAGAAGAGAGTTAGGTACAAGGAATGGGATTGAATTTGACTAGGTCATTTTGAAGGAACCATGCTGGCATTCACATGGAGTGGAAAAATATAAATGGTCTGACTGGGATGCAACCTACCTTACGGTGTCCAGTGAAGCCCTCAGACTCGGTGAAGAGATATGCAAATGGCAGGAATGCGAACAGTGAAAGGTTTGAAAACAGGAAGATGTTGCTCCACATACCTGCAAAAAGGTTAAAATTGAGTTAGCTCCATATTTTATAATTGTTCATTCATGTGTGAAAGTCAGACTAATTGGATGCTATGCAGTCTTTAGAGATTACTACAATTTTACCTGAAAACTTTACGAGTGTAATTTTTTTTTGGGGGGGGGGATCAATAATTTTGTATATAAAAGGGTTTAATTAGATCGTGCCATAAGCTAGTACAAATAGGGGAACCAAAAAAAATAATAAAAAATCACACATTCTGAGACTCGGCAGGTTTCATACTTTCATTTGATACCCATGAGGTTTATCTAATGGATGTTTTTCTTTCAGCCCACATTAAGCCCCCAATAATTGTTTCAACCCTCCCCTCCCCCTGCAGTGTTAAAGTTACTAGAATTAAAATAGCGTGCAAATTTCAAAACTGAAGGGTTCAGGAAGTGGTCTTTACTTGCTAGTAAAATATCTTAAATTACTACAATTTAATTTAATTTAATTGTAATGAATCACACGCTCCGGTGGCAATTTCCCTACACACCCATCTTTCCCCTTTCCTGCACCCACCTACATTTGCCCTCTACAAATTTTAACTTCAAATTATTTCAACATTTTTGGTAAATTATTCATCATTTCCCTCGGTAACTTATTCCAATCCCTGACACCCTTACCTAAAAAACAATCTTCCCACACCCTTGTGCCTGACATCGAGTGCCAATTTGTGATACTGGCCATCTTTTCCCTTCCATGCACTACTTTTCATAACTACACCAATATCATTCCACGTCTCATCGCCAGTATACTCCTTGTACACTCCCATGACCCTCTTCATTCTCCTCCTTTCTTGCAATGAATCCCATTACAGCTCTTTTATCATATCAGTTACCTATTGCATTCTGCGATAAATTCCAGAAACAAATCTAGCAGCCCTTTTTTGCATCCCTCCAACTCCTGTATTTGATACTCAAAATGTGGGTCCCATTCTATCATATTCGAGCAATGGTCTGACCAAAGTTTTGTAACCCAATTCCTTTACTTCTCTCGTACATCCCCTCATCACTCTCTCCAACAAGTGCAGAATTTTGAAACCTTTTCCTAGCACCTGCCCATGTGTCCTGCCCAGTAAAGCTTGTTATCAAATGTAATGCCAAGATATTTACATTTCAAGTCTTCAGCAAGCAATTCTTTCCCCACCTTATAATCGTAATCAACCTTTTGTTTTTTATTTGTGTATAAGTTGACTCTTCTTTGCATTTATCTTCAACCCATGTTTACCAACCCAATTAGATAACCTGTCCAGATCACCCTGCAACTGTTTACAGTCTTCAACCTTTTTGATCCTTTTATATAGCATTATGACATCTGCAGACAATCTACAGTAATTTCAGATAGTAAACAATCAACACAATTATTCATTAGAATAATAAATAGCAATGGTCCCAATATGCTACCCTGTGGCACTCCCATTTTTACTTCCACTTCTTTTGATACTGCATTTTCTACCCTAACTTTGTTTTCTACCTTTTAAAAATTCTTCTACCCAGCAAATCACTTTCTCACCACTCAATATGAAATTCTGGTGAACAGTCTTCTTGATACTTAGACACTTTTTAGTATGGTACTTGGCAAAGTAAGATTTTTATTGTAGTAAGGTTGTCTCTGCTTCTGAAGAACATAGCTGTTTATTCACAGAGATGTCTCACTTGTACAAAAAGTCACTGATGCACATTAGAAGTTTCATACAAACAATGTGTGGATTATTTTCTGCACTATAAAAAAGGAAGCACGGAGGCAATATGTCATAAAAATTACCTGTAGAAGTATTATATATATATAATGAGAGTTTGTAAAGATTTGGGAACATTGTTTTCTTCAAGACGGGAAATTTTTACTTGAAACAGAAATGTCGTGAAGAGTTAGGTTATTAGGCATAAAAATAGAAAAACAAATGTTTTGTTTGATTATTCAATAAAAGAAACATTGTTTGCTGAAGGAATAAGATGTAATTACTGCACTATAACAGCTTACATTAAGTCAAACTAGGCGGGGTACTTGCAGGGAAAGGGTTCATAGCATTTCATCTCTTGAAAAGCATAATGAGAGTGTGTACCAGGCCAGTGAGAGAGATGCGTTACAAAACTTTGGTAAGGCCCTTGTTAGAGTATTATAAGATATGGGATTCACACTATCAATATCACATACTGGTGCTGGAGAAGGTGCAAAGGAGGTAAGCTGTGAAAATTTACTGAAGGAAGCAGTCAGTAACTGAAATGATAAAAGAGAAAGGGGAGTAGATACTTAGGGAAATTGTCAACAGGCCAATAGTTCCATCATAGCTAATAATAATTCAATAAATTTGCTATAAAGTCTGAAATACAAATTATTTTGCTTTCTTTTATTTTTTGATAAAAAATATCATTTTACTGTAAATTTTATGCAATGAAATTGGAGAAATATTTAATGACTAAATATTTCTGTTAAACACAAAATTATTTATGTAGCTGTAAATGAAGTAAAACAGAAAGAGGTTATTAATACTGCTAATAGCTATGACAGTCAATATAACTGGTACTCGAAATTATTATTTTCAATGTTTGAGTTTTAAGTCTTCGGCAATGTTTGGTGTAGTATTATAACTTATTTTGATTCTAGTACCTACTAAGATAGAATATGAAGTAAAACAATATTTCATCAGTGCACTGCCGTAGTGCTAAACGGCAACTCCTTAATCAATCATTTGGAGGGAACAAATATTTGGTCGTTGTTGAATAGTACCCGACAATTTACACTGGAACGTGAATGTTGTAAACGTGTCGAGCTGATAGGATATTATGTTCAAAAATAGTGGAGGTGTCGAAGCCGTGCACTGGCATCTGGCCAAGTTAGCTAACAACTGCCGTTGTGGTTTATTTCGGATAGTCGTCACACAATTTGACCTCAGTGACATAACACGTCTCTAAGTCTGGTGTTTTTGGACTCGACTCGAGCGAAGATTAAGTCACCCTCTCAGACGCATTAAACGGCGGATCGGATGCTTCATAACTCAGAGCATTCGTTTAATTTACACGAATTTATGAACAAAAAAAATGCAGTTTACAGATCATTCGGCGAACCATTAAAACTGCTATTTGAAAAAAAAAGGTACTTCTATAATACCATATAGGCCCTACATTAAGATTAAACAATTAATGGTATACCATACTGAATTTAAGTAAATTCTTTGATATCGTCTCCACATAAAGCCGAAGAAGAATAATCGATTAAAAATCTGATGAGCGTTCCTATCTCTTGTTAATGCTCTGTATTTACTGAGTTTATTTTCGAGCAGATAGTAGTAAACAACAACCACAAGGTTGGGGAGGGGGGGGGGGAATACAGTAATTTAGTGATAATTTATTGAAGTATGATACATTGGCTCTGAGCTTTTATTACCGTAAAATTTCGCCAATCCAGACGTCATATAAAGTTCGTTTAATACGATCAGACAAAAATAAACTAGTTAAAAAATGGGAGCACTAAATTTTAACAGTGGTTTCTAGAAGACAATCATATTAGACAAGTGACGCTACAAAATATTTTCCCACATTTGTTTTATCTATAACAATTATCAAGTAAACTGAAATAAGTTAGGATGCTCCACGATTCGGACTCCCCACTAAACTAACTAATGGTCCCATTTACGTGGGAAGACTACAGTCTACAACTACAAGGATGGGTTAACGGCTACGACAGAAGGGAATTGCGCACCCTGTAAGAAACCAGATTGTTACTATGATCATTAATTAAATAGCAGGAAAATTTTTATCGTTGTATAAAACAAATGTTTTATTTTTTAATGATTTCTTAATTTTACATCAAATCTTGATCATGAAAACAAAGGTAACAACAAGCTGTCTCTTAGAGAAAAGCTTGGTTATTTCTGTACACGAATGACTAGGCTGTAACAGAAAAACTCGAAAGAAGCATAACAATGAAACAGAGTATTGTATCTGACAATAACAAACTGAAGCAATTGCGAAAATGTTAACCAGATCAATTCAGCAAATAACGAAACTTAAGCTAGATATTGTTTTAACCATTTTAACGTCTGAAAATAAGAACTATCTCACCAAGTCTGGTGGGTGTGGGTTGGCGCTCAGTTCTGACAATCGGAAAGATGCGACTTCGATCCCCGGTTCATGCATCCAGATTTGTTTTCCACGGTTTCCGAAATCACTCAAACGAATGTCGGGATGATTCCTTCAAAACACCATGGACCCATTCCTTACCTCCCTCCCACACCCACAACCTGCTCTAAATAATGACCTCGACCACATGTGAAACCGTTCAAAAGTAGCAATCTCTCTACAATATGGAGGAACCTACAACATTGCTGGAGAAATTTCATTGTTGCCGAGCTGACGGAATGTCGCTCTTGCACTAGGATTTCAAACCAAACGAAAAGCATTACACTTGTCCATATGCGGACATATATCTGTCAGTCTTAAGGACGTTGCACAAAGTTAGGAAGCGATTGCAACGCCTTTCAAGAGGCGGTCTGTTTAGCTTACGTATATGTGGAAGAGAAGAATACTTCGGGAAAATAACAACCAACTCGACCAGTTAAATAACTGCATAAGGCTGGTCGTCCATTAGAACCGAATTTCGTCCGAACCGCATTCGTCGTAGTGACGGCCGACCAGTTCGTCCGATTAACCTCTTCCACTGCAGCCGAATAACGTCCGACACATATTGCCGATCAATCATTGTTGCTTCAACACCAAGCGAACGGGGTGTTTTTAAAATATGTATAATGACTTACATTTCGAAAAATAGACTTTACCTTGTCCTCGCGAAATATTACATGAGTCAGGGCTGTATTTAGGAAGTGTAGACCCTTGGGTTGAATCTGTGATACGCGCACTGCCCCGCAAATATTTAGAAATTCAACCTCGCATTTTATAGTTATTTTCTAATCAAAATTCTAAAATAAACATTTGAAATTTATTATTTAACTGTAGAATATTTTACTGTATCGTATCTAAAATAATATGGGATTGTTAAGATAAAATGAAAACAATTGAAAATCATTAAGGGAACGTCCACAAACCACGTAGCTCGATTTTGGCCTCCTGTGAACCCCCCCCTCCCCCACGTGGCTTTTGCCTCAACCGTCCCCCCCACCCCCGCAACCCATTTAGCTTTTTTTCCCTATTGATTCCAGAAGAGATTTTTTACCGTTTTCTCTTCTCAGACTATTGTAAATTACATACGGCGATAGCTAAATGAAGGAAATGAATTTCTCATGCTGTTGTGTGCTCTGTACCTCTTTTTAACTGTGAAAAATGATATTTTTGGAAAGCTACGTGGCCTGGCTCGGACCTCCCCCCAACCCCTCTTTTTTTCTACTTAGCGCAGCGTAGCCTTCCAGCCAACCCATCCCCTCCCCTACACCGAGCCACGTAGTTTATGCACGCTCCCTAAGATATTGGATACAATTTGTTAACATCGCTCTGAACAATTACACAAGATAAGAATGCGAAGTTGAGTTATATTAGTTAATGTTGCCAATTTCGCAAAAGTCAATATTTCAATTTTAAAAATAAATGAACATACAAGAAAAAAACAAGCTACAAAAAGTAGAATTATAAGAAACAAGCAAATTTTGTTTTTGTGATGCGGGGTCAAAGGCTCCAGCCTATATAGGCTATGCCTAAATACGGTCCCGACAAGAGTGATCTCATACTCGTTTGAGAATATTCCAGTGCGAAATTCAAATAATTGTCTTTGTTGTACAAATGTTAAGTAAAATGATATAACTGCGTAGAAACACTTGCAATAATTGTCCTTTCTGTAGATATTTTTATTAAAATACAGGGTGTACCTAAATGAATATCGGGGTTTTAACGCTTTGTAGTATTTATTGCATAAAACGTAAAATTATAATTAATGCAACTCAACAGTTTTGTTTGTTGGTACCTGTGCGCATGTGCGTGCAATGTTTCTTCCGTCATCCGTTAGAAAGTAGGGCTGTTGATATTTTAAAAAATATCGGATTTTCGATATATCGATATTTAAAAAAATATTTATATCGGGTTCGATATATCGAAGAAAAAGTATCGATATATCGACCCCATTATATACAAACAATGTTACAAAAACAAATCATTTTAAAAAAGGGCGAAGTCTTGTGGCTATTTAATGATGAAGAGTTGTGAGATATTTTTCTGAATCAAGTTTTGATTTTCTCCAAAAAAAATAGTTTTTCATGACGTCACGGATAAATATTTTTTAAAAAAAATGTGATTTAGCCATTATACTACTACTTTACTAAAAGGAAAGGCAGAATGTTTATGATTTACTCGAAGACTTGTGAATCCAGAAAGAGCATCGAAGGAAATCTTGGCTTTTGTGAGTTTAAAAGCTCAATAATACAACATTGTAGAGGCATTTATTTATGTTGATGTTCTATTATCAGAGTTTGCATAATGACCAAGTCACTTTTTTTACAAGTATTGTTTTATGTGGAATTTAATTTCTTTTTGTAGGTTGATAGCTTATTCTGAGTCTTCTTACTTTTTTCGACCAAATGTTTGCACCTTAGCATAGATTGTGTATCCGAATTTATCAATATTCCTGCTTGCATCCAATTTCCATATCAAAATACTTTCCTCGACAACGCACGCTCATGTAAAACAATGGGCTGGGGTCCGATTCGTTCTGTGCGAGCGACGCCGTGTCTGCATTGTTACCATCGGTGTAGGACTACCAATAACTTCCAAATTAAATGTAGTAACAAAGTAAAATTAATTATGCTCCTGATCTTTGTGCAAAACTGAAATTCAAGGCATATAGCCTCATCAAGAAGAAAGCAATTAACCTACAAATTTTCTCTAAGACGTTTCAGCTTTTAGATTGGCATTGAAAAAACACAGGAACTTTTCTTATACTATGGGGATGAAACCAAGTATGTGTACCAAATTACCATTTTCTAGGACAACTGGATGTTGCATAGAATTATGATGAGAGACCGTCATAGTTATTTAAAAGAGTTTCAGATCCAAAAAAAATTCCAAACTAAGGTGGTGAATGAAGTAAAATTTTGCACCAAAACTCATGTCAGAAACTACATTGGACATACTTTTCAAGAGCATGAACTCATGTTTTTCCCGTTGTTTCTTCTACTATGAATGGAGAACTCCCTACATTAATTGAAAATTTCTCCTTCTTTGATATTGCTTCGCAAATGGGTAACGCTTTACCATAATACAATTTTTTAAAGCTGAGATTCTAGGTGGAATGCAGGATTTAGGGCGAGGGGTGGGGGCAAACCGGGGTACTTGCTCTGGGCGATAATATCGTGTCCAACAATGCGTTTGACAAACAGTTAAAGTGGCGACATCAATGCGTTTGGCCAACAATCAAGGAGGCGATTCTCGGGGTGAGACTGGCAACAATGTTTGAAGAGGCGGCAATCTCAGTTTTTCCACGGCTTGGAAAAATCCTAGAGCCGCTACTGTCAAGGCAGTTCCCTTGGCATTAATGTTTTTTAAATGCACCAATCTATGATAATAAGTTTTTAGCATAGCGCTTTGTAAAGGCAATCCAAAAGTGGTAGATTCTTTTTTTCAATTTCTTATCTTAATAAATTCGTAAGTGATATAACAAAACTGGCTGTAACATAATTTTGGAGCTCAATTCTTCTGTTGGTATGGAACAAGAACCGTATCCAAATCGCGCGAAATATTTAACTGTGGAGTGCCAGATACAGGCTTATAATTTCCGGGACATTTCTGGGTCTAAAAAGTATTTTAGCGGTATGTTTAAAGAGTGAACAAAAATGCAAATTAATAAAAAATTCTATTTTAGGTAAATATGTTATCTAACGTATATATAGCACCTCTTTTAACTTTATTAATTAAACTATGGTAGAAAGTAAACATCAGGTATTATGAATCAAAAGGAAAAATACTAAACTTAAAACAAAAATTGACCACCTCGTTAGGAATTTTTTCCTTTGGTACAAAATCAACATCTGGTATTATTAATCAAAATCTCAAAAATATTAAACCAAAACTGAACACTTCTGTTAGGCTCATTAATTAAAATTAGGCAGAAAATCAACATCAGGTTTTATCAACAAATATAAAATTAGCATCTATCTTTTGCTAAATCAAAATCAACATCAATCCAAATAGATCTTAATCATCTACTTTTAAAACATTTAATACTAGATTTTGCCATTTTCATAAATATTTCTCCGTCACTGCTTTGCAAAACTGATAAAATTTCTCAGCAAGAGTCTTCAAAATTGATTGAGTTTGCAGTTCAGCTTTGATCGAATCCATGAACGTTCTGTTTCACTCTTATTTCATAAATTATTCAACGGACTAAAACTTATCTCGTAAAAGTCATTGCTTGTTGGAACTGACAAAACAAAACCAACTATTTTTTTTAAATATTCAAAATCATTAAAAACGCTTGTTCTAAAGAAATTGGCCCAGATTTTATCGTTTGGAAAGTCTTTTGGAAGGACCTGAAAAACACGTTTCAGACATGTGAACTCTGTATAAAGGAAGTTAATGTTAACTACATCTAGAATTTTCAAATTCCCAGAAAATGCCAAGAGTATTTTCCTGTCAGTTTCAATTCCTCTGATTTAAGAGACATTCCATCCTCCCGCTGCAAGCATGGGATACTTGGCTTGGCCTCATGACCACCGTGGTGAACTGAGTTTGAGAAAAAAACTAGTATACGGAAATTCCGGGACAGTAACGCATAATTCCTGAACACGAGATCAGACACAAAATTCAGGGACATTCCCGGATTTTGCGGCTATCTGGCATCCCTACCCATACCTGGTACATTACGATTAGTTTCTTAATGCTAATACTTTTGCATTGATTGAAGACAAATTTTAAAAACTTTTCAAAATGTCCAGACAAGAATTCTAATGAATATTGAATGAGTTATTTTACCTTTGTTTTTTACTTCTCCACAGGCCCGCCGCTAGCTGTTTGAGCGCCCGCGTGCAATAGCGATTATGCCGCCCCCTGTCCAACTACAGCCAGAGGTGGTTCTAGGAAATTTCCGAAACGGGTCAAAAAACTGTGAGATTGCCGCCCCCATTGTTGCCATCCCGAGTGTCGCCGCCGACCGCCCGTAGCAGCTGTTGAGCTAAAAAAAAGGAGGTCGCCCGCTAAATAATATGCTGCCTGGCACGCCCCCTTACGGCGGCCCTGCTTCTGCATGTGCTCATATCGTTCATTGTTTCTTAAAATTCTATCTATGAAAATGTATTGCATGTGCAACACAGGTAATCGTTTTCCCACCAATAATAACTTGGAATATTCTACCAGGAAAATAACCACTTATTTTAAAAAAATATCGGACTCCGATATCCAGATTTCAATATCGATATATCGATATATCGTCCTAAAAAATATCACTCATAAATATCGATATTTTTTTAAAAAAATATCGATATTTAATCAACAGCCCTATTAGAAAGCGCTAGTAGCAAAAAATGGCACGACGATGAAGATTTTCTGGATCATGTTTTCAGTGATGAATCGATATTTCACTTTAGTGAACATGTGAACACACATAATGTGCGCTCCTGGGGCTCAGAAAATCCTCATGAGATGGTGCAATTGCAACGAGACTCCCCTAAACATTGTTTTTTGCGCCATATCTCGGCGGAAAGTTTGTGGGCCTTTTTTCTTTGGAGAAACAAATGTAACTGGTAGGCATACTTCCTGCCTTAATGCTCTACAATTATGGCTATTTCTCCAATTGGTAGAAGACGAACCAAATAACTTCTTTTGACAGCAAGATGGTGCACCGCCTCACTGGCATAACGACGTACGCGTTTGGTTGAACGTCACTGTACCCGACCGCTGAATTGGGCACAAATGGCCCAAAGACAGAGCTTGTTTCGCATGGCCTCCACACTCTCCCGATCTGACGCCATGTGATTTCTACCTGTGGAGGTTTATAAAGGATCGTGTGTATGTGCCTCTATTACCAGCTGACGTACCTGACCTAAGAAACAGGATTGAGGCAGCTGTTGCAACAATTACACCACAAATACTAATCAATGTTTGGGAAGAAATGGGCTATCGACTTGATGTGTGCCGTGTGACGAGAGGTGCTCACACTGAACACTTGTAGGTATAACTGAGTTGCTCTTTCATTTCATGCATTAATTATAATTTTACGTTTTATGTAATAAATACTACAAAGCGTTAAAACCCCGATATTCATTTAGGTACACCCTGTATTTATAGTAACTGCGTACCACTACAATGTAGAGTTTGAAAAAATACAAATCAAGACCAAATAAAAGATAAAAAAATAAAGATTTGTTTATTAGCAGCCGAATACATCCGACTCATCCCATTTCAATGGGATCGGTCCGTCACTCGGCCAAGCAGGTCGTATCCAGTTGACGCGTGACAATGCCTTTACCTGTCTCGTGATAGTCGTTCATTTTCGGCCGAACGAGTTCAGTGCCAATGGATGATCGGCCCAAGACTCCATTCATCGTTCTCTCATTCACCTGCGCTCCGCGAAGTTGGCACAGGTGACTCACAGGCAGAATATTAAAATTTTTATTCTAACTGAATTAAAAATATCGTAATTAGAAAAAATTGCTTACATAATATGGATACAATACTTGCAATGTATGTTTCTATACACGAGTATAAGCCGTAAGCCCATAATCCAAACTTTCAAAACGTTATGAATATTTTAACTGACTGCACTGTTCCAGTTGGCATCAAAGAGAGCGGCGTTTTATGAGGGTCTTGTTTAAGTGTAGGTCTGGGGGGGGCGTCCATTAATTACGTAAAGTGTGTAATCTGGCCCACCCTCCCTACGGTGAGGTGAAGCGAGATCGTAAGGGACCTCCTCCCCCTCTGCTCGTTTGTAGATCTTTTTATAGGTCTACTATTCTTCTTCAAACAACTAAAAAGATTTGAGATTTCTGTCAACCCCCCCCCCTCATTTTACCTCACGTAATTAACGAACACTCCCTTAATGGAACATGGTATGAGCCGGTAACAGTTGACAAGGTTGGTTAATACGAGGGTGATCAAATGAAAACCTTAAATATTTTTTCAAATCTATATATTAATATGCTAAGCGAAAACTTATGTTACATTTTTAAGAATATTGCGCGCACGGAGAAGTGTGAGATTTGGCATAGTTAAAGATTATATGGAGAAGAAGTGAAGGAAGCTAAAATCGATATATAATATGCGTTACAAATACATTAAATTAAGTAAAATAAAAACTCTCGCTCGCCTACGTAGTTCGCTCAGATGGCTGGTAGATGGCGCAGCCAGCGGCCTTACTTTGTCTTCTTTGGTGAAACAAAACAATCGAAACTAATCTCTGAACTTATATACAAGCAAGAAGCAACATTTCGAGGGCTGGTAGATAGGGCAGCTAGCGGCCAAAATATTGGTCGAACGTAGGAACTTAAAGAAACACAGAACGCTAAAATTATATATAATATATTTTACAAACCTTGGAATCGATATAAGCAGTCAGAGATAATCGATTGCTTCAGTTGTAAACAAATGCGCAGTTTGTCTCCGGTTTGCGACATGGGCTGCGCAAAACGAATTTCCCGTAAACTTTTTACTCTTGGTCCAGGCCAAATTTCAACCTAACCATGACGACTATGACAGAACGAACCTATTTAGGTTGATATGATCCCTGTACCGATAATTTTTACAGTGCTTCTAACATTTCGCGGTTGCGGAGCATCCCATATTTCGGCATTTTTAATTTAATTCGTGCCGACTTTTCCGGAAAAGGAGAGTGCTAAACGTGAAGAGGACGCTATAAGGAAACAGTTAATCCAAATTTCAACAGGTCAGTAACAGTTTTTCACTGGTGGAGAATGTCCCACCCCACCCAAAAATATAATAAGCATAGTTAATACATGTTACAAGTAGATTATTAAAATAAAAATTTAATTTGTGAACGTGTGTGTGCGCGTGAAATAGGATCGGAGCCAACGTTCTTACGTGAATTCCCCGCATTGAGACACTCTGTGGTCTTTGGTAAAACGAAAGACTCGGATAAAGTAGGGATTAATGTTTGAAGTTATGAAAGGAATTCTTTGAAAAGGAATGTAGTGATTCTGCCAGATACTATATGGTCATTTGATTATTTAAAATGTTAAACTTTGGTTAAGTATCTTTTGATTTTTTAATTTCAGTAATTTCATTAGAGAGAGAGAGAGAGAGAGAGAGAGAGAGAGTGTGAGAGAGAGAGAGACAAGAAATAAGGAATACTTATTTGCGTGAGATTCAAAATGATAATAGGCCAAATTTAAATAGCGAACACACAAAATGACGAAATTATTTTGATAGATGCATTTAAATGCGCATGTTTCATAAAGCTAAAGCAGTTTTCCGGCCTTAAGTCAAAATGAATATTTTGAATTGAAATGAACCATCGATAAATACATTTCATCATTTAATATGGTTAGATTAGAAGCTAAAATTTAGCATACAGTCACGCGTGGAGTGTATCGTTTTAATTTTATAGGTAATGCAGAGAATTACTAGATTATTACTCTTTCATGAAAGAAAGTAGACAACTTAATTAATTACGGTCGAATTTCGATCGCTGGGCGATCACTAGTATTATTTATTGTGCAGAAGTGGTACAAAGCTGTATCACTTTTCAACATAATCTCCCCTACGCACAATGCATGTCCACCCGCGCTTACAAAGTGCATAAATTCCTTTAGAAAAAAAATCTTTTGGTAGTCCGCGCAACCACTCATGCACCGCGTGGCGTACCTCTTCATCGGAACGGAACTTCTTTCCTCCCATTGTTTCTTTGAGTGGTCCAAACATATGGAAATCACTTGGGGCAAGGTCTGGTGAATATGGTGGATGAGGAAGACACTCAAAATGCAGGTCTGTGATTGTTGCAACTGTTGTACGGGCAGTGTGGGGCCTTGCATTGTCATGTTGCAAAAGGACACCTGATGACAGCAATCCACGTCGCTTTGATTTGATTGCAGGCCGAAGATGATTTTTTAGGAGATCTGTGTATGATGCACTTGTGACAGTGGTCCCTCTAGACATGTAATGCTCCCAAATGAAGTCTTTTTCGTCCCAAAAAGAGTCAGCATAACCTTCCCAGCTGATGGTTCTGTTCGAAACTTCTTTGGTTTTGGTAATGAGGAATGGCTCCATTGCTTGCTCGCTCTCTTCGTTTCCGGTTGGTGGAAGTGAACCCAGGTTTTGACCCCAGTAACGATTTTTGCAAGGAAGCCATCACCTTCTCGTTCAAAGCGCCGAAGAAGTTCTTCACAAGCATCAACACGTCGTTCTCACATTTCAGGAGTCAGCTGCCGTGGCACCCATCTTGCAGACACTTTGTGAAACTGGAGCACATCATGCACAATGTGGTGTGCTGAACCATGACTAATCTTTAAACATGCTGCAATGTCATTCAGTGTCGCTCGGCGGTTTTCCATCAATATGGCTTCACTGCTGCAATGTTCTGTGGAGTCACAACTCGTTGTGCCTGACCTGGACGAGGAGCATCTTCCACTGAAGTCACACCATTTGCGAAATTCCTACTCCATTCGTAGACTTGCTGCTGTGACAAACATGCATCACCGTACCGAACCTTCATCCTTCGACGAATTTCAATAGGTTTCACACCTTCACTACTCAAAAACCGAATAACAGAACACTGTTCTTCCCTGGTGCAAGTCTCAAGTGGGGCAGCCATCTTTATACTGATACTGCGACGATATTTGTGCATCTGCACTATGCTGCCACCTACAGGCCATTCTGCACGCTGCTTGTAGCACGCTTACCGACTTACAGGACAACGGCGCAAAATTTCGATTTTTTTATTACAAATTTAAGGTTTTAATTTGACTCACCCTCGTAATATACGCATAAGTAAACAAATAGGAGCTTATAAGTTAGAGGTCATAGAATTATTTTTATTTTGCTGGTGCTCAGGTTGAAAGGCACGTACTGCGGTTCATTAAGACATACACCTACGTTAAAGCCCTCATAAAATGGTCATTAACATCTCTCTCTTTGGTGCCGGCTGGAAACGTATTTTATTATAGTAACAATGAAGTCGTGCTCTCATTTCCAGGAAATTTTCGTGGCTCTTACAGAGTTTCATTTAAGGGCTTACAGGTTATACGCTTGATAATACTATTATCGTGACCATTTAATATGAACAATTGTTGGTAACTTATTTTTGTTATGATATCTTTAATTTAATTAGAATTAAATTTTTAATATTCTGCACTCCCATCCCGAACCCGTGAGTTGAATAATGGCGTTACTTTCTGCGCCAGTGTTCTTGAAGGGCAGAGCAAGTACAGCTGGATTCCCAAGTAGTAAGTTTCCGTGCATTGCTCAAGGCTCGTTCCGCCAGCACACTGGCACGGTAAAAGTTTGGATACACAGATCGCTGGTTCGACTCCTGTCCCGGGAACATGCGTTCTGTAACAATTTTTCGATGTAAGTAGAATATCGAGATATATCACTAGAAATCTTCATTTACAATTATTCAGATGATTATTCGAACAAGTGACCGATGAAAACGAAGGTTCCTTGAGTACCCTGGCTTTACTGTTATAAAGATGTAAGGTAAATGAACAGTCCACTTTTCTCATGATAAACTGTTTAACCTAAGATATTTGTTAAGGTAAACAGTCTTGAGATCCCAGACTATTCGGAGGTAGCTATTCTGAAATCTCACTCACTTCCAAATATACGTCTTATGATACTACTTGGGTAATAATAATAAATAAAAGAAAAAATTGTATTTGATGAATTATTGCATTGTGTGGGATCAAATTAAAAACCTGGTAAAGACTTTTTTTTTGTTAATACGTTACCCCTAGTCACTGACGAGGTAAATAAAGACGGGAGAGGATTGCGGGCAACGAGTGGGAAGGAAATCGAACACTGTCTTCGGAAAAACCATCATTGCATTCACTTGGAACGATTCTGGGAAACAATGGAAGTCCGAAATCAGATGCCCGGACCAGAAATCGAAATGGTTTCCAAACAATTTATTTTATTTTTGTTTTGCTTCTAGTATTAAGGTCGAGCCACACTAGACCGCACCCCACCTGGCCCGCAACGCACCGTCACTCGGCCGTGTGTCGGCCGCTCCTCTCGCATCCACACTGGTCCGTAGCACGGCCGTGTGACGGACGGGTTCCTGCTCGGTCTCCTTTAAACGTATACACTTGGCTGTTTCACGGAATTAATGTTAAAAAATTACCTTAAAAGTGATTTTGGTATCGTAGCTGCGGCTACCACCCGTACTTTATTATAGAGTACTGTACTTTATAATCTACGAAGGTAATAAAGTACGTTAAAAAACTTTTTTTTGTGTGACTCCTGTTATCTCCTAATTGTTTGATCTCTTATGCACAAAAATAGTATTCCAAAATTGTTTTAACAAATGGTCGTCACACTGTATTGAAAGATTTTCGTGTAATTCTATATAGTCACGATTAAATGTCAAGCGTCACTCACTTCACATTTAACGTGTTTGTTTTGGTTGAAGTTCCTTTTCGAGTCACTCAATATTTTTTTAACAAAAAATAATAAGATTATTATACATTTTTATTTTAATGCAGACCGCAAAGATTCCGTAAAATAATAATAATTTCATGTCATCTAAAAATTCCAGTCACGGAGTTACTTATCGGCTGCGCAGTACACCTCCATCGTTGTCACCTAATTTGAAAAGGAAAACTACAGATTAACGTGAAATTCGTAACACGGAGCGTCCTAGCATTTTATTAACAAATCAAAGCTTTTCCAGAGGTGAATGTCAATTTTACGATCCATAAAAATTACAGCTGAGACAGGGATTTGAACCAGGGACTTTCATTTCCCCAAATGTACGCCGTAACCTTCTGAGACGAGAGAAATCTGGTTATAATCAAAAATTATTATTCAAACATAATAAAATAAATGTACTTATAATTTATTTTTGCCATGCCAAAACACAAATGTACTTTATTATATGATTGAATACATATTTTCCATTACTTCTAGATTCAGATTCTTGCGGCGAGTGATTTGGGTACCGAAGGTCCCAGGTTCAAAATCCGGATCTCGGATGCAATTTTTACAGTCCTTAAACTCGACTTTCACCACTGGTAAAGATTTGATTTGTTAATGCGAACATGCAAGGGCTCTAACTACATTTTACGAATATCTGATGAACCTGAAGTGAGGCTGAAAAAGACACTTCTAAAGCAATCAGTAACGTTTAAACAATATTTAGTCGTAAAGGACCGGAAATTTCCGAACTCTTTCTATACAGTTCTCCATATCGACCAGCCCGACAGCAGACCGACACCGGGCCGCACCGTCAAAATATAAACCAAATTTTTCGGGGCCAACACGGATATGTGAAAACTGCGACCAGTGAAATTTGCGGCCAACCTAAAATCTGCGAAATTTGCGGCCAATACCTCTTCTCTTTGTGTCATGCCGCGCCGTCCTAATCACTCTAAACGCCCCTTTAGACGACCCGACCTGGTCTCACTAAATCGTGGCCTGGAAGTTATTACGTGAACAAATCATTTTACATTATACGCCCGAAACAGCCAAGTTAATTTTTTTTTTTTTTTAATAGACGCGCAAATGTTTCACAGGTTTCTTAGACTTAGACTTTTTTCGCACTCGTTACTGAAAGCTGAATTTTTTGCTGATCTGCAACATTGTTCGGAAAATCCAGTGCGGTACTAACTAGATCGGAGTAGCCGAGGTCGTCTAGAGGCTGCCATACACGATCGCTCCATCCGTCCAAATGGAGCGATGTCACTCCATTATCGTGTCGTCTGTGGGGAAATTTGATGTGGATGACGTTAACCCACAACTGCTGATGGTAGAATATTTTTTCCCTACACTAGTTTCTTATCTGCTTAACGTCTCTCTAACAGCGAGGTCTTTAGAGACGGGAAAGGATGGGGGGGGGGGGGGGCAAGGAATGGGAAGGAATTCGGCCATGGCCTTTTGAAGGAAGCATCCCGCAATTTGCCTGCAGTGATTTGGGAAACCATGGAAAACCCAAATCTGGATGCGCGGACAGGGATTCGAACCACCGTCCTCCCGAATGCGAAGCCTCCTGCACTACTAATGTGAGGCAAACGGAGATTTTGCATGAAATCTACTACGATTCTGTAAGTATCTGCCTCGTTATTACAATTCTTTTCTACGTCTTTTAAGCAAGAATAAAACTTGTATGTTAATAACAGTTATAAACTATAAAACGTCTGTACTGTCAACCTGCTGTTTAGAAACATTGGCTACAAACGCAGCAATCCGTTCAGAGCGCCGGTGGGGCGGCTTTTAACAATACAACCAGTTTGATTCTATTCTATAATAAACATGCCGCTACAGCATTGTTGAGAATTCTGGCCGCAGATTTCACTGGCCGCAAATTTCACTGGCCGCAGTTTTCGCGACACCGGCCAACACACGGCCGTGTGTCGGCCGACACGCGGTGTCGTTTGAACTCACTTCAATCGAGTGAGCGACAACAATAAGAAAAGTGACGGTTCGGTGCGCCCCGGTTGCGTTGCGGTCTAGTGTGGCCCGACCTTTAGCCTCGTCAACATCGAGGTCATCAGTACGGGATGGGACTGGGGACAGGGAACGGGGAACGGGAAGGAATTCAGCCATGGTCTTTTGAAGCAACCATGCAGGCATTCGCCTGGAGTGATTTGGGGAAACCTTGGAAAACCTTAATATGGATGACCGGACGGGGATTCGAACCTGCGTCCTCCCAAATGTGAGACCAGAGCGTTAGGCGGCATCCATAAATTATGTAAGGCGAAAAAGGGTAGGGGGGGGGGGGTCCTGCGAAATCACACCAAAGGGGAGGGAGGGGGGGTCAACGGAAATCTCAGGTGAGGTTTTGGAAATTTATGTTGGAGCCAAAAAAAAGGGTCTACAAATGACGCGAAGGTCGATTTTAGGGTGGTAATTCCTCAAAAAAAAGGGGGGTGTAACAGGTTTTGGAAGGGGGGTCTCACGCACCAGATCTCACCAGAGGGGGGGGGAGGGTGTCCGGAAATCCGGAAAACACCTCACGTTATTTATGGACGCCCCCTTAGGGGCCGTCCATTAATGACATGGTGTTTTTCCAGAATTCCGGCCCCCCTCCTCTGGTGAGACTTCGTGAGATTTCGTCGGACCCCCTCCCCCCTGTAAAATGACGTGAGATTTTGACCTTCCGAGAATCAATGTGCGCGTCACCGATACCCGAGGACCACAGGAACCGCAGTTTAACATTTGGAGCAGCAGAATTTATAAAAGAATGTTCAATAAATCAACATATTGTTATAATTTTCCTCTTACAGAAAATTTGTTAAATTTAATGTCAACAAAGAAAATGTTTCAGTTTTTCTGTTTAGCGAATCTCCGAATTTTAATACCCAATCAACGCAAGATTAGCGGCCATCTGCGGATATTCAAAGCCATAAAGCTGCCAGCACTGCCCACAACTGCACTTATATACTGTAATAGTAGGATACCTTGTTCAGACACTGCTTACTATATAGATGTATGGTGAGAAAGGTAGAGGGCATCTGCGAGAGGCTTTTTAAAAATCTTTCATTCAGAAGTAGGTAGTGTAAAATTGTCGATGTTGTGTTGGATATAAATTTTTGCTTAACCTATATTTATCATAAAAATTTAAACGAAAATGAAAATATAACAATAAAGACGGCGAAAAAGATGGTGGATGTTAAAAATCCATAGAAACCGTTCCAGGTATACTTGCCGCAAACTTTCTTTGATTTGTGCCAAAAAAACAATTGGATCAGCCACAAGTGCCAGCCTACACAAGTCAAGTTAAACGCTCTATCAACTCTTTTCAATTTGTGACGGCTTGACGAGGTTTAGCAAGTGTGTGGTCGCGCCTTAAATATAGGTGATTTTTTTTTTTTTTTTTTTGGGACGTCTACTCATCAAACATTCGACGAAAATATTCGCAATTGTTTCTTGAAATATTCAAACTGAACAATTATCTCATTTGAAAACTTTGTTATCATAGATCTTATAGAATGAGCAGAATTAGGAAACAGAAATCCACTTTTTGAAAAGAAATAACTGAAATACAATGAAGTCCAGTGTATGACAAAAACATTTTAACACATCATTTATGCACTAGATTTTGAAATATCTGTCAATAGCTGTAACCTTCTACTTGTATTGTTTTTACTTACTCCTCAGAAACAACTCTAGTTGTATCTTTTGTGTGTGTACGATCTGGGAGCTAGTTTTGCAATAGGACAACGTAACTCAAATTACAGTACTGCACTCAACACAAACACACAACACACATTTGTTGCCGTGAGTAGAATGTCAACTTGAAGGATACAGTTAAACGGGGCAATACAACTGGTAAAGAATGAGTCGGACTGGAAAGTGACGACAGGGAGACACGGTAACGAAGACTGAAACATGTTTTCACCTCATTTTACGGATTGCGGATCCGCCAGACTGCCAAATGATGCCGGATCCCGCATTGCTGGATTGCAGTCCCTAGCTACATCCCAGCTAAAGTTTAAGTAAGTCATTGGTTGATTAAAAAAAAATATCGATGTTTCTGCCAATGCTACAAGTTAAAATTGTTTGATTATGAAGTCGTACTATGGTATAAACTATGTAAGGACAAGGGTATGACAACAGAAAATCTTAGAGAAGTAGACCTTATGAAAGAGTTAAATAAGATGGAAATATTCTAGAGATCCAATTGACATGTCTGTGCATGCTTGGTGTACACAGAAAACTTTTACAAGAAAATTGTGATAAAATTGCTGATGAAGTAGCTCGAAAATTATTATTAGTATAATTATATATACTAATTAATTAAAATATAATAATATTAATTAATTATTCAATTAATAGAATAAATATGTATTACATTAATAAACGTTTTTTAGTATACGTATTATCAGTTTTCTCTTGCCTGCCCCCCCCCCCCCTAAACAAAATCCTGGCTAACGCCCTTGATGTTATATCACATTATCTATAGCGGACAGGGCAGTACGTCCTTCAAGCAACGTACTGACTGATTGCCAAGCGACCTCTGCCACAGTACTCTTGTTTCGAACCCTCGCATTGGATGATAATGCAGAACAATCTCCAACCTTGGAAGATTTGGTTCCAGTAGCTCCAACCTCGGGGTCGGAAGTTAAGTACCTTCCACTCTGAAGGCTGGACGTCAAGTCCTCCCTCGTCTCTCCGCGGCGTCCATGTAGCCACGCCTCTTCCCCGGGCATTTTTAACACAGAGAGAAATTAACGGAAATTAGAATTATGCGGAGAATAGTCGACCGTTGATTGGCTCTGCTATTAGGCTGCTCCTATACAAGCTACAACGATTGGCCAACATTACCTTTTAGATACCCGTACGAATTCGGACGGACTCGGGCAAATTCGCCAAATATGACCTCCAGAAACGTCCGGTGGCGTGTGTGGTCAATGGCAGTCCGTCCACCTGAGGCGAGAGAAATTTCCTAAGCTGGCGGTCTTCTACCTGAGTGGACCCGTTATACCAACGCAAGGGGGGGCTGTACATTGTCCCGTCACCACCTGTCGCGACTCCGTGATTTTGGTTGGTCCGGTGGACGCTGGCTGGCAAGATTTTTCCAGAGTTACGCCATTCATTATTCTTTTTATATGATGAATATAAAAATGTACGGAATGACTCATTTTCGTCAACAGAATGTTGTAGGAACAACGTTGTCCAATCCTCATCCTGAAAATGCCAGATTTTTACCTGGGCATTGAAATTTTCGCGACTTTTAAAAAGTTAGGCTTCTAGTTTATACTCGCCTATATCCTTATACAGTAGGGATATGGTACCTCAATTTATAATATTCACCAGCGAACCACCTGAACCATCTTCGCAGACCACAGATTGAGAAACACTGTTAGAATTACGAATATTCACTTCCACTTCAATCTTAACACAGAAGACACTTTGTCGTAATCTCTCCAAACCTTTTGTAATTGCAAGCAAATACGATAAGCTCTTAATTATCTTCTCATTCTTGATATGCATGGGAATTCTGGGCACTTCAAAGCCGCATCTCATAATTCTGTGATTAGATTTCATTAGTTGCTCAACTATCTACCCATTTTAGCACTTAACGCACATATGAACGAAAAAAAAAGCAACGTGCTTGACGCTAACGCACTCTTCTTGTCTATCTTCCTGCCCATGGTTGTAACCATTATTTGCGAAAGTTCTACGGAGATAGTCTAATGGAAATGTCTTTGCCACATAGTCTTCGTGCTCCATGTATCAGGATGTTTAGAACGGTATTGCGTTGTGGAATGTTGTCGAACAAACTTGGATTGTGGACCACCCGCAAAAATTAAAAGCTTTGTTGGCAGCGTGAAGGTACGAACCCAGGGTGTTCACTTCGTACCGTGTGAATATGGGTGGGCTTCCATCAGGCAAACCCAGCGGTGGCATGTGGAACATTCAAAAAATGTTCGTCGGAGCCAGGAGCCAGGAAAAAAAAAAAAAAAAACAGCTGTGGCCGAACACATTATCCAACAGAGCCATACGTTTAAATTTCAAGACACTAGAATTACAGCCCGCGCCAAAGATTTTTGGGACAGCGTTGTCTCGGAAGCTACTGCAATCATAATGGCTGATCTGTAAGTCGAAGGGGACAGCCTGGGGCGGATCCATTGGGGGGGGGGGAGGACTAAGGCACTCAAGCACCCCCCCTAAAAGCATCTAGGTCAAACCCGACGACATTGTAATTTTGGGGACCATTTTTTAGCTCTACTGTTCTTATAAAGCCGCGTTCCCACGGTCTCTTGTAACAGCGACGAGAAGGGACGGGACCTCATTAGCCGAAGTGTAGGGACGAGCGCGGGCCGCAGGTTAGCCCTAGCTTACCTCGCCGCCACCTCCCCACCACGTTGCCTAGTGTCGTTTGGCACAGAGCACTTTACAGCAACAGAAGGGGTGCGCACCGCTGCTGCAAAACGATGACAACAGCGCTCCACTACGCACGCTTGTGATGTTTATTGACACAGAGTGGGTAGCTGCGTCTCAACTCCGCTAGCAAAGGCGGTCCTGTTCACATGGCGTGTTGAGTATTCGTCCCGTCCCGTCTCACCTCTGTTACAAGAGATCGTGGGAACGCGGCTTTAAACAGACAACAGTTAACATTCTTTCCATTGCTTTGTACTGTCGAAGAAGAGATGGTCGGAAGTTCCTTGTTTCTATAAGCTGATAGTTATTTTCAATCGTATGTACTTTTATATAGGTACACGTAGTCAATTTTTTAGATTAGTCGGATTTCAGTCGTTCTTTTAAGGAAACCGGCTTATCATAAATGTGTAGTTAGAACAAAAACATGCATAGGGAAAATGTAATCAAGCATCTATAACTGAAGTTATGTACCAATTACGGTAGTAAATCATTATCAGAGTGTTTACAAATGCTATTTCGAAAATACCGTAAATGACTTGCGGCTGATCTTTTAAAGAAGATATGCTTAGAAATAGAATATAAATCTGACAATATTGTGTCTGTTACAACATTTCTATCACTAAGCCACGCTGTATTACAATCTTTAAAAATAACTGTTGGACGAGCGATATCTCAGTCACTCTATAATCATCCACTCTCCGCCCAAGTTAGTTTTGCAATGTTGCTGTTTATCAGTCAGTTTCCTACTTCATGTGCCACATTGATTACTTGAGTTTCCAACTCAAAACCACAGTAAACACCAGTGTCTATGGGTATACTTTAAATAAACACGAATATCTGCAGTCATCCAAAAATAAAGGTCATGGGCATTAGCCACGCCTCACTATTACTGTGTTGGGAGAGCTTAAATACAGATAAATTAAAATCTAAGCAAACACCATGCAAAAGAATAGCTGTTGCAGTACTAGCGCTCACATCTGAGTATATTACAATGAAATTGAAGTAGCAGACAACTTCCGGTTCAAATAAACCCGTAATCGCCTCTACATACGACTTTTGTCAACCAACGCTGCGGCAAGGAAAATACCCCAAATTATCTCTGTTCAAAAGAGCCGGGGACACAACAAAGACAAAGGTCGAGCTCGTAGGGCAAAAGCTAAGTGTGAAGTAACGACCCGCGAACCGACCGACCCAGTTTCGTTTTTTGGAGAGCTTACAGTAATTATTTGGATATTTGATGGAATTTTCTTCGTCTTCACTGTGGTTGTAACGGAGCTCTGCATCCGCATCCTTAATTGCGGAACTTCCGCATGAAATCCTACCTCCGCATCCGCAAATTTTGGAGCGGATTTATAAGAGTGGTTTTGTTTTAATTAGTTTGTTTAAATATATATATCCTTTTCTCTTTGTACGAGATTCAGTCCATCGTAGCTTAGCTAACAACAACGTGGTTGTTTTTGTCTTACGATTCTGCAATAAAAGTAACAGTGAACTGTTACCTAAGCGACGAATTCACAAGTTTGAACTTGTGTCTAAAGTAAAGCTGTCTATTCACAGTCCAAGTTATAGCACCTCCGCGCAGAACTGTCGTAGGATGCTCTCACCCATTCACGCTACTAGAAGGGGTCCAACAAGATGTTCCAAGCAGTACTTTCAACTCGTACTTCCTCCCTTCACACCAATGAATCATACACTTGTAAGTTGTTTCCTCCAATCGCGATCCAACTCCATATCGTGTTGAGCCACAGGAACCAGTCCTGGTTGGTTTTGCAGGCCAACAACATCCAGCACGTCTTCCCCTTTCACGGTCCAACACAAGTCCAAAATCCGATCATCCTACAAGTTGAACTATGAATGGGCAGCTAGAGCGGTGGAAAGACGGGTAGTGGGCACGGAGATGGGCGATGGCGTGTCCTTGTGCTTGCCACTCGAATTATATTATTTTGCTTATGGCTTTACGCCTCGTCGACGTCGAGGTGATTAGAGGCGGGATGGAATTCGGCCAAGGCCTTTTGAAGGAAGCATCCCGGCAATCAACTGCAGTTATTTGGTGAAACCATTGAAAACTAAAATCTAGATGCCGGGACGGGGATTCGAACCGGCGTCCTCCCGAACGCTCGAATTAGTCAAGACACGAATTATGCAAGGTTAACATGACAAAGATGGTTTTGTTGGCGCGTGCGTAGTTATGTAAATAATTTAATTCACTTGTGAAATCATCCCAATTCTTCTGTTGTTGAAAGATGCAAAAATAAATTAATATGGCAGAGTTATATGAAAATAAACTATGCTTATACAAAACGTACAATTAGTGATAATAATAAACTTGTACGATCGTAATTTTTCACGGCGTTGAATATTAATATATTTCTCTCGGGCTTCCAGCCGTGTTAAGATGTCACTTGTAGGTTGTTTTCTCCAATCGCGATCCAACTCCATAACTTGTTGAACCACATGAACCAGTCTTGGTTGGTCTGAGATCCCAACAACATGCAGCACGTCCTCCATGTAGTCCTATATCCCCTTTCACGGGGACCACCCACTAAAATTAGTAACTTGGTCGGCAGCGTTAAAGATGACCTAGGTTTACGAACCCCTGGTGTATATTATATACCGTGTGAATGTGGCCGCGGCGACATCGGACAGACGCAGCGATGCATTGTGCAGCGATGTGTAGATCACGCCAGAAATGTTCGTCTTGGGCAAGAAGAAAAATCTGCGGTGACCGAACACAGTGTGCAAGAGGGTCACACTTTTGAATTTGAAAAAACAACAATTTTAGCCCGGGTCAAAGATTTTTGGGCCAGCGTTATTACAGAGGCTGTAGAAATAAGATCAACTGATTTATTAGTCAACAGGGACACTGGTTATCAACTCAGTGCGGCCTGGAACCCGGCTATAAAAATTCTGAAACAGTTTCGCGTCGGTAACGAGCAGAAGAGCGGATGACGTAATCGCGTTGTGTTGGTTTCTGTCTTCCACCGTTTCCGTAGCAGCGGCTGAATAAACAAACAGTTAATCATCGACATTTGGTTGAGAATGAAGGCAGAGAAGGACGCCTTCGAAACGTCCCACAAATATGACATCTTAACACTGCTGGAAGCCCGAGAGAAATATATTAATAATAAACTTATTTTGATTTTAAGTTAATTATTGAATAAAATATTAAAATCTAAATAATTATTAATTTATTTTTCCACCTCCGCTTCCGCTAAACATCCGCGGATGTCAAGCACTGAACATCGGCAAAGATGACCTCCATTACAACCCCAGGGTGAAAGTACATGGCATGTTAAAGATTTCAATAAATAATCACACTGCAGATCTTCTTCGGCTTCTCTTTAAGATGTCGTTGTTTCTTGACTGCCTTGGTCTCATAACATATTCTTTCTTCGGATTACTGTAAACCTGAGTCACATTACTCGAAGGTGGCCAGCATAATTGAAGCATATTTCAGGCAGTCAGCATTGGGCTTCTACAAGCGGGTCCAATGGGCAAATTTCAAGCACTGGGCACCTAATACGGTACAATGATCAGCATCCTGATAAGAAGCAGCAATAACAGAACTATTTACTGGCTGTCACATTAGTGTATCTGCATCATGACGTCCCACCAAAATCTACTATCACAATTAACGTATTATTCCGGCGGATGTCAGTCTTTAAAAAGACATGTACATTGGATGTATCATAAGGATTCACCCAAATTTTCCAAACATCAGCAGCAGTGGTAAATATGAGTACTAACTGTATATCGAAGAAGTGTAAATAATACATTTTAAAATAAAGTGTCAAGTCAATCTGACTTGTTAAGTACCAATGAGGATGAGCCTATTACAAATCTACTGTGTAATTTACAGAACAAGTAAAAATTAATCTGTTGTCGGATGTCTGAATACCTTCTTTCATGAAAATTAGACAGTTACACACATTTAATGCATCTGCAGAAATTATCAGCTTGGCGAAACTGTAATATGTGCAAAAATGGCAGCACTGCAATAAAATCGATGAAAAAAATAACATCCAGAATCTAGTTATGAAGCAGCACTCTACTGCGGAAAGCGCGAGGGAATGTGAAAACAGCTGACATTAGTGTGTATCTTTACTGACTTTAACATAAAGTCAGGTCAGCTCAGATCAGCTCTCAAGCCAGGATTTCACCAGTAGCTTTCACACTACCGGTCAGGTCAGGTCAGGTCAGATCAAATCAAATATCATATCATATTTTTGACCTATTATTGATAAAATATACAGTTTCCACGTTCAGTTTAACAAAATAGCTGATCCTTAACAAACAAAAAAGAGCAATGTATCGATTTCCCAATATTTTTCACTTGAATAAAACATATTTTGCGATAATTCTAGTTGTTAAGCAAAATTGTGCAATTTTATAATTTTGGTTTGCTTAAGGTTCTCTTTTTTTCCCCTTTTTTATTAAAAAAAAAAAGAAAAAGATCTCTGACCACAATGTAGTTTTGCGAGATGAATAACAATATTTTTATGAGTAAAATCATACAGCTTTGAAACGCCGAACGAGCATGTGCTCCATCGGAATTAAATTAATAATAATAATAACAATTAAAAAGTAATGAGATGTTCGTCGTCCATTTTGCTCTGACCTGACTGTTTCACGTTCACGCTAGTTCAGGTCAGGTCTTCACCGTTGTTGATTGGTTGTGGCCTTGGGCTGAACTGAACGAACTGAGCAGTGAGAATGCTCCTATTGGATTACGTGTACAGAGATTTTACTGTCTGACCTGTTGCCGAGCCTTTTAAAATTTTAGCCTCAATGTAAGCAGCGAGGAAGAACTTGGAATAATTTTATATCCGTCTACATAACGCTTCTATCAAAGCTACTTGGCAAGAGAAGCGTGACTTAGCCTAGACTTGTTTATAAAGACATACAGCGACACAAAATCATCAGATGCGGCAAGCTAAGTTCAAGTCATGTTTCGTAACTTAACACAGTTGGGGTTAGAGAAACTCTGAGAAAGGTTGTAAGGGGGGGGGGGGGAGGGAAGCCATTAACTACGTGAGGTGAAATAGGGGGGAGGGGGTGTTCGGCGAAATCTCACCAATGGGGGTGAAATCTCACGGCATCTTTTTAATTCCTTGAACAGTAGAGCTAAAAAATGATCTTCAAAAGCGAGGCCGTCAGCAGAGAAGGGAAAGGGGGGGGGGGGTGGCGGTCCCTCAAGATCTCACTTCACCATACACCATAGGGGAAGGGTGGTCCCACCAGATCTTACCTCACGTAATTAATGGACACCCCCTAAGGATACACTGTGATGTGTACTTGCCCTGGACGAGCGAGTGGTTGAGCCACTGGACGTAGTAGCTGTCAGGGTAGAGCGCGAGCACCTCGTTGCTCAGGATGGACACAGGCAGCAGTAGCGCAGCGCCCAGAGCCACAGCCAGGGAGAACGTGCACAGCCACAGGCTGAAACAAAACACACACACCAAAATATCACAAACCGTATCTCAACTGCAGCATAAACCAATGCACTGCGTGTCGAAAAATCAAAAGCCAAAGGCTCCATTTTATGTTACAAGATTAGAAAAAGATGTCTTGATTATATGAAACAGAGAGTGTTGACCGAAAACCATATGACCAAATTGTGTACGAATTGTGTTTTGAATGAGTTACAGCTTCCAAGTACTTCTAACATGACAAAAGTTACGATACTTTGTTGATATTATACTATACGTCAACACAGAAGTTTATATATTGGAAATGGATTTATCCGGACCATCATAGGATGACTGTTCGAAAATTTTGATAAATTCCCTTGAAATGATACATAATTCAGTAAATGATTCAATTGTTGGTAAACATGATTCTTCAAACGAGCTACGGTAAGGTTTCAGCCAGATGTGACGAGAGGTCAACTTCCAGCAGCCATCCGAAACTATCAGTAGTAGCATTTATTTCAAGAAGTGTACGGCCGTGTAAATTAATGCCGACTTTAGCGGATTTCATGGAGAATCTGTGCCATCCTTGAAGAGTATTCATTTCTATGTAAACTAGTTTAATGAGGACCGTAGGATTAGCGAAGATGAAGCGCGATCCAGACACCCAACTGACATCACCACGAAGGAAATCGACTAAATACATCGTAATGTAATGGAAGACCATCAAGTGAATGTGCGCGAGATTCAGCGCATTTCAACTGAGCGAGTGCACAATACCACGCACCAAAAGTTGTGAACCGAGCGTGGTGGGTGAACGGTTAACGTTCTGGCCTAGCATTCGGGAGGACGCCGGTTCGAATCCCCGTCCGGGCATCCAGATTTGGGTTATCCATGGTTTCCCCAAATCACTCCACGCGAATGCTGGAATGCTTCCTTCAAAAAGGCCATGGCCGAATTCCTTCCCGTTCCTTGTCCCCAGTCCCATCCCGCCTCTACTGACCTTAGCCGTCGACGAGGCGTATAAAAGTGTGTGCGCAACTACAGCAGTAATCCACGGGGCTTTTTGTGCTATTAGTGACCACAGATGAAACTTAGACGCGCCAGTACAAATCTGAGACGAAGCAGCAATCGAGCCTACGCATCAGTACTTCAATGAGCACGACTGGGTCGGCAGCCATTGCACTTACGTGCCTCCGCTTTTTTTAACAACTTTTTATTCGGTGTGAATGGTATCACTTTCTTAATCGGCCATGTAGCCGCATCGTGTTACAGTTCTGCACAACGGTTTCGCTCGTTGCAGCGGAGCATCGCTTTGTGTGTGATCGCTCTAATGCAAAACTGCGTCAATACAACTAAAGGTCCGCGCTCACTACGGCGGGCCGCATCGCGTCGCGTCGCATCGCACAAATGCGTCTGCAATCGCTTACATTGATTCTAATGGGGTAACGCACACCAGAGGCGGGTCGAGTCGGGGCGGGGCGGGCCGCGTCGCGTCGCACTGCCGGATCACTTGGCCAGGCGTATTTTTCCGCCTGTGCGCCTCGATGCGCTCAGTCGCGACCGGTGTTTGCGATAGGAGCTCCAACAGCACTGACTGACGTTTGTAACTTGTGTGTTCCTAATTCAGTGAATTAACTACATTACTTCAACAAAATTAGCTGCAAATTTGCACGCAGGATGGTGGATGATTTCTGAAAAAAATATAAGTAATTACAATCTGAAAATTTAATTACTTTATGAAATTTAATAAAGATTAAAAATTATAATATTTCTAGCTCATGCTCACTTGTTCTTTGCTTGTATGTTTAAACTTAAACTATTCAAACGTAATGGATAAAGAGCACTGCATCTCATTAGTAATGACATTCAAAGAGTTTTATGATTTACAAGACGCAAAATATAATAACAAAAAACAAAAAAAAATTGGGAGGAAATAGGAAACTAGTTAAAACAACCAGGTATAATTTCATGTTACGTATTTTTTGTTTATTGTACGTGTGTATTATAATTTTCTATCACTTTCTTCGAATGCTGCTTCTAAAGCTTCGTGTTACCAACTAACCTAATTGTTTAAAAATATTTTGTGAAATTATTCCAAATCTTAATGATTTCTGATGTAACCTAGAAACTTGTGTAAGTCAAGAATTGAAATTTCTATGTTGTAATTTTCGTTCTTACCTTCTGCAACCGAATTCAAATATCGTTAATCAAAAGGTTATGAATGCAGCACGTGGCTAGTATTACTTTATTTATCTTATTAGGTAACACCGACATTCTTCTTTCGCAGATTTGAAACCTTCTACTTATAACACCAAAGCAGTTATCGGTCACCCTCCATAGTTTATTGAGCCTGTAATTGAAAGTTCGTTTCTCTTCATTTCATTTTATCTGATATTCTGAAATAGGCCTCATCTCGAAAGGGGAAAAGCTTCATTTACTACTATTACATACTGCATTTTATCTCACTTGTCAACGTGAAAATTCAGTTTTCCTGCAGCCATTGCCTCACCTAAATTGTTGTGGCTAAAGATTTTGCCGTCTTAATTTTTTTCCCAAAATACAACTGCAACTGCTATTAAAACCACAAAAGACATTCATTTTTCTGCATTAAAAATAAAGAGAACCGCAATTCTGTACAACTGTTGTAACATGTTTGCCACCTAATGTGCCTAAGAATTGCGGAAAATTCCTTTTTAAATTAAACCCATTGCCTTTTCTGCTTAATTTTCTTCAATGAATATATAAAAATAAGAGCCCTTTGTCTGATGTGTCCATTTGCTGTGCAGAAGCGGCTGAATAATCGTCGGGAACCGAAGGCGGTGACAAATGAAATGCGACTCGCTGCGTCCAGATGTGCGTTGCAGCATTTTCGCTCAATGCGATGCGATGCGGCCTGCTGTAGTGTGCGCGTACCTTAACTCTACCGCCTGGCGCGGCGCGACAGCTGAGTATCGCATACCACTGTTCTTGCTGCGTTCTGTGCTCCCGGGCGTACACTCGCACAGCAGTTTTTTGCTGTAATCAGTCTCTCGACTGGTTTGACGCAATCCTCCATCTCTTCCTATCTTGCGCTAATCTCTTTGCCTCAACATACCCTTGACAACCAACGTTATCAAATATCTGCTTCATATATTCTAATCTCTGTCTTCCTCTACAGTTCTTACCGTCAACTGTTCCCTCCACTAACAGTTTTACCAGTCCCCTGTCTTAAGACGTGACCCATTTTCCTGTCTCTTCTTTCTGCAAGACTCGTCCACAAGCTTCATTCCTCACCCGTTATTTCCAAAACATCATTTCGTACTTTATCCGTCCACTTAATTTCCAGTATCCTTCAATATAATCACGCCTCAAACACGACATGTCTCATTAAGACGCAAGCTAATTAATATTTTCGTCATTTCATTGAATGATAGTCTACATTAGACAAGTTTGGTTTTTCTGGTAGGGTTAAATTCTAAGAGTGTTGATTTTTCGATAGTATTAGAAAATAGTAAAGTTACCTTACGGTAGAATTATTCTAGTGAAGTTCTATTTTGGTAGGTTTATGATCTGGTTGACATATTAATGGTAGGCTTGCGATTGGTAGAGAGTAAAAGTGGTAGACACATTTATGGTAGCTATTGCGTTTGGTAGAGATTCCCGTAAAGAGAAATTTATGGTAGAGTTTTCATGCTGTAGGATTCATAAATAGTAGAGATGTTACTGGGTAGAAATAACACTTGGTAAAAATATTTTTCGGTAGAATTTCATGTTAATAGAAATGTTGAATGGTAGTGATGTTCATGGTAGACCTGTTGATGGTAGAATTTATTTGGGGTAGAGATTTTTTTGGTAGCCATGTTAATGTGGCATTTAATTTTGTTGGCATTTTTTAAACCATTTTCTGAAAACTTAGGGATATTTTTGGTATTTTCTAAACGTAAATTTGGCATAAAATATATTTTTAGTTGGCAGCAGTGCTTCAATTTTCCTTTTCTCTAGTATTGCTGAAGTCCATGCTTCGCTACTGTAAAGCACTGTACTCCCAGTGTAGTGGTTAAACCTCGTTTCTGATGCAGCCATCAGAGATCACCATACTGTGATTAACAACCGCCTTAAACTAATCAAGAGGGCGTGTACGCCGTTGGTGAGATTACAAGTCAACTTTCCACAGTGCTTACAGAGATGTTAGTCTGTCAGATAGGAATGTTAAAATCTGACTGCTCACTTGGCGTCTTTCGGAAGAGTAATTCTGATTGAGCAGCCACAGGATTCCACACTTCTTTCATCAGCATTCGTCTACACAAAGCATTTCTCTAAACAAATACATATGTGCACTACAGGAGAGTGAAGGAATTGACCGCCCTAACTGTAAAAAGGCTTAGCTTCACCTCCTACGAGGGACCCAACCAACCTAGGACCTAAGGACCATGCATGTACGAAGTATAAAAGACGGCCTTTGCATTGAGATTTAACTGGCACAACAGTAGTCACCAAAAGCTTTAGACATTTGGATATAACGAGAGCACGTATAAAATGCCAGTAGGACCAAAAGTGGAAGTATTATTTGGATCGACACATTGGGGCCTCTGAACCACGAGTGGAATTATCAATACACTGTAAATATTATCTTGGTTCCTCGGGTGGATTTGTTAAAACCTAACGTTTCTGCCATCGTGCTGTGGCATTCATCAGTCCTCTGAATCCTGATTCTTGTACAGATTCGGTGACTGACTGTAAATTTAAACTGGGTAAATTTCTTGCAGCACCGGATCCAGTCAGACTTCCACCATGTAACAACTGTTGAAGTGGATCTGTTTAAGATGGATGATAAGCAATGTATCTTCCCCGATGGAATAGAAACCTAACATGGGAGCGCAATTCTGTGAATGAATTAATGATTTAATGTACAATTGTACATGTTTGTACGAGCGGAGAAAAAGTATGTAGTTTATCCATGTTGTACAGTGCACTGTACATAGTTTGCAAATATTTTATATACGGAAAAAAAATAAAAATTCTTAACCGTAAATTTCAAGATTTACAGCATTTGCCTGTACATAATGACCAAGATGCACAAATTTTGGAAATAACATTCAGATATACAGTTACATAGTTGTATGTACTGTTTTGCTTTATTAACGAAGTGGGAAACAACGGTAAGCGGTCGATTCATGAGAAATCAGTTTTTCTGCACTTGAGTGCGCGGATCCACCAAGCGTGCAAAATGTTTGCAAACGCTTATGAGTGTTAGCAAACTCATATTTTGTCTGATGGAGACGTGAATAGTGCGCACGAATAAGCATGTGCAGGTGTTCCGACCGGTATCGGTACATCAAAAGAATGTTTATGTGCGCTCACTGAGGACTGATAACAACACCAAGAGACTTTGGTCTGATCAGTTTTAATTTCAATTTAATTTTAAAAATAAAAGTAAGCTGGGGAATAAGAAAAAGTGTTTGCTGTTAATATAATAAGCCGGAAATATGTCAAAGCGATCATCAATTTCACGACAGCATGACGCCCCGACTGAAAAGATAAACCAATACCACTATTGATATGGTTAAGGGCAGAATATATTCTTTGCTTTTCTCATTCCTAGGGGAAAAAGTTAAAAAGAAATCATGATGATAGGAACAGGCATGTATATTTTTCGAAATTTTTTCCGTTATTTCCAGGAATCTCCCAATAAATCACTCCTATCTGCTATATTTATTCTGTAGTCATTTAGCAATCGGGTTTAATTTATTGTTTTTTAAAAATGGGATATCCAAAATCTAGATTTTTTTGTTTTGTATATATTATCTTCTTTTTTACACAAAAACACGCATACGTAATTATAGAAGATGCTGCACTAAAAATAAGTTTTCCTTTCGGAGCTATTTATACATATATAATTACTAATCTGAACAAGGGCGTATCCAGGATCAGAACTAGAGGGGGGCAGGATTTGAACTAGGGGGAGGGGGCAGCTCATTTTGGTTTAGAGGAAATGGGGTGGGGGACTGAAACATGACATTACAAAATTAAACTCAAACCTATTCAGGAAACTATTTTTATCGTTGATTAATATAGTAACCCAACTACTTAATCTAAGGACCTACTATGTAGTTAATTAAGATCGTAAGTCAATTAGTTTTTTTATGTAAACATTAATTGTCTTGGATTTTCAATTTCAATAATTTTGTTTGTCAATATCTCATGGTGTTCTTTCTCGAAATTTCGATGCACACTCGTCAGACATAATCCTGTCAATCTTTCTCTCCCAAAGTGCTCCTGAACTAGTTCTTCACTCGTCGAAGCGTACTGAAGGCAACTTAATTTTTCTTCTAGGGGGGGGGGGGGGGGGCAGCAGCCCCCTCAGCCCCTCGCTGGATACGCCCATGAATCTGAACGATTACAAACGTTCGCACGAGCAAGTTTGCGAATAATTGGTTGGTCGAGACAACAAACCAAAACAAACACACAAACGATGAGCGTTGGTGTATCCTGCGTTTAATCTATCTCCGCACACAAGCAGCTTGCTGTCTGCCGGTGCTTTGACCTCAGATTTAAAACGTCAGCCTAACAAAAAAAAAATCTAGCTGCATCGGCCACTCGCAAGTATACGGCTATATTACGTAACTCGTGCTGCGTCATTTACAAAATGCGTACCACGTTAGGCTAAAAGTTAAGATGAGAATGGAGTCAACCATTTTTTAATGAAAGTAAAACTAAAATCAAAGGCCCAAACAGGCAATATATGAAAAATATACTGCCACAATGGGACTCTTCAAAACAAAGAGAAAATATCCTTACAATCAAACACTATTCTACAAATGGCTGATTGTCAGTAACCTAGTACTTTATGGAGCTGAGACATAAAAACTGAAGCATTTGAAATGTGATTACAAAAGGATCTTGGTAATGTGTGAAATAAAAAGTGATATGAAACTGACGGTTAAATAAACTGTTTCACAGTTTACGAAGACAAGGATAGCATGCTATGTCAAATTTTGTGAACATGTTAATAGACCGTACAGCTGAAAGGATAAACTGTATAGGAAGACAAAGAAAGGAGTATTTAAGCAGATATATGGATATGATGGTTGTAACGAGTTTCTAGACATGAATAGTTGAGCACAGAATATTTTTTTCTCCATTTGGGACTTTTGGCTCCTTTGTTTAATGGATTTACACCTTTTCGACGGCGAGGTCATTAGAGGAGGGATGGGAATACGAACAAGGAACGGGAAGGAATTCTGCCATGGTCTTTTGAAGGAAGCATCCCGGCATTCGCCTGGAGTGATTTGGGGAAATCACGGAAAACCCAAATCTGGATGCCCATACAGGCATCCTCCCGAATTTTCTCTAATTGACGATGAGGATGGTGGCGGCCGAACTAACTTTCGGTATATTCCGACCAATAATGGCGTACGCATTCATTTTTTAACATTGTGCTAAAATTTCTTGGCTTAAATTAATCTTAGTTCACAAATTACATTAACTCGGCGTTCTCAACCTTTTTCAAGCCGAGGACAAGTAAATTGTCAATAATAATGCTGCAGACCACTACCAGTTATGAAACTGGAAATGAACCATTTAAAGCTAATTACATATTGATGAGACTTAATATTAAGTAAACAAATGAATAATGATGTTACTATAGGAACAGCTCGATGTTTAAGACGTCTGACTGGAGATCGAAAGGTCCCAGATTCGAATCCCGGTCACGACTGGGATTTTCAAAAGGCACTCAACGCGACCTTAGCTTATTGTGTAATGAAAAGTACGCCAGAACATTTCCGTGGTTCGGATTTCACGTTAAACTGCTAAGTCCCCTCTAGGGCTAACAACTCTATTCTAACACATCCAAAGCAAATCTTAATGCGGTCCTAGTTGGTCCAAACTGAATATACATACATACAAAATTACTGTAGGCTGGATGCTACGCTATATCACAGATCTACATGCACAAAATGAAATAAAAGACACCCCACCATGTACCTCGGTTCCTCATACACACTACAAGACCTCACACAAACTGGTTATTGACTTAATCCTTAGACGAACGACGTTCTTTTTTATGCCAACTGGAAATGAATAGACCATTGCAGGAACAATGCTATCCTATTCTCGTCCTGAAAATGTCAGATTTTTGCCTGGTCATTGAAATATTCGTGGTTTTTAAGAATGCTTGTAGTCTATACTTGCTTAAATCCTTAGACGGTACGAATACGGTATCTAAGTTTATAATGACAACAAATCTTTTAGGGTTTGCAGCCGGATTTTATTATAAAGCGACAAGCTTTCGGCTACTAGCTCAGTAGCCATCTTCAGGTCGATTATGTATCGGCGATCTTGCCTTGATGGATACCAGGCGTTTGCTGGTGTCGCTTAGTAGAAACCTCATGACGCTCGCAGTCCCGCTTCACTGTGATTGGTCGAGGCGGCGGTCACCCATCCAAGTGCTCACCACGCTGACCGTTGCTTAATTGCCGGAGTTTAGCTGTGGCGGTCACCCATCCAAGTTCTCACCACGCTCAGCGTTGCTTAACTGCCGGAATCTAGCTGTTGTGGCACGCAACCAATAGGTACCATAGTTAGGCAGTCGTCGAGTCCCCGCCCTGATTGGTCGATTGGGTCCCTCTCACTTGGCTGTCCACACTCCACCGGCAAGATCGCCGATACATAATCGACCTGAAGATGGCTACTGAGCTAGTAGCCGAAAGCTTGTCGCTTTATAATAAAATCCGGCTGCAAACCCTAGAAGATTTGTTGTCATTTATTCGCCGGGAAAGCCTGCATTCGCATATAAGTTTATAATATTCTGCCTGCGGACCACGGGAAACATCTTCGCGGGCCACAGTTTGAGAAACACTGCATTAACTAAATCAATGCAGCCCAAACCCCGGCCCGCCAGCGCATTTGAATTTACCCGCCAACAGCAGCGGCAGTGCTGCCATTTCTACGGATTTATCCGTAGATCTACGGATTTTTATAAAAAGTTAGGATTTTCGGATTTTGTTAAAATATCTACGGATTTTTGTTATTTTTTAATTTTCCTTATATTGGTGTTTTATTAATCTTTGAGCATAACAGAATTGTCAATAATTGTTAATCGTTTCCTTGCAACCGCCCGTGTGAACTGATTGAAATAAAGCTCATATTTTGTTTGATTATAGATTTTATAGATCTTAAAAGACCGTAATACAGAACTACCAACGCACGACTTACAAAGCAGTGCCTTCCGAGAAGGATTAACCAATATCCGAGAGTCAAAGTGTTCGCAGTATTTAACATTTCCTGTTACCGAAGATATGCTAAATTTAATGTCAACAAAGAAAATAGATAATGTATAGTCTGCTCCCCCTCCCCCCAAAAAAAGAGTAGGCACAACAGCAGCAGCGATGAAAGTGACGATGTATAAAACATGTTCAGAGATATTTCTTAATTTCAATGTAGAATATTATTATGCATTTAGAATTTTAAAGACCTGGAAATATAAAGCATTCTTAATTTTGAATCTCTCTTCAATAATTATTGTTTTAGTCTTCAGTTAGCGAATCTCCGGATTTTTGTATCAAATCTACGGAAATTTTAGCGGCCATCTAGGGATATTCAAAGCCAAGTGGCTGGCAGCACTGAGCAACGGTCTAGAAAATGCTGGCTCAATAACTTCTGTAAAGTTCTCATTGATGTTTTTTACTTTTTGACTGTAATTACACTGTGTTACTTGTATCTTTGTTATATTTAAATACTAGCAGAGTTCCCCGCGTTGCCCGATATGATCTCGATTGATTTGCACAAAAAGTAAATATAGAAGTTCATAACAGGTCAATTTTTCTGCACTTGTGAATCAAATTTCATGTCAGTCGCTCCATTTTTCTATACGTATTTAAACGGCTAACCCCTGGTGTAGCAGAAACGAGATGGGTTTGTGATTGATTTATTCCTACAATATTTTTAGCCATCCTATGAGGAACATGTGTACTAAGTTTTATCATGATAACCACAGCAATTCGTGCAGCAATTGAAACAATGATTTCTTTCGGGAAATGTGGTAAAGACAGAATTGCTCAACATAAATTACAAAAATACCTTTATGTCAACACTAAAGGTTTTAAACAGCTCACTTTCATATTCAAACCCATCAGATATGCATTACTTACTATTAACAGCGAAATTAATTTAATTTTCATTCATCAGAGATTGTAGTTGTGCGGCCTGAGATCGTAGTTTCAAAAAGCAACAAATTTCTAAAGGTTTTAAACAGTTCACTTTCATGTTAAAATCCATCAAATATGCATTTCTTACTATCAACCGCAAATATAATTTCATTTCCAAACAGCAGAGATTGTAGCAGTACGCCCTCATATAGTAACTTCAGCAAAGAAGATATCGTAAGGTATTTTCATTACATTATTAAAATTAATTTACATATTTTCCAATTTAAGTAGTTTCCTCTTCGCATTCGATACGGCCATCTATGCGGTTTAAATATCAAAACACCAAAATTTAAGAAAGGAAATGTTACATGCGATAATATGGCTATTATTTTTTTACGATGTATGACGTATGCATCGTATTTAATCTTTGGTGTTTCATTTACCATTCCGGCAAAGATAAATTGAATAACAGTTCCACGCTAGTACGAGTATTGTAGTTCTCAACAGCCTTTCAAAATTAAACAGATTCCAGGCAAGTAATGAAAAAGTTAAAACTTTCCATGATTAATCCTTCTTATTTTCTCTAACATACATGCCCTATATCACGACTTGACTGGTAGGTCGTTTTTATTAATTCTTGTAACTTCTCCAGGAGGAATGCTCATCCGGAGTTTAGACTGAAAGACTAATTTACCTCCGTAATATTTTACCCAAGAAATCCATCATTCCTAAAACAATTTCAGAAAGCTTACGTAACCTCAAGTTTTTCTTGCAGATTTAAATGTAGTGGTTTCCACCTGCGTTCTGGATGATCCATCAGTCTTTAGGTGGCTTTATATGGGAATCGTTCAGTTGCCTAGCATCGTACAAACAGAGGTGCTCCAAGTGAAGGAGATACTGACACTTAGATGCGACCGAGCGTGGTGGCTTGGTTTTCGGGAGAAGTGAATGCCGGGATGATTCCTTCAAGAGACGATGGCCGAATTCATTCCCGTTCCTTGCCCCCCTATCCTTTCCCGCCTCTAATGACTTTGACGACGACGAGAAGTAAAGCAATAACAAAAAACACAAGTGGAAGAGAATAAATCAACATTCTCCAAACCCCAAACCCCTCTACCTTCGCCCGACTATCATACAAGGTCAATATGACCTAAGAGTGGGTTATGAGTGTTACTCTTTTGCTGGATGTGAACCTTCCAAATTCGGGAAAATGTGTTCTGTTATTCTCTTTCAGGAGAAGTTTCTGAAGCAAAGAATGAGGAAAACTCCAACGTCCCCCTGGGCGAAAAGGGAAATTAACATAAGAATCAGTATTACCAATACGTCTAACCCTAGATTTGAATCCTGATCGTTGCGTTTAGGGGAATGCGGTACGCATTGGGCTTTTAAATTAATCAATTAGCGGACTTTTCAATTCATATGTTGGATTCAAACATGTATTAATCGCAGAACAAAGATAGAAAATTCCATAGTAACATTATGTGATTCCCAATATGGTGGACTCGGAAACGTGGTAATATATCAGCCAACTAGGTGATGCAAAAAATAATAATGGATGATACACAGTACAGTCGACATAATTCGTATTCACTAATTTTTTTTCCTCGGAAATGACGACAATACTAACAAACAATAATAATCACGATGACCTGAAAAGCATTCACGGTATTCCGATAAATATTCTTTGTTGTGTAGCATGTTGGCGCCTTTGTGCTAGATAAGCGGTTACAGACAGGAGTGTGGAAACATAATATGTACCAGAAAACTTCACAAAATAAACACAAAGATACAGTTTCCCAACTAGTAAAGTGAAAGAAAATAAAAGCTCCCTACCACTTTACCTAATGTTGAACACAGTTGCCTCTTCGTCGTCCGTTGAGAAGTAATCGTCTGTGTTCCTCCTACGAAAGCGACCAATCACCACGAATGACGTCACGTATAACACAATGAAGAGTAGCAGGAAGATCTGCAACAGAACCATCACACAAACCTCATTCAACGTAAAACAGAGAGAATTCACATAACACTGAAGTCGGATTCGAGACGATTAAGAATTGTTTCCGACCACCGCAGGTTGAAATCTCGCCTTCATTAGCACCCAGCTGGTGACGATAAGGTTCGCAGTTATCATCTATGAGAAATATGGGATAATCTCCCATGTAAGCATAAAAAATATAGACATTTCACAGTGATTAGTACGAAGTAAGTACGCCTGAAAGCATTACCGGAGTATTTTCATACTAACATTACAATAACAAGAACGTGAAAAGAAAAAGTCAGGAAACTGCGACATTCACTTTTGGTTTTTGTCACAGCTGTTCTACCAACCTCCTCTCTTAGTTTCTACAGAGCTTTGCAAAGAGAAAAAAAGAGAGAAGGAAAGGGGGGGGGGAAGAGAGAGAGAGAGAGCTGTTCGGTTTTTGGCACCATAGTGCAGTTAACCAGTAAATTAAAAGTTGTAAGAAGTTTGCAGCCGCGGTCAACGACCCCGTTTACAGAGGCTGCTACTTGTGCTATGCGAAGGAGACTGGCTATACAACGGTATCCAATGACGCACTACGACGAGGAGCAAATCGACGACAAGACCTATAAATTAGCAGTGGGGAATTCACAGCATGGCGCCACTCCAGTAGTATATGAATCTACTCCTAAAAAGCAAGCACTTAACAAGACTCGAGTCTTCATATCCACAAATCCACAACGACTTACTTTCTACCCCTTCAACTGACCCCTCAACCAAAAAATTACCAAACGCTGTTTCTATTAAAACGTCTCGACGTTCCGGTTTCTTCCTTTACTTTTACCTTCTTACACAATACCTTTCATCCTTCACACATTTCAGAACGCATTCATTCTATACTTCATCTAACCACTTATTTTTCAACATCTTTCTACATTACTATACTCGGAACGCTGTCATTTTCATTCTTCGTGGTATTCATATCACCAGATACAATTCAATGAAACGCTCTCTCCATACAGCTTCAAAAAATTTTCTTTTGGTTTTACGAAGTTACTCTTTTTCTAGAAGGCTAGAATTTTGTATTAATGCTGATCTACTTATGACATATTTGCTTTGCCATTTTACTACACAAGTAATTTCATCACTTTTTTAACTAAATTTGTATGCACTTCATGACGTTTGTACTGCTTTTTTTATTGTATTCCAAATTCCTCTCCCACTACAGTTTGTTCCTGCATTTCAGTAATTTCTCATTCTTGTCTGAATTAGAACTATCAAAAATAATTTGTAGGGTACAGATTTATTTCCTTGAAATGTTTGCTTAGATTTTCTGATTACTTTTTATACTTACAAACTTGGTTGTGACAGACTATAGCTTTACCTCAATCACCTCCCCTCCCCCCTTTTTCTTTAATGAACATCGTCTTTAATAGCTTTCCTATAAATATCAAATAGCTTAGTGCAAAGCACCCTCTGCCACACAGTTTTGTTAACTGCAGGGAGATGTAAACGCACAAAATAGAAATCGTCAATAGTTTCCAAGTAAAACCATGGATATATCTGCAGGCACAATTGAGATCTATACTAAAAAAAAAAAAAATAGAATTTCCGTATGTCAAGGATATCCCCAATTCCCCCCCCCCCCCAATCCTTTATAGCGCTTTTTGGCTTATCGATAAAGGTCAGTCGTCATTAGAGAAACGTAGGTGAGAATCGTTAGCAAAGTCATAAGGGGGCATCCATAAATGACGTGAGCTGGTTTTCCAGATTTCCGGACCCCCCTCCCCTTCTGGTGAGACTTCGTGAGATGTGGTCCGCCCCACCCCCTCTGTGAGCCCCCCCCCCCTAGAAATCACCCTCGAAGTTTTTGAGACTTTTTTTCTGGCATCTGGATATTGTGGGCCATTTCCTCAATTGCGATAGGATCAATTTTATGAATAATTGTAACGCCAATGCAATTGAATTTTTTCTAGGTCTCACCGTTATAAAAGCCGTTAACACCCCAACTTTTCGACGAAAAACCCCCCTAAATTCGACTAACGCGTCATTTGTAAACTTTTTCTTTAGCTCTACAGTCCGACAATTTTTACAAAACTTCACGTGAGATTTCCGTAGACCCCCTCCCCACCTTGGTGAGATTTCGCCGGACCCCCCCCCCCATTTCACCTCACGTAATTTATGGACGCCCCCTAAAGAAACCGTCCGTGTTCAGTATTACGGGATTTCGTGAAATCTGGGTAGCAAGGCAGCAATCCGAAACCCGAATACACTCTGAACGCTGCAATTTTCATTCTTTCTGACTCTGAGCAGTACCGACGGGAATATGATGATAATTAATGTTAAAGCCGTCTGGACTCTCGTTCATTAGGAACTTATTCGGAACAAACCCGTTAAGCGCTATGGTTTCTGGTTATGTAGCACGACAGCAACCAATTCGCCTGCATCGCTGGCTGTTGAGTTTGGCAGCTGGCTGGCGTGTAAAAAGCGGTAATCAGAACAATGCAGAGGAGGGGGAACTACAGTCGAGGGGCCCGTACCACTACTGCTGTGCCAAGAGAACACTTCAAAATGTCGCGAAGCCACTTAATCAAACACCTGTATTCTTAACGGTTATAAGTTGTTGATCGTGTACCCACGTGTGCTGCTGTATACGTAGAAGTCACTGTTGTCGCATCGACACGCCATTCTGAGTTGGTCTGTTTGAATTATGTCTTGTTGGGCATTTTTAACAACAGTCGAGGTTAAATAACAATATTCTTTCTGCAAGTGAAAGTTTCTACTTTATCACCTAAAGTATAGCTAGGGCACTTGCAAAAATTTAACAATGCATGATAGCAGTAAAAAGCTAATGCCCATTGTTTATTTATGAAACTACTGACCATCATTGTTTGTAATTGACAATGATTTGCAACTTCTAAAAATTACGGGAAAACTATAGCTACCTTCCAGAAGTAAATGAGTAAGAAACTGATGCTACCGACAGTAATTTTTTTTCGAAAATACATATATATCACCCGGTAGACAGTTTCATGATCCGTATAATAAATGTGTCGTGAAAACACTGTCGAAAATTATGGAATTTTTTTTTTTTAAGAACCATCCCTATCTCTTAAATGAAATGATGATTTACATTACCATTTTAAAACCAATTTCATAAAACGTCACAAAGAACACTATTTGAGAATTACGTTTTATTAATTTTTTTCAAACTTGTCACAAAAAAAAAAAAAACATCTTTAGTGCATTCTAAACACACAGGTTATGTAGGGAACCTTTGACGCGGAATTAACTCGCACAAGATAGATTTTTAACTGTTCATCATAATTTGTTGCAATGTAAATGCCATTACTTTCTTTCTGTAATTGCTTCTAACCTAAATAAAAATTAACTCTACTTTAAAGAACAATTTTTAGATAATACGAGAGAAGTATTCCACAAGACGTGAAATGTGGCACCAATTCGAAGCGCCAGGTAACTGGCGCTTATGAATCACGAGTTTCGCAATTAGTCGAGTCTCTAATCATTGCAAACAGAGCAATTGTTTTCGCAACTGCCAAGTGTTCCAGTGTCGTCCTAGATGACAGATATCCACTGAGAGAGTATTAACATGGCGCAAATATTTGCTGTGAATAGTGAATTGAACGAAAGTGTTAGCTTGGTAGTGTAAACCATCAGCGATAGAGCTCGACTTGCTGGGATCCTTGACAACGACAAAGAAATTTGTGTGGCAACCTGCAGTCATCAATTCAGGCTTATGGTAAAGTACTTACAACTTTTTAGTACAGGCAAAACTCTTTATTCGTAATTCGCGTGTTCTTTATTCGAGGCTGAAAATATTACTTGTGGGGCCTCTGGTGTTAACGATGTAAGTTACGGGAAGTCGGTAGCCAACCCGTTGTTCTGAGATGCAGTTGATGCCAGACTCTCGATAGTGCAGGAATTAATGGGAGGATATGTCACCAACAAAATGAACAAATCGGATTGTTCCAAAATTTGTGTGAAGACTCTAGATAATGGATCAAACAAAGTATCACGTATGCATCTTGTGCGAACTTTCGGTATGATATACAAGAGACATAACAGCGTGACACTGTGGGATTAGGAAAACTCTGAAACTAGAAGGAGAATAGAACAATTTTCGGTATGCAGACGATACGATCTTGCTTACTAAAAACCAAAGTGTTGAAATGTAGTCTTCACAGGTTCTCCGCCGGACAGAATAATTTGACGAAAGACAAGCTTTCGGCGGCTAGGTCTTCCGCCATCATCAGGTCCGTTGTTACGTCTGTGACAACTACACCTGTATTGTGTAGCTTGTCTTTCGTTATTTCTATCAGGTGGAGAACCAGTGAAGACTAAATTTCAGCAATACGCCAGGAAAGTCTTAGTTCTCACACCAAAACGATGTTCAAAAACTGGCAGCTAAGGAAGAATGTGTAAAAACAGGCCTACAATTTAATACTTAAAAGACAAAAATCGTGACTACAGCCAAGAAAGATGCAAGAAAAATCAAGTCTGACAGCGAGAAAATGGAAACTATGCAAAATGTCATCTTCCTTAGTTTAAAATTCCGTCGTGATGAGCAGTTTAAGAGAAATCAGATAGGCGAAAGCATAACTATAAAGCGTAACTTATGAACGTTTATAAAGGAGGAAAAGGTAATTTCAACAACCTCAAATACAGAAATTTTACTTCGATGTTGAGGCACTACAATTTGGAATACGGGGAAAGAGTTCAAACCTTGTACTGCCAGTTATGATAACCGTTTCTGACCGGTCTATCTGTCTATCTGTCGTTATCTGCGGTTATCGGTAGCCCTAAAGCCAAGTACTAGAACGATCCCCGGCCTTTAAAATTTTGGTACTTAGGTACATGAGACGGATTCTCATTTCAGTAACAACTATCACGTCTGACCATACCCTAGTAAAAAGAATTTCACAATCTACTAGAAAACTTTTGCTTAAAAATCAAGTATCGAGTTTATAAAATCTGTGTCAAAAATGACATTAAAATTGATAGCCAAGAAACTTTAACTATATCTTAAAAGGGGACAAGAAATCATTCTCAGACAAATCTCTGTTTTAGTTTTCTACGTTGTCCGGATATGCCGAGTCCTAGTATAATAAGCCCACGTTTCTGCCGACATGCATTTGTTTTATTACAGGTGTCCACACAACGGATGAGGTGTAATTTTAATATGAAATCGACAAAAAACAGATTGGAGCTCCATCGCAATTAAATTAAATATTGTGTAAGAAAGAAATGTCACTAACTGATAAGTAATTCGTATACCTGTCAACAATAGGAGATGGTGCCCTAGCTAACAGCACAGTAAAAAAGAGGGCAGCTGAATTTAAACGGGAGGGAAGCATCACTGAAGATGACAACTCCTCCCTAAAAAAAAAAAAAAAAAAAAAAAAAAGGGCCAGTGGGACAATCAATCATTTAGTAAAATGTGGGCAGTGTGCTTGACAGACAGAAGATTATTCGTTCTGCAGTTTCAGTACATACAATAGTAGACAGATCCTTCGACATGTAAAAGGTTGGGTGTCGAAGCTTCTGCAGAAAGTTGCCAGTTCACTGTCTTTTTAGTCTACTGCCAGAACATCTAGCCTCCCTCTGAAGCTAATTTAGTAGTTTACCTAAGAATAAAAGCAATAGTCAATGCAGTTGAAGAATGCCACTTCTTCCTCAAAATAAGGCTCTTACTTCTGCAGCGGAAGTGTTTAAAAAAACATTTCAACAAATAAGTTAAATAATCACACGACTTACTGTCATGGAAATAAAAATAGAGTTCTTAATTTTTTTTTTTTTTTTTTTTTTTTTGCTTATGACTTTACGCCTCATTAGAGATTTCCGTAAACGATAGAAAAGAGAGATCTGGATGGGCGGACGGATATTCGAACCCGCGGTCTGCCGAATTTGAGACACGAGCATTACCGTTACCCCAACGGACTTTTATCTTCAAAAAAGCTCGGCAAAGCTCCCAATCTGTCATTGCCATGGCTGCAGCTGTAAGTTTAGGTTTCATTTTGAACCTTAACCATCGTATTCGCCCAACTTCGCCCTCGTCAGACATGTAACTTCCAAACTTTTAAAATTTAGTTTGGCACCTATTTCAGGATAGAAAACTCCATCACGCCGTCATATGTAATGTGACTTTTTTTATGAAATAGCAGAAAAAATTGGAACGTCACCGGAAGAATTGTGTGGAACTCTCAGGGAACTGACTATGATTAAAAAAAGGCTAAAACTTTCCTTTTTAATCTGTATCGATGGCAGAGAACGACCCTGGTGCGACACTTTAGGGTTCGAGAAACTCGCCACGGCTTATGTACAGTATATCTTCCGTAATACAAATATGGAGTCCAAAATAACAAGAAATTGAGATAAGACTTAACCAAACCAGTTTTATTTTATTGAATTGTTCGAGAAGTTATTAACAAAAAGGTTTTTGTTGTTGTTTAATGTATTGGCAGTAAATATAAAATTTCCGTCCATTGTGTATTCTAGAATGCTAAATCCTTTCCTTGCAGAATGAAGGTCAAACAATTTGCACCCAAGTGATTAGTACACTCACGCATTTTCAATTAGGGCCACTGTTAACTGTTAATTCAGCCATAGACAAATGCTTATGAGACAAAAATTGAAACAGCTCAAACCAATTAAACGTTTTTACTTTTCGCTGAGAAATTAGCACCTTCCATGATACTTTCACACATTTGACGAGGCAGCAGCGAAATATGGCACATGTGGATTTAGTCTGAGAGCTGATTAAACATAATTTTTAGTGTTTGGCTGATAACACTTATTTATAGTTGCTATGCGCACAATATTCAACTTTGCCCTTGTTTACTCGTATCCATAACCTAGATCTACTTCGGTAGGCAGGCAGTGATTCGTCCTGAATTCCACACGGATTCTTAACTAAATTCACACGCTTTAAGAGGTAGCAAAGTAATATCACGAATCACTCAGCTTCGGTGAAGTTTTAAGACAGGTATCGGAACAAATAATTTGGTTTACAGGTCGTGTAATATATTTAGTATTTGTTATTATGGAAGTTACTGTATGTTTCATTTTTTTAAAAAAATTCCCATTGCAATTATTCATGCGTACATATTCTGATGCACAGAAAATATGTGCAAATTTATTTCACTTTTCAGTATTGTATCTTGGTCCTGCTTCCTTAAATTATACTCTTATGTTCTTTGCATATTCAAGAGCCATCTGTTTGTATTGTGTGTTGTCCGCTGTTTCCATTCCGCATTATTAAGACTGCTGCAGTAAACATTAACGACATATCAAAAAGAAGGAAGGAAAAAAAACAAGGATAAGGGAAGGGAGGAAATAGTTGAATATATGAAACCTGGAACACACAAGTTCCTACCACTATGAACTGTCGAATGGGGACCCCCAAGAGATACAGGTACACGGTACACAGAGCACGTGATGCGTGTAAACTATTGTAGTCCAGACAGGGCCCATTCTTACACGCCAAATGCTACGCGGAGTAAAAGGATAACAGTCATAATTAGGGGAACACATCCGCGAGATTAGACTGGTAAGAAGGCCTAAATAGTATGTCAGATCGTCGTTTTCATACAACTTTTCTACTGACGACATAATCAAACACAGAGGCGGCCATTTTCATAATATTTATAAAAAGTAATAATAAATTAACTTTGACAGACAAACGTCATTTGGAATTAAATAGCTGGTACCATTTGATTCACGCGATCAATGTGACGTGGCAATTTGGCAGGTGAAACGTCAGTTTTTCCCGCCACCGTATGATACGCCAACCGGAGTTCTTGACGTCATATTTACCGCTTGGTTGTGTATGTTGGTGACTGCCAGCGGTACGTCGTTTTTCCGGAAACGTTTGAATTTCCTATCACCGGAAGTTACGTCACGGGTTTGCTTTACGTGACCGGAAGTGGCACGGGTCCCGTGATCATGTTCATCTACCTACTTGTGAAAAAAAGCTCTTTGTATGCGTGTGCTGTATAACACTCTTTAAAAAAAAACCACACGATTCATGCTATCAGTGGTTCCCGTCACGAGATTGCTGGTAATTTCACGCAACGAAAGAAAAAACACAAATAGGAACCGTTGATAAACGAGCGGAATAACGTGCATATCAATAAATAAAGTGGTTGCTATATGATTAAGTCAGTGACAAAAAAAAGTACAGGCTGCTATCTACGGAACACAGTATCAGCTACTGGAAAGTTTAGTAGTAGAGAAACAAGGAACTTCTTTTTTGTCTCTCTCGGATCATTTGATACAATCGTTTTCCTATCATCAGCTGGTATCGTCATTTATCATACCCACTACCATTACGTTCCCCATATACTATAATTTTTGGCTTCCTCTACAGTTCGACGTTCCAACTATTATCTCAGCTCAAAAATTAACCAATTCTGCGTATATCAGACTGTTGCGAAGGTCTATATTTGACCGAACAGATTTAAGGAAACTATGAAAAAACTAAATCTGGATCACTGTCAATTATAGTCCAACGATGTCATCGCGCTACTTAACACGAAATCTTAAAAAATCCTCTGTTAAATTACAGCAGATAAAAGTAGAAAGACAAAAAAAATCTACCAACGAGACAAAAAACCAGGGAATATTGATATTTACAAAAACTGCGTGCTGAATATGCATTTCTCGTTTTCCGTATTGGCATTTGACGTATTAACTGAAAAGTTCCATAAAATCTTTTTTTTTTTCTTTATAACTGCTTTACGTCTCTTTTTAACATCGAGGTCTTTAGAGACGGGTAAGGATGGGGGCAAGGAATGGGAAGGAATTCGGCCATGGCCTTTTGAAGGAAGCATCACCCGGCATTTGCCTGGAGTAATTTGGCATAAAATCTTCCTTGCATATGTTCCGTTTGTTAGACTATCAAACTTAGTACTGAAGGTTGTAGCATCTACAATACGAGGGCGGTTTGAAAAGTTCTCGGAATCACCGATAGATATCAGTGCTAGAGCAACGAGGTTCCCGCGCAATAATCACACATCCTTTGTGAGTGAACACGTGTAGTGTTGCCAACTTAGTGGATTTCTCCACTAAAACTGGTGGTTTCGACCCCTCTTTTAGTGGAGAAATATTGCTTTTAGTGGCTAGTGGTTTTTTCTAGTGTTTTTTTTTCTAGTGGTTCAGTAGAATTCAGTTTCAATTAATGAAAAATCAAAAACTAAGTCACGTACACTTACAATTTTAGAAATATATTTCTACTTTATTTCAGTAGTATTTATTTTTACTGCATAGGAATCATTGAAGTAGACTGAGTTTTTATTTCATTTCACGTTAAAGGTTACAATAACAGCTAATTGAATTAATAATAATCGATTAAGATTTCTAAGAATATTTAAACGATTTCTTCATTTATTTTAATTAATAATGTTCATTTATTAAAAAATGTTCGCTGTTCCGTAATGTCATGACTACTGATTTATTGTTTTTAGTCAAAAATGTATACTGACTGTGATATTCAACTTTACAAATGATTAAACCATTCAAGTTCTACTAAACCTGGTGTTTGTGCAGAAAATATTTATTATTTTCAACCAATAAAATTAATTGATGAAAATTATTAATAGAAACGTTTGAATAGATAAATATTTTCAACTATCCCTTACTCGATCAATGACTGTGTAATACCTCTTAACAGTGGCGGATCCAGGATTTTGATTTGGGGGGGGGGGAGCTTGAGTGGATTTCATTTGGGGAGGCCTTGAGTCGGGTAGGGGTAGGCTTTATAGACATGCCGCCCTTAAAACATCATCTGAAGAAGATGAGTTAATATAGAATAGCAGTTGATTAAATAATTTGTTGATGATTCATTGAATTACTACTTGCATATTGATGTACTGATCAATTATACAGAAATTTAATGTGTATTACATAATAATAAAGGTAACTCTTTTAACAATATACCCATTATTTTCTTTCGTAATAATGAAAAATTTGTTTAGTGGAAAATTTAGTGGTTATGAGAGTATCACCGATTTTTGTTAGTGGTTTTCTGGTGGTTTTAGCAGTTGAATCTGGTGGGCAGCTAGTTTAACAGTTGGCAACACTAAACACGTGGCGCGTCAGTGCTCTAGCTGCAGGAGTGTGGTAGTGACGACCCTTTGTTGCTGTTCCCGCGTAGTGATTTGTGACAATGGAAAAAACTGAGATTCGAGCAGTGATTAAATACTTTGTAAAGAAAGGTATGAAAAAAAGGAAATTTATGCCGACTTTCAGAACACACTAGAGAACTCTGCTCCTTTATTTTCAACTGTTGCCAAGTGGACCAGCGAGTTTAAATTTGGTCGGGCGAGCTTGGATGATGATCCACGTAGTGCACGGCCAAAAAGTGCTACGACCCCAGAATTTATTGCAAAAGAGCATAAAATGGTCATGGAGGATCGTCGACTGAAATTGCGGGAGATTGCTGAAGCTGTAGGGATGTCTTCTGACTGGGTATATTATATTTTAACCGAAAAATTGGGTATGAAAAAATTATCCGCAAGATGGCTGCCGCGGCTCTTGACACTGGACGATAAACGCACCAGATTGGAAATGTCAGAACAAAGTCTGGCTCGTTTTCAGAGCAACCAACAAGATTTTTTGCTCCGGTTTGTGACTACAGATGAAACTTGGGTTCACTACTATACCCCAGAGACAAAACAGCAGTCAAAGCAGTGGAAACATGCAGATTCACCACCACCAAAGAAAGCAAAGGCAGTGCGTTCGGCCGGAAAGGTCATGGCCTCAGTTTTCTGGGATGTAAAAGGCATTTTGCTGATAGATTATCTTCCTACTGGCCAAACAATCACGGGGCAATACTATGCAAACCTCCTAGACCAATTACCGGAAACGATTCGCGAAACAAGTCCTGATTTGGCAAGGAAAAACGTCATCTTTCATCAGGACAACGCTCCGCCGCACAAAAGTGTTATTGCCATGGCAAAACTTCATGAACTGAGGTACGAATTGTTGCCACATCCATCTTATTCACCTGATTTGGCACCATCAGACTTTCATCTATTCCCCAAGCTGAAAAATTTTATCTGTGGACGGAGATTTTCTACAAGGGAAGAACTGACAGCCGAATTGGAGAGGTATTTTGCAGGCCTGGAGGAATCTCATTTTCAAGATGGGATCAAGGCATTGGAACATCGCTGGACCAAATACATTAGTCTACAGGGAGACTGTGTTGAAAAATAAAAGCAGTTCCACCGAGGTAAGATACTTAATTCTAATACATTCCGAGAACTTTTCAAACCACCCTCGTATTATTCCTTACTGTTATTTCCATTAAACATTGTATCAAACCGTAACTTACTATTCTTCCATTACTGCAAAACTTTATCTACGTCTGTGGTACACATTTTAATGCAGATTTTACAATACTTTTGCCAGATTACGGTACTGAAAAAGCGAGAAGTGTCTTGGGATGGGAACTTAGAGAAAACAAAAAATTTCTGATAGGGTCAAGACTCCAAAATGCGATCTTTTATTTGAATTCGGTTTATTTGAAAGAGTTTACAAAAACCTGCAGACATTTAAACACAGGAATCTCGCTCGATTTCATGCAAATCTCACAACACAAGATCCGTAGAAAACTTGATTTAGTAATATCGTGAACGATTTCATAATGTAACAATAGCAATAGAAATATTTGGACTTGAGCTGTGTGAAACCTACCTGCATTGGATTTAGATAGAAGAGAGATCTATTTACCTGCGGACCTCCAGAAACACCTGATCATATACGGTATGTGCAAACAATATAGAGTAAAGCTCCTTAAAAGCCTACTTCAGAAATATCCGAAAACTACCACCTCTGACAAAAAAAAAAAAAAAAAAAAAAAAAAAAAAAGTTGCCAAAGGAGCAGTATCTTCATCAGCATGACCAACTATCTTTCAGTCTACAGCCAAATCGTGAAAACTAATGAATAAATTGGTATTACAGAAGAATCAACGGATGCTAGTGATGAATAAATTTTATATCTGAAAATTCAATTTTTAAGTGTTAATGAGTACTAGTTTAATAGGTGGTAATAACTCCTAGTGCTGTAGCAGTAGTATAATAGTTGCACCATGCCTGATACAGGTTCGCGGAACCGATGATAACCTGACACCCAATGCTGTTTGACAACTGCAAATTCTGGAGGTCCAATTCTGCTGCTCACTAATGTTATTCTTGTTTCCTTTTCCCCTTTATAAATGTTTTAGCAGTGCTGTCCTGTACAATTTAATAATAATAATTCGATTCCTGACATTTCAGCTCCTATATGGAACGCGACGCAGTTAGTAGCCCTTGTTTATCTTGTTAGGCTGTAAGTGGTTTAAACATGGCACATGTGGGGCTTCAGATAGAATTACGGAACAATGTCAAGGTATAGCCTGACTGCGAGCTATATTTTTATACCTTTAATAGGGTATACTTCTGATAAGCTAATTTATAAAGCTCTTTGACTTTTAAAAGAATTACAAATTAAAGTAAGAAACGAGAAAATTGTAAAAGGTTTTTCCAGTGAAAACATACTGCGAATAACTGCAGTATATAGATACCAAAATGACTTTCTATTTTTCTTACATATAAATTCTGAAATACATATTCACTAACACCTTACTATTCTGTGGAGGATTATCAAGTAAATAGTAGATTTCTTTTACCAGTATCACTAAAGATGTAACACCACTTTTTCTCTCATAAATAAACTACAAAATTTGGTGCAAGTTTAAGAATTACGTGCCTCATTGCAAAAGAAAAATAATCTATAACTTTGAACATCACTACACACACTAGTTCCTAGTCAGACGAAAGTTAGGAGCAAATGGTAACAATACGTCTTTATATCAGGAATCAATCAACAATAGCAACCACAATTATGTTTTGACCGGGAAGGGGGGGGGTTTCAGAACCTATTAAACATATGGAGAAGAAAAATGCTTAAATGAAGTGTCGTTTCTTGAATCTACAATCTCATCAACAATAAACAATAAAATTCCTGAGAAATGATAGAAATACGGAAAAAAGTGCAGCAATCTAAGACGCGTGAATCATCATGCTATAAAAGTACGGATTTTACTCCGCATCAGCTCCAGTACTGTAATCATGACGTTTTATAGGTTTCACTTATATCCAATAAGGTTGCACCGATAATACAACTAGTTCAAATCACTATTAACTGCGGGTATTTTTAATGACACTACCTTCATTTATTATTTTCATATATCGAGATTGAATTCCGTGCCCACGCAAAGATGGCCGTAACAAGTAATTGCTATGATCCAATTAAAGTTATCGTTTACGTCACTCTGCATCATTCGCTTCTAGATATGAATTACCGGAAGAGGAAGTATGTCCACTCAATAAGGCAATAAGTTTAACGATCAAGAATAAAAGGTTTCAAACCTGGTGAGCACCCACCCTCTCAGGGGGGACGCAAAGACATGATGAGTGGAGGGGGGGGGGAGAGAAGATACCCTATCTCTACATCGCAAGAAGTACTATGTCTCCTTCTCCGCCTCTTAGATTATAACATCACTTGTATAGTGAGTTTTCTCTGAGATGTCACTGTTGGTACTCACAAGTAGGCATTTAGCTTTTTTATAATAAAATTGTGGCGAGGAAGAGGACGGAGCATGGGAACTTTCTTTTGCCGAAAAGGGGGGGGGGCGGTTCTTTTGATGAAAGAGTGGCGTGGTAAGAATAACCTTGGGAACCCCTAACCTAGAAGTTATCCTTTCTTTGAAATAAATGATTTTTCCTGTAAGTTAACTGGTCGAAAAAAGAATGTTTCACATCTTTTGTGGCTCAGTAGTTAAAATGTATTGAAGGTGTTCGAAAAGTCTCATGTTCGAATTCTGGTTTGTATCGGAATTTTTACGGTCCTCAAAACTACATACAACTCTGACGATGTATTGCTTTGTTCATATGAAAGACTCCTAGAAGCTTCGTGGTTTAGATTTCATGCGAAACTGCAGGTCTTCTTCACCGTATTAAGTTACAGCAGCCACGAAAGAGACTGACTTCGCGGTAAAATGTTACTAGGCGTCCGAACTACCCCTAGGGATCTCCCTGCCAATAATGTCACACGCATTTTTTTTTTTCTTTTCTGTCGTCATACTGAAGAAGTCGTTTGATGGCGAGATAGTGAATTTTTGATTGTAGAGTAAGCCCTTGCAGAACATACAATCATCCTTTATAGACAAAAAAAGGGTAGTACGATGGTAGAGAAAATAGGACGCCACCAATTCTGGCAGTGTGTAGCTTAAACGAACTAAATAATAGTCACAGAACATCTTGTTTCTTGTTCATTTTCAAATTACACAGTGAAATCAGTAATATGTGCGTGGTGGCAGAAGGGTGCACTATTGTTACTAAGGCATACCTACAGTAAAGGCCCATCCACACTAGCGGTCAGGTCAGGTCAGGTCAGGTCAGCTCACGATCCAGGATAGCATTCACACTAGCGGTCAGCTCAGGTCAGGTAAAGTAGTAGACGAGTCCATTTCATTTCAGTTGTTCATAGTGAACAACGCCGTTTTCTACCCCAACGTCAATTAAATCGCAATGATTTTGGATCAAGAGCCTAAAAATACGTCAAGATCAAAAAGAGGATGGTTCTGGGCGCATCCAGAGTTTCAAACGCAAACAGATCAAGAGAAAAAAAGAATGTTAACTACCGGCTATGCCATGCGAGACGGGTGGTTGGAAATGCTTTTGATATTTTAGGGCTCAAAGATATCGAATTTATTTTAGAAAAATTAATTCTGCTCCAGGATTAATTGATAACATTATTTTAGCAACATATATTTTGCACAATTATTTACGGAAGGATAAAATTTCGTGTCATGTAGAAAGTGAATTTCAAGATGAGCGAGAAAATCCCAATTTTCCAAATATTCTTTGTTTGTATACTAACGTTGGTACAGTTTCCAATTTTTTAAAAAAATTAGAAAAAGGGTCTGTATCTTGGCAGTACTAAAATGTGTAATAATATTTGAATTTATATTAAAGTTTGCCGAATTTTAAATAAACAGAAATAACATACCGCTAAAATATTTATTACTTTTATATTGTTTACGAGCTTAGTTTTCAGACGTTCGTCGCCCATTTGATCTGACCTGACCGTTGCACGTTCACACTAGCGGTTCGGCCAGCTCAGCTCAGTTCAGGTCTTTACCATTGTTGATCGGTGGCGGCGCTATCTTCGGTTTGACCTGCCTTGCCCTGACCTGAGCGGACCGCGTAGTGTGAATGCTCCCATTGGATTACGTGTATAGCGATTTTTGACCTGAGCTGACCGCTAGTGTGAACGGGCCTTAAGGCTATGTCAAAGAGTCTGTTCGCCATATATGTATGAACGTTGCTATTTTCTTTTTAAAACATTGCAAGACTATCAAACGAAATCAGCATTGCCAAATTAACTTTCTTAAAAAAGAGAGACCTTTCGGTATGAAAAAGTAATTTCAGACCAGGGAAATAACTTTCAAAATTGTATGAAATTTTGGAAACACTGAAAACAAGAAAAAATGAAACATTTGAAATTTAGTGCTATAGAAGGTTGTAGAAATACCACATGAAGAAGTCCTGTAAAGAATGGATGGAGAAAGAAGCTAAGAGAAGAATCTCACAAAAAGATATAGATGCTTCATAGGAACAGAAACGAAAGAAAGTATATGAAAACCCTAAATTGTAATAGGTATTTAGACATATGAGAATGGTACAGGAAGAGATTGCGAGTTGTATCAAACGAGCCGAAAAGACTGATGCATGGGTGCCGGGAGGGGGGTGCACTTGCACCCCCCTGACATCCCGGGTCTCCGTCTGCGCAGTAGTAGAGCTAAAAAAAAAAAGGTCGCCCAGCCCGGAAATTTTTGGGGCGATAGGGGGGGGGGGGGCACCAATGCAGCCCTGGTGCACCCCCCTACATCCCGGGTCGCCGTCTGGGCAGTAGTAGAGCTAAAAAAAGGGTCCCCAGCCCGGAAATTTTTGGGGCCGATAGGGGGGCGGGGCACCAATGCAGCCCTGGTGCACCCCCCTAGAAGCAATCCTGCCGGCGCCCATGGACTGATGACAAGAAATAAAACGAAGTTCCGCAACTTGAGGCGCACAGTTGATTTAAAAGTTGTAATACTTCGTGAATATAGAACAGTGGAAAAAAACAACGAAATTTACAACAGAAACAATACCCATGCACACGCAGGGCCGGCGTTAGAGGGGGGTAAGCGGGTCAAATGTACCCGGGCCCGTCTGGTTGATGGGGGCCCCGTTCAACGGCTTTAGGGGTCCCCGCACAACAAGTTGTAAAGCTTTTTTTTTTTTTTAAATAAGGTCACCCATTTGCCTTGAGGGAGGACCCTAACTGGTTACCCGGGGCCCCAAAATCCTAGCGCCGGTCCTGTGCACACGGTCACACACGCGAGTTTGACTTTACACAGTGGAGCTGCAGCAGACGGATAGGAGCTTAAATGATCCGTGTAAGTAAACTGAACACAATGGCAATTTATTTGCATCATCAAACTGACTACTGGTTTGATGCAATCCGCCACTTCTTACAACCCACGCCCTCTATTATCTCCTGCGCATAGTTGAATCTTTGTCTGCCTCTACAACTGGCTCCTCCCATTGCTCCCTCTGCCAACCAAATTATCTACTCCAGTTTACCTCAGAATATGGCATAACATTTTGAAAGATTAAGCCACTTTCCGCTGATGGACAAATAAGATGTATTTTGATAAATCCAATACACAAAAACTAAAATAATGTCCTTAGTTCAATTCTTTTCTGCAACACGTTCAGTTTCATTTAAATACAATAATTTTCCATCTTTTCCTGAAGTACATTTTTTTATCCCCTGGTGACGATTCAAAACAGAACGCACATTGTAACCAAACTTCAAACGATGTCGCTTACACCCGAGCACGTGAACATCTGAAAGGTGATGACATTATTAATAATCAAAAAAAGGAAACCTAGCTTCAAAGGAAGGCGCTTCCGAAAACCACCTCTTCACACTTCCGAAGAAAGCACAAGCCGACAAATGTGAGAATTATCGCACCATTAGTCTAACATCACATGCTTCAAAAGTACTGACCGGAATTATATATAGAAGAATGTTAGTAGGTGAAAATCAGTTTGGGGCTAGGAAAAATGGTACAAGGGAAGAAATTCAGGCTTTAATACTTGAAGGGCGGATCAGGAAAAACAAAGATACTTTTATGGCGTGTGTTGATTTAGAAAAAGGTTTTTATAATGCAAGGTGGGACAAGATGTTCAAAATTTTAAAGATATCAGGTCTAAAATATCGAGCTAGAATAATATTTTTATATATTTATCGCATGATTATTTAACAAGGCACACAATAGGAAATGTAAATGTCACAAGCTTGTACAATTTCATATCTCTAGATCTAGTGTTTTAATCCAGTCAACTGCACTAATCGTCGCATCATGTATTTCCGCCATTGTTCCCTTGTAGGCCCGAAGAGGACAGTCAGAAACGATGTGATTGTCTGTAAGGTGGCTCCACAGTCACAATTTGCAGAATCTACCCAGCCCCATAAGTAGGCGCATCTACCTAGTCCTGTTCGAATCCGATTGATGATTCTCCACTGCCGCCTGGGGAGATCGAAACCTTGTAACCTTACTGACGAGTCCTCATCTAGATTTTTATTGGCTACTGGTGACTGCTCCCATCGAGTTGTCCACAGCTTGTTGATGTTGAAAGAGGACTCTGTAAGGTTGATTGCTGTGCGCCATGGTGCTTTTCTTGATTTCAAGAGTTGGTGTTTTGCTTGAATAATGTCTTTATGCATAGGCAGCTGAGGGTTCTTCAGGATATTTTTTCAGATTTTTAAGAGAGCTTCTGATCTTCTTAGTGCTGAGGATGAGATGTTGCATAGCACTGGAAGCCATATGGTGTTCGTACTGTGAATACATCCCGTAATTATCCTCATTGCCTGACTGAGTTGCACATCTATCTTCTTTGTATTGGCATTATTGATCCAGGATGGGCAGCAGTATTCAGCAACAGAGTATGACAGAACTAAGGCTGTGGATCTTAGAATGTGAGGACTGGCTCCCCATGACGTACCTGCAAGATGAAAAACTGCCATCAATCTGAATGATTTTGCCAAACACCTAGTATCGGTTTCTAAGAAACCAAAAGAGATATCAGATTAAAATTACGCAACAAGAAAAAAGCAGCCCCACAATCTTCTGAATTCTCCATTCCATTCCAAGAAGGAGAAAACAAAGATGCAATCAAACAAATGAAACTGGGAAAAGCAGCTGTATTTGATGGTATATATCCTGAACTTTTGGCCCACTGTGGACCAGCTACAGAAAGATGGCTTACCAACTTCTCCAATCTCCTACAAACTGGAAACCTCCCACCGTTAATGACGAAAAAAAAAATATTAGCCATATTGAAACCAAATAAGGACCCTACAAAAGTGGCAAACTATCAACCAACAGCACTTCTAAGTGTCACATACAAACTCCTTGAGCGCCTGATCTACAATAGAATTTCTGAAGTGATCAATAACCACATTCCCATAGAACAAGCAGGATTTAGGCCAGGGAGAAGCTGTAATGAACAGTTTTTTCACTCTCACCTCTCATATTGAAAATGGGTTTGAGAAGAAATCAGTAAGTTTGGCTGCCTTTTTGGATCTGTCAGCTGCCTATGACACTGGCGCGAAGGACTTCTTCTGAAATTTGTGAGTATTATCCCATGTCGAAAACTAACGGATCTACTTAACAACACGTTGGGCAATAGATACTTTCAGATGTACACTGATAATGACAGAAGCAAAATATTTATACTAAATGATGGTTTACCCCAAGGATCTGTTTTAGCACCCCTCCTATTCAATTTGTATACTCATGATTTACCAGAAACATCTTCAAGAAAATTTACTTACGCTGATGAAATTTGTTTGGTGAACCAGAACCCCAACTTTTCTGATGGACAAATAATTTTATCAGCTGATCTGGAAAAATTAGATGACTACTTCAAAAAATGGTGCCTCCATCTAAATCCCCAGAAAACAGTTATTTCAACATTTCATTTACTCAACAGACAAGCGCACTATAAACCAGAAGTTAAATTCAGAGACCAACTCTTGCCGTATTGCGGCACACCAAAATATCTAGGTATAACACTGGACAGAACTTTCAAGCAGCATCTCTCAAACGTGGCTGCCAAAGTCAAAACGAGAATACTTTATATACAGTACTATATAAGAATCAAGTGGCTATAATAAAAGTAGGGAACCAAGAGAGACACGCATCAGTTAAAAAGGGTGTGAGACAAGGTTGTAGTCTATTCCTATTAATATTCAACTTGTATGTTGAAGAAGCAATAAAGGAAATAAAACAAAAATTTCATGTGGCATAAGTGTTCAGGGAGAAAAAATGCGTATGCTACGATTTGTTGATGATGTGGTCTTGTTAGCAGAACAGACTGAGGACATTGAGAAGTTAATGAATGGCATGAACAAAATACTGTAGGAAGATTTTGGACTAAAAAGAAATCAAAGCATGACTAAAGTGATTAAATTTAGAAGAAATGAAACCAATACTAGCAGATTAAATATAATAGGATCGAATGCAAGTGGAGAAGTGAATTCTGTTATTTGGGAAGCAAAATTACAACCGATGGCCGAAGCAGGAATGATGTTAAAAGCAGAATAGCATTGGGAAAAAAAAGGGCCTTTTAGTTTCAAATATTGATATAGGTATTAGAAAAAACTTTTTAAAACTCTGTGTGTGGAGCACAGCACTTTACGGTAGCGAAACATGGGCTTCAGGAATACCAGAAAGAAGGAAGATTGAAGCATTTGAAATGTGGTACTACAGAAGAATGCTGAAAATTAAGTGGACAGATAAAATAAGAAATGAACGAGTTTTGGAAATGATGGGTGAGAAAAGAAATTTGTGGAAGAAGCTTACAGAAAGAAGAGACAGGCTGGTAGGTCATATTTTGAGACATGCTGGATTGGTTAATTTGCTGGTGAAGGGAACAGTCGAAGGTAACAACTGTAGAGGAAGACAGAGATTAGAATATATAAAGCATTTGGGTTGTAAGGGATATGTAGAGATGAAGAGGTTAGCACAAGATAGAAAGGGATGGAGGATTGCATCAGACCAGTCGAAAGACTGACGACAGAAAAAAAAAGTTAGGGTAGGAAATGCAGTATCGAAAGATGATGGGAATGTCGCAGGGTAGTAAATTGGGACCTTTGCTATTTATTATTCTAATGAATTATTTTGTTCATGGTTTACTGTGAGAAGTTCGATTGTTTACAATGTTATGTAATAGAATCAAAACAAGAGAAGACAGAATACATGCAAGGCTAACTGGACAGGATATCTCGCTGGGTGCGATATATTCAAAGAATCAGCTTATTAGGTATACAGAAAAAAACTAAATGTTGATTATGGGAAATGAATTGCTTGTTGTAGACCTATGGTGTTCTTTAATTCTTACTCTGGCCTGCTGCTTTGTTTCGCATTACGTAATCTATGCAGAAGAGTTTTGCTGTGTCACCGACCTATGTATCAGTGGAACAAATCATCGTGGGCGATCTGTAAGCAAAACCGAAACAAGGAGCTGAAGATTAGTTTCTAAGAAAAGCGTAACCTCAGAAACCAAACTTAACAAAAAAAAGCGCTTAGCGAGAACATCATCATCAACGCCCAGGTTTAGCAAATTTGCAGGCCAAAGGGAAGCGTTACGATGGTAATGGAACTTGGTGACCACTGCCCACAGCGAGACTGGATGTTGTGTGGTGACACTGGGAGTGTCATGCGGTCTTCTTGAGGATAGCAGTAAGCAGGACTTGAACCTGCCCCGCTGTACCTCCACTTAGCGCACTGAACCACACTGGCGTGTAGTACGTCATGCAGTAAGGAAAGCATTAAACCGAAAAAGCGAATCATCTGCTTAGGGACTGTCTAAACAAACCTCTCATAGGACGTAACGAATCTTACACTAAACATTCGACGCATTTTATCAAGCTTTTGAAGCGCATTAGGGACTGACATTATGGTCTTTTGATATAACATCCCTTTTTTACAAGCGTGCCTCTGGATGAAGTGCAGCACATAATCCGAAAAGAAATGAATGAACGTTGGGTAAAGATATATGATTACTGCCTCACATTAGGGGGCGTCCATAAAGTACGTGAGGTGAAATGGGGGAGGGGAGAGGGTCCGGCGAAATCTCACTAAGGGGAAGGGGGGGGTCAACGGAAATCTCCCGTGAGGTTTTGGTTGGACTGTAGAGCTAAAAAAAAAAGTCTAAAAATGGCGCGAAGGTCGATTTCAATGGGGTATTTCGTCGTAAAGTGGGGGTGTAACCGGCTGTGGAAGGGTGAGACCTAAAAAAAAAAAAAGTCTCAAAAAGCTGCGAGGGTGATCTCAAGGAGAGGGGTCTCACGGACCAAATCTCACCAGAGGGGGTGGGGGGGGGGCGGAAATCCGGAAAAACACCTCACGTAATTTATGGATGCCCCCTTAACATATGAACAATTAATTGAAAGGTATTGCTATCGGTTACATACCCTCTCACCGGTAATTGTCAATCTCTACACGAAAAAATTTGAACGCGCAGGAATTGTTTTTGCAACTAAGAAACCATCAGTTCGGCTCAGATACGTTGATTACACATTTGTGGCGTGACCACAAGGAGACGAGGAAATTATCAAGCTCCTGGAGCATATAAACAACTTACACAGTAACATTAAATTTACAAAGCTGCTTTACTTGATGTTCTGGTACAGAGATAACGGGACGCTCACCTAGTCCTAGCCCACTCTAACAACATACAAGGAACACCGGCAAACCGGAGTCGGCTCCGGCGACGGATGCAATGTAATCAAATGAGAGCTTTCATACGAGTTCGGTCCGGCAGATTCGCCGGTTGGGCCTCTGCGAATGCAGTCAGCGGTGAACTCGACAGCCGGACCGGATATTCACTGAGAGAGGTCCTGTAATCGAGAAACGGCACCTTTTTCGAGTTCTACAAACCATTACATTTGACGCGTCCTCTCCCACAACAATAAGAATCGAAACAGACTGTCTAAACTCTAGTTCAAAACAATCGCTGTTGCCTTAGGGCGTTTTCATACACACCGGCAAAACCGGAGCCGGCGGCGACCTTCTCGCAGAGTGTGCTTCGGCGGAAGAAAGATGCACACGTCATTCGACAAATATTACTATGATAGATTATTATACCTCAGAAGGGAGTACAGAAAATATTTAACTAACACACAGCGCTGGATACCTGTTCTATTGACTTCAAAATAAAAAGAGGATTAGAAAAATAGTGAAATAAATTAAGTACGCAAATATTCTGCTATATTTTTATTTCATTGAATAATTACTAAATCAACAGACTTTTTAATACTATGCAATAGGTATTATGACTGCAACTGCAATCTATGAATAGGACACAAGAAACTTTCAATTTATTATATTTTTTTCTTTTGATTTTTAAGTATCAGGAGCAACCTTTATTGACTTACCCATGATACCTACAGATTTGGAATAAGCACTAAATACGAGGGTGAATCAAATATAAACAAGACTTTCGGCCGTTCGGGCGCAATAGTGGTGGGAGAACGTTCCCGCTTCGTTTGGCGATAGGTAGGTTTGTCAGGAGTGGGGGAAGACCGTTAGCCCCCCCCCCTCGACTCGCTCAGTGCCAACCGTCACGATGTCGGAGCAAGAGGTACACTCGTCGATTGCGCAACGCGTTATAATCAAGTTTCTCGCTGCAGAAGGCGTAAAACCGGCAGAAATCTTGAGGAGATTGACTGCCCAGTTCGGGAAAGAGACACTGTCGCGAGCCAGAGTGTTTGCATGGCATAAACAGTTTGTGGATGGTCGTCGTCATGTTGAAAATGAGAGCCATAATCGCAGACCCCGCACCAGCATTACAGAGAACAACATCAGCTGTGTTAGACGGCTTATTGAAGATGACAAGCGTCTTACCACTTCTGAAATTGCAAGTAAGGTCGGAATAAGTTATGGGAGCACTTACTCCATACTCGCAGAGGAGCTTGGGTACCGTAAGGTGTGCGCCAGGTGGGTTCCTCGCCTTCTCACAGCAGAACAGAAATTGAATCGACTTCAGGTGTGTGAGCGTCTTCTGGCACGATTTCGGGAAGAAGGGGACCCATTTCTGACTCTCATCATCACCTGTGATGAAACTTGGGTGCACCACTACACCCCTGAGTCCAAACAAGCGAGTATGGAGTGGAGAAAAAAAGGAGAACCTGGACCAGTGAAAGCCAAGTCACGACTATCGGCTGGCAAGGTTTTGGCTACGGTTTTTTTTTACCAGCGTGGTTTGCTGCACCTCGATTTTTTGCATGAGCGCAGGACAATCAATGCGGCCTACTACTGCGACATTTTGAGTGAGGTCCGACTTGCATATCGCCGCAAAAGACGAGACCTACCGATGAGGAAAGTGGTTATTCTCCATGACAATGCTCGCCCCCACACAGCAGCCTTAACCAGGGAAAAATTGGAGAAACTGGGGTGGGAGACACTGGACCACCCTCCTTACAGTCCAGACCTGTCACCCTGTGACTTTCATGTGTTTGGTCCTCTCAAGGAAGCTTTGGGAGGCCAAAAATTCAACAGTGATGCTGAGGTGGAAGCCTACGTGCGTAATTGGCTGCAGACACGACCTGCATCTTTCTACATGGAAGGAATTGGGAAGCTGCCTATCCGCTGGGAAAAATGTGTTTCTAAAGCAGGAGATTACGTAGAAAAATAAGATATGTACTTTTTTGCACTTAAAATAAAAATAATATTTTTAAAAATAAAGTCTTGTTTATATTTGATTCACCCTCGTAGTAAAGTAATCTGTAGGCGTGGCAAGAGATGTATTATTTCTGGAAGATTTCAAAGTGAAAGGAAAAAAAAGAACTGAAAGTTGATAAATTAAACATTTATTGTTAGTAATCTTAATACAGAATACCTTACACAATTTATTTTGTTTATTTGCCATGGCAACGCACCCGGGATTCTGACAAAGTATCTTTGGGCCTTAAACAGTGAACTCAAAGGGCCGCCGATCTTGCGGTCCGATTGTCGAGGTCACCGCCGGCTGCATTCGCCGGCGCCGGACCGGACGACGTGTGAAAGCTCTCATGATTACATTGCATCCGGCGCTTGTTTTGCCGGTGTTGTCAATGTGGAAAGTTTACATAGGGGAAACAAAGCGGCCGCTTGAAATAAGAGTCAAACAACACCAACGATACAGAAGACTAGGTCAACCAACAAAATCGGCTGTTGCAGAACATATCTTTCATCAACAACACGATGTGTTATGGGCAGAAACGAAGGAAATTTGGCGGTGATAGTCCGAGAAATGGTGGAATTTTTAAACATCCATCGAACATAAACAGACAAGGAGGCTACGGACGAAGTGAAGCAGGGAAATGTAAAAGTATAATCATGCAAAACGGCGCACTGAAAACCCAAAGAATGAACTTTACGTCCACAGTCCGGAACCCAAAACGTAATCTCTGTGGTATATGACTGCCTGGTTTGTTTTCGTTGGTACATTTGTTCACGAAACAAAACTCAATTTGTTCCAGAAGATAACCGGAGGCTTGGGAGAAACGTTACCGCAATTAAACTACAAGAAAACGTAGCTCAACGCCCGAATAAAGGAATAAGAAACCTATAGATTTATTAGTAAATACAATCCTTGAGAACGTTCTATTTGCTGCCATTTCTTAAAGAAGCAGACACTGACGTTTCTTGGTTTCAGTCTAATTATATTAATAGATTTCTCAGCTTTTCGATGGTAGAACAAAATGAAACATACCCGCGCAACCACAGGCTGTACATTAATCTGAATCCATTAAAATCCGACTTTGTGAACCGCGTTCAAAGAAAAATTATCAAAAATTTCTCAGCTTTTTAGCCATCAAATCGAAATAAACAATACTCTATTCTAACCGCGGAACCATGGACCGTACAATACTCGAAACCTCGGTAAATTAGTATTTGTAGTTTTTACGTGAATTATGTTCGTTCCAACTCGCAGAGAAACACAAATTTAAAAAGAAGCGCATTCCTTCTCCGTAGCTTACTAATAGTGTCCCAAACTAATTTTAAAAAAATCTTAAAAGCACCTACTTTTTATTAGTTAGTTTTATTATAGGTATGTGCAGATTCTTCTCCCTTTACTTCTGCGCGCTTATCTTTGTCATATTTCGATGGCTTTTTAACTTAACCCCGATTTTCTATTTCTAAAAACGAAGTCAGTGCAGTATTTCAATTCTTATCCAGGATTTTGCCATCCTCAGACTTAAACAACTCCTAAATTCCTGTTCTGTTTGTTTTCTTTTCGGGAAGGTGACTAAATATTAGTGCGGTGTGCAGGCTTTGTTTTTTTTTTTCAGTATAATTCTATCATGTGGTTCAATTCCCTCAAGTGTGTTCTAACTCGTTATATCATCACTCCTTTTAACTATACTCGTAACATCTTCACGAACCGTTTCTAATGTGATTTGAAGTTAATAGCGCCCTCCTGTTCCATAATGGTATGCCGTTGGCGTTCACTTGATTCCTTGCGCCATTGTCAATGTGTTGCTACAGTTGGAGCTGTGTTATACTGCTTGCTGGAAAGTTGCACCTCAAGAAAAATTAAACGATTCAAAAAAAAAAAAAAATGCTGTGTTCAGTTTTACTACTTTAATTAGGTGAAAAAAATGAAAGCGCTTTAGGATGAAATAAAATATGGTTTGTTTTGTAGACTTTCACGACGATTCAAGGAATTTAATGCATTCCATGCCTGTAGCCTCATAAGTCTGGCAGAGGCCATTGTGAGGTGGGCTGAGGTAATGGACTGCAGCTAACGGAATGTTTACGTGCAGGTGCTAATAACTTTGCATCCCGTTAGGCCTTCGTGACCGTGTCAGTAACCGAAAACTAGGTGGCCTCTTCGATCCATTTGCAGTATTTCATTTCATTTAACACAGCAATTTAATACTGCCTAACTATTCCCCTCCTCCCCGGTCCTCATGTAAACTCATAGAAAACAGTATGTTTTGTTCTTACCTTTTTGAAGGCATAACCCATTCTTTTCTTTTTTGTGGGGTTTAACATTGTCGTTCACCAGTGTCATTAAGATCAAATTAACTTAATGGATGGTAGTGTGTGCTATGCGAGCCGATTAAGCTTCGGGCAACAGTGTTTTGGGATGGTCTATTTATCGCAGTGACTTGCCAGCTAAATAAAAGCGTCCAGACATTCGATAAGTAGTATATGCATCTTCAGAAGAATAAAAATAAATAAAACAAAATTGAGATGAGTGTCCACAGATGGAGGGATAAGATGCACCTATCTTCAGACTGGTGGCTATCCAGTAGCACTCGAGCGGTTATTCCGTTAAAAAATACACACATCTAGCTGTGCTGTTTTCATCAGGTGAAGAAAATATTCTGAAGCAAATTCAACGTCGATACAATGGTATATCCATTGATGATGAGAGCGTGCACAAACTACTTAACTCGATCCAGGGGGAGGGAGGGAGGGGTTGGCTGGAAGGCTACGTTGAACTGGGGGGGGGGAGGGGGGGTTTCGAGCCAGGCCACGTAGCTTACCTTTCATAACATTTTTCACAGTTAAAATGAGGAACAGAACTCAAAACAGCATGTGAATATTTATTTCCCTCAATAAATTATCTCCTTATGTAATTTACAATAGTCTGACAAGAGAAAACAGTACAAAATGTCTTCTGGAATCAAAAGGGAAAAAAGCTACGTGCTACGTGGGGGTGGGGGGGGGGTTAGAGGCAAAAGCCACGTGCTACGTGGGGGGGAGGGGGGGGGGTTCACAGGAGGCTGAAATGGAGCTACGTGGTTTATGCACGTTCCCTTAGAGAAAAATACCAGACAACTACGCCGTAGAAGCCACAGTAAGCCGTTTGGCTGCCGTAGCTACCAGCAAGATAAAGATGACCGGCCCTTTCGTCATCGCTTGGCGTACTTTGGCCGCGATAGCGCGGTCCTGGAGCAATAGACACAAGCAGGCCCTATTACTATCAGATTGGATTATGCCCCCTCCTGTAACAAGACTTTGCCGATCATTAACGCAACTTTCTCCAGCTGTCAATTAATATCGGAATTGCAATCAGTCCCGCTGTAATCTTGGTAAAATGTTCAGCGTATCCAGGTCATCGTGAATCAAGTTCAACGCTTCTAAAAGGCCAAATGTCAGGGTAATGGGAGCAGATTTCTTCGATGAAGATCTTCCATATATTACCTGCTGTCTGAAATCCTAGCCCACAGCATTTCGTAGTTATATTAATGGCAGGGATTTTATTCGACCTCTCATCGCAACACATCTATACTGGACAGAAAGTATATGGTATGAGACTGGACTCGTCCTTAAGAACCCAACTTTAATGGTCAGGTACTCAAGAAGTACAGTATGTGGAAAGATAAAAAATACTCAGCCTATTCCAACAGCGTAACAGCTACCATTTCATTCCAATCGTCTTCGGCCTGGGGCGTGAGTGATTACATTTATGTTCGTATTGGGCTTTCCTAAATTGAGCTGAATAATAAGATACAATTCGAGAAAGGTAGACACGCTTTACAATGGAAGCCCTTAGAGCGTGTATAGGTTGGAGAAATAAAAACAGACGCATATTCAAAATTAATTGAAGATAACGTTATGAAACAAAGGACATCATGGTTTGTAATGTAACCTTAACGCCTGTCAAGTGCCTCAGCTAACCATTTGGAATGGATCTGCATATACCTCATACTTCACTACATCCTATTATTGCTAGCAGCAACTATTTTAAGTAACTTTTTTTTACTATGGCAATTTTTACAGGCACACGGGTCATTATTAAATGAGGCAGTAGATAGCTTTTTCCATATTCTGCATTTATTTATTTTGCTTCTGGCTTTACACCTCGTCGATGTCGTGGTCATTAGACGCGGGAAATGACTGGAGGCAAGGATCGGGAAGGAATTCGGCCATGGTGTTTTGAAGGAACCATTCCATCATTCGCCTGGTGTAATTAGGGAAACCCAAATCTGGATGGTCGGATGTGGATTCGAACCTGCGTCCTCCAGAATGCGAGACCACAGCGTTACCGCTCATCCAACATATTTGGTATTGACATTCAAGAACTCTCACTACGTCGCACGTTTTACTAATGACTGATTGCGACAAGCAAGTAATTACCAGGATTATTAAGCGCTGATAGCAATTCAATATTTGTGTTTAACTGCTTAAGCTGTGAATTCCATTTCGTATATCAAAATCTAAGTCTCAAAATTATTTTTAAATTCCTGATAATAAAATTAATATATTTTTATTATCCTAAAGAAGAAAAGAATCAGACTTTGTGACCCGGCAATCGCGAAACTTCAAACATTTTACGAAATTAGATTAAACTGAAATTTGAAATACAAATGAAAACCCGTATCGACACGCCATCACACTGGATCGGGAAGTTACAAACGGACCAGTATCAATCCTGGGCCCAAATTTTCGACTCAAACTGCACATTTTACAAACAAAAATACACTTACCAAACACAGCATATAGTTTAGCCGACAGACGGTAACGTAACATTCTTTCGATAATGTGCAAATGCTCCAAATCTGCTAGGGCACATGTTATCCTGCTCTCATAATGACCCACCGGAAACTGCACAGGTACAGATGTCTCGTGGTCCGTCGGAACCGATCACGGGAGTGGCTCATCTGTTTCTCCTTCACGTATAATTGATGTATTTTTATCACTGTTCATTAATTCTGCGTGTATTTATTTGAAAGGGAAAGAAGATAAATTCCTAGAAGTCACAATGGCGTCCCCAAAGACTCGTATCGCTCTGCAGCCTCTTTTTCAAATTTATCTCTTTACTGCCACTTGCATATAACACGTGCATAGTAAAAGGTTAACACATTCGGATACTGGTGAAGCTGAATACGTGCCTTCACCAAAACAATAGCTGAAAGACAATAATGACATCAACGTTAGATACTTCAGAGGTGGCGCTGAACTCGCAGTTAAGAAGTACCATATATGGTACAAATAATTAGTGTCCGACCGAAACAGGATTTTCAGCCGAAACCGAATCTTCGGTCTCAGTTTCGGCCGAAACCGAAACTTTTTCAGCAATTTTAAAATTTCTATCGTATACTGAAATTAATTGAATTTTTACACAGTTAACTCGTGTTAAATGAAATTAAAATGATAAATGAACTGTTAATAAAAATATAAAAACAATAATTTATTTACTTATGTTATATTAATAATTAAAAATTTAACACGAATAAAAATAATCATCATGTTAGAGACTTACTCTTGTAAATAAACTTTGTTAAAAATCAAAACATTGATATAAAGTACAGACTCATTATAAATTGAGTATTTAATTGTGTTCACAATATTTTTATGATTAATTTAAATTTTATAAAATTAATCACCAAGTGTACCGTACAAGATATTAATAAATATTTCATTTATTAACATTTTTATGTAGCACTTGGTGATTACCTAATCACTCCCAAAAAAGAAAGAAAATTACCTACTATCAGTCTCAACCAAGATTATAATAATTAATTTGTTTGACAGTCAAGTACTTAATTAAAAATACAGTTATAAAATCAAAAGACGAAATATTACTATTATTTTATCAAATAATTTTAGTATTCATCACTAAAAGGTCTGATATTATACGGTCAGATAAGCAGTTTTTCTACATTTTCACCAAGCAGATGGAGTCAGTCTTGTGGCTCTGTGGTTAAGGCGTCTGACTGGAGATCGAAAGGTCTCCGGTTCGAATTCCTGTCTCGGCGGAGAATTTCATAGGCCCTAAACCCGACCTTAACATCTGGCACAGCTTGTTGTGTAATGTGAAGTATGCCAGAACGCTTCCGTCGTTCGGATTCCATGTTATACTATAGGTCACCTGTACCCAGTAGGATTGCTAGATTAAGTTAAGGCAGCTAAGACAGGGGCGAATGCGCAGCCAAAAGAAACCCTTTCACCAGGTCATTACGACCACACAGAATTATTAATATACTAAGCTGCTAACTACGACGATATACGTATATTTGTTCAGCGGCACTAAACAGTTTCTCGTTTAGAACTCTGGTAGGCGGAGCAGAAAGATACCTTACGACCACATTTCTCAGGGTAGGATATGGACTGCTGTTCAAATAATATATGTCGGCATTAACAGATCAGATTGAAATCTTTCTTTCAAAACAGTTTTTTCATCTTCAGATCTAGTTGTCTCCATCTGATTTGGAGTATTATAGTGTTTATCCCAAAGGCACTCCTTTTTTTTGCTGAATGTTGGAGGGTGGCAAGATCAGTTCTGTAGAAACTGAGCGAACATTTTCTCCGCCACGGGACAGTACTCCGTCAAAAAAAGATATTTCTGTCACTGCAATATCCACTAAATTGGAACTGAAATATTTCGATTTAATTCTTTGGTCCAGTATTGTAGCAGCGATAAAAGAGAATTTGATGTTCAAAGACTCGTACAGTGAGTTTTTCACGTGTGCCATCATCTCATCTTAGCTTTCGGATCGAACTTGCAGTTTGCGGGTTAATAGTGATGTCAAAGGCATGCGTCATCAAATTATAAATCAAGTATATAAAAACGTCTGTGAGGTTCTTTATAACTTCAAATTCACTAAAGAAAAAAGTATCACTCTTACCATATTCAACACTGTACAATTCGACCTCATTCGTTTGCTCTAAAAGCCTTTGTAACTACAAGTATATGCTGCTCCTCCTCACATCGAAAACTTGCACCAAAGAATGTTCTGGCAATCCGCATTGTTTTTGACATTGTCAGTTTTCCAGCTGCTTGCTCGTTATGGTTGAAATGGCCTACGATTTTTCAGCATTTTTAAAATAAGCCTTTGGTTTCATCGTCTGAAAATAGAGCGCGTTTTATCACCAACTGAAGCGTGTGTGCCACCCAACCTACAGATTCATATTGACCACTCATGGAGCACTGTTTGGTCATTGTCACCTAGGACCTGAAAAGTCTTACCGTTTAAACTCCATTCATTCAACATCTGTAAAGTTTTGCGCAATGTATTTACTGGTATAATCCTGTTCCAGCACACATGCACCAAATACAACTTTTAGGCGTTGATGATTTACGATAAAATGAGCTGTAAATCTTAGAAGTTGGTACAGATATCAGTGGTAGCACTCACCCCTTCGCTTTTTGCCATTAACGTCTTTGTTTTAGATTTTTTTAGTCTTAATTTTCTTTTATGTTTGTGACATCAGTGATGTTCTAAAACAGCGGTTCCCAACCTTTATTGGTACACGACCCACCTTCAAGTAAAAAAAAATTTTCGCGACCCACCTAATATGAGAGTCTATCTAATATCAGAATGGAAAATGTTCTATGACCTCGATACGCTATCGACTATCCTATGCTACGAAAAGACAAATTTTCGTACAAAGGATGTACTATCAACAAAAACAAGAACTGCTAATACATAAAACAACAAACATATCATAGACCGGGAGGCGACTGCACAGACTATCACCTCGTCAAGTTGACTGCTGAAATTCCACGATTAGAAGTAACTCGAGCAGCATAATAAAATACAACTGGTCTGCCAGCTCGCTTTTTAGTGGAAACCACCTGCAGACCACATTTTAGTGGTTAATTGGTAGGTTTATCATTGTGTTTTACTTCATCCATATGTATGAAAATATGGAAGACTGGGAGCCGGAAAACACAATGGGATTTTTAGGTGTAGATATGACTTGGCACATCAGTCGCATTTTCCTGCTTTGCTATTAACAAGGATAATTGGTAAGACGCTATGGTAGACTGTTTGTTGGCCTGACACTGACTTTTACATTGTAGATTTGGTCGAAAGATAATGTATTTTATTTTTATTTTGGAAGAGTTCAAGAGGCTTATCTGTATACTCAGGATGCTTGGTTGACAAATGCCTTGCAAGTTTTGATGGCTTCATGTTTTCACTGGCCAAATTTTCACAACAAATCACGCACTGAGGTATTGGCTCCTCTTCAGTACCCGAAAACACAAATCTGTATTTCAAATAATCCGGAGTATACTTTCGCAGATTCGTCTTTTGCTTTTTCTTGCTGCCTGCATTGTAATTACAAATACTTGGTTGGATACTCTCTTTTACGGCACGATCCAGTCCTCAACAAACTTTCCATAATCACATTAAATCCACTCTCAATCAGGGGCGTAGCTACTATGGAGCTAGGCGGTGCACTGCACCGGGGCCCCTACGCTCAGGGGGCCCCCAAGCGCAAAGCGCACCTCTGGGGACCAGCAAGCACAGTTTAGAGGGCCCACGGCTAACTGGCAAGTTTTTTTTTTTTTTTTTTTTTTTTTAGCTCTACCGTCGTCTAAGGGGGCCCCTGAGACACAGGGAACCCCCTCACTAAGAAGCCTTCACTGCTCAGGGGGCCCCAACCATTGCTCTGGAGGCCCCTACCAGCAACAAAACTGACCTGAGGGCCCAAAATAATTTTTTGCACCGGGGCCCTTGTTGACCTAGCTACGCCACTGCTCTCAACCAAAACAAAACGCAAACAACAACTCACTTTCACAAGCAGAGAAAGACTGTTTGCATCAAAGACTTTGGTTTCGATTCAAGCATAAACAAGAAAATGACAAACAGAGAAGTAAAACCGCCGGTTATATGCGCGCACATCTCAACCTTAGTGCGGGGCGGGAGAGGAGGTATTCAGGGGTTGCCATAAGGATTGCGCGATTACTGCCGCTGCTATGTCTCACAACGTGGTTATTGCATAATACCGGCTGACTGTTTAAGAAAACTTTTTTTTTCTCACAAAGTTTTAATTTAAGCTAATAGCTTTTCATGATTACTGCACTTTTAAAATATCGTGTTATATTTTTCATATTTCATCCGATATTTGTGAATTGCATGGGGATCAATGAAATTGAGTCGCTACAATATTTCGGCTTCCACCAAAGCATAAAGTAGCACGTTCACAATCATTACGTACATGCTAGTCAATCCTTTTTGGAATTTCAGGATCATAAACCTGTTGAAAAGTTTAGATTTAGAGGTCAAACTCGAGATCGTTGACTGAACAACATTCGGTTGGTCAATACTCAACACTTCTAGTGACTTCTATGAACCCATTCGCTTTAATTTAGCTTCAATAAAAAAAATCATTTCGTCTATTGTTGACCGTTGTCTTAACACCTGCCCTGAAACTCCAATGCAATGTTTGTTTCTTGAGTTCGTTGCTTACAAATGGATATGATGTATTACTAATTTTGATACCATCTTCAGACGAACCGGTATGGTTTTTTTCGAAAAACTACCAAATCTCATTTTTTGTCTTTTTATGATATTTTAATCCTAAAGAAAATAGTGTAAGATAAATAAATCATACCGCACAGATCAAATAAAAAAAAACCTCTGTAATAAAGCAGGCATATGGCATTCATTCTAAATTAGGAAAATTAATTCAAATAAATATGAATTCCAACTAGAAAAGAAAATTTACACGGACTACCCGTCAGAATTTACCAAGCACCGCGCACAGTATGTGGCAGAGGAGTAGAGGTGGCAATTCGCAGGAGCTATACGCGCTTTCTCACTGTTAAAATCGAGCAACAAAGTCACACACGGTCAAATCACAGCAAGTAGTTGTCTGTGTGGTTAAAATTAAAATACGGGTACAAAGTGTAATCCAACAACAATTACCTAAAAATGTAGGTAAGTAACGCGTGACTCAAACATAACCTCTTTTTACTTTTACATAATAATCATCATAAATAAATCCGAGGTAATAGTTTCGGCACGCCCGAAGTTTCGGCCGAAACCGAAACTATAGCCGAAACTAGATTTTTTGGCCGAAACGAAACCGAATCTTCGGTCGAACACTACAAATAATGAAATAGACAAGGGAGGTCTAATTGGCAGTGTAGCACTAGATCGTTCAAAGGCTTTTGACAGAGTGGGCCGTAAAATAGTAGTAAATAAGGTAAAAACTATTGGGATGGATGAGAAAGTGATTTACTGGATAGAAGAAATTTTAAAAGGTAAAAAACAAAGTTAGGGTAAAAAATACAGTAACAAAAGAAGTGGAAGTAAAAATGAACGTGCCACAGGGTAGCGTATTGGGACCATTGCTATTCATTACTCTAATGAATAATTGTGTTGATTATTTACTATCTGAAATTAGATTGACATAATGCTATATAAAAGGATCAAAACTATAGATGACTGTAAAGAGTTGCAGGGTGATATGGACAGGATATCTAGTTGGGTTGGTAAATATGGGATGAAGATAAATGCAAAGAAGAGTCAGCTTCATGATTAATAGACTTTCGGGTTTTGCCGCGTTGTTTATTTCCTTACCTAAGCTTTCGGCTGGTATCCTCCAGCCTTCGTCAGAGATACTGTTTATGTTGGCATAGCAACGAGCGCCAAGCATCGCAGAGTAAGAGGCCGCTATCTTCGTTGATGTTGTTGGTGTTTTTTAAAATTTCTGCTGCCTCTTTCACCCGTCGGGGCCACCACTGGTCTTCTCTCCACAGTAGCCTCGTTTCTTGAAATTTTACTTCATGTCCGGTATTAATAGCATGGCGGACTACGGCGGATTTGTCACTGTTGTTATATTTGTAGTGGCGGATATGTTCTTTAAGTCTGTCCGCCACAGTGCGACCTGTCTCGCCGATATAAACACTGCCACAACTGCAGGGGATTTCGTAAACACCCATAAGCTGGTGTGGGTGTAATTTGTCTTTTACCTTTGTCAGTGACTGACCAAGTTTGCAGTTAGCCTTATATACTATTCGCACCTCCACCCGCTTTAACAATTTCCCAATCCGGTCTGTGATGCCCTGTATGTATAGGAGACAGGCGAATTTTGTTGGCACATTAATATCATGGGATAAGATGACGTCTCCCATAGGTTTTTTGGGTCTTAAAACCCTCCTGATCTCAGATTCACTATAGCCGTTGGCTTGGAATATTTTTGTAAGTGTCTCCATTTCTTCATTCAGACTTTCCGAGTCACATACTGTCTTAGCTCTTAAGTTGAGTGATGTCAATACGCCTCTCTTCGTTGCCGGATGATGGTGCGACATGGCGTGCAGATACCTATTAGTGTGGGTCACCTTGCGATACACAGTGTGACCCAAACTTCCATCGCCTCGCTTGTGAACAAGGACATCGAGAAATGGCAGTTGTCCATTTTCTTCCACAACCATAGTGAACTGAATTCTTGGGTGGGCACTATTCAGGTGGTTTAAGAACTCTTGCAAACTCACCTTACCGTGAGGCCAGATAACAAAAGTGTCATCAACGTAACGGATCCACTTTGTAGGTTTTAGGCGCGCGTTGTTAAGCACCTTCATCTCGAATGATTCCATGAAAATGTTGGCGGCTACAGGTGAAAGTGGCGAGCCCATTGCCGCACCTTCAACTTGAGCATAAAGTTGACCACCGTACTGGAACACAGTTGACTTAAGGCAGAACTCTGTCAGGTCAGCCCACTCAGTAGACTTTCCTTGTGCAAGAAGTTTAGCACGTATTACAGCAACGGCTTCGTCTACCGGCACATTAGTGAATAATGAGACAATATCGAAACTCACCATGACATCAGTCTTCTCTAGCGTCAGATCATCAATAATTTGTATAAAGTGAGCTGAGTTCTTTACAGCTGATCTGATATCTTCCGTGAGATGTTTCAGTTTATTGGCAACATACCGCGCAAGTGGATGAGTAGGTCAGTTGACCGCGCTCACAATCGGACGTAAGGGAACCTCTTCTTTGTGCACTTTGGGCAATCCATAGAACCTAGGCATCATGCAATTGTTTCTTTTTAGGTTTTTCTTGTCCTCTTGCTCGATCGCTTTGGAGGTGTTAACTCTTCGGGCCACCTCTGTCCTAATCTTCTGTAGTGGGTTTCTGCTTAATGGTTCGTAGGTCTTGTCTGCCAGCAAGTTCGTAATCTTATTGTGGTAGTCCAGTGCTTTCATTAATACGGTTGCACACCCCTTGTCAGCTGGGAGAACCACAATATCATCACGTTGCCGTAATACCCGCAAGGCTGATCTTTCTTCGCTAGATAGATTGCTGCGTGGTAGTTTTGCGTGGGCAAGAATGCGAGCTGTCTCCTGTCGGATGTTATTTGCCTGATCGGGTTCTAACCCCACAATGGCACTCTCAACGCCCGCTATGATATCTAAAGTTGGCAAATGTGCGGGTACAGGGGCAAAATTAAGACCTTACGATAGCAAAGATATTGTTGCTTTATCTAGTTCCCCGTCCGTGAGATTTACCACTGTATTGGCCAGTTGCGGAATTTTAGTATGTTGTTGTTGTTCTGCCTTGAATTATTGAAATTTACAAATCTGTGCCTCCCTAGTATTATTCAGCACTTGCAACGCGTAATTCGATGAAACTGAATCTAACGTATTCCAATCAGGAGCTTCGAGATGTGCGGATAACCGTAGATGTAGTTTTTATAAGTTACCTTCTAAGTGAGCCAGCTCCGTTCGCGTCTGTCGTATCCTTTCGCGCAGAAGCATAAATCCTGTCTTCCGCAGAATCCGTGCTGCTTTTCTTGTTCCAATGTGATGTCGGATCTTCAGAAATGATGGTAAGACATCTTCGTCCCTGCATCGCAGTAAGAAAGTAAGTTGGCTAAGTTTTCGCGCTCTTTTTTCTCGTAGTTTTGAGAAGTTTCTACATGCGTAGAATATATCCTCCCCGTAGAGGTATGTTAAATGATTTCTCAGACTTCCACGGCCATCTTTGTTCATGATTAATAGACTTTCGGGTTTTGCCGCGTTGTTTATTTCCTTACCTAAGCTTTCGGCTGGTATCCTCCAGCCTTCGTCAGAGATACTGTTTATGTTGGCATAGCAACGAGCGCCAAGGATCGCAGAGTAAGAGGCCGCTATCTTCGTTGATGTTGTTGGTGTTTTTTAAAATTTCTGCTGCCTCTTTCACCCGTCGGGGCCACCACTGGTCTTCTCTCCACAGTAGCCTCGTTTCTTGAAATTTTACTTCATGTCCGGTATTAATAGCATGGCGGACTACGGCGGATTTGTCACTGTTGTTATATTTGTAGTGGCGGATATGTTCTTTAAGTCTCTCCGCCACCAACAACATCAACGAAGATAGCGGCCTCTTACTCTGCGATCCTTGGCGCTCGTTGCTATGCCAACATAAACAGTATCTCTGACGAAGGCTGTAGGATACCAGCCGAAAGCTTAGGTAAGGAAATAAACAACGCGGCAAAACCCGAAAGTCTATTAATCATGAACAAAGATGGCCGTGGAAGTCTGAGAAATCATTTAACATACCTCTACGGGGAGGATATATTCTACGCATGTAGAAACTTCTCAAAACTACGAGAAAAAAGAGCGCGAAAACTTAGCCAACTTACTTTCTTACTGCGATGCAGGGACGAAGATGTCTTACCATCATTTCTGAAGATCCGACATCACATTGGAACAAGAAAAGCAGCACGGATTCTGAGGAAGACAGGATTTATGCTTCTGCGCGAAAGGATACGACAGACGCGAACGGAGCTGGCTCACTTAGAAGGTAACTTATACAAACTACATCTACGGTTATCCGCAAATCTCGAAGCTCCTGATTGGAATACGTTAGATTCAGTTTCATCGAATTACGCGTTGCAAGTGCTGAATAATACTAGGGAGGCACAGATTTGTAAATTTCAATAATTCAAGGCAGAACAACAACAACAACATACTAAAATTCCGCAACTGGCCAATACAGTGGTAAATCTCACGGACGGGGAACTAGATAAAGCAACAATATCTTTGCTATCGAAAGGTCTTAATTTTGCCCCTGTACCCGCACATTTGCCAACTTTAGATATCATAGCGGGCGTTGAGAGTGCCATTGTGGTGTTAGAACCCGATCAGGCAAATAACATCCGACAGGAGACAGCTCGCATTCTTGCCCACGCAAAACTACCACGCAGCAATCTATCTAGCGAAGAAAGATCAGCCTTGCGTGTATTACGGCAACGTGATGATATTGTGGTTCTCCCAGCTGACAAGGGGTGTGCAACCGTAGTAATGAAAGCACTGGACTACCACAATAAGATTACGAACTTGCTGGCAGACAAGACCTACGAACCATTAAGCAGAAACCCACTACAGAAGATTAGGACAGAGGTGGCCCGAAGAGTTAACACCTCCAAAGCGATTGAGCAAGAGGACAAGAAAAACCTAAAAAGAAACAATTGCATGATGCCTAGGTTCTATGGATTGCCCAAAGTGCACAAAGAAGAGGTTCCCTTACGTCCGATTGTGAGCGCGGTCAACTGACCTACTCATCCACTTGCGCGGTATGTTGCCAATAAACTGAAACATCTCACGGAAGATATCAGATCAGCTGTAAAGAACTCAGCTCACTTTATACAAATTATTGATGATCTGACGCTAGAGAAGACTGATGTCATGGTGAGTTTCGATATTGTCTCATTATTCACTAATGTGCCGGTAGATGAAGCCGTTGCTGTAATACGTGCTAAACTTCTTGCACAACGAAAGTCTACTGAGTGGGCTGACCTGACAGAGTTCTGCCTTAAGTCAACTGTGTTCCAGTACGGTGGTCAACTTTATGCTCAAGTTGAAGGTGCGGCAATGGGCTCGCCACTTTCACCTGTAGCCGCCAACATTTTCATGGAATCATTCGAGATGAAGGTGCTTAACAACGCGCGCCTAAAACCTACAAAGTGGATCCGTTACGTTGATGACACTTTTGTTATCTGGCCTCACGGTAAGGATGAGTTTGCAAGAGTTCTTAAACCACCTGAATAGTGCCCACCCAAGAATTCAGTTCACTATGGTTGTGGAAGAAAATGGACAACTGCCATTTCTCGATGTCCTTGTTCACAAGCGAGGCGATGGAAGTTTGGGTCACACTGTGTATCGCAAGGCGACCCACACTAATAGGTATCTGCACGCCATGTCGCACCATCATCCGGCAACGAAGAGAGGCGTATTGACATCACTCAACTTAAGAGCTAAGACAGTATGTGACTCGGAAAGTCTGAATGAAGAAATGGAGACACTTACAAAAATATTCCAAGCCAACGGCTATAGTGAATCTGAGATCAGGAGGGTTTTAAGACCCAAAAAACCTATGGGAGACGTCATCTTATCCCATGATATTAATGTGCCAACAAAATTCGCCTGTCTCCCATACATACAGGGCATCACAGACCGGATTGGGAAATTGTTAAAGCGGGTGGAGGTGCGAATAGTATATAAGGCTAACTGCAAACTTGGTCAGTCACTGACAAAGGTAAAAGACAAATTACACCCACACCAGCTTATGGGTGTTTACGAAATCCCCTGCAGTTGTGGCAGTGTTTATATCGGCGAGACAGGTCGCACTGTGGCGGAGAGACTTAAAGAACATATCCGCCACTACAAATATAACAACAGTGACAAATCCGCCGTAGTCCGCCATGCTATTAATACCGGACATGAAGTAAAATTTCAAGAAACGAGGCTACTGTGGAGAGAAGACCAGTGGTGGCCCCGACGGGTGAAAGAGGCAGCAGAAATTTTAAAAAACACCAACAACATCAACGAAGATAGCGGCCTCTTACTCTGCGATGCTTGGCGCTCGTTGCTATGCCAACATAAACAGTATCTCTGACGAAGGCCTGGAGGATACCAGCCGAAAGCTTAGGTAAGGAAATAAACAACGCGGCAAAAGCCGAAAGTCTATTAATCATGAACAAAGATGGCCGTGGAAGTCTGAGAAATCAAGAGTCAGCTTATTAGATACACAAATAAACTAAAGGTTGATTAAGATATAAGGTGGGGAAAGAATTGCTTGTTGAAGACTTGAAATGTAAATGTCTTGGCATTTGATAACGAGCTTAACCAGGCAGGATACACTGGACAGGTAGCACGAAAAGATTTAAAAATTCTGCGCTTGTTGGAGAGAATGATGAGGGGATGTACGAGAGAAGTAAAGGAACTGGGTTACAAAATTTTGGTCAGATCATTGCTTGAATATGGTGGTGTAGTATGGGACCCACATTCTGAGTATCAAATACGGGAGTTGGAGGGGTGCAAAAAAGGACAGCTAGATTTGTTTCTGGAAATTATCACAGAATGCAATCAGTAAGAGATATGATAAAAGAGCTGGAATGGGATTCATTGTAAGACAGGAGGTGAAGAGGGTCATGGGAGTGTAGAAGGCGTATACTGATGATGAGGCATGGAAAGATATTGGTGTAAGAATTAAAAGTAATGCATCAAAGGGAAAACATGACCATGACCACAAGCTGGCACTCGATATCAGGCATAAGGGTGTCGGAAGATTCTCTTTTTTAGGTAAGGATGTCAGGGATTGGAATAAGTTACCAAGAGAAATGAATAATTTACCAAAAACGCTGAAAGAATTTAAAATTAAAATTTGTAGAGGGCAAATGTAGTTGGGTGCATGAAAGGGGGAAGATGGATGTGTAGGAAAAACGGACCGTGCTCTCCATTGCAATTTAATTAAATATTAATAATACGTAATGCCAACCACATTTCGGTTATGTACATAAGGATACGTTTACACTGGAAGAGAGTTTCGCCAATTTTTCAATCTGCCGAACAGCCAACTTGGCGACTGAAGTGGTTTCACTGGCCCAAACTCGATCGAATTTTCTTCAGTTCCCAACATATCTCATCGCGAGATGGACGAAATTGACGTTCTTGAAATGTTAAGTGAGTACTTTGTCTTGAGATTTAGTATTACGTTTTGTATCGGAAAAAGTGAATGGCTAAATGATATTTTGAAGAGATTTTGAGGGAGAATTCCATACACTGTTCTCCAATTGGAACAATTAAATTTGGGGAGTACTTCAGAATGAGTCGGGAGACATCTTTTATATTCTTGAAGGAATCCGACCGGCTGTAGAAAAACATTGGAATTTCAGGACAATTATTTCTCCAGAAGAAAGGCTTGCTGTGACATTGAGACCTTTACTTAATACAGGTGTACATGACTTGTTTCATACTAATTTCTCTCTTCCGAAACCCGATACATATGTATTGCCCAAAAGGTTTTTGAATGCACTCGTAATGCGAGACAGGCGCGTTCGGCCGAATAAAACAAAATTATTTGGCCGGCGACGGAAGTCGGTAGAGTTTGTCAGAGTTCGGCCTCGTAGGTCGTTACTAGAATAACCACTTCCACTGGAATCAACACTAATGCGCACTTTAGTTTGTTTGGCCGATATCGGCAGAATGAAAAATCGGCCGAAGTAGGTCCAGTGTAAACGTACCCTAAACCACGTTCCTTGTGACGAGACAAAAATTTCTATTTAATTTTATTTATTACCGAATGAATAGCGCAGCTATAAAGTAACGAAGGAACAATACCAAGAAGTAAGCAAGATAAGATCTGTTGGTGAGTGAGGGCGACCTTGCTAAACGACTTGGCAAACACTCAAGCGACTGCATTTGGTATCACTGTATCGATTTGTCCACTCCACCTTCAAAGATTTTAATCACTGGCAGACAGGATCATTTAAGGTATTTTCAATACTGGAGGCAAAATTTAGCTGTCACTATGAGACAACTTTGTAAACGTGAGCGGTTGGTAAATGTCAACAACGAGACAGTAGGCGCCCTAATATATAAAGGAGTTAAGATTAAATTAATATTATAACTACTCATACGTCAGATACTGAATAAATGTAGCATATAACAATACAAACATTGTATTATACAATCGTGCATCCTCGTCAATTGTGCTGTATGTGATCCGCATCGCAAAGGAATAATTTTAATAACATCGAGAATGTAGAAGAGAAACGTAGCTCGTATTGTGATGAATTGCTACAGTCTTTACGGATTCACTGCAGAAGTTGAGCTCGTAATGTTTGGCAGACCGATGTCGCAGTCCCCGACTGACTCTATTGGCAATCATACCAACACCCGCTTTCATTTAGGACTACGGAGAAATAATTCACCAACCGACAAATTTAGGTCGCAAAGACAAAAGAGATGCAAATAGGTGAATAAGTTGCCGAATTGATGGTTATATGTGTTCTCGCTTTCCTCGTGATGTTAGAGACTGGAACACACAAAGAAGTTTATTTTTAACTAACGGCTTTACGCCTTGTCGACGTAGGTAATTAGAGGTGGGCGAGGACTAGGGGCAAAGAGCGGGAAGGAATTCGGCCATGGCCTTTTGAAGGAAGCATCCCAGCATTCGCCTGGACTGAACTGGGGAAACCATGGAAAACCCAAATCTGGATGCGCGGACGGAGATTCGAACCGCCGTCCCGCATTTGTCTAGATAACTACGGAATAGCGGCAATAGACTGCAAACAGCATGACAGATACGTGATCGAGATTTGAATCGGACGCCGTAGAACATCTCCACGTCCCGAAAGGCAAGACTCGAAGCGCTCCGTCCAGCCGAGTACTAGTACTATATAACGCATAACAATCACATATAGCAACGAATTGTGCCAGATTAACACAAAGAAATAAAAAATGGAGAACATCTTCCGCGATGACCGAATGAAATCATCAGTTGGCGGTTCTCTAGCTTGTCTGACGTGATATCCTGTTTCTGAATTGCACAAGTCAAAAGGACGAAAAGGGGGTACAATCTCTGTCTACGGCCAAAGCGATCAAGATAAATCGACCAAAAAATTAGAAAGGGATAAAGGGCACACTGCAGATGCCCCATTTCCAGAGAAAAGCACATAAAGATTGATGCGTAAGTAACAATGAAATCAGCAACATAGGAAATCTTCAGAGTACAACATGAATACGCCCTTACACCACTCGTTTAATCGGTGCGTAATATGTAACATGGCAATATTTATTAGAGATTAAACAGATAGCTGTTTGGCCGGCTGCCGAATATCCGGCTGAACGTTGTTATTTATTATTATTATTACTCCGCGATTCATTAAAATAGTGTGGAGGAGGGTACATTGTACCTATTCGAAAGGGTAATAGTTTGGAAGGGATATACGTGATATGGCAGGAGGCGCCCATGGACTATTGTGAGGAACCATTCCAGCATTTGCGTGGAGTAATCTGGGAAAACCATGGAAAACCCAGATCAGGATTTGAGGTTAGGAAAAATAAAAATGTCATCAGTAAAGAAAGGATTGCCTATTTGGGATTATTTGATATAAATAAAGAGAATAAGTTTTCGATTTTGAATTACTTTTCGTGAGGCACATTTTGACGGGAAGTTTGAATCATTTCTTTATTTCTCTTTGTGGACTTAAAGAAAACACCATGATGTATTTTTTTCTGTCTTTGACCGGGTACCTATGCCATGACAAACCACTTTAAAATTAAACACCCAGTAAACTTTCATGAAATGAGGAAAACTACAGCTGCTATCGTGCCTATACTGCCTTTAACCACCCGTGGGACAAGTTCGTCGTCGACATTGAAAGGAAATTACTTTGGGATGTAAACGACGCAAAAAAAAAAAAACAACATGTTATTGCAGGAATCGGCTAGACAACGAGCCGTTATCTGTCGTGGAAAGAAACGGATTTTCCAGTCCCCTAGAATTAGATCTACCCTGCTATAAATACAGAGTCCATCACATATTTAAAAAATATATATATTGAACCTGATTTCTACGACGTAATTTATGAGAAAATAAAACAAACATTTCTGGCGCTCTCGCTGTTTCTATGACTTCTAGATTTATTTACACTACAGTGTCGGCTTCCAAAATTTCACATCTCATGGGTATCTTCTGAAGTCAAACTAGAACATGGAGGTTTTGCTATGAAGCATTTCCTTGATTCAGGAGATACCACGCAAAGTGGGATTCTTTCTGTTCTGAGCTGGAGCAGCAATGAGTCTGGTTTAAAATGTTCAGACATTCTATTCGAATGTTGAGAGGTTTTCAGTCTGTTGCGGACCCTGCTAAATACATACAATAAAAAATAATTAAATTGTGAATTGATAATAACCCCCAAATGTACACCACAGTGGATATAGCACCGTATCTGCAACGCAATTTTAATATGTAGGTATAACAACATAAATTCCATATCTGTGTGATTTTCATTGCACACATAGGCCTAGTTGAAAAGTATTTTCACACAAATAGGAAATGGAAAAAAATCATCAAGCATTTGGTAGTTTTATACCTCAGAGTTGGATATTGTTTTTGGAGACAAGTTCAAAATTGACATCGTCTCTGGAGAGATCAGAAGACAATTATTCCATCAACTTTTCTTCATTTGTATACAGTGTACTTTAATTCACATCTTCCAATAATGTATTATCAATCCACAATCCATTTTCAGAGAAATAATTATTGAGGTTTCCAGCTAACATTCTTAAATGCTGACTCATTATGCTGAATAATATAAGCAGTTACAAATTCTCTCCTAAGTGGAAACAGAATTACATCTTCCCCTTTAATAAGGATATCCAAAATAGCAAACTTCTTTTTGAATGCATCCGTTTTTATTACTCATTGTAAAATTATTTATACAAGGCCTTTGAGGAAACAAATTTAGTCCATTAACAAGGCTAAATAAGTTCACTATATCTGCAAACATATACACCATTCTTCATTTCTTCTAGTACAGAATATTGCTCTCACAGATACTGCATCATCTATTCTCAATTTGAAATGGTGTGTAAAAACCATTCGTCTTCTTTCTCACAATATGTGTATGGAGAAAGAAATGGAGTGAGCCCACACTCACACACAGGTGCTGATCAGTCTCTTATCCAAAGCTATATTAACCTACAAATGTCTTTGATGACATTCAATGTGTCAGTGTTTCGTTCAATAAAAAGTTTCTTTGTTTCTAGCTGATACCTGCTTATCATAGAGAATGGACAAAACTTATGGCTGTACCTCTTCCTTACATTGTGACATCTAGTCATGCTCACTGCCTTATTTCTTCCAATACATACTTGAAAATTTTATCAAGAGCATGTCTTAAATGGTAGAGAGACAACTCAAAGCAAATCAGAAGGGTTGTCATAAGTATTTACAACATATCACAAAGCTAACATTCAAGCTGAACATGAGAAATATTTATATCTCATGCACCCTACAATTTGATTTTCAATACTTGTGACCAAAATAATTCTCCAACTGCAGTAGACTCCAGATTTTTCCCGATTTTATTGAATTTTTATTTGATAAGAGTCCACTGGCTTATCAGTAAAATCTTAATGTTTGAAATGCAAATGACAATCAAGTTTGGAAAGTTTCACTTGCTACAATTTTCATTATTAATGGCAGAAACAGACCTGGGACATGGAGTGGGAAGGAATTAAACAATGGCCGTCTGAAGAACCACCATGGATGCCAGATCCAAGAACCTCACCTACCAAGCTCAGTAACATCACTGTTGACATCTCAGTAAGAAACAGACACATGGTAAGTCAAACGAAAGCCCAGCAACATATGCTGTTGCATGGTTATAAGCACCGTAATTATGTCACGAGTGTAGGGGTTAGACTCCAAAACTTATTACAACTGTCAAATTATTTTAGTGACACATTAAATGCCAAATTTAAACTTACTGAACCTTATACAAATATCTCTTCTCTCCGCCAGATATCTAAAACTTTTGTGTGGTCTACTATTAACATAAAAGGAAACAAAATATAAGAAATGTATATAACGATGTAGCAAATGTTAACTAAATTTAGCATAGATAAACATTAAATAGACTTTCATTACAAACCCCCTGCTAATATTTCAGATCCTAGTATTTCTGGAAGAGAACCCAGAAACACCTACATAAACTTTTTCAATCAACTTTCCAACTAATTTTTGTTGAGTTTCTTACATTGCTATTATAGCCTCCCATCATTTTTTTTCTCTTCTTTTACAGCTATATAGTTATGAAATTCATGGTAATGGTGTGTGTCAGTCAGGATCTACAGTTACTGTGGAAACCGGTAAAAGTTTGCCATTATGTGTTTGCATGTTTTTGACCCTAGGATGCTAGTAATCAAATGAAAATATAGTTCTTATACTGTTATCTCTTTGAGCAATGGTGTGCTATCAAGTTTGGCACAGTGCAACAGAAACTTTTACAAAATCTAAGCAAACCTACGGAGATAATGTTTTGTCAACAGACCATGTTTTTCGGTGGTTTAAGGCATTTCAGAAGTAAAAGGGTCCATGGAGAATGGAAGACCAACTGCAAGAACAGATAAAAATTTTGGCATAATCTGAGAACTTGTGCGAGCTGATCATCAGTTGATTGTCGGAATGATCGGGGAAGAGTTGAATCTGAGTCACCACTTTTCATCAGGTTTTGACTAATGAATTAGGGACGAGAAAGATCTGCTCGAAAATGGTTCCAAAAAACCTTGTTGCCAAGCAATTTCAATAAACAGGCCAGTAAAAACATTCCTGTGGCTCCTTGGCTTCATTACTCACCCGACTTGAGTCTTTGCGTCCTTTTTCTATTTCGAAGATTGAAAATTTATCTCAAGGGGCGTCATTCCGGGACACTCAAACATTAAAAACACTATAACTGACCAAGTGAAGGCTATTTCAGTATCACACTGCTATAGCAGTGGAAGAACTGTCTCCAATGCTGTGTGGCTTCAAAAGCAAATTATTTTGAAGGAGATAATATTCAATTATAATTTTACCTGAATAAATTTATTTAAAAATGGAAGTCTCATTATTTAATTTACACGTCTTGAATGCCATAATATTAATGGTTAAATATTGGGGGATTATTTAGGAGTAGTAAATGGAGGGGAAGTGTGGATAACGACCATAAATTAGCGCTTGACTTCAGGCATAGAAGAGTAAGGAAGTTTTTATTTATAGGTAGAGGATTGAGGTACCTACATGGATTATTCGATATTTTCTGAAGCCATAATGTAATTTGAACTGAGTTGTGATGGAGCGAATGCTATGAAGGCAATTAACTTATCGGTATAAAAGTATCTTGTATGTTAACCCATTACATAAGCTACCACTATGAGTAGGTTTCGTTAAAATCTGTTCATTAGAGCAGAATAAGTTTGCAAGGCATGTGCAGTTTACATAGCAACACAAAGCATAAAGGAAAACACACATGAATGTTAAGTAGGTATGTACAAAAATTATCACTGCAGCCGAAACTCCATCACGTTTGATTAACAAATAGCCTCTGTTAGCATGGAATATTAAATAATTTTTTTAAAATTGCTTTATGCCTCGTTGAGGTCCTTATTAAAGGAAGCATCCCAGAAATCACTTGGAGTGATTTGGTGATACCATGGAAAACCAAAATCTGGATGTGTGGGTGGCAATTTGAACCCTCATCCTGTTGAATTTGAGGCCAGAGTGTTACCATTCACCCACCATGGAACATTAAATGAGAAACTAAATACAAAAAGATAAAATGTTGGCTAGGTAGGAAAAAAGTGGTATTGTTTCTTCATCCTTTGTGTACGTAATTTGTTTGTAGCACCCAGTGGAAAAGCCACTAATTTGGCACTCAGAAAGCTTCTCTGTAAGCAGTATTTGAAGTAGAGCAGTATTATGCATGAATGAACAGATTACTTTATTTGTATGTATGTAAACTAAAATAGTATGGAAAGCTAATAGAGACCCATCTCTCACCTAATTTGAAAGGAGGGTGGCTGCAGTAACAAAAAACACTATATTTCAGGCAATAACCTTGCACATGAAAATGGCTGAGTTTGCATATGTATCCATGGTCAACACAGCAACATGAATGGTGTCACTTACTAAAGAATCAGAGAGGAGTTGGTAGGAGTGACAAAAACAATTTCGGCAGAAATGTTACTCGCAGGAAAATTTTTTCTTATGGCTTTAAGCCTTGTCAATGTCGAGGTCATTGAAGGTGGGAATGGACTGAGGGCAAGGATCGGGAAGGAATTTGGCCATGTCCTTAATGAAGGAAGCATCCCAGCATTCGCCTGGTGTGACCATGCAATCCCAAATCTGGATGCACGGATGACGATTCGAGCCGGCGTCTTCCCAAATGAGAGGCCAGAGCGTTAACCGCTCACCCACCAAGCTCAGTGCAGGAAAGAAATTAGCCAAAATAAAATAAAATAGGCCTATGTCAAAAATTGATGAAATTATGTAATGGATAAAAATAATGATGAATAATTAAACATACATACGTATATACATTGACCTAAGGAAACAATACCATCCACCAGGTTCTATTTCTGAAGAAAAGGAAAGACTAAGTAATTGCAATAATTCTTCTGTTTGTGTCCATTTCATGTGACCAGGCCATCCTGCCATTTCATTTGAGATAACTGGCAACATACATATTATATATATTTCAATGAATAGGGAAACATGCACATCACTTACAATAGACGAAGAGAGGAGGCCCACGGCGACCACACAAAAAATTAGACAATTTTGAAATATTTCGGTCTGAAAGCATATTCATACAGAGAGAGATAGAGAGGCCATTTGGCAATGCAGGTGTTCACTCACCAAGGCTTATCACCACTTTTTTTTATGCCTTGAACAAGGTGCAAGTGGTATGGGTAAAATAATGTAACTGGCGAAACACACAAATAGATATATGTATATATAAAAAATTAAAATTCAATAATTAAAATGAATAAATGTGCGAGCAATAATACAATAAATACACAAAAAATAGACAATGAGTGATGGGTTTAATGGTAGGATTGGACGTGTCATAGCTGGGTTGTCTTGGTAAACTAGTTCCCATCCAAGGAATTCATACATGGTGGTAGTTTCCAGGAAACCTCAAACAGCTATCAATGTAAAACAGTTGTTGAGATTTTTAGAGCTATCAGAACTGGCATTGGCTGCAAAAGTATAGGTGTTGAATGTTTATCTGTGCCATTCATTCTACTTGAGAGCTTATTGACAATAAAGCCTATATATATGCACTAATGCAGCAGAGGCCTCACTATAGGCTACATAAATAAAATATACTTGATGGGTTTACTAGAATTATATGTACCTCATACATTTTATAATGATATTACTAAATTTTTTGATATGTACAGAAAGCCTGTGCACTATTGTGAGGAAGTCAAGTATACATCGCAATACAGTGACTGTTATTGAGCCTGCATTAGTCCAGTTGCAGTTCCTACTGAATGTGTATAATGAAATTAATTATGATAATTTATGCTACACTAAATAGGAATCCCAATATAGAAAATGTTGATACTATTCAAAGAGTAGTTCCGATGCATTTAATGAGTTAAGGTGTGTCCGTAAGTTTGATTTTGTAGAGGCAATATTAGTTGAGATAGTGGTTAGGTTGAAACACTACCTGGACCAGAATGTGCTAATTCAGTTATTCTTAGTAATAAATAAGCTGCTTTCATAAGGTCCATGTTAGTAAGGATATGTATCGCGATGTAAACTACCCCCTTTTGGGGTATGTGGAGTTTTTGAGTTTTGTAACTTATCAGAATAAAAATTATACTATATTTTAACCCATGACAAACTACCAGCAGATGTCAGTTTTGTCAAAATCCGATCACTATTTTTTGATTGATATCTGCAGTAAGAAAAAATATACCGAAATGTATACAATATAGTTTTTGTCTCTGTGCCTCTCTAACTGAGATCAAAAAGTATTCTGTATGTTAGCAATTTTTCTACAATTTTATTATATGTACCGATAACGGGTCAACTGGAGATCGCGATTCCGCTACAACAACATATAGTAATATCGTTGGAATACTGATGTAGTCAGTTGCAAGACGTATTATTATCAAGCAGTAATTCCGTTGTAATACAGCCTGGACCATTATTTTCAAGCACAAATTAGGTTGTAATACAGCCTGGACCAGTATGAAACCGTTAAATGTACTTAGGGAAGAATTTATAGTGGAGTCTTGCGTTTGACCACTGCACTATTATGATGACAACTCTTGCCGGAATCGCGATCCCAGTAATCCCCCCATAACATCAACAAAACTAAGCTACATATGCAAGCATTTTAAATTATGACTTTAATAAATTAATCCATTCCTTGCAGCTTTCGCCAAGAAATACACACACATATAAATATTTAGGTCACAGTTCTATAATAGAGACAAAAAGTCATCTGAAGTCATTCTCACATTGCTCCAAAACTTAGAAAGTATTTCGTTTAGCGTATGTCTGCATATTATTTAAAAAGAAAAGGCGATGATCAGAGAGCAAGTTAGTGAATTGAAATGAGAAAAATGTTCACGAATCCAGCACACAATCCACACAGTACACCTATCAATGATATTGGTACTTACAATGTATTCACGAACTGTGTTGTGGAATATTTGAATCGTATCTTCCATTTTCATCTCTTGGTCAATACCTTCTGCGATAGGTACTTCACCACTGGAAGCCACATTTTGCACTCTAAAACACTTATAATCGCCAAATTTACGTATAACGTACAGGCGTATGACAGCCACTTATTGCTCACATACACGATTGAAGCTCTGCGCTTCGCTTCTACTTCTTGACAGCCCTCATAACGCCGCACGGTGCACAAGTACCAACTGATTGTCAAAGATATCAGTCTGCAAAGATGGAAAGAAAATATAGCATTAAAGATATTGTCATATCTTTAGAAGCAAATGAATTTTACCACAAATTTCGAATAAATTATTACATCCTGTTTGCAATGTCAGAATTTTAATTTGTTCTGTTGAATCACATGTCAATTCATAGAAGAAATAATTTTTAAAATGTATTAGAGCTGTAGAAAAAATTAATATTTTCCATGCATAAGTAATGACGAAATTATGTGGATGGACTTGCAAAGTGTCAACCTGTTAGGTACACTGTTAAACAACTAAAGCAGACCTGACACGATCAATAATATTGACAATACTTTCTTATATTGGCAATAATATTGACCGTGTAGGGTGAAAAAATTGTATTGATGGTCGATATTGATAGAGTATTGATGGAAATCTGGATTTTCTGTTATTCGGCCATCAATACTGGAAAGTGAAGGGGTTGTTGTCAATATTATTGACGGTGTAGGGGCGGGCGTCAATATTTCCATCAATACTCAGTTCAGTTTACGTTGACCTTTGGTAAAGGTGAAGAAGTAGCGCCAATATCCAACCATATTACTTTCTTACCTTGTGGACGAGCCTCATATTTTCATTCACAAATAAAGTACGGGATTTTACTATAGAGATCACAGCAATGCATAAAATAATTTAAAAGTCGAAACATAGTAACTGTCAACAGTAAAACATACATATCGTTTATATCTTTATTTAAACAGTGCCGGATCTAAGGGGGGGTCAAACCGGGGCTCTTGCCCCGGGCGACAACTTCAGGGGGGGGCGCCAAAATCATGTGTTGGTGGCATCTTTTTATAAACGCCAGGGCGAAATATTCATGTGCTGCCCACTCTTTTTTTAGGTAAAGCGCCGTGGTACACTGACCGCGGCGGCAACTTGAAAGCACGGAAAATTCATTGTTCTGTGACAGAGCGGCCTTAAAAAAAAGCTCTATTCACGGAATGGAATTCATTCCGTCATTGTTAGCGGATACTCCCGATATTCTTGGATTTATAAATTTTGCCATCTGACGTTCGCTTTCTTGCAGCTGCGTTGGAGTGATTAGCCAAGTTTTGTTTTAATATCTACTTTTGTGCTGAACGAGTTTAAATATTTATTACTGGAAACGAACCATTAACAGGTAAGGAAGAATCTATCGTCAAATATCTCAGCGTTTTTCATCCATTGTCAATCCGAGGACCTGTAAAATGACAAAAAAATTCTGATCATTAACTTATATGGGCCTTAATTCTTTCCTCTGTATATATTATGAACCAAACCTATTAATTGTTATTAGCATATACCGCCGTTTCTCAAGACATATACCTACAATAAAGCACTCGTCAAACGTCGCTCTCCGAAAACGTATTTAGGGAATAGGCTGTTAAGCAGCCATATCCAGAAAATACCAGATTTTTTATGGTAGTTGAAATATTAATTGTTTTTAGAAAGTTTGGATTACTAGCTTATTCTCGCTTTCAGTCTTATGCAGGACGAGTCTACTTGGACTTGTACAAAAAACTTTATTGCTTCTTCGTTGGATCCACTACACGGTAGGAAATAATTTAAAAAATGTACAAAAACCAACTTAAAAGGTTGTAGCCAGACAAGATGGTTGGCCAAACACCTTGCTGTTACAGCCCTATTGAATAATTTACCTGAAGTTAAAACACTGGAGGAAATTGAAGAATCTTCTCTGGCTGCTGAGGGTATGAGTATGAATCCGCTCATCTCTTACATGATGTATTGGATTTTAAATTTATCCTCAAATTAACAATTTAAGCTTACCTCCTTCGAGAAATTAATAGAGCAAACGTGGAATTACTTAAGGAGGACATAATCCTTTAGCGTTCTGTCACTAATGAAAGGGCTTATTAAGATATTGCAAGAAATGAGACTAAAGCCGATATAATATTGGATCAAAGAAGCTACACCTGTAGCACCAAAATTGGGAATCGTTTTGATACTCAAAAATAAACGAATTTCCAAGCGAAAGTGGCAACACGACGAAATCTGTGAGGACGAAACAAGAGCATTAGACGCCACACAGCTGAAAACTAAGCAGGATATCAAAAAACTTTATTTTTCATTTTTTATTTGTCTCATGGAGTTACATAATAATCCATCATCAGACTGCGGCGTCACGTTTATCCTAGAGTCCCCTTGAGGTTTTTGTACATATTCCCGTGTCTGTATGGAAAGGTAATATGGCGGCCACGCCTCCTCACTCCTCTCCACCCGGCGTCACTTCAGTGCGTGGTGAACGTCCTTTGCATCGTCTCTATATATTTCTCTCCTCCATGTTCAAAACTAATATTCACCTAACTAACTCGTCTCTGTCGACAGTTATCTGGTTTCATTGTAACTAAGTTTTCTATCCAACGACCCCACCGTATTCCAAAACTAATGTCGGATTCCAAATTTGTTAGCTGTGTCACAGCCTAAGAGTGTTGGCGGTTTTAATGTTTTTCGTTAACTTCAATTTTTTAACATTTGATAGTTATAATATTTCAATTTTTAGGTAAATTTTGAATTTGTAGTGTCTGTTATAATCAATATACATACTTCTGTTCAAGTAGTTAACGCATTTCGATATTTCATTCACTTTACTAACTACATACCAAGCATGTACCACCAGCGTACTTCCAGTTAAATAGCGTAGGGAGACAATGTACTGGCTCATTACTATATCTATGTGGGGAGGAGTGTCTGCATGCCAGTACGTTCATATTTCGATGTTGTAGTGAAAGTCAGCTGGCGTATGGTACGTGTATAGCAGGTAAGAATCCAAAATACCTATACAATAAAAACGAAACTGATTAAATTAACGAATAAATACAAAACTATGAAAACTTGCCTCCATACAGCCTTATGTAGTATTTATAAGCGTTTCTACTACAACTTCGCTCATTAGTTACAACTAGCACCAAAATAATAGCTAGTTATACAACCTTTGGTAAGATTATATGTTTTGGAAGGACAGAATCCAGAACTAACCGAATAAAACCACACATATTCACCCTGCTTGTTAGGCAGAAAGAGGGACGCTAAGATAATTTTTTGATAATAGTACTGACAATAATATTGATCGTGTAAGGTAGTGCCGTATTTAGACCAGTTGGCACGAGTATTGACGGTTGTATTGTCAATATTGATATTGACAATACTATTGATCGTGTAGGGTCCCCTTAGTGGTTATTTATGATTATAAAGTGGGGAAGGCATTGAAGGCCTGAAGTGTATCTTGGCATAATATTTGATATGCGTCCCACGTTATAGTGGAGTTGAAGGGGGTGCAAATGTGTACAGATAAACTTGTCTGTGGAAATTGCCAAAGGGTACACTCAACTGGTACAAAAAAAGATTTGAGTTATTTACGAATCGTAATTAGGCATGTAGGTAAGTTGAAACAAATTAATAATAATAGTAAACTAAATTGAGCAGGATACAACGGGCAGGTGTTAGGAAGAAGTTTTAAACTTTTAAACATCATTCATTTATTGGATAGGGTGATAATGGGATATACTAGAGAATTAATTATCGCTGGCTGTTTCACAGACCTAGATATTTACCAAAACTAAATTTTATGGGTGCAACACACAATTAATATACTAATACGATTTTGATTACATGGTAGAAGTCCTTCGGTCGCTTTTATTGCGTCCACGCGGGCAGTAACTATGTAAATGAAAATTGTTGATTTCATCTTAATTTAACGATAATAGTCATACATTTTTGGGAATGGTACGTGGTGTTCAGAAGTGTCAATGGATTCGCTTGACGCTACAGGATGTATGTAGAGACGTTGTGGAAAAGGAATTCTCACTTTGGTCATCGGCTTTATTCAGCTATCAAAAGTGTCTTAAAGACTGAGGGATCACCTAGCAACAGATGGATATACAAGCTACTTAGGGTTAATTCAATATACAGATATTTTCTTGGCTTCATCGTTTATAGCAGTCTTCAATTTTAGCTGCCCATTTCTCCACCGGTCCGAAACTGGTACCAACCGTTTGTAATTTTGATTAACTGCTTCGTTATAATGTCCTCTTCACGTTCTTCACTCTCCTTTTTTGGAAAAGTCGCCACAAATTAAATTAAAAACGCTGAAATATTGAAGTGACGCGCAGCTTTTAGATGCCGCCGGCGGTGCAAAATCAATGACAGTATCTTCAAATGTTGGTTAAATTCTTTTTTTAATGTTTTCTTACCGTTTCAGCTTTCGTCCGTTGTAAAACGTTGCACGGAATTAACAAATAGAAAATATTTGTTCCAGGTGTAGTACAACAACGGTTGCCGATCGCCGTCTTAGAGTTGATACAAGCAATCTGAGACAATCGATTGCATCCGTTGTAAACAAGTACACGTTTTCCGAAATGGATGCCGTAAAACGAATTTATCGTTAACTTTTTTCTTTAGGTCCAGGCCGAATTTCAACCCAATCACGAGTACTATGACAAAACGTTTGTGTCATTTTTGAATCGCTGGTAACATTTCGCGGTTGCACAGATTTTCATATTTCGGCATTTTTAATTTAATTTGTAATGAAGTTTCCGAAAAAGGAGAGTGCAAAATGTGAAGAGGACATCGTGTGTAAGCAGTTAATCCAACTTTCAGAAGGTTAGTACCAGTTTCGGGCCGGTGGAGAAAGAGGCAACCTCCCCCCCCCCTCTCATAATCTTGCACAGATCGATGTAGTTGGCTTGCGTTGATTCTATAATTACTACAGTCAATCTGTCATCGAAAGAAGGGTTATTTTGTATCGATTGGAGTAGTTATGATTTTCTGCTTATTAATCCAAGTTTCAGATCTTGGACAACTTTCGAAAGTTGGAAATAAACAGAAAACTCCAAATTATTTCATAATTTTTTGTTTTTCTTTCGCGATCATGATGCACTATTTTTTTTTTTAATGGTTATTTTATTTTTAAAGCACTGAAAATTTGCGACAATTTAAGACCAAAATGGTCTATGTGGACCTAATATTTTCGGAGGCACCGTACAGCTGTTGAAAATTTTGAAAAATTTGACATTATTACATTTCTATAGAGTTTTGTTGCTTTTACTACAGATCATTAATTATGATCTCTAAATGTTGATGGCGCCTGTGCAATTATATATAAGTAATACCTACATACCCGTTTATAGTTCTGTGTCGATGTTACACAGCGTGCCATTGCAACGCACTTTACGGAGCATGGTGAGTGAATGGTATCGCTGTTTCCTGGCATTTAGGAGGAAGCGGGTTCGAATCCCCATCCGTCTAGCGATATTTGGGTTTTCTATGCTTTCTTCAAAGCACTTTAAAAGGCCATGGCCGAATTTTTTCTCGTTCCTTTCCCTTATTCCCCCCTCTAATAACCTTGGTGTCGACGAGATGTAAAGCAAGAATCCAAAAAACAACGCTCCACGTTTGAGTCTTCTGCTCCACTTGGGAACAATCCGGATAAAGAAATGTGGAGCGGAGTGATATTTAATTTCCTACCTATAGGCCTACACATGGAGGAAGGAATATTCCTTCCTCCATGGGCCTACACCCCTTCCTCAGTATTGTCTCTGTCCTCAGTTGTCTGCCCACTACCAAGGCTATACGTCCAGCCAGAGCAACCATTCTCGTTCTTCCTGAAACAAAAAAAAGAACAGTTTATGCTGGAGGTTGTTGTCTTTCGACATTTCCTCCGCGGGGATTAGTGATGGGGTAAAAACATTGCTTGGGGTTTGTCGTCACAGTTGGCTAGTCATTGTTGTCGTAATTTGTTGGGGCGTCTTATGTCTAAACTGTCAGATCCAGTGGTCTTCTGTGTCGGCCGGGAGGAATTTCGTACCGGCGGCATGGAGGAAGGAAATATATGGAGACGACGCAAGAGACCACCACGCATTGAAGTGAAGCAGGGTGAGGAGGAGAGGAGGGGGCATGGCCGGAGTGGGGGGGCATGGCCGGAGTGGAGGGGGCATGGCCGCTTCCATACAGACACGGGGAATATGTACAAAAACCTCAAGGGGACTCTAGGATAAAGGTGACGCCGCAATCTGGTGATGGATTATTATGTAACTCGATATGAAAAATAAAAAATGAAGAATAAATTTTTTGATATCCTGCTTAGTTTTCGAGATATTCGGTCCCAAATGTGAAATGGTTTTGGTTGAAATTCAGAAGAAAACATTGGTCAAAGTCAAATTTGATGATGGATTCTTATTTAAAAAGACGAGGCAAATGAAAAATAAAGAATAAAATTTTTCGATATCTCACCTAGTTCTAGAGATATACTGTATCAAAAGTGAGGTTGAAATGGAGAAGAAAAATTTCGCAAGAGTCAAATTTAATGATCGATTCTTATGTAACACGACGAGATAAATCGAAAATAAAGAATAAAATTTTTCGATATCTTGCTTAGTTTTCGGGATATACTGGGAACATCGCAATTGTTTGGAAGCGCCACTGCGCATGCGCGAGCCTGCTTCACCAATTTAACGTCACTTCTCCTCCATATATTTCCTTCCTCCATGATACGTGGTGTGCGAGAAAAGTAATGAGATTGGTAACACTGCGAGCGATCTGGCAACGCTGTGTCTATCTGTGCTAGACCATGGAAAAGGAAGATAGCATGGAGGAAGGAATTATGTGGAGGAGAAGTGACGTTAAATCGGTGAAGCAAGCACTAAACTCTCCCGCATGGTGGCAGCACCGGCAGCGACCATATGGCGCTTCCCAACAATTAAGGTGTTCACATTGTGGTAGATGCAGTGATTATTTCATTTAGTATTGTGTATAAGTGTTTAAAAATGCCAGCTTGTGTTGCGTACGGTTGCACAAATAGGCCAGACAGGAAAGAACCTGGAATATCATTTCATAAGTAAGTTGAATTGTAATTATCGTTGTTGAAGTGAGCGGTAGAAACCGCAAACTTTGCAGCACGTCTATAAATATTTAGTCATAGCTCTCAATGGGATGACTTTGTTCTCAAATTTTTCTTGGTGTAGTGTAGAAAATCAGCAAACTTGCTATTTTGCATATAATAGACTAGCATTATTTTTTAACGAGTGTTTAAAATGAGATTTCAAGGGGCGTGTTTTACTTCGCGATTCAGTGAATTTACTATTACGATTTCTTTCGTCACGTTGCTGATTATACTGACAATGGATGATGAAATTAACTGTTATGTGAGAAGCTGTGAGTTTTATTATTTTTTTAAATAGCTATTTCAGGTCATTGACTTAGGTTATTTTTAAAGCTTCATATAAGACTTGTTTCTGTTTGTAAATACGTCTATGCCTATTTTTACCGATTTTGAAATCTTTCTCATCTATTTGTCGAAACAGGTTCATGCAGAAATAAAAATGGGCTTCATAAATAAAGAAGTTATTGGCCTTTGAACAAAATCAATTTGGGGAATGTGTTTCTAATTTAGTCTCTCTTTTTTTGTACAACATTCTCCCCCCCCCCCCCCCCCACCCGTATCTAAATCTAACTGAGAGATAATTTTTTTACAATTGTCCTAATAAGTAGGGCTGTGAAATTAGACAACACATCTTGATCAAGAGAATGTTCATTAAGGTGACTGAATAAACATTTTATTTCTGGTACCAGCCTACAAAATGTCTGGGTTGCTCATCCCTAGAGTGGGTCCTCTTACTTTTTTTCTGGTCTAGGACACATTTCAGACTAACCACAAGTGGTAGTAATAAAACTGAAATATCCATTCTGCATGTCAACCATGTAATCATTGTGGCTTTGACAGAATTAATTTTTGGTCCAGCCTGCATCCAAACCTAAACCCCTCAATTTGGATGTTGTATATCCCCCAAACTAAGCAAGATATCGAAAACATTTATTCCTTATTATCGAGTTTTTTCGTCGTGTTACATAAGAATCCATCATTAAATTTGACTTTTGCGAAATTTTTCTTCTGCATTTCAACTCAAGACACCTCACTTTTGAGACAGTATATCTCGAGAACTAGGTGAAATATCGAAAAATTTTCCTCTTTATTTTTTATTTGTCTCGTCTTTTTAAATAAAAATTCATCATAAAATTTGACTTTGAATAATTTTTTCTTCTGAATTTCAACCAAAACCATTTCACATTTGAGACAGAATATCTCGAAAACTAAGCAGGATATCAAAAAATTTTATTCTTCATTTTTTATTTGTCTCATCGAGTTACATAATAATCCATCACCAGATTGCGGCGTCACGTTTATCCTAGAGTCCCCTTGAGGTGTTTGTACATATTCCCCGTGTTTGTTGGGAAGCGGTGAAGCCCCCACCACTCCGGCCATGCCCCCCCACTCCTCCGCCGGCCTGCTTCACTCCCATGCGTGGTAAAGGTCTCTTGCGTCGTCTCCATATTATTCCTTCCTCCATGGAAGATAGTGGAGACGACACAAGGAACCTTCATCACGCACTGGAGTGAACATGGAGGAAGGAATATATGGAGACGAGATAACGCGAAATCCGTGAAACCTCGTGAAAAAACTGTGCCTGCGCGGCGGACATCGTAGGAGTACCAAAACATTGGGCTGTTTGCACTGTGTCAGCTGCTGAGAATATTTCATTTTCTAATATTCTAAAGTTTTCTATAATGCCAAGTTGCGATGCATATGGTTGCACAAACAGACGAGATAGGAAAAAACCTGGAATAGCGTTTCATAAGTAAGTCACATTGTAATTATCGTTCTTGAAGTATCTGACAGGCAACCGCAACATTAGTACCATTCGCTATAAATTTATTCATTGCTCTCAATAGGATCATATTATTCTCAAATTTTTGTTGGTGTAGTGTAGACAATTAGCATATGTTACTATTGTGAACCTGAAAAGCTAGCCTTATTGTAGACAAATGTTGGAAATTTAATTTAAACGGGTCATGTTTACATCGCGACACAATGAATATGGTATTCTGCATGCATTACTCACGTTTAAGTTTACGCTGAAATTGCACGATGAAATTAATCGTGATAATTTGTGCTGTGCGAACTACTAAACGTGATGAAATAAACTTTGTTGATGGAAATGTAGTTCGCGATGCATTTCTTGTGTTTAGATGTGTCTACATAGTTTGGTTTTGTAGCGGCAATATAAATGGAAATGTTGGCAGGTTTAAATGCGGTGTATACCTGAAGAGAACAAACAATTTATTTATTATTAGCTGTTAGTTTCTGATTTTTGAATGTACTGATTTTTCTAGCAAAATTGTATAGGCCACTACCAGTACAATATCTTCTAAGTAAGCTCAGAAACTATGAGGTTTTATGAAGTATTATTTTTTTAAAGCTCTAAACATTGACTTATGCTTTTTTTAAAAAAAATTCAGATATGACTTGTTTCTATTTGTAAATATGTCTACAAGTATATTTCTAGATTTTTAAATCTTCCTTGTCAATTACTGAAATAGAATGTGAAAATATAACCTATTTGAACATCAACTAAGATTTAAGGACTGTAGAAATAAACAATTTGTTATTTAAGTTAAAAAGAATTACCTGCTCATTAAGTTACGTCCGAATTCATCATCAAATATGGATATGGCGATAGTTTTTTTCTGGTCCAGGCCGCATTTCAACCTAACCACGTCAATTTTAAGGTACAATATCTCGAGAACTAAGGCGAGATATCAAAAAATTTTATTCTTTACTTTCAGTTTCCCTCATCGAGTTACATAAGAATTCGTCATCAAATTGCGGCGCCACGGTTATCGTTGAATCCCCTCATAACCTAACAACCTCACTTTTGAGACAGTATATCTCGCGAACTAAGCGAGATATCGAAAAATTTTATTCTTTATTTTCGATTTGTATCGTCGTGTTACATACGAATCTATCACCAAATTTGACTTTGGGGACACGTTTCTTCTGAATTTCAACCAGAAACTCCACTCTTTTGAGACAGTATATCTTGAGAACTAAGCACGATATCAAAAAATTTTATTCTTAATTTTTGATGTGTCTCGTCGAGTTATATAATAATCCATCATCAAATTGCGGTGCCACGGTTGTCTTATGATTCCCTTGAGGTTTTTGGGCCTATTTCCGTGTTTCTCTGGTCAAGCAATATGGCGGCCTCCCCTCCCCACTTGTCTCCACCCGGTTTCACTCCAATATGTGGCGAAGGTCCCTTGCTTCGTCTCCATATATTCCTTCCTCCATGGGAGTGAAGCCGGGTACAGAGAAGTGGGGTGTGGAGGTCGCCATATTGGTCGGCCATTGTAACACGGGGAATAGGCACAAAAACCTCAAGGGAATTATCCGACAACTGTGGCACCGCAATTTGATGATTGATTATTATGTAACTCGACAAGAAAGATCAAAAATGAAGATTAATTTTTTTTGATATCTCGCTTAGTACTGTCTCAAAAGTGGGGAGTTTCGAATTGAAATTCAGAAGAAATATTTCACCAAAGTCACATTTGATGATAGATTCTTATGTAACAGGACGAGACAAATCGAAAGTGAACAATAATTTTTTCGATATCTCGCTTAGTTCTCGAGATATGTTGTCTCCAAATTGGGGTGGTTAGATTAGGTTAAGTCAATGTTTAGAACTTCCTTTTTTTTAAAAAAATATATTGAACCCTTCTAAAGACCTCATAGCTTCTGAGCTTACTCAAAAGATATTGTACTGTTAGTGGCCTATGTAGCATTGCTAGTAACATCAGTGCATTTATCTTATTACCATACACCAAAAATCAGAATCTTAGATGTGAGTAGTTTACATCGCGTTACACGTTGTGTCACTAACATGGTGCTCATGAAATTACTAACAACCAATAATAAATTAATTGTTTGTTCCCTTTTGGTACATGCCGCATTTCAACCTATCCACATTTCCATTAATATTGTCGCTACAAAATCAAACTATGTGGACAGATCTAAACACATGAAATGCATCGCGAACTACATATCGGATAACAACAAAGTTTGCTTATCAAGTATATTAGTTCACACAACACAAATTATCACAATTAATTTCATCGTACTCTTTGGGTGTAAACTGAAACTGGACTAAAGCATGCACATTCACAGTATCCCGATGTAAACTTGACCCGCTTAAATCAGACTTTCAACACTTTGTGACGATCATGTTTTTTTTTTAATAGGTTATTCAATGATATGCAAGCGTACTGATATGCATATTCCTTGAGATTTGGTCGAGTTCGCGCTGTTGTTTTTTGAGATGTTGTTGGTTGCCAGGAGCGACGTAGTTGAGTCGTTACCTTGAGTTCGTAAATTCAGTATACGAACTGGGAAGTATCCAGGGGCGTAGCTACTATGGGGCTAGGCGGTGCAGTGTACCGTGGCCCCTACGCTCAGGGGCCCCCAAGCATACCTCTGGGGTCTCCCAAGCGCAAGTTCAGAGGCCCCACGAGCCTTCATGGCAAACTAGCGACCTTTTTTTTTTTATAGCTCTACAGTCGTCTAAGGGGCCCCCTGATACACAGGAAGCCCCTCAGTAAGGGCCCTCTCACTGCTCAGGGGGGCTCCAACCACTTCTCAGGGGGCCCCATACTCAGCTCAGGGGGGCCTTTCCAGCAACACAAAGCAAAAAAAAGATCAACCATCTGGCCTGAGGGCTCAAAATAAATTTTTTGCACCGGGGCCCTTGTTGACCTAGCTACGCCACTGGAAGTATCAGAGGAAGTCCGAGATAAAAGCAACGGTCTTAGTTTCAGCTGGTGTTAGTGGATAATGTTAAATAATTAACTGATTGAAATAAGAGTTATCATCAGAACAATGAATGACTTGTTCATCTGTTGAATAGTTACATGCTATCTATGAAAATAAGCTAAAGTGGAAGGGTGACCGTGTTTGAAGATAATAAAATTATTTTCCACGCGAGATCACGTAGATGAGAGGCACCAGCTGAAACAAAGCTAACAAAAACAACACATGGCGACTCGCGACAGTTTTGCTTTACAACCTGCAAATGCATGGGAGTAAGGAAGCAAAACGGTGACAAGGAACCTAAAAGAAAAAAACAGATTGGAGCCGACTGAACTTTGAAGATTAAGGCGAGTTTACACGATTCATTTTTCGTAATCACTCCGGATGAATCACTCGCAGTGAAAGGAAAGTGAACTATGTAAACAGAGAATCATCCAAAGTGATCATCCTAGATGATGGATGAAAGAAGTTGGTTCGGGTTCAGCTTTTCGTTCACTTTTGGCGTTTCACTCGGATGAATCAACGCGTGTAAACAGTCAAAATATCGAAGTGAAACAAATTCCTGGATCGCTCGCAGTTGTTTGCTTCTGCTTGTTGTTGTTTTCAACACATAATGATTTTTAAATGGAAATAAGAAATATTTCCTTATTTTTAACTTCTTTCCATAATAACGAGTCTTTACAGAACACAAAATTTGAAACTTACAAAAATAAAAGGGATAGTGGTAGCCTACAGAGGACATCATTAAAGGATTTAATCACCCACTTTTGACGACAGAAGAAAAGCCCAAAATTATAAGTATCAGAACCAGGTGTTCTAGTGAATTAACTAAAGTTTTAAAACCAGACAAATATGATGTAAATTGTGCTTGTAAGTAAAGTGTATGTGTTTGAAAGCAGTTACCAGTTGCAAGAAACGTGAGAGTAGTTTCTGGCTTCGGTTTAGCCGGAAGACATTTTCTCATTACTGTTCTGTTTTATAATTAGTGATGAGTTTTTTTGACAGCAAATCTGTGTGATTTAAACATTCGAAGATGATTTTTAAATGCAGTTTTGTCCTCCAATACCACGCCGCAATATCCAATTTCGTCCATCAACTTCTATTTTTTCAATTAACTTTCTTCACGATGTAACTTTTAATTCTTTAGGCGAGGTTTCTGAAAATTAAATCCATTCCAATACGCGCCAGTTTGTTTGTTGCTATCTTGAAGTGAATTGAATGGTTCATTTGTGATGATAGTGTAAACGAAAAGTGAATTCACCTTCACTTTCACTGCGAGTTGCCCGAAATGTAGTTCGCGATGCATTTCATTTGTTTACAAAGTTTGATTTTGTAGCGGCAATATTAATGGAAATGTTGGTAGGTTGAAATGCGGTCTGTACCAGAAGCAATTTATTTATATTAGTTGTTAGCTTCTGACTTGTGAATGCATTTATTTTGCTAGCAAAATTATATAGGCCACTAACGGCACAATATCTTCTAAGTTCAGAAACTATGAGGTCTTTTGAAGTGTTCATTTTTTTTAAAGTTCTAAACATTGACTTGGGCTATTTTTAAATTTCAGATTTTGGTGACGTTTTTATTCTGTTCCAGGCGGCGTTTCAACCTAACCACAAGGAATAGTATAAAAAAAAACACCCAATCTACATGTGCAGCAAAATTATCTTTTGCTCCAGTCTGCATCATAACCAGAGACAATATGATAATAACCGGCAGTTCTATCATTACCGTGGCGCCACAATCTGATGATGAATTCTTATAGAACTCAACGAAACAAATCGGAAAAAAAGAATAAAATTTTTTTGTGATATCTCGCTTGTTTTTCGAGATATAGCATGTTAAAAATCAGTTATAGTTCCTTGTAATTTTGGTGACGTTTTTTGTTTCAGGCCGTATTTCAACCTAACAACAATCACTAGGAAGAAAATAAAACACCTATATTGCACATCTACAGTGTAGATATGGTGGTTTCGTTGAATTTTTTTTTTTCTGTTCCAGGCCAGATCTCGCCCTAACCACCTAACATTTGAGGTACAATATCTCGAGTAAGCGAAATATCAAAATAATTTATTCTTAATTTCGATTTGTCACGTTAAGTTGCGTACGAATTCATCATCAAATTTGGATATTGTGAAAGTTTTCTTCTGGTCCAGGCCGCATTTCAACCTAACCACGTCAATTTTAAGGTACAATATCTCGAGAACTAAGCGAGATATCAAAACATTTTATTCTTTACTTTCAGTTTGTCTCATCGAGTTACATAAAAATTTGTCATCAAATTGCGGCGCCACGGTTATCGTTGAATCCCCTCATAACCTAACCACCCCACTTTTGAGACAGTATATCTCGCGAACCAAGAGAGATATCAAAAAAAATTATTCTTTATTTTCGATTTGTATCGCCGTGTTACACAAGAATCTATCACCAAATTGGACTTTGGAGATACGTTTCTTCTGAATTTCAACCAGGAACTCCACTCTTTTGAGACAGTAAATCTCGAGAACTAAGCACGATATAAAAAATTTTTATTCTTCATTTTTGATGTGTTTCGTCGAGCTACATAATAATCCAGCATCAAATTTCGGTGCCACGGTTGTCTTATGATTCCCTTGAGGTTTTTGTTAATAGCCCCGTGTTTCTATGGCCAAGCAATATGGCGGCCTCCCTACCTCACTTCTCTCTATCCGGTTTCACTCCAGTACGTGGTGAAGGTCCCTTGCGTCGTCTCCATATACCCCTTCCTCCATGGTACAGTTACGTATGTGGGAATACATATTAATCTTTGCAATTATTTACCATAAAGAATATTAGTTAACGGATAAGGTAGGCTGTGCATTCTACTGTCCCGAGACACAACACGCTCAGAGGTTCCGCCTTCCAGGTCACCTACCAATCTACTCGGCGGCAGCTATTGCCATCAATCAGGCTCTTATATACGCCAGAAGGTTTTTACGGCGAAGTGTACTAATACTCACTGATTCACTTAGTGTTCTTAGCTCCTTAGCCAGTACTCCAGCGAACTAATACATACAACATCAGCATAGTTCAACAGACTGTAGAACTTAATCAACACAGTTGCTCCGTTAATTATATCTGAATACCCGCGCACTCTGGAATTAGGCATAACCAGTACGTAGATATGTTAGCCAAGGAGGCATGTAGCTCGGGCCGAAGCTTAATAACACCCAGCAATACAACTGATTATCATGCAACAATGGTCAGCAATGCATACCAATAATGGACGAGGAGCTGGAATGAATCTAAACAATACAGAGGCCGACAGTAGTTCTAGTTCAGACGTACCCTCCACGAAAACCTTGGTTTTCAAGATGGAATACTCAACGATGGTACATTACTTCTATTGTTTGTATGAGATTCCACCACGGCACCTTCCGTAGTCATCTTTTTTGCATCAAGGTGGTAAACACACCTTACTGCACATGCAACGGACAGGCACTACAGGACCTTAATCACTTATTTGTCAACTGTTCCAATTTTCAGCAACAGCAATCAACATTCATCAAGTCTCTTGTGCAAGCACAGAAGCCATTTCCAACTAACATTGCAGTACTACTCGCTACAAATAACAACAGAATCTATAGTATCATCAAGGATTATATTAAAGACAGTGACCTACATATTTAATGTATCTATATATCTGCATATTTTTACATACTATTAATATTATTACCTTGTAACTTTACCAGGCTGACTGTATGGTCTATTCAAGACTTAAGGTCAAATAAATAAATAAATAATAAAAAAAGAGAACAGTAATATTTCTTCATATATAATCATGAGTGATAATGCTGTAGTAGTAATGGTGTGGCAAGCAATACTTGTAACAGCCAAGTTTTAGGGGCGGAAACAAATGTCATGTCACCAGAAGCAACTGCAAGTAGCACTCCAACACATATGCAACAGCATTCACCACCATTTTTAGGTTTCTCACTGTTGAGTGAAAATAGTTTAAACACTTTAACTGACCCATTAAGGAGTGAACTTGATGTAAAATCCCTCATTTTAGGATTGTGCTTGAAAATTGAAACAATCCATTGAGTTAAAAAATCACCTTGATCAACAGTCAATGAACAATCAAATAAACTAGAACAACATTCTGTCTCGATGGTGAAACGGTCGGTAGATTTCCATTCGGCAATAACAAACATACATGAGAAACTTCATAGTTTGGACAACAAAGTCATAAAATATGAATCAAGATGATCATCTACTAGTCAAATTGAGCATATCACAATCACTTACAAAATAAAAGAAACTTCATTATCTCTACAAAGTCAATTAATGGCCCCAAATCTTGAAATTCAAAGACAGCTCACAGATGAGACAGAGGTACAACTAAATACATTTCGCGGGGAAATAGTCGAGAAAAACAATTTAAAAAAAAAAAAAAGACACGAATATCGGTAGTTGCAGAAATCAACATCGATACTGACTTCATTCACTTCCAACACAGAGCTAACACTGTACACCAACAACTGGAAGAAATATACCAAAAGGTGTTTACCAATAATAAAAAAAAACTAAAGAATAGATTTTTGGAAATACAGAAATCAGAGGGTAAAATAATGCAGCAACTGCAGTCAAAAGGTAGTCCATACTTACCCAGGGGCAGGGCTGCATTTAAGCATAGCTACATAGGCTGTAGCCTAGGGGCCCGCATCACAACCCTAGGTCCCTGCCTGGGCCAGTAGTAGAGCATAAAAAAAAGGTAAAAACGTAGCCCATGAATTTTTTGGAGCCGAATTTTGAAATTAAGCATCCATAGACACAGGTATAGCTTAGGGGCCCACAGAGCCCTGCCCTGGGGAATAGCCGAGCATTTTGACACAGACAACTTTTCGGGTCAGAGGAGTTTTATAAAGAGTTTAGAACAGTACAGGACGTTTAACCTGTCCGATAATATATCAAGAAAAAATTGGAAATAGACAGGAAAAAAAAAAAAAATAGCTTGTGGCATGGAGGAGCGATTGAGAGTCGCTTCCTCGCCCTAAGCAAATTTTTAGTGGGGGAAAATAATGAATTATTAGTAAATAGAAAAGTATGCTGGGGACAAAGCTAGGGAACAAAAACCCTATACTTTGGTTTGTCAGAATAAACTGTTTTTCTATGAGACACACCAAACACATGTCTCCAAAAGGTAGACATTTCATATGTGTATTTAAAAAAACATTAATAATAATTAAATGTACATGTTATTTATGTATTTAAAATGACATTATAATGTAACATTATTTACAAAAAATACCCCAACACCAGCCATTATATATGAACTTTCTTTATGTAAATCAATTTGAGTTATGTGATCAAGCCTAGTGTCAGAGTTTAACACAACATTTTTTAAGTCAAAAGACTTCCAAAATGTAACGATCAACTGGAGGGGGTTGTGATGATCAGATTTTTTTTTTTTTTTTTTTTTTTTTTGAGGTGTTGGTTGCCAGGAGCAACATAATTAGTCGTTACCTTGAGTTCGTAAATTCAGCATACAAACTGGGAAGTATTAGAGGAAGTCCGAGATAAAAGTAACAGTCTTAGTATCAGCTGGTGTTGGTGGAGAATGTTAAATTATTAACTCATTGAAATAAAAGTTATCACCAGAACAATGAATGGCTTGTTCATCTTTTCAGTAGTTAGATCCTATCTATGAAAAATAGCTAAAGAGGAAAGGGCGGCCGTGTTTGAAGACAAAATTATTTTCCACAGGCTGAAACGACAAATCTAACACATACAACACAAGGTGGTCTGCAGATTACTGATTTAGAATAGCTGCCCTAAACTTTTCTAAAATCGTTTTCCACACTGTATTCACATCACATTCTTCTTCATCTCTTTAACTTCATTCACTTTAAAAATTTATTTTCTTTCAACCCCCAACTAAACCATCATATTCAAAGCAATGGCATGGTTTCCTGCAGGGTCTCTTCCTATGCTATTTCTTTTGGATAAAAATGCTATTACTTTTTGATAAAAATTCTCAAAGGCTGCTTTTGTTGTTTTTATCTCAATGGTCTTGAGCATAATTTTTCATTTTCAATGGTTGAGGCATAGATAGATTTATTCAGATTTGAATCACATTAGAGTTAAAATGTGACAGATATTTTCTGAATCATGATAAAAATTAAACAAACTAGATGAAAAAAAATGTTTGGTTGTCTTGAATAAAAATACACATATATAACAAACAGAAATTACAGAATAGCATTGATCTTAAAGTTTTATTTTTACCATACATAATATGTGATACACCTAAATACAATGAAATCAATAGTTACTATGATACACAAATAACACATTCATTCAATTGCCTTATGCCCTTGCCCTCTTTGGTATCATTCTGTGGTACATTAATAACTGTACAATCAGTATCATGCAATACACACTAATTAGAATTTTATACATAAAATATATCTATTAATAAGGACGTGTTATGTGATAATACAAAGAAACTATGATGCATAGCAGATGAATACAGGACACTAATAAAGAAAGCAAGAAAATCCTGAAATGATGACAAAAATAATGATGCTAATTTGTAAGATAAATTACAATAGTGCTACATGCATCTTTATCTCTGTCCTGACATCACTTAAGACTTCATTCTTGGTAAAAAAACTTGTATTAATAATACAGCAGAAATGAAATGTCTATAGTATCAATATGGTAAACAATAACTCCTTATACATTGCCTCACACATGGCAGAAAGGACTTCAGAAAATGGAAAGGAACTCAAAAATCAATATCAGTTTTAAAGCGTATTTTGTTTCTGCCATATAAAATGTAGGATGAATACAAGTAATACCACAGGCATACAATATTACACAATGCTATAATACTAGCAGTCAATTAAATTTTTGTTCTGACTGATCATAACAAATTGCATATACTATAGCTAATTATAAAATGATCAGGGGAAAAAAATAGTATAAGGCTTATGTAATTCTGTAGCCTTTTTGTTTTACTTTATTTGTCACTATCTTCCATGATCACCTTCACAGTATTAACAACAGCACATTAAATCACAGTAAACGCTCTGAAGTCATTTAGTACAATGTTACTCTAATTTTAACTATTTCTACATCAAAACAGCTTCACACAGATAACTAATCTATTTTAGTATAGGATCCTTCAGATGGATTTTAGAACATTTCACAGCCACCCATTCCATGGTTATTGGTAAATGGCACAATATTGTTAATTTTCTCATAAAACTGAGCAACAATCACAAATAATTTTTTGACAGTAGAAGTACAAGGTTTGGCTATAAAATAATGAGACTAATGCTTCTACAGAAGAAGTATGCAAGCACCAAAGGCTAACAACTGATAGTTGTGTAGCGTGAAACCATCTCTTTCGAATCCAGCAACTCTTGTGTCTGTAACAAATCAGTCTTGCCGTGGCCTTTTTTTTTGCATAAAACTTGTTAGTTTCTTTTGCCAGAAAAATGATGAGTGTGATAACAGAGCAACGAATTGTCATGACATTTCACGTGGAACTTAGAAAAAGTACTACTGAAACTTATCTTTTATTACAAGAAGAGTATGGCATTGAATGTTTATCATGTGCATGAGCTTTTGAGCGATTTAAGTGTTTCAAAGATGGCCAAAAAGAGATTGAAAATGATTCATGTCTGGGTCATCTTTCCACTTCAAAAATGGATGCAAATATTGAAAAAGTCAGTAATCTGATTCGATCTGACTATCAGTTAACTATTCTTGCGATTGGTAAAACTATAGAAATTGACAAAGAATGTGTACTGCAAATTTATATAACAATTTTAACATGCAAAAAGTGTGTGCAAAAATGGTACCTAAAACTCTATTGATAGAACAAAAAGAAGCTCGTGAAAATGTTTGTACTGACACTTTTAATGCCGCTGAAAATTAACCCGATTCCTCGGTAAGAGTGATAACATGTGATGAATCTTGTTTTTTCACTTATGATCCTGAAACTAAGAGCCAATCAACACATTGGAAGAGCCAACTTCACTGATAGCTAAAAAAGCCCAAATGAGCAAATCAAGATTCAAAGTGATGATGATTTATATAAATATACACATGTGGGATGGTGTTCCTCCACTGGGTTCCAGAAGGTCAAACTATTAATCAACCTTGCTTCCTTGAGATTCTTGCTCAACTCCATGAAAGAAAAAGAAAAAAGACCCAAATTTTGGAAGAACAAGTCATGGGTTCTCCATCAAGACAACGCCCTGGCTAATTCTGCACTGTCAGTCAAGAAATTCCTAATGAAGTACAGCATCCCAGTGTTAGACCATCCACCTTAATTACCAGACCTTGCACCATGTGACTTATCTGCTTCCCAAGGTCTAATCTGCACTAAATCCAACATGATTTCAGTACATATAAGTTGTGAAATAAAAAGCGGCATGCGTCATGAAGGACTTTTGAACAATTGAAAATTTGTTCAAAAACGTTTCAGGGACAGAGAAGTGGTGTATATCGAAGGTGATACTGTATAAATTCAAAACTATTTTTTTTATTTTACAGCAATAGTCTTGTAATTTTATTGCCACACCTCATACATGGACACAAGTAAGACATGTAATAATTACACTAAACAGAAACATTTTAGTATAAAGAAAACAAATTCAACTAATGTGGGTACTATGGAATACGAAATTAAGCCAAGAAAGTTGAGCCATCAGTAACTTCCAAGCTACTGATAATATTCTTCTAAATTAGATGACTAAATTCTAGCAACAGATCCCCACACATCCAAAAGTTTTGCGCAGTTTTAACAAACAGGGATTACACTATGGACGGTTATTCACAATATATTACTCACTATTTACGATACAATACAAGCCCCACAATGACAACACACGCATTTTTGTGTTATTAATAAAAGTAGAGGAAGCCTTTAAAATACAATTATCACAAACTTTTGAAGAAAACCAATTTTAACAAATAATTTTAGGGATAATTTAAAAGTATGTAATTAACCTCTTTAATTATGAGTTTGTCTGAACAAAATCTAGCAATACTGAGCCAATAATGACATGATTACTGTATAGTTGAGCTTTATGTACCTTCAGTTTTTCATGCATCATTGTAGATCAAATCACCTGTGACACATTTTTTTTTTTGCACTTTACTAGATTTTTGCACATAAATATTGAAGCAAATCACGCAAAGCTAACTAAATTTTTTGGCAGGGATTTGCAGCTTATACTATGCGTAATCAGAGCTTCTTTGATTTCTGTTTTGAAAAAGAGGGGGGGAAATGGATTGACCATGGATTGACCATGGACACTGTAATAGTTGCACCATCTCTGGAAATACAATTTCCCAATTACTAAATTCTAGCGTAAAAACATGACTGCTTTGGTAAGCTAAACAAAATTAGTTTTTTTTAATGTGTCAAATAACAATAATATTAAAAGCATCAAGGAGTTTTATCTTATTTAACAGTCAACATTCCATTGTGCCATCAGAACAAATAGTTCTGTCTTACAATTGTTGATTTATACATTTATACGTACATGTGGCTCTGGGTACAGAAAATTACAGCAATCTAAGAAGACACAATATAACCAACAACACTTCTCACTTCATCCATGGAATGAATGAATAAATGGAAGAGAGTAATTTATAGAACATTTCAAAATGCACCAGAAAGATATAAAAAAAAGTTTCCTAAAACACTATTTATATACGATACAAGTGGTTTATGAGCAAATATCTGAGAAGTACTATTTATTATCACTGCAGATTTCAAACAGGTTAATGTTTGGAATATACTGATGCTAATTGGTGCCACAAAACTATGTATGACAGCTTGTAAAATTTTACATTAATTCTTCTATGAGGACTGAACACTGGTAATATTCCATGACATGTGAGCAATTTTCATAGGTCTACATGAATTTTAATGAATGTTTAATATGCTTTCAGAAGAACCATGAATTAATTGTATTACTCTAGATGTTACTAAAAATATTGTGGCATAGGAAATTAATTGGAATATTGCATCTAAATGCTGATACCAATATTCCTGAGCAAAGAATAATACATCATAAAGATATATCACATTTCAAAACAATGGTCCCCAAAACATATACCTGAACAACTCGCAATTTCTTCAATTCACTAAAATAATCTAGCTTACGAAGAATGATTTCATATGAGAAAAGAATGTTACTTAAAAGCATAGCAAAAAATGCAGTAGTTTTAATTGTGCATGCGTGCACGCACGCACACACACACACACACTCACACACAATTGAATTATGACGTGATAGATACACCAAGAAGTAATAATTAATTCCACCAATCACCCACTAGGAATGTAAATTAAAAATGATTAACGCCTTTTAAAGGTATTTCCCCAAGTTTTCATATATCCTGGGGAGGAACTAAAACATTTGGTTAACCTTCGACCAGTGGGAACATAATTTAAACCTCAACTAATTTGTACAAACATGACATTCATGCCTTTAGCAGCACATTTTGCACTAAATCAGTATCAACTTTTATTTCCGGGAGGACAAAAAGAAACTAGTCTATAAAGCACAAAGGAAAACAAAATTAGTTGCCACAACTTCAGTAGACAATTTTAACAACACCGGTTAATAAATGAAAGAGGGCACTGCTACAATCAAAGAGTATCTAACTATTTAAACCTCATTAATCTAAAGAAGTAAATAATAATAATAAATGCTGAAGCAGATCTTTCACACATTATTTCCAAGAAGTATTAGGCTACTCCAAAAATTCACCTCATTGGTGTATCAGAGAAAAAGAAGGGTATTTAAAGATAAAGTTAGGATTTACTGGGAAACAAAGGGTGCTGAACCTGTGGTTAAATAAACAATGGTAGAAAAATGAAACATCACTTATCACATTTGATGGTGTAGAAAAACTCAAATAAGTACTTGGAATTTTTAGGTATATGATTTTTACCATCAAGAGACATGGATGGGAATGGTTTAGTGAACAATGAAAATACGGTGCATGGTGGCAGTTATTTAAGCAAATGGGTTGGAACCTCACCATTCAAGAGAATGCTTTGCAGCCACAGGACATGAAACTTTACATGTCATCTAAATTGTACCATCTAATCCTACACAGGTAAAATACAAATAGTATTCATCCATAATTTGAACCATGCTATCAGTTCTACAAGTAAGTAGCATACTCACTAGGTGGAAATCAGTTGGCAGTCCCATATCTCGATTATTTCCCTTATTCCCTATCTCCTACCACAAATACTCATTTTCCTCTCTCCCACCAAACGACAATCACTCATTAAATTTATACAGATCTTGACTACTGATACTGAATTAGAGATACTGTTCAGCTTCAAATTTCTATTTCTAAAGAGTTTTTCATCTTTTAGATAGTTTAGTTATATTCTCTTTAATTTTTACTCCTTCAATTTCAATTGCTGTTTTTGGTCTGAGCTCCCTCAATGAGCCAACTCCCTCCGAACGCTTTATTCACAGAGTAAACTAAATCACTTTCCTGTCTACAGTTTGCTGATAAAGGGTTTATGGCTGAAAATTTCATGAACTTTTGTTTATCCACGTCCTTTATTTTTGTACTGTCCTATCATGAAATGTGATGGTTGATAATTCCTTTCTTTCTTCTTTTTAAAAAAATAATAAAGTTGTAATTCTAAAAACTTTAACTAGAATCAATGAACATTTCCATTTACCTCGAACTAAATTTCTTTTGTGCAGAACTTGGTTATCATATGACCAAGAAATTGCTATTTAAATAATGAAAAGGATGTAACGGAAATCTGTTAATGAAATATCTATAGAATGAAGGGTTTATGATCTATCACTTGAGATAGATCCTGGCACCCGATGAAGATACTAGAACCCATCACTCAATTGCCATATTTAACATCAATTTGGTATATACCCACAGAGAAGTTATTAATTCAGCTGAGATATTTCTGTACAGATCTGTTCTGTAGAAGCTCAACAACTGAATCTTAGAAGGGATAATCACAAAAAGAGGAAATGCCCAGGTTGCTATATCTAGCATTGGTCAGGAAGACCGGGAGAAGTTCAACAGGACACTGGTAGGAAAGGAAGAACAAGCACAAAGATGAGAAAATAGGAAAGAAGAAGTATTAGAGGGAAACAGAGCTCTTAGATAATAGTTCAGGATTAGGACTGAAGAAGCTAGAAAACTTACAAAGATACAAAAAAGAATACTAAACTGGTGGAATTGAACAAGGGGTTGGAAAAATGTAGAGAAACAATAGAGAAGGATAGTGAAAGGAATACAAAGAAGCTAATTGCAATTGCTAAAAGTAAGAGAAAATGCAAAATGAGTGTGAAAGAATGATGGATAATAGTGGAAAGATAGTTTTGAACATGGATGAGCTGAAGAAGTTGTGAAAGACAGAAAGTTGGGAAAATGAACATCTTTGTGGGGAGATAATGAAAGACCTGACGGAGAGAGGAGTTGAAGATGATCTCAGGAGATTGAAAGGTGTCTGGTGTAGATGAAATATCAATGGAGAAGATAAAAGCAGCAGATGTTGTTGAATACAGTAGTAATACAGAGGGCTGATATTAGTGAGGGAAGAGAAAACAGTCCCAGAAGACTGAAAGAGGGATATTATTGGTCAGTCTTTCAGGAGGAGGATAAAAGGAAATGAAAGACTTGACGAAAAAAGATTAGGGGAGAGGTGAATAGTTGGGATATAAGAAGAGTAATACAACTTTAGCCCAGAAAGGTCAACAGTAGACTTAATGTTTGCAGTAAGGCAATTACAAGAGAGGCACTGTAAGTATGCTAAAAATCTAATACTCTTTTTCTGGCTTTCGTCAACGACGTTAGAGGAGGGAAAGTACTGGAGGCAAGGAATGGGAAGGAATTTGGCCATAGCCTTTTGAATTAACCATTCCAGCACTGCCCACTGCCCTGGAGTGATTTAAGAAAACTATGGAGAGCCAAAATCTGGATTGCTGGATGGGGATTTGAACAAACATCCTCCAAATGCAAGGCCAGAACGTTACCATTCAACCAGTGCACTCAGTAGATATGATCACAACATTTTTGGGTGAAGGTAAAAGCATATGACAGCATCTGCAGAGAGAATATTTTGGAATCCTTGAAAGTTGGCTGAAACAGTAAAGAAAATGTATGAGGGATGTGAGAGTTGTGTCCAACATAATGGTTCAGATTAGACAATTGGCTCAGGCAGCGAAGTGCTCTATTTCCATTTCTATTTATTGTTGTCACTGATGAAATGATTTTAGAGGTGGCCAGGAAGATTGGGGGAAAAGAGAAAGCCATGTTGTTTGCAGATGATGTGATGGTTTGGAGAAAGTATAAGATGTGCAAAAACAGTTGTATGTATGGCAGGCAGTACTGAAATCTTATAACATTAAAACTTACATATTCCATATATGGGAACAAAACTGACAGTTGTAAAGAAACTAAGAAGGTAGTAATTAAAACTCAAAAGAAGTATAGGGATAATTGGGATGTTGTATGCAGAGGTGTCAAACAAGGTTGTAAAAGAGATAAAATATTTTGGAATTGTGATATAAGAGAATGTGGGAAACAAAGGATGCAGAAGAGAATAAGAATTCTACAGGAGTGTCAGTGGCATGTTTGGAACAAAAAGGTGACAGATAAATACAAAAGGATTATTTACAGGACTTAAGAAAAATGTATAATTTGAAGCTGGAAGGGCAGAAGCCTCAAGGAAGAAGACATAAGTGGATTAAGGGAATAGAAATGAGTGTGCAGGGGCAGGTGCAACCTGGACTGTAGTAGAAGAGAAGGAATGGTATAAAATCAAGAAATGTAAGAGAGGACACTGTTCCTGGCAGATCAGGTCTGTGCCTGGAAACTGTCAAAAATGATGACCACTAATTGATATTATTTAGATGTATCATACCAGAGTTGAACTATGTACAATCTTAACCTTTATTTCCCATACCTTAGTTACTGAAATTAGTATACATTTGGAAACACGCAAGGAACATATTTCATGAGAAATTACTGTAGAACTCCTCATTTGCCAATTAACAAAAAATACTAGTAGCTTATAAACATAATTACAAAAAATGCAACTGAAAAAATGTTTTCTAGATTGACAGTGAAGCATTAAAACTTACATAATTCCACGTTTGGGAACAAAACTGATAGTTGTAAACAAACTTAGAAGAAACTATTATAAAAACTAAAATTGGTACAATGTGGATCGAGGAATATTATGTTTGAAAAGTATGAGAACTTTCATAGGAAACTGGAGCACATATTTTAAATTATTGAGCACTTTTGAGAAGCTCATAACTTGAAAAACTTTACAGACTTACTTGAATAAGTTACTTTAATAACAGAACAAATAGTTACGAATCATACTTCACTTGATTGATTGCTTAATGACAAGAAAGCTTAATCTCATATTGACCTGGGTTCAGGGTAACAAGCTTAACAGTAAAAGGTTAGAAGGAATAATTATATATTAAAAATAATATCAATTAAACTGAGACAAAAATGGTTAGCAAATGAAAATAAAATTAATTGGAGAGTAAGGAACCACCACTAATGAAAGATAACAGCAGAATGATGTACACCCACAAAAAGGAAAAAAAATAACACAAAATTGAAATATTTTGATGCAAACCTTTTCTCAGCAGAGCACAGGGTAATGAGCCATGAGTAACTGCTGTGAGTTGTGGCAGCTGAAACGGTGGGTTGAAAATCAGAAAATAGAGTGCTGTTAAATATCATAGAGAATATACACGAACTTTGCAAAATAACTAAATAAATAACCCCAACTTAACTAAACAAATACACAGCAAACAGTTACAGCCTGGATATCTGTGGTAGCCATTTATGCTTTGACCAGCAGTCCTCACCTAATATTCCATGAATACCTCTGAAGGCATAACATTGAAAAATCACCCAAAAGATCTATCCCAAACAATGAAAAAAATCACCATATAATTTAGGCTAATCACATAGTAGTGACCATGTTGTTCTATAATTCACATTGAATAACAAAGATATAATTTTCTTGAAAATTATTCCTGTATCTCCCAGAATCTGTTTCAGCAGACACCATACCTTCAGCCAATTCCTGATCCACAAATATAAATATACTCCTCTTGCAAGAGTCTGATGGCCCCTTCCCACAGAAGCCTAGGCTGAAAGCTATGCAATGTGAAGCATGCTTCGACCACTTTCAGCAATCCCTGTATTTGGAAAGCTTTCTTGTCACAAATAACTTTTCACAACTGTACTTGCTCTTACATTAGCTAACCATGAATCAACTGTCAGTAAGCATGAGCATCCTTAGGCAAATGTCATCCACCCCATATCACATATTTCATATCTCTAATTTTTCTATGCTTTCCGACCCCATTCTCATTTTTCATGCCTCCCTGAAAAGTCAATTCCCCCACTCTCTACACATTTTTTTATTTGTGTGCCCACCCGAACAGAATTACTACTCAACAGATACCATGTTTCTAAAAAATAAAAATCGACATTAAACAGTTTCTTATTTCTTTATGGTAAATTTTTTACCTGTTTATTTGTTTTGCAAAGTTCAGGTATTTTGTCTTTGATATTTAACTACTACTTTTTTTGTATTTCTTATTTTGAATCCACCCTGTGTTAGCCTGTCTAAAGTTACAGGTAGGAGAATTTCGTACTAGGTTCCCATATTTGTATTTCATGTACTTTTGCTGACAAAAGGTAAAAGCCAAAAAATTCAGTGTTTTGTGTCTTTATCTTCCTTGTCCGTTGGTGCTGTTCTACCAAGATCCCTTGGTAATCAATCCCTCATCCTTTTCATGTTTTTATTTAAAAAAATATGTAGTATGATTGAAAAGGATTGTAGTTATATCTGGTATTATCATTTTCAAAGAATTAAACGAAATGAGAATCTATTTTTAAAAGTTAAAGCTGTATAAATCTTCACAGATTATACAAACTGAAATGTTGGAAAAAATGCAATTTCCAAATGTGCTTTTAATACTGATATTATGGTATGGTAGCAATTTTTCTGGATTCAACATGTATTGCTAGGACTTTGGGTGTGAGCTGAACCAACTCCTATGAAGGAAGGAGAAGTTGGGGAGGAGGGACTGTCTTGAGGGGGCGCTCTCCTCAGTCACGAGCAGTGGCCGCATGCTGCCCTCTCCCATTCCCATTTCTGCTCCCGCTACATCCTCATGTTCTGTTGTGGAGACCTCAGCAGTACCTCGGTCAACACCACCTGCTTGTCACATATGTTAACATCTGATATGAACCAAAATATTATAAGAAACATCATTAAATAAATTAATCATTTTTGATTTCTTAGTGTTGCACAGACAATGCCAATGCTGTGGTAAAATGTTTTATTTACAAACTAGAAATACTTTATTAATTTGATACCGCGTATGCATCACTTACCAACTCTGAAAGCAAGAAGGCGGCTACACCAAAACAAGGTGAATACAAGATATTTTGTACAACCACTTTACTCTAGGAGAGAGTGAGTGAGGCATACTGTATTATATGGCAGTCATGATCATGGATACCAGCAATTAGCTGCAGTAACGAATTAGCCATGTAGCAGGAGTTAGCAAATGCTATGGGCCTCGCACCTTCTGGAGGGCCTCATGCCTCCTGGGGCTCCTTGCACCTAGGTGTCTTTTTTTTTTTTAATATATTTTTAGCTCTACAATTACCCCAGACAGCAAAAACCAGGGCCCATTCTTCACATTTGCTACAGGCCACGTGCTGTCTTAATCCGGCCCTGCCTATCTGGCTGTATTTCTTATTCACTCCCCCACAAATGATTTATGAAGAATCAGAAATATGGTGTATTTTATTTTTATTTTTTGGGGTAGCAGCTCTCCTACATAATTTTTGATAAATAATGTGATTACTCTCCTATCATTCTCTTAATTCATATTGGCATTTAGTGTTGTTTTCTATTCCATTATTATTGTCTAATTGCATAAAATTTTAACAAGAAAATGATTGGTACTTTTATGTGAACTATATTACTCTTTGTAGGTAACAATGAAAGGAAAGAAATGCCGCGAGGCAATATTTACATGGAAAAGAAAGGGAAAATACACCCAACACTCACCAAAGTTGAAGGGAGGAGGGCGGCAGCAACACAGAACAACACACAAACAAAGAAAAAACAATATTTCGGGTGAAAATCCCCTTTTTCAAGTTAACAGAGAGGTGGCTGGTCTTGCGCAAGACTTGCTTTGGCTGCGTCCAAAGCAAGTCTTGCGCAAGACCAGCCACCTCTCTGTTAACTTGAAAAAGGGGATTTTCACCCGAAATATTGTTTTTTCTTTGTTTGTGTGTTGTGCTGTGTTGCTGCCGCCCTCCTCCCTTCAACTTTGGTGAATATTACTCTTTGTGTATTCCAAGTCCTGCAAAATAAAAGAAACTTATTTTGTACTGGGAAGGACTAATTGATTCTTACAGAATTTCTTTCAAAGATAGAAATAATCAATGTTCTTATTCCAAATTAAGCAATTATAGCAACTATGTTGAATAATCTCAAGATAATGTTTACAGAATTTTTTAATTCTTTATCATTAAAATGAACCAATTTTTTGTAATATGAATGCTTAGTAACAATGAAGCACAAAGAACTACAATAGTTGATATTTATATGGAAGAGGAAGAAAACTATACTCAATACTCACAAAAGTTGAAGGGAGGAGGGCAGCAGCAATAAAAAATAATACACAACACAAAAAACACAATATTTTGGGCAAAACCCTCTTTCAAGAACACACAAATATGTGGCCATCAATGCGCAACCAAGACCGCATATTTCTATGTTCTCAAAAAAGGATTTTACCATAATATTGGGTTGTGTATTTTTTTTTTGGTCCCTGCTACCCTCCTCCCTTTAACTTTGGTGAGTGTATTGGGTATAATTTATATTTTTCTTCCATATGAAATATTACTTAGGATGATTTTTTTATTCGTCGTCATTGGTATTGGGGATAATCTCCAATTTTCCAGGTGTGATTTAATTTTTTTTTAAATTATTATTGTTCAAAAACACTAAGATCCCTAACTCAAAGGTTTTGTCCTCTCTAAGAGGAAGATGTTTATGTCCTAAAGTGTCTTCCGGATGAGAATGTTGAGGAAAGGCAGCCTACCATTCTCCTCTAGTTACTGCATGAATCTGATGCTGATGTGATTTCCATGAGATGAGTCAGGAATCCTTAAAGACTTATGAATACAATGTGGACTGAACCATCTCAATGGAATTAATCCGAACATTTGATTCACAATAAAACTAAAGGAGAAGGTAACCTTTCCTCAACATTCTCATTTGACAGAGACAAAATGGAACCCTTTAACACAATGTGTACTAACAACCTACATATATGGTCTGCTCTACTCCACAAACATAACATAAGAAGTGACAGTCATCATAAGGGTTGTAGAAATGCTAAAAGAAATCAGATACCGAACAGTTTACCTTCTTGTTTAAAGTCAGGAGTCTCAACAGTGAGTTATTGTAGTATCATGGTTGTCAAAAATGACAATAAAAGCTTTCTTTTAGATTCTAAAATACACAAAATCATTATTTTCAAATACTATTACAGTGCCTATGACTAAACTGAATCCATAATAAAAAAAACATTTATTCCCTCCATTCCTCTTCTATCTACATTGAACCAAGAGCCTTTTTAATCAACAGCATAAACAAAAAAAGATATTTCAATCATGGAATGATGTGACCTATTAGAGTCATGAGTCCAGACAGAAATTCAACAGTCTTCACCAGATAGAACAGCCTTGGGTAATTATCTTTCAGCTAATTCCAGCGACTGTGTATGTTTTTGGAGATTCAATGATCTCCTCTCCAATACCATTTTTCTTGAGCAACACTGTCAATTTGAAGTTGCTATTTTCTCCAAGATGTTTTTGACCTTGTAGCTGACCTGAAGTTTGTTGATCTCTTACTGTATTTGTAGTGAATACCAGCACTGACCTTTACATACCTTTCTGGGCTATTCTAGGCTTCACTTTTTAGATTTATTGAGTGAGCAGACCACACAGCCAAAAATCAGCACAGGAAGAATACAATTGTTACAAACTGTTTACTTCATATTTGTGTAGGCATATTTGATTATAGTACTATAGAATGTTATCCATAAGTTTGCCATCTCAGCTTTCTACCACAGAAAATTTCTGATCTCTCATATTTACAAGTTGGCCAAGATAGATATATGTACTCACTGACATTTTTTAAAGATACATTACTCATTTGTATATATTGTATTGTGACCCATTTGGTAGACACAACCTTTTTTAAAAAAATTTCATGCTAAAGCCAATATTATTATTATTATTGGTTATGGCTTCATATCTCATCAACATTGTGGTAATGAGAGATGGAAAAGGACTGGAGGCAAGGAATGGGAAGAAATTTGGTTATGGCCATCTAAAGGAACTGTATTGACATTTGCCTGGAATGATCTGGGGAAATCATGGAAAACTCAAAAATGGATGGCCAGAAGGGGATTCGAACCCACATCCTCCTGAATGCTAGGCCAGAGCGTTATCAGTAACACACAATGCTCAGTCAGGCCAACTGATTTACAATCTTAGGTAAGAGTTCTTTAACATTGTTGACCAACAGCACAATCTCATTAGCAAATCTCGGTTTATTAAGTCTTCTAATTACTATTTCTGCCCATTCTAACTTTGATACTGCTAGCTCCAAGACAGTTGAAAACAACTTTTGAGAGATGGGAACACCTCTTTCAAAAGTTGTAACATACTGAGTTGAATACCTTTTAAAATCAACTGAAGCTACACAAAGAGACATTTGGTATTTGTTTGTTCAGCAAATTCCTCCTACAGAGTTAGAATATGCTCTGTTGTGGTAATACTGATACAGAATTCAACAACACCTTTGTAAAAACTTGTACAAAACAGACCTGAGCATATAGGATGACAGTTTTTAAAATTATGAATACTTCCTTGTTTCTGTGTAGCAGAATTACAGCTTTATTCCATACTGTTGGAATTGATCAATTGTAAAGGAAAGTAGGGAAGATTTATCTAACTGTTTCATAATTTCAGCTTCAAAATATCAAAGAGAAAAAGATATATATAACAAAATATTGAAATTACTAGAATAATTAAATTGGATTAACTGCATATTAAAATATCTGTTCAGTTCAAATAGCTATTCATCAGCGATATTTGCCAATGATAAAAGAAAAAGGTATCAAAAATAATTTCCAATTTTACAGAACACATGTTGCACAAATAATTTTTAATCTACATTCAAATTTGCCATTTTTTTTCATCTCTCTCTCTCTTTTTACCAGAGGTAGAAATCACAGAGAAAATAATAAAAGATATTGAAGGCTCCCTGCCAATACAGGTCAATTAAAAAAGGAGGAGGAGAATTTCGATGCAGTGTGATGACTGCAAAAATGGCAAAATCTTTTATAATTGACCTGTATGGACAGGAGCATTTCGACGCAGCGTTAAACTCGTGCAGCTATTTATTGTCAGGAAAATACTAAACTGTGCCGATACTGAGTAAATGTGTAAATACTCACTAAATGCCTCTTTAGGGAACTAGCTTCTACATCCAGCATCTACTTGTGACAATATGTTTCACACTCCTTGCCACTGACTTGTTAACAATGGCGAGTTTGGCAGTTCCTGCACCTGCTCACCCAAAGGTTTGATAACGGTGTTGAAAACAGAAACAAATATGTGGGAGATACACAAACCAGCCTTGAGAGAGGGCACAGGGGGTCATGACGATGGACGGAGAAGATCAAGACAGGGCATTTACATTTCTGACACTATCAGAGCCAGGCAGTCACTCATGGGATGATTCGACAAGTCTAGGTAGCTGTCTAATGCCTAAAGTAGTAAACTGTGGATCATGTTTGAAGCTTACTATTATCAATTAAAAGAACATGCAACTATCTTATAAACAGTTGCTACTATTGAGCATTACAAGGAGAAATATTGTATATATTGTCTGCGATTTGAATTAACCGCTGAACTGAGGCTAGAAGTACTATAATCTCTCAATTTCTGTGGCAAGAATTTTATGACAGAGAAACTGAGGAGATGCAATCAGTTAACTCCTAAAAAACCCTGTCAACAATTATTCGGCAAAACTGTTATCAGTTTATGTTTCACTTAACTTTTAGCAATTTGAATCAAGAAGAGTTAAACGGAAAAAGTCCTAGTGATCTAGGAATGATGAAAAAAATATATTTTTTTTAGCAAGTGTATAATATGGACATGGGTGTAAATTAGGGATACCAGACGTCCCCGTTTGCCGGGGACAGTCCCCGTATTTAGCTCTCTGTTCCCGGACAGATTTCGTCCCCGCAATGTCCCCGGATTTTTACTGTTTTCCCCAGAAATTTTTTTTGGGCAAGAATATAAAGAAATACTAGGTTACAATAAAATTAGGTGGCTTTCTCTTGTACCAGTTATCAGAAGAATATGTGAAATCTATCCTGCTCTCAAATCATTCTTCCGGTCTGAAGATAAATGCCCAGTAATGCTCAAGAAGTGGTTTGATGATCCCTGCACCTTCTTGTGTATAAATTTTTCAAACTTTTCCCCTTTTTCAGGATGCAATAATACAGGCAGAAGGCACTGATGTCACAGTAATTGAGTCTTCCATGATACTGAGTAATTTAGTGAAGTAGCTTGCTTCAAGGAAGGAAGAAAAGTTTATTCCTTAGTTTACCATTGAAGTTTTGTTGAAAATGAGGGCTGAGATACACGCCTTCGAAACGTCCCTCAAGTGTGACATCTTAACGAGGCTGGAAGCCCGAGAACTATTTATTTATATACAACTCTGTGAAAAACTTCGATCTTAAATGATAAATATGTTTCTTTTAGGTTACTCCAACCTTTAATCATATAACTTATAAAAGTACAACGCTTCATTAGGACAAATGCCCAATACGTCCCCGGATTTTGGAGTAAAAGTTCCAAAGCGTCCCCGGATTCGGAGAGAAAATTCTGGTAACCCTAGTGTAAATGTCCATGTAGTAACCTAAATGCCACAAGCATTCATCCAGTCATTTACATCTAACACATTCATTCTTGTTCCATTGATCAACTGTTCCCATTTAAGTAAATTTTCACATCACTCAGTCACATCAATAAGCTAATGCTTCATAACTTCTACCATTCTTAGGATGAATAGTAATTACACATTCCTAAAATACACAAAGCATTGAAAATAATGAAAAATATCTACCTAATTTAACCAATATTTACCATGCATTATTTCAAAAACCCAAAAATTAAAAAAAAAGCTTGACATTTCCCTTTTAGCCTGAAAACAAGTTGCAGTGTGCGGTATTATATTAGGAAAGTTGTATTCAAATACTTTTCTCAATAAAATATGATAAAAATTTGTATGACCCTTAAAAATATTTCCAATATGGAAAGTGAAATAACAATGGACATTCTTGGAAATATACTAAGAATTCTTGGTACATCCTTAACATTCACTGTAGTATTCCCGCAATTTTTTTGTGAATGCTAAATCCTTAATGTTCACAAATTTTTACCTTCCAGGCGCAGCTTCGAAGCAGCTAGGGAAACTTGCATAGCTGTCTTGCCAGCACGCACTGCATTCACCTCAATCGGATTCCACAAGATGCACATGAAAAGTGTGAAGCACATTGAGATGGTTGCAAATGCCACTGCAACATGCAATATCCTGTCATACGGCTCTGGTGCATCTACGATAGTGGCCGTGATTGCTACTGCAAATAACAGCACTGACAGCAGCAGATAAACATGGCGCGATCTTCGTAACTGTGTCAGTGCACTGCCACACACTGCTACAGCTTCAGACAACACAGGTGCCGGGTCTAGATCTGGTGTCTCTCCCTTTTCTAAAAAGAATGATATAACATTATTACCTCCAAACTTCAATATGAAAATAGCTGCAAAATATATACAGTAAGTGTTTCATGTGTCTAAAAGATTCAGAGCTCATTATTGATTTCAAGATTAGACATCCAACACTAACCTGGAGTGATCATTTCAAATGAAATGATACTCCATATATCCTAGTCAGTTAATGAATAACATACAATCTTTAGGAAAAAATCCTGCGTTGAATATACGACAAACATACATGATAAAGTAAATTAACTCACCTGGAAAGACAATAAATCAAAATATAAAATAGTAGTAAAGTATATGCTTCATGTTATAGTTCTGGTGAAGAGATTAAACCTATTTTTTAAAACGTGTTTTATGTATGTACTATTCAATCATCACTTGGTATAAGAGATTGTTACCCTTCATTTGTATATACTGTATTTGCAACTTGAAAGGGAAAAAAGGTGCCAATTATGGAATTTAAGTTAAGACACAGGTTATACTTGTGACTTCCTTCATAAACAGTAGAACCCAAAACCCAAAGATAATGGCGTTATAAATACTGCTGTCATCAACCATTATAAATGGTTTATTTCCAATGTATAATCACTAGATCTCTACTTCAATAGCCCTTCTTTTCTTCTCTCTTCCCCCACCCTCCCTTTGCAGTTCATGTACTTTTACCACTGCTATCATTCCTTTCCTCTGTCACAACAAGAACTACTGCCAATTATACTTTTACTTTAAGTTTCGATTCTTATTTTATACACAGTTATGAATCAGCTCTGTTTCTTCTGTTTTTATCTCCATGTTCTTGCATTTCTCACTCATTCCTGCTCATAGTTTCAATTACCCCACTTAGTCTGCCCTCATTAAGCAATGAGAAGTAAATTGTTTTCAGACTTCTATGCTGAGTGTTTAAAATTCTAAAGCTTGTATTGTCACTCTCTTCAATGAGGTGAATTAGATATATTAAGTTTATGAGTATAGAGAGACGGTGGTGCTTTGTGTCACAAGTGTAGCATTCCACAGTTTCTAGATGGTTGGGCAAGCATCTGGCTTAAGCACTATTCAACCACAGTCATGATAGAGATTTAGCCACAACTTACTGCACTGCAAAGCAGCTGTTGTTCACCCATAATGATTAAAAAAATGTAAAGCAAAAATGGACACAGCAAAGTTTTATACCAGGTGGCAACAGAGGTGGTCCAGAACAGGATAAACACGCAATATGTGTTGTCCCACAGTCCAAAGTGTGATTGACCTACTTGACAAAGATTGACTGGCAGAGCGACTGTCAAAGCCAATCACGGTGAGCGCAATACGGAAGCCGTGGGATGGAGCGAGTGGAGGGGAAAGGCCAGGCCTTATAAAGGCGCACAGAGCCTAGATATAGCCAGTGCAGCTCTGGTGCTTCTTGCATAACATCAGACCTGAACATGGCGGCAGAGCTAGCTGCCGAAAGCTAGTGGTTGTCTTTCTTCAACACTATACGGCGAAGAACCAGTGAAGACTTAATATCATCAATACGCCGTGAAAGCCTTCGTTCTCACTGCTCATGTCATGTTTTAAGGGACAAAAATCAACAGTGGTTGTGTAATATATCTATAACCTTGCCAAAATTGTTCAGAAGGGGACCTGTTAGGGATAATCTAAATAATTTTGAGAAATTTTCTGGACAGTAAAGTATTTTTTTAACTTATTCAAAAACCGGTTTTGTAAAAAACAGAAGAATACAGTTGTTTTTCAAGTGTCACTGATTTGACTACATCTCTTCTTACTAAGAGAACTCACCATTACGACATCTTTAAAGTGCATTCTCTAGTGTCAGAAAAATTTAGTTTAAAAGTTATTACAATTTCAGTAAAATAAAAGCATGTAGTTAGGTGGTATGAAAAAGAAAGATTCAGAATTGCTAATTAATGTAGAAAGCTACATCAGACCTTTTGTCACAAGCTGATCATTTATTTCCCTGTCCTAAATAAAATCTATTATTTCTTTACGGCCAGAGGGAAGGGTTTTTAATACTATAGAGTCATCACATCTGTTGAAGTGGAATAACATGAACTGAAATGTGTTGTTTAATATTGTACAGAGGAAAGGAATGCTAAGGAGCTGCCATATCATTTGCCAAAACCAAATACACTGCAAAGATAGATTGCCTGCAAGTTAAATGTTAATGTCATACAATCTTAGCATTTTGCCTTCCTTGAAAATAATAATCTTACAGTCGTCCATACTTGAGATTGAGCCATCTAAGTCAAAAGCCTTGTTCCATATGACATCCTGCCATATATCTAATGATAAAAGCTGAAAAATATATGTAGTCCACAATGTTAATGAATTAATGACATCCAATAGACATATAATCAAACAGTTGTTTTTGTTTACAGTTTGTTGAATTTCTACTATTCTTCAGGTGAAAGGCACATCAGATTTCGTTGTTTATATTGAATATAAGTTATCTGCTTTGTGGTTAATTTCCTCACACTTACTCATTTAAGAATTCAATACAACCACCACCCCAATCACAGGTAAGATAAATGACAAAAATATCTGAGTCATATTCAGAAATTATGGGCTATTTGTTAAAATTTTTTAAAAAAAATATTAGAAATTTTGCTATCGAAGATTTTAATTTCTTGAAAATCTATTTCACTTTTTCGCATGACTACTGTTCACTTCTAAGCATTTTTCATAGTGCTGCACCAGCTTCTTTTAATCCCTCTGCAAAGAAGTTCTCAACCATTGAACTGAACAAGTCGCCAAATTGTTGTCCACCAAGCAACTGTTTCAAGTGAAAGATGAAGAAATAGTCATTAGGTGCAAGACTGGGTGATCAAAAAGTCGTCACCCATAATATTGAATCTTCTCTCTGTTCAGTCAGCACTATGAGGACGCATGTTGTTGTGGAGGACTATTTTGGATAACATGACTGTCTGTCAGTTTTGGATTGCACATTCCAGTTTGGTGAGCATTTTGCAGTACACATCAGCTGTAACTGTTGTAGCATATTCCATGAAATAAATCGAAAGAATGTCTCTTTTGTCCCAGAAAATCATAGCCATTCTTTTCCAACTCGAGCAAAGAGATTGCTTGAATTTTTTTCAGTTTTGGTGAAGTAGAATGGTGCCACTGCCTTGATTGTTGTTTTAATTCTGTGTTACTGCAGGATATCCATGTCATGTTGCCTGTAACAATGTAGGAAAACAAGTCATCTCTGTCTTGTCGACAGAGGTCCAAAAATGCTTGTCCACTTGACATTCTTTACCCTTTGTGCTGGTTAGTAATAATTTTCAGAACTTACTTTGCAGACACAATTTGGATATCCCAAGTTTTCAGTAACAATCATGTAAATAGTGGTATGTCCAACAATAGGAAATTCATCAGGCAGTGAAATAATCAACAATTGTCAATCAGATCACAGTTTTGGGTCCATTTGTTGAACAATTCCATGCCACTACGCTCTTTATTATGGAATTTTGTGCAGCCATTTTTGAAATCTATATATCACTGTCTAACCTTTCCTTCATTCATTCCTGTAGATCTAGAAATTAGGCACAATTCAAGATGAAGCTGAGCAGCTGATGACCCTTTTGAATACAAAAACCAAATCACAGCACACATTTTGCAACTGGCAGGAGGAACAATTTTTGTGGACATTATTGTCAGCATTCATCGACAGGCATACATATACTGAATCAAAATAACAACTTCTGTGGCTTTAGCGCTGCATATGTACAATTTTTCTCAGACCTGCCAATCTTATATATACATGTATATATATATATATATATATATATATATATAAAATATCAAATTAGGATAGGGAAATGAGCCACCACTTACCTTTAGATGATGGATGTGGAGCGCGAACACATAGAAAAGACACAAACACAAATAATAAAGAAATTTTCGGGAAAAAAACCCTTCGTCAACAAGAGAACATTATGAGAGGTGGGTGCAGCCGGAGTCTGCCTCACAGAAAGACCACCGGTCGAGAAAATGGTGGGGTGCCCCTCTAATTTCCGATGTTTGAATTTACCCCCACCATGGCCGAATTCCTTCCCATTCCTTGCCCCACATCCTTTCCCGTCTCTAAAGACCTCGGTGTTAAGAGACGTTAAGCAGTAAAAAAAAAACATATCTCTCACACCTCCTTATCAACCAACATCTAACCACCATAGTGAACGATGGGATATTCGATGCTACTACAACACACAAACACCTATGGTCTATCCTATGTAGTTGTGGCCGGAAAGATAAGTATACGGGGAGACAAGTCTTTGGTTGGAATGGTGGGGGTAAATTTAAACATCGGAAAAGTAGAGGGGCATCCCACTATTTTCTCGACCGGTGGTCTTTCTGTGAGGCAGTCTCCAGCTGCACCCACCTCTCATAATGTTCTCTTGTTGACGAAGGGTTTTTTCCCTGAAAATTTCTTTATTATTTATGCTTGTGTCTTTTCTGTGTGTTCGCGCTCCACATCCATCATCTAAAGGTAAGTGGTGGCTCATTTCACTATCCTAATTTGATTCCTTTCCGCTACTTAGCGTCTTTTATTTGATTGTTACTATATATAAAAATAGACGTGTGTTTCCCTATATTTCACTTTTCAGCCACCACTACCTAGCTTAGATCACTAGTGTTTGTGTGTCGAAGTAGCATGGAGTTTCCTATCATGCACAAACGTTGACCGAATGCCGATAGCTATGGTGTGTGGGAGATATGATGGTTAAAAGTGGTTGACGCAGGGCATTTTCTTATTCCAACCAAAGACTTGTCTCCCCGTCTACTTAACTTTCCGGCCACAACTACATAGGATAGACAGGAGGTGTTTGTGTGTGATAGTAGCATCGAATATCCCATCGTTCGCTATGGTGGTTAGATGTTGGTTGACAGGCCCGCCGCTAGCTGTTTGAGCGCCCGCGTGCAATACCGATTATGCCGCCCCCTGTCTAACTAGCCAGTGGTGGATTTAGGAAATTTCCGAACCGGGTCAGAAAACTGTGAGATTGCCGCCCCTTCAAACATTATTTGCCGCCCCCATTGTTGCCATTCCGAGTGTCGCCGGCCGCCCGAAGCAGCTGTTGAGCTAAAAAAAAAAAAAAAAAAGGTCGCCCCTTACATAATACGCTGCAAATTTCGTCGCGGCGACAATGGAGTGGCAACTATCGCGGGGTGGCGACTGTCGATCGCTCGTTTTGCCGCCCCCCCTCGATGTGCCGCCCGCGTGCGGCGCACGCGTTGCACGCCCGCTTACGGCGGGCCTGTTGGTTGATAAGGAGGCGTGAGAGAAAGGTTTTTTTTTTAACTGTTTAACATCTCTTAACACCGAGGTCTTTAGAGACGGGAAAGGATGGGAGGCAAGGAATGGGAAGGAATTTGGCCATGGCCTTTTGAAGGAAGCATCTTGGCATTTGCCTGGAGTGATTTGGGAAACCATGGAGAGATATGGTGATTGAATGTGGTCGAACTGCGGCACTTCAATATTTCTACCAAAGATGTATGTGTCCCGGTGTATCACTTTTCAGCCAAAACTATCTAGCGCAGATCACTGGTGTTTGTGTCTGGTAGTAGCACAGAGTCACCCATCGATCACAATGTTGGCCAAATTTTGGTAGCTGTAGGGGTGTGAGAGATACAGTGTTTGAAATTAACCGATCAAGTATATTTTTGTATTTCGACCAAAGACATGAGTTTCTGTATATTTCACTTTGTTTCCATAACTACATAGCGCAGACCAATGGTGATGGTGTGTGGTATTGACCTCGAGTCTCCCATTATGCACTATAGTGGTTAGATGTCGGTAGCTATAGGGTTGTGGGAGATATAATTTATGATAGCGGTCGATGTAGGGCATTTTCCTGTTTCTTCCAAAGACGTGTGTGTTCCTATATTTCACATTGCAGTCAGAACTACCAAGTGCAGACCACGGGCATTTGTGTTTGGTAGTAGCCTGGAGTCTTCCATCGTGCACTATGGTGATTGCATGTCGGTAGCTGTGGGGTTGTGGTAGATATGGTGGTTGAAAGTGATGGACCCAATAAAAAATAGACATGTGTGTCCCTTTATTTCTCTCTATAGCCAAAACTACGCGGCACAGTCCACTGGTGATTGTGTATGGTATTAATCTCAAGTCTTCCACCATGCACCATGGTGATGTCATGTCGGGAGCTATCGTGGGGTGGGAGATATGGTGGTTGAAATTGGTCTCGAAGGGCAATTTATATTTCGACCAAAGACATTTGTGCCCCTATATTTCATTTTGCAACCATAAATATCCTGCGCAGGTCATTGATGTTTGTGTGTGGTATTAGTCTCGAGAGTCCCATCATGCAGTATGGTGGTCACATGTCGGTAGCTGTCAATCAAAATTCTTTACAATCACGAACGAAGTCATGGGCATCAGCTAGTATTTAAATATAAGGAAATGGACCTCACTTTTTAATTACACCTAATAATTTACCACACCATATATTTAAGCTGATGCTACATTGCCTTTAGCAAAATATTCTCTCTGCATTACAGACTTGAGGTATATTATCAATAAACAGCAAGGCATTGAATATATCAAAATGTGATCTCTACAATAAATTCTAGGAAAAAGTGACTATACAATTAAATGGGTAAAGTGATATTGGAAACACTAGAATCCAACATACCAATACCAAATGTTGATACTGAAGTTGAAAGAGGATAGAGATTTTTTCACAAAGATGGTGAGATAACTGAATGGATTGAACCATTTTGTCTACAGTCATGTGAAGGATTTCAGAAGCTTCTTTTCCATCTTCCAGTCAGTACTGTTTAACAGTGGTCAGCAAGAGATTAGCATAGGTGGAAGCCTTGCCTATACTATTTGTTCTTGCTGATGAGGTTTTATGATACATCAATAAGGGAGTCATCAGTCTCTTAAGAATGTTGGTCATAGGCTTAATAAAAAACATCGGTGAATGTAAATGACAGTTTTAAAATAATCAAGATGACAGTATTTAATAATAAGTAGTCAATGCCAGAAATCAGAATTACTGAACTTTGATGTATGGTTAAACAATAAAGTTTTAATCTGAGACTAATGAACTGAAATGTTATATACTGCAGCATCATAGTAAAATAATTAACTCATATCCCAGTTATGGGAAGTCTCAAGAATCAGCAAATCAGATACAGCATTACAACACATAAATTGCAAAATTAAATGGAATTGTGCACAAATTCAAAGAAATCTGAATTGAAAAATAATCTTCACAGATGTTCAGCAGGATAGATTTGTCAAAACACAACATTCTGAAAGCCAACACTTGTGGCATCATCTGATGAAGACTATGTCACAACAGCACCAACGGAAATCCTCCATTTACACTCAGTGTCGGGATTATTTTACTTACTGGATGGTGGTGATGACTTCACTTAGCAGGAAAGACCCTACAAGCTAACAGCAAAAACCTTATTATTTATTACCATATGAATCACTTAACTCTACCTACCATTTAAAAGATCAGATGGGAGCACTTCAGTTGTAATTTCAAGAGTGGCTAGCACAGCATCATGATCAGAATAGCTGTAAGAGTGATGTGGTACACGGTTTGGTAAAGGATGCTGGTACTGCACATTCACAACCTATAACAAACACAAGTTACAATATAAAATTAAATAATATATAGAAATTAAACTTTTAGCAAATAGTTTACACATCAAATAGAGTGCGTGTCCCTGATGTAACAAATATGTAGAAAAACTGGCGAGTCTATTTAAAGAGACAACATGTAACTAGCACCATTTTTAACACCACAAAAATTTGGAAACAGTTGTATCAGTCCGTATTTCTCAGCTTTTTGTTCTTAATAATGCTTGATGAAAGGAACAAGTAACTTGAGTTGGGTAAATGTAACCTTAAGAAAAGTAAAAAGAAAAAAATGCTAGAAACTAATGCCAAGTTGTAGTTCGGCTGCAGAACAAATCAATGATTTAATAACTTACAAATTTCCTCGAGACTTGTAATGTGACAAGGGATATTTCACAGCATATCAACCTAACCCTTACTCCCCCCCTCCAACAACCTACCCAGAATTTGTTTCCACATCTCTCTAGTCTATCTGATACTCAATAACTATTAATTTTATTCAATGCCTTTATTACTATCTAGTCATTGGCACCTGTGTCAGGGTGCATCATGTGATGTCACAAGACATTTGAAACCATAATTAGGAACTTTAAGAAGTAGTATTTAATTATAATAAGGTTAGGATTAAGTAATTTCAATTAGGTAGCGAGAGTGAGGCGGAGAGTATTTTTTAGTCTAAGATTTTCAAGTGGCTACAGTTACTGTCATGGCGCCTAATCCACGCTGGAGAAGTTCGGGCACCCGGCTTCCGCCCAGAGTTTGGCGGGGATAGGAAGGTACAGTAGCCACCCTACAAACACAAAAGTTACCTGTCGGGTGGGGTAGTATCGGTGGAACTCTGTGTTCCCTCCCATTTGGCAGAGATGGTCCTCTCGCCAAATGGGAAAGTAAGAATCCAATGTTGGTAGTACTCCCCTCCCGTAGAGGACCAGCACACCTGAATTACGTTAGGAGGATTATATAAGCCCTCACAATGGGACCAGAGTCCCTCAGTCTTGGCAAGTTTTTGTCCAGTGCTACACGGTGGTAACTCGTGATGTCGCTCCACGAGGGATCATGATGTAAGCCCATTTGATGTTCTGTTTCTCTCTCTCTGCGTATCTGCCATACATCACTCTCGCTCACAGTTTGTAAAGTAAATTAAATATATGAAGAAGGAAGTTGTAATTGTCTTATCGAGACGTTGATTAGTGGATTCAATATATATGTTTGAACAGAAAACCTATAGTGTGTCGGAGTGTGCAATTTATCAGAATATAACTCAAATCAGTGTGGTGCATCTAACTAAATTTTCTTGTTCTTTGTAATTGTTCCACCTCATTTACCTGGATTAAATGATGGAGTGAATGCAGTCAATCTTCGGCTAAGAGGTCCGATATTTAAATAATTAATAAAGTAGCCGGAAAATAATTAGAAGGAGGGGTGGGAACGTTACAATCACTTATACATAACTCCTATCATGTTGAACTGAAGTCAGCATTTCTTCAGGAAACTCTGCATATGGCTCATGAATGTCTATGACATTTTTGTAATCTGGACACTAGTGCACGGAAGGTATAGGTGGGGAAAGATAAGAAGGATTAAGGGCTGAATTTTTACAAACCCCTCAGTAGCCAACACACTCTTCTGAACACATCAATAACATTAATACCAACAATATATCCATTCCAACAGTAAATGACACCACATAATACAGATATGCGATCAGTGGAAGAAATAACTTGTTCAACAGCTCCTCAGATATTACCCATCCAGGAAACCACCTAATGGGCTCTTCCTGTTAACAATATATTGCAAAATTTGTAACATGCACCTCCACCTTTAAGAAACACAATCACTGCAGGAATATTCACCAAAATTAGTCGTAAGGGAGCGTGTACAAACCACGTAGCTCCATTTTGGCCTACTGTGAACCCCCCCTCCCCCCACGTAGCCCTACATGGCTTTTGCCTCTACCCCCCCCCCCTCCCACGTAGCACGTAGCTTTTTTCCCTTTTGATTCCAGAAGATATTTTTTACTGTTTTTTCTTGACAGACGATTGTAAATTATGTAAGGAGATAATTAACTGAGGGAAATAAATATTCGCATGCTGTTGTGTGTTCTGTTCCTCATTTTAACTGTCAAAAATGTTATGAAAGGAAAGCTACGTGGCCTGGCTCGGAACCCCCCCTCCCCCACGTAGCCCAGCGTAGCCTTCCAGCCAACCCCTCCCCCCCCCCTGGACCGAGCCACGTGGTTTGTGCACGCTCCCTAAGATGTGGGAAAACATATACCACTACAATGGATATAACATTTTGTTCCTTACATTAGTTCATAATTACATTTTATTTCATTTAGGCTTTATGACTTATTGATGTCAATATCATTAGAGCTGGGAGAAGATCGGGTAAAAGACTTCAAAAACTTTTCCAGGTACCACACCTAGAGTGATTTCAGGAAACCACTGAATACCAGAATCTTGACAGCAAGAATGGATTTAGAATCTGAATTCACACGTATTGAGTTGAAAGCCAGAATAAATAGCCCCACGTCAACAGTTGACAGGTAGATGATCAACCTTTCAGGTCAAAATACTTGACACCAACAGCCTCAATACCTGACACAGAGACTTGTCTTATCAAGGTCCTTTCTAGTGATGAAGGTTACAATGAGGTCAAATTACGGGCTCCAGTATACAACATGCAACTTGCCTAACATGATGAAGCCAGTATTCCCTCCTGTAGAATTATTTCCTTTCCTCCCTTCTCTCTCTGTTCAATGTTCTACATATCTTGCCTTTGAAATCAATAAAAAGAAATCATCATCCAAGGATTATTATTATTACTGTCATTTTGCTCAGGATGTTTTTTCTCCACAAAGCTAAATATCTCTCTTAATGTAAATGGTCAAAAGGTTTTCTTCCTTCTCTACTACCAATAACAATTTGAACTGCCAAAAAATGATTGTCAATTAATTAATTACTATTATTACCAGAAATTTAATTAAAGGCAGAGAAATCTATTTAAAAAAGTATGAAGACTGTAAAGAAATGCTAATAATCCAATAATTTTTAATACAATACTATTTTTTATGGTTTTGTCAAATTTTAAGATATTTTCTTTTATTTATTTTTTCAGTTAAAAACCACTCTGGAAGTTATTCTCAGCACACAAATCTACAGAAGTTTAGCAAATCGATAGTATTTTTATGAACAGGTTCACCATCTCACTCTTTAGGACACTAATCACCTCAAGGCTCTAAAGCCACAACAACAACAACCATCGCACTCTTCATAACAATCTTCACATTACCTTGTATGAATCTATTTGCAAGATCTGTGCTATTTATATGAAACAAATTATATTATGAAATACATTCTTCCATCCATAAGATTTAATCTGACTAAAAACTACAGGTGCAACTTAATAGTCTGACCTTTGTTTTGGCTGATGTCCTAAACATGACATAGTCAATCCTCTTGCCCTCAGGCTGTTCCCGAGCCACCTTCTTACTTGTGTAGCTGTTTGATGCAGTCTCACTAGTCCCAAAATTTTTATGGCTTTCCTATGAAAAAAGATAAGAACAGTAGTTCACACACTTGAAGATTTTTTAAAAAATAATAATAATAATTAATTGAGCTTAAAGTTAAATCTGTTCGAAGTAGAAATTTAGGTTCACTAAATAACCATCTCAGAAACAATACTGCCTTTGGAGTTTTACTGAGAATGAGGAATTAGAACCAAATACTAAACAGTTCCAAATTCAGTGGATTATTGTGTATGACCAGATGACATACCATATATTCTGGTTGACTTCTTTAGTCATGTAAGAGGGAAATGAAATGAAACACATGGCAAGATATAGAGGTCACATGATAGAACTTTTAAGCAAATGCCACTGTGGCAATTTTCCCACTCTTTTTGCATTTCAGGAACTTTTAAATTATTCCATTATTTAATGTAAATTATTGAACATTTCTTTGGCAATTTAGCAATGAAAGAAAATTTTCCCACTCCCTTACAACTGAAATCAAGCACTAGTTTCTCATTGTCATGTCTTCCCTTTTGTGTACAAATCCTAATTCTTCTACATGTTCAGGTTTCATCAACAATGTATGCCACACATTCCCAAAAATCTTACCATGTGAACAAAATAATTTTACTGTATTTTTTTTCTATTATAGGGTTCCACACGCAAAGAGAAACAGAATCCCATTGCTCTCACTTTTCTCTTTCCTTCTGTGACAAAATAAGCTTTAGACTTAAAGTTTGCACAGGATATATTTTTCTGGCCCAAAACTAAATTATATCACTTAATCAAATATGATCAAAAGGCTAGCTGATGACAAAAAACACCATAAAAACCTGAAAAATTAAGTTCTACAGACATTTAAATAAATCTTATTAGATTACTGGCAACACTGCAGGAGTCTCCTCTTTTAAAATCCTGGGGTCCACTTCTTCATTTTATTGTGTTTCTTCTATTATTTGTTGTTGTAACTGGCTTAAAAATTCTGCTTAAAATATGTCTGTACCTAAAGATGTCTGGCATCTACCTATCACAACTTTAATAACCATACAACTATGGTAATTTTACGTTACATTCTTTGGTGCCTCCAGATTTCTTTGATATACATTTTAAAGTTCATAGATTCTACCAAGAGATGTAAATTTCTTATACATACACACACCTTCACATTAAAGATTGTACTATACAGAAAATCGTCTGCAACCAAACACCTTCACCCTCATAACAGAGAAGCAGGAAGTTTTCTGAATATAGTATGGACAGGAGAGAAGCTTCAACACTATTTTAGATCAAAGTATTTGTCCTACAGAGACACTGCCAAGAACTGAAAGGAAAAGTCAGTGCAAGGACCAATATAACCTAAAATCTGCCCAGTTCAATATGCAGAGCAAAACCTGAAGTGCAAGCAAGTCCGCTGTAGTTCTACATTCAGCCAATAGTGGCCACTCAGTTTTATTTTTTAAGACCAGCGTTATAGCCATTGAGAGCAGATGGTGGCCTAGGTGTATAAGAGAAGTGTCAGAAATACAAAAACGGCCAGACAACATAAATGCCGTCAATGATTTGCAACTTGACCACATTTGGTCATACCTGCTCAGGAAAACCCAAGACCAATGACCCCATCCTACTGCCTACACCGGGCATGGTGATGTCATTGCGGACAAGTAGCGCCCGCCCGCGCTAGCTTCCTGCTACTATATAAGGTGATAGCAGCATCTGACAAAGTCCTCTGAAGAAGGCCACAGCACAATGGCAGAAACGTTAGGTTTAAATATATTGATGTGGTGTCACCCAGAGAACCAAAATAATACGTTTTCCCGTGTTTCATAACTCTCTTCAACAAAAGAGGGATATGCATGGTGGTGGCCAGCAGCCAACTGGATTCACCGACCTATAATTGGCACCTTGTGATTTGGGGGGGTGGGGACAATATGGTGGGAGTTATGAGTGGGAGTTTGAAGGGGTGACCTGAGAATTGTAAACATATTATGGGAGACTACCTCACAGGGTTTCCTACAACACCCATCTGCCACAATATTCTCTTGTTGATAAAGGGATAAGACACAGAAAATAGTACAGCATGTATGTTTTCATCTACTATTTGTGTTCACACCTTTAAAATATCATCTAAGGTACGTGATGATTTATTTCCCTATCCTAATTTGTAATTCATTTTTGATACTTAGCACCTATTATTTCATTGATTTTTTTTGCTGTCATCAGTCTTTCGACTGGCTTGATGCAATCCTCCATCCAGTGGCGGATCCAGGATTTTGTTTTGGGGGGGGGGGGGCTAGGATTTGGTTTGGGGGGGGGGCCTTGACTCAGGGAAGGAGGGGTTCACCGTCAGAAATCTCATTATTCCAGATTATTATTATTATTATTATTATTATTATTACTCCACGATTCACTAAAAGTGTGTGGCGGAGGGTGCATAGCACCTATCGAAAAGGGTTATGGTTTGGAAGGGTTATAAGGGATATGGCAGGAGGCGCCCATGGGCTATTGTGAGGAACCATCCCCGCATTCGCGTGGAGTGATCTGGGAAAACCATGGAAAACCCAGATCAGGATGGCCGCCCTTATTAAAACTGTGGAGCATCCCTTCCTATCTTGCGCTAACCTCTACATCTCTACATATCTCTTACAACCCACATCCTCAATTATCTGCTTCATATATTCTAATCTCCGTCTTCCTCAACAGTTCTTACCTTCGACTTTTCTCTCCACCAGCAAATTAACCAATCCAGCATGTCTCAAAATATGATCTACCAGCCTGTCTCTTCTTTCTGTAAGCTTCTTCCACAAACTTCTTTCCTCACCCATAATTTCCAAAACTCGTTCATTTCTTACTGTCTGTCGACTTAATTTTTAGCAGTCTTCTGTAGCACCACATTTCAAATGTTTAAATTTTCCTTCTTTCCATTATTCCTAAAGTCCAATTTACATATATAAAAACAAAAATGTTCCAAAACTAACTGAACAGTTCTGGTGAGTGGTGGTTTTGTTGGAAGATGGAGGTTGTAGGGAATGGGTTGTGTGGAAGAAAGATTACTGGGTTTTATCTTAAATTAAAATGACGGCAGTTGTCTGATACCTGATTTATACTGGTATGCCAGTTCCCACCATCCAATTCAGAGATGCTGCACGGATAGTGAAGCAGGAATTGAAACTGTTTGTATCAGGTGTGGTTGTATGATGACATACTGGGTGATGAGGGTTCTGTGTAAATACAGTTTATGTCCATTCATTCTGATAGACAGTGGATTCATGGTCAGATCTAGGTATGAGGTTGGGTAATGGTTGATGTATTAGATGGGAGGATACCCAAGTCACAAGTCCTATGATGGTGAAGCTTTCGCCAGTTACTGGGCTGGTGAAGGTAGTGAAGGCTTGATGCATGTTGCACCATCTGAAGCGATATCTGCTACATAGAAAGGAAGCTTGGGGCTGTCTTGTAAGACGGGGAGGATCATGTTTATGGACTAGGAGTTAGCTAAGGTTCAAAGTTCTACTGAATCATCAACAAGAGAATAGCCCAAAGCATTGTTTGTCACTGCTGCTTTGCTCCCTTTCAATTTGGTGAGTGATGTATGTAATTTATCTTTCCTTTCCATATTAATGTTTAGTGAATTATGTTTTCTGAAGCTACACTTCAGTTTTAACTAGATTTGGGTTGCCTCCTGTCTCCACCAACAATAGGAAGCTTGCATCTACTACCTGTGAACAGTATATTTTCTATCTGTGACACAATAAATTATTTTTCATCTAAGCTTGAGTGCTTTTATTTTCCTATTAACATCTGCCATCCTGTTTGCAAAACATAACCAGCACTTATCCTATGCCATTGGTAATTTTTTCAATGAAATCATTCACTTCCTCCATTTCAATTAACCTTGTTTATGAATATGTAGAATGTCAAATAGTTTTTGATGTTCATGAATTGGTTTACCTGCTACCAGTGCATATAACAATATAATATTCATTAAGTTTATTATTTTTTTATCAGTCTAATTTACCTGCAGCTATTCTTACTAATGTTCTATTATGTTTAAATTTTTTTGACATGCTTGTATTCCACTTTACTATTTAGAAATTCTATTAAATATCAGTGTTTTTGTCCATATCTCATTATCTACTTTCCTGTTTCCTACTGTTTTAGAAGTGGTGTGTATTTGTATTTTGTTACACTTTAATTATTAAACTATTTCTTGGTAACATTAATTCCATGAAAATTATCCCCCCCTCCATCCCCCACTCAGTTTCCTTTCTCCCAAAACTTTAATCAATAAATTTTATAGCCTAATTCTGAGACATTCTTCTACTTCTGGAAGTATTAACCCCAGTTTTACCAAAAAGTGCTAGCCTTTTCCTGTCTTTCCTCTTCTATCTGGGTTAGACACCAAAACAGCAGAAGCTGGACTACTAAATTGACTATCATTCTGCAGAGCAGAAAGCTGAATACTAAAGCAAACAAGATATATAATGCAGTACAAGCCATTTTTTACTTCTAAACTTAACTGTTTGATTACATTAGAATGAACTTGAAAACAGCAAATAACAGTGGTTTGTCAAAATCACCACCCCACCAATTAATATGTCAGAACTATAACAAAGGTTTAGATTTGTATGCAGATTCATGAAGCAGCTAGGAAATGTCAAAATAAGTTCAATGCAAAGTAAACTTTACTTAAAGGATCCACCACACCTGGCTTATTTGACAGCAGATGCAACACCTAGATAACAACTCAAATAAGTAATTATATCTGTACATGGAGTATTTTTCTAAATATTTGTGTGAAGTCTATTATCATTCAAAAATGAAAAACTATTCCACAAAATCACAACCAGAAAAGTTATGCATACATCTTGTAAGGACATAGGTCGATACTGGGGTTATAGTATCACCTAAGTGCCTTAACTTACACTCTTGCTTACAACCCACTGTTCGATGAAAACTCTTGCTAAATAATTTTGATCTGATTTGACCATGTAGCCAGGATGACTCAACTAAATGCATAGGTCGCCACAAAATTTGTTACCCACAAATTGAGAAAAGGGATCAAGCAAACTACTGAAGCACACAAGTTCACTGTTAGTAAAATCCAAAGTTTTATTCTTCAAAGTCAAAAGTTCAAAAGTGCATTTACAGTTGAGCAGGCATATCGAACACTCGTCCCAAAGTTACAGATTGTGGAGAGAAATCTAACCGACCGAAACCCCTTTAGTAAATTTAAAAGTTCATGTTAGTTACTGAAGTTACGAGAGAACACGACACCAAAGTTTCAATATGTTCGGACTAGCCCGCATGGCGAGTTACAACCAACCGAGACGAACGACAGACAGACGCAGGTTCACTCACATAATGCTAGACAGGAACAGACCGCGGGCAGGAACAGACCGCGTGCAGGAACAGACAAACCATAATGGCAGCGGGGTCTTTTTTATAGAAACGGCTAGAACCAGTGACGTCAGCAACTGTATCACATCTTTTTGCTTCCGCGTAGCTCAAAGTATGTGTAATTTATTTGACGATCCCGATTATTAAAAATGTTCAGACTTTGACAGTATCTGGACTTATCTACTAGAAGTCCAACGGCAGTCTGTTGAGAAATTTAGAGTAATTAATTTTAAAGTTTTAGCTGTTTATGACTCCGCGTAGTGATACATTCAAATTCGGGTAAAATCCCTAAGTGTTCTAGAACTTTTTACGCGCGTGTACAACAATCCGCGACAATCTACTTTACAAAAACTTAATTACCGGACAAATGCTAAAACTTTTTATGAAAACCCATATATGTATGAACTCGTCTTAATTAGGGCTATCTGCTGATGTAAAATTTAAATTGATACCTCTTTTAATAAAAAAGCTTATTTTTTTCTCTTACTTAAAATCGCTAATTAATCTTTACCAAATTATTTAATTTTACTGCCAAAATATCGGGGATAGTGCTGACTACAGCTGGTGATAAAAGTTCGGTTGTAGCTTTACTGGATTTGAAGATATTGCGAATCTTAGAATTTCACTATTCCGATCGCGTGTTTCAAAACATGAACAAACCTAAATATCTCCTAAACCAAACGTTTCCCGATATGATAATTACACTTTAAAATGATTTTTATGTTGGATTATAACTGTGAGCAAGATTACAGGGAAATTACTTTTAGTTGAAAACTACACTTCTCGAAATTTCTAAGTCCCGCCTAAGCAAAACTAGAATTTGCCAAAATTCAAAAGTGCTTACAATCTATATTTGTTGGACCAGTTACATATACAAAAAATAAAGTATTTTTTAGAATAAGTAAAATTCAGCTCTGTGAAGTGAATGCTGCATTAGCATCCCTGAGCATAATAAATAGATTTTAAATGCCAATTAGAAATGATTCATAAAAAGAATGGCTACAAAGTTAATTAAAAGTGCATTTTTTTTTTTTAATTTGAAAAATATGTGGTTTATAAGGCTGAAGAGGATGCGATCCATTGAATCAATTCCTCTGACTGTTATTTTCTTTGAAATATTTATCATTTTAATATTTGTTATATGCATGCTATAATAAATATATATAAAACAGAATTTCAGATAATGCTATAATATGCACCACTGATAATATAAAAATTTTAATTTAGAGTACAGCTAAGACATTAAATTTTTCAGAAAACATTGGAGTTTAATTTTTAAAGGAAACTATGTGACACTCTGTTCAATAATTTAGTGTAATTATAAGCTTTCTGCCAACTCATATGAAATTTAAACTTTGGCCAAATACACATAGGAAATCATTATTATAAGTACTTGAATTTTTTTTTATGTTTGCACAGACGTATTGTGAGTAACCCTAATATCTGTGAAGGAAAAGAAAGTACCATGGGGAATGCCTCACAGCAAGCATCTTGCAGCTCTCCATAAAGTGAGATATGCGCTGTGCCAAGTCTCCTGGAAGAGTATTGAGATCTCCACCAAGTACTGCCAGGTCTGCACCCACAGCAGTTAGACGCACAAACTGTGCTGCATCTAGTGCTTGCAGCACCCGGTGTGCCAGGTACTCATCTGATGAGGGGTTGTATTCTGCATGTAGCTACATCAAAGATGGTATTAGTGTAAGTACATTTTGACATGTGGAACTATAATAAGAGATTGATTGTCAATAAAAAAAAAAGAATACATACAAAACAAAGCAGTATACTATATCTTCCTTACTTTATTCAGGTGTTGAGCTGTGTTTTCTTGCTGCTTAATTGTGCCAAAATTTCAGCCAAAGCCTGAAGGCATCTTCAAGGGCACACTATAGTTTATACATTTACCAATATTTCAGTTGTCGATGTAAACAAACCAGAAAGTTACATACCTGAGATATTTTAAGGTCTGACTCATGAATGTTATTTTTCTTTATTTGGGGTTTCAGTGCAGCATTTTCGATGGTTATAAAAAAGACATTTCCAAGCTTCACCCAGTCCATAGCCGCCATCTCTGTTCAAGTTCGGGTGAAATGTTGGCGCAATTAAAGAACAAGAAAATGCAGCTCTGCACCAAAATAAAGGAATAAGCTACGAATTTACAGGTGCTAAAAAAGTTAAAAGTTGTCTTTATTCCTTGTAGGAAAGAAAGATCGCGTTTCAGTCACATCAAAATAAATATGCTTTAAAATGCATGCAACAAATCCCAATGTGATTTTGGCATATGTAAGAATTTAAAGTTCCAAGTTCTTTCCAATTTGATCTTTATTGAATGAAATTATTTTGCTATGGATATCAGCAAGGATAGGTTGGCCATTTATTGAATTATGTCAAACAAAAGCAGAAGAGTAGAAGTTTGCCTTTGATGATGATGAGAGATTTAAAATTGAAAACAGATCAGCAAAAATGTTTTAATGTATAAAGCGTTTAAAATTTTTAGTTACACATAACAAAATCAAGTTCTTAAATAAATCATGCACACAACATTAATCCATTTCATCTGTAGAAAATGCAAGTCATGCTGTTAATTGTAACTGGAGTGTAATTATTAATCACTCTTTACAGTGACTAACATTTACAGTCATTTTCATCCAATCTACAGTACACTTCTAATGTTAGAAAAATATACTAAGAACCAAAAAATTAGAAAATTATAGCTTTTTGGAACCAAGTACTAGAATAAATTCTGAACTACGAGGGGCAGTCAAAAAGTTCCCGGAATTTCATTGTAACTCTTTATTAACAAAAGATAGGTACACATTTACCTAATCTTCTTCACAGAATGCTCCTTCTGAACACACACACTTGCTCCACCGCTCCTGCCATTGCTGGAAACAACGATGGAAATCTTGTTTTGGTATTCCCAAGTACAGCCATCGCTTTGGTTTTGATGCCTTCTATGGTGGCAAAACGGTTAGCTTTGAGGCCCATTTTCTTCTTGGGAAAGAGCCAGAAATCCGATGGCACTAAGCGTACACCCAAGTCTCATCACCAATAACAATTGTCTGAAGAAACATCGGGTCCTCTGTGCTTTTTTCAAAACATTCGGCCGCAGTCAACTTTCGAGTTTCCATTTGATCTGGATTCAGCAGCTTTGGGACAAACTTTGCAGTGACACATTTCATCTTCAAATCATCTGACAGGATTGCGTGAATGGATCCATGAGAGATCCCCAATTCTTGTGTCAACTCATCGATGGTCATTCTTCGGTCTGATCTGATTAACTGTTTCACTTGCTCGACCATTGCTTCGTTTTGAAGGTTGAAGGTCTCCCACTGCGACTCTCGTCTTCCAGCGATTCCTGTCCACCATTAAATCTTGAAAACCACTCTAAAGCGGCTGTTTATTTAACGAATCGTCACCGTAAACTGTTTGTAAGGCTAACAAAGTCTCTGAAGCAGATTTCCCTAATCTACACATGAATTTGATGTTCGCCCTTTGCTCAAACTGCGACATAGCGTCAACTGATTACCACACACACCTACCTTCAGCTACACTGCAGTCACACTGCCCATTGTGACCACTTCTGATCTGTCAAACTCATAACAATTACTTCACAAATGCCAACACTAAGACAGAATTCCGGGAACTTTTTGACTGCCAACACTACAACAGAATTCCAGGAACTTTTTGACTGTCCCTCATAGATTACAGAATTAGTTTATTTCAATATTATTGTCTCGCATAGAAATATTAAGCAAATATTGGAAAAAATATAATTATTGGTGACTAGAAGGAGGTTATTTGAAACATCGAAGAGAGCCGATGCTTACTTACATGTGCAGTGTACACATTGACAGAGAAGTCTTCCAGCTGCACCCTGCAGAGACCAATTCCTTTGCCTCCAAACCAGTCCCCATGTTGCAGTTTGTGCATGTAGCCATTGAGCGGCCACTGGTGGAAGAACACATCTTCTATAGGAAACCGGGACAATACGCACAACCCTGAACCAAGTACCCCACTGCAATTAATCAAACAATATACCTGAGTTTCACAATGTTCCTCGAATGATTCCTTGTTTTAAAATGATTTGTGGTGAAACTGTTAATTTTACGATGGTTATCTGTGCAAAATTCCTTAGGACAGTCTAGGTAATAAGATGGAATCTAGCTACCGAAAAAAAGACAATTGATTTCAGGAAAATTATTTCGATAAACAATTAAGGGAAGTGTTGTGAATGATGATAAAAACAATGAAATTATCACAATTTACATTATGACTATCATCAGCTAACACTTACAACAAAATTATGATACTGTGAAATGATTTGTGCTGTAGACAATAAAAAATGAACTCATAATGCTGCTTAAATGGGAAATATAATCACTGAGGATTTTATTTCCGAAAAAATGGTGGAAAGATGTAAATACACGAAAATGGAAAGATATAATATTTGTGACAACTCAGGAATGAAGAACACATAAATTTACTATTGAAATAAATTTATCCAACACTTTGAAAACTTAGAATCAGTATACTCTGAATGCTGCATCATACATGCTCATACAAATGAAATAACCTTTTAAACACTAGTGCGACCACATCTGGATTACTGTTGTGGAGTTTTGGATCTGTGTTGCAAGGGTTTGATTGACTCAGTGGAGAGGGTACAGTGGAGAGCCACTCGATTCATGACTGGTTGCTACAGCCCTTACGAAAGTGTAACAGAATTGATACATAGATTGGGCTATGATTAAATGGAAGGCAGATGATGTTGTTTGCGTTTGAATTTATTGGAGAATATGACTTACGAGTGCAATGAAATACTTATTCCGCCAACTTATTTAGGTTGCAATGACCGGAGGGATAAGATTCGAGAAATAAGATGCCGTACTGATGCTTTTATGTATTCTTTCTTTCCTCATACTATTTGGAATTGGAATGCGCAGAAGTAAGATTGGTGTTTGGCACCTTCTGCCACCCACAATGTTTGTGAATTGAAGAGTATGGATGCAGATGTAGAAAAGTGACTAATTGTTCCTTAATTATTCACAGCACCTGACACTCAAAACAACAAAGCAAGTTTCTCACAGTGAAATTAATATTTAGACATTAGGTATGAGTCTGCTCACAATCTAGTTAGAAGAAAGGCTCAACAATTTGCCTCTCCCTACTTATTCCACCTAAGCAAGTGCCTGAGCTTCACAACACCAGTTATACTGTGTGGAGGATTAATCAGACTGTACATACAAGTACTACAAGAATGGTAGTTTTTTACTACTATGTTCAGAGCAGAAGTGGTGAGGGGAGTGAATTCAACACCAGAAGAAGCAAAGAGGTTTGAGATTTAGACTTTAAGTGTGGATTTGTGGGGATGCCATTGCCACCAGTAACAGTCTCAAAAATAAATAAAATCATGAAGAAATCAAAAACTAAAAATTCTTATAGCTATGACAACATTTCAAGTAAGACGTTCAGATTGCATCAGTCACATAATCAGCTCACATCTGTAATGAATCCTTAATGCAAGATATATTTCCAAATAGACTGAAATACACATTTAAAAATGGAGAAACAACATGTATAAATAACTGCTGTCCCATTTCTTCCAGTATTCTCAAAGATTTTTGAAAAATATTAGTGTAATAAAACATGTTACTCTCCGTAAAGTTCTCACTAATTCAAAGTTCGATCAAAGTTCTCACCAATGTTAAAGTCCGCTAGTTGGGCTGCAGGATAACCTTAGCGGTCTGTGGGCGTTAGCATAGGCACTTAATTACAATGACAAGTCGGACTTCAATGCACGTATATCCAGCTCTTCTTATCGTCTAGTACGCTGGAACTACGGGCTTTGATTTCCAATGCAGTGTTAGTGGCAAGACAGCTACTTTATTCTTCTGAATAGATACAGTGTTTACTAGCTGCCAGAGGCAAAGAGCCGTACACTCATAACATCAAGTTTGTCCAAGACTTACATTAGAGTTGGCGATCCTAGCGAGGGCGAGGCTTCGTCGGTGATTCGTCAGTGGCGGTTAGATACACATCATTACGGCGTAGCTCGAACTGATCGAACTTCGATCAAAGTTCTCACTAATTCAAAGTTTGGATTCCAAAAAGGGTTATCCACAGAGATGGCTATATATTCATTTTTAAATAACACATTTGAAAAACTGAATAATAAAATGTGACCGGTAAATTTTTTTTGGGTGATCTTGCACTGTGTAAATCATGAATTAATTTTGAAAAAAAGGAATTTTATGATATTTATGGAACGACAGGCAAATTAAAAGTCTTCCTTTTTTATTCTAAATCAGTAAAGATGCTTCATCAGACTCGGAGAAAATACAACATGGCATTCTAAATGGCTCTGTCCTAGGACCCCTTTCTGTTTGTACTATACATCAACAATCTTCCTGGAAACTTATCCTATAATGCTAAAAACATTTTATTTGCAGATAACACTAATCTAAATAAAAAATACCAAATAGTAATCAAGAATTTAGTTCCAGTGAAGTACTTAGTGAAGTAGGAAACTGGTTTAAGACAAACTAATTAAAACTAAATTTTGGTAAAACATGCAATAAAAACACTTTCTCTAACATCAAAACTATAATTTACGAAACAGTTGCACTCCTCTTATTTTAATTCAGCCATGTCATAATTATTTGGAGAAACTCTTCACAAAGTAAATAAGTTTTCATAGCACAGAAAAGAGCTATTAAGCTGCTGTGTAGGGTAAATCACAGAACATTTTAATTTGTTCACATCAAATTCACAGGTATACAATTTCAATACAAGAAACAAAAATAACACAAACATCTCTGCCACTAGTACAAAGAGGAGTTAATTATTCTGAGATACATCTATTTAATAAACTCCCTAAAGGTATAAAACAGTTTGTACATAATAAAGATCAACTTAAAGAAAAACTGAGTTCAAGAATTTGTACAAAATTGTATGTGATGTTACTTTTGCAAATTTCAGTTATAAAATTAATGTTTATTATTAACTGTATATTCTTTTCTTTTTTGAGTTTGACTTTTTTGTAATATGATTATTATTAATCTTGTATGTATATATATTAAACATGGCATGTTTCACATCCCAGAGGTCCTTCCTCATCAAGGTTCTATGGAACAAGAGTAATAAATAAATAAGTAAGTACAAAATATAATTAAAATACGCTTGATTGTCTAACACAGTGGTTTCCAATTACTTTTCCCCAAGTACCCCTCCAAGAAAGAGCGCAGCCTCGCTTCCCCCTCACAAATGAAAAAAATAAATGCGTTTATCCCAACCCAGTGCTTCACACAGCCACAACATTACAGTAATTTTTTTTCCTCTCTCTCTCTCTCTCTCTCTCTCTCTCACACACACACACACACACACACACTCTTTCTTTGTCTTAAAATATATTTTGCCAGTAGCAATGTTTGCATTTTTTTTTCAGATATCTTATTGATTACCTTACCCAGGAGACTACCGGGCATATCCCTTGAAGCAACTTCACGTACCCCTGGTGTATGTGTACCACTAATTGGGAACCACTGGTCTATCAAATATAGGCCACTGAGGATGGGTAGTAAAAGTTACAATGTTTCAGATCTCAAAGAACAAATGCAGGAAATGTTGATACTGTCTGACATCAGTATGAATGACATTTAAAATTACTGTAAAATCACAACCCAAGCAAAATTTCAAATAAATTAACTAGCAGCTAAGTGCTCCCAGAAATGTCCAAATCAGGATTCTAGCACTGTGGTATGACAAAATCAATATCGTTGGAAATGTTATAAACAGCAAAGAAATTAATCATAAGCTAATAATCCCGGCAGGTGCAGGAATTTTGAGAGTTGTGTTTATCATATGAGCTATGCCAGGACGCTCCGTGGTTAGGATTCCACGTTAAACTGTAGGTCCCAGAGGAAAGGAACTACCTCTGACACAATGGCTTAGTATGCCTCCTTCTGGAGGATCCAACCAACCTTCGGGTTGTGGACTAAGTTAAGTTTTAATAATTCAACAAAAAGTACTGGAAAAATATCATTTTATATTTAGCAAAAATGGAGTATGAAGAAATGCAATGGGGTGATATTTACATGGAAGGCAAGATAAATGATACCCACCAGTCACCAAAGTTGAATGGAGGGGGGTAGCAACAACAAAACATACTCCACAAACACAGAAAACAATATTTTAGGCTATGCCCTTTTTCAATAAAATAGAAACATGTAATTGAGCTCACATAAGCCCTCATGGTCAACAACCACACGAATGTTATTACGAAACAGAAAATCAGAGACTTGATCTAATTTGGTTTGGTTAGTTGCCTGCAACATAAACCGTATATGTTCCCTCATGAAAGCGAAGCTAGTCTGTCTAAAAATTCTTGACATTAGTGTAGCATAACGGGAAGAGCGTGTGGCTCTACGTCAGAATGTGTGTGAGCGTGTGCAGTGCTGTGTTGGGAGTAAATAGCTGATCGATGAATAAACCGCAGGCACTGCATTCTAGATTGTTGGTAGTAGCAAGGGCAGTTACAAAGTGAGTCAGCCAGAGCAATTTTTTTGCAACTGTGCATTACATCAGATCTGTTGTAGGAACCTTTTTCTTGGGGCAATGAACCAATATTTACATTGCTGTTATGTTTATGTTTCAGGTTCAAGGTTTTAATTGAGAACTCTGTAAAAAGATTAGTTTTAAGAGCAATATTCCATGTGCTCATTATGCACCTAGCTTTAAGGAGTTTGCATTACTATTTGATTTCTATATGATTTTGTATCCAGGTAGCCATCAGAAACCTTTTTTCCTGTATTTCCTATGTTTATTTGTTAATTGGCTAGTTATTAGGTTTTTTGTGTGTATGAAAGTACCCCAGAAGGGGCAAGTTTTCTTGTTTTATGACAAAATCTGGGATTTGTAAAACCCATCCTTTGCCAAGTAGCAGCAGTGGGGTTGTTGCATATATCTTAGAAAGTAGTTGCAATATTGCTGGACTGGAAAGCGAGAATGGAATCAATGGGAGGAAGTATCAAACCCCTGGTCGTGTCATAAAAGTGATAGCGGAAGGTTTTTTTAATGGGTACATCCCCTATTACAGCATTTTCTTGATACTCGGCTCATGTTGACCCTGGTCGTAGAAGACCATAGCTCGATTATGTGTGAAAGCTGTGTATGGCATGGGATGGTAATGAAACAGAATGTTATTTTAGTGTGTTGACTAAAACCATTGTGTTCTACGTATTATTCATCTTTCTACTATCAGAACTTGCATATTCAGAGAAGAATCAGGATAATTATTTTGTTTGGTGGCTACCCCTAGGACGAATACAATAATACAGAGTTAATGGAGACTTTCCCGGTGTACTGATGCAATAAAAATCCTCTTGGTTGTCCAGCCAGATGGTGTTGTATAAATACATTCTAGAAGAGACCTGACACCTGATGAAGACAGCAGAGCTAGCTGTCAATACATCATGTTTATACAACACCATCTGGCTGGAAACCTGAGAGGATTTTATTAATACAGAGTTGTTAAGCTGATAAGATGGTTATCATTTATGTTAATCCTACCCACTTGCTATTCACTTAGGAATATTGTTTTCAGACTGGTGAATTTGCCCAATAAACATTTTAATAATACATGCAAAGAAATGAAGACATAAGAACTATCCAAGCAAGAAAGTATGCTATATGGCTTGTGCCCATGACATAATTATTTAATTATTTAAATTACTATGTCTTGTGGGACAAAGTAAACCAGAATGCATTTTTTAAATTTAATTCAATTTAATTGTGCTGGAGTGCATGCTCCACCAGCAATTTCTTTAATAATCTATTTATCCCTTTATTGTTATTATATTTTTACTATCATCATCTTGCACCCTTTATGAGTAAACTCCTCCACCCATCAACTTTTATAAATTTTAAATTTTTCAGCATTTTTGGTGAAATATTTATCACTTCTCTTGGTAATATATTATAATCCCCAACTCCCTAATCAACAAAAGAAAGAAAAAAAAAATTATACATGAAATCCAGGGCCAGATTGTGCTCTTGGTCATTGTTTCCAGTAACATATACACTACAGATGAGATTGTGTAACACATACCTATGGAAATAGTGTGAAAATGGAAGTGTGTCCACAGCCTTTTCCCTGATAAGGTTGTAGTCACTCACTGACCACACCTCCTGCAGGCACACAAAATCATAATCGCAAGATGCAAGGTGATCAGACAATGCCGTAAGCCGTTCCTTACGATTCTTTGAGACCACTGGGATACCCCTGCAAAGAAAATTAGTTCGTATTATACACATAAAAAAAACAAGCAGTTTTTAAAAGTTTAAGTTATACGAGGTGTCAGGTATCTCACAAACTTTGTAAATGCGTGACAGAATTTGCTCTTGGAACCACGAGTTAAATTGAAGAACTGCATATCATTTTTAAAGCCAGTTTCTATGTTAATTCAAGTTAGAAATCAGGTATTCACAGTTATGACATAGTATTTTCAGTTGTAACATTCTCAAGCATTCGCCTGGAGTAATATTTTGAAAATTCGTGATAAACCGAGGAAAAAAAGTTAGAGTTTTTAAGTTCACACAGTGATAATTTTTCAGTACATAGATTTGTTTAAAACTACTTTCAAGTCAATATCCTTAATAACTTAGTCAGATTTTGTTTACAAATTTTATCCCACTTTTGAAAATTGTAAACACACTTTATTTGATATCAGGTAGAAGAGCAGCAAGTTCGGAGTAGAATACAAGTTGTTTCAGTTTAGTAGCTGTAAAATTATCGCAGAATGCAATCAGTGACGGATATGATAAAGGAGCTGGAATGGGATTCATTGCAAGACAGGAGGAGGATGAGGAGGGTCATGGGAGTGTACAGGGCATATACTGGTGATGAGGCATGGAAAGATATTGCAGTAGGTATGAAAAGTAGTGCATGGAAGGGAAAAGATGACCATGACCACAAGCTGGCACTCGATTTCAGGCACAAGGGTGTAGGAAGATTCTCTTTTTTAGGTAAGGGTGTCAGGGATTGGAATGAGTTACCAAGAGAAACGATGAATAATTTACCGAAAACTTTGAAGGAATTTAAAGAAAAAATTTGTAGAGGGCAAATGTAGGTGGGTGCAGGATAGGGGGAAGATAGCTGTGTAGGGAAATTGCCACCGGAGCCTGTGCTCCATTGCAATTAAAAATTAAATAAATAAATAAATAAAATTATGAAAGTTATTAACAAGTCTTAGGAATTACATTAAAAGGATTTTTTTACGACAAAACTATTAAAGTTACAGAATTTTTTATAAGGATTAAAGTTGACATTTTTCACAATATCTAGCGATTTTTAAAATTTCAGAGTGATAGGATTGTTTTAGTTATCGAGGTCAAGAAGGCTGACACAAGCCTTTCAGGCATGAGATGCAAATCTGATCAGTTTCCAGCATATTCTCATTTAAACGCAGAAGCGTCCAGCATTCCCATGGTCAGATTCCATAAATACGAGACCGGAATTTTCCTCTCCCTCAGTCTGACAGCCAATTTCAGTTAGAGCGCAGCTATGCTGCTTAGTGTCACAATGTAGGAATCGCAAAGTTTTAAAGTTTCAGTCCGAATAGCAACTATGCAGTTTTGAAGAGGTGCATTGTTATTACTTAAGTGTCGGTAGTCAATGAATATTTTGAACAGTAGAGAAGAGAGAGGGAAAAAAAATAAACAATCCTTAAGAAAAATAAAAATTCCTGCTATTTTTTTTATCAGACCTCGTATAAGAAAAGATATCATTAACGCTCTCTGCACATGGAGCTATTCAAAAGAAACAGGTTGGTGAAGCAAGATTTTGTATTGTATTGTATCGATGTTCATTAGGGAGTGTCCATAAACTTCATATCCCCATTTTGGCCTTCTCTGAACCTCCCCTCCCCCCTCCCGCCCACGTAGCCTAACGTGGCACGTAGTTTTTTCTGTATTGATTCCAGAAGACATTTTGTACAGTTTTCTCTTGTCAGACTATCGTTAATTACATACGGAATAATTATATGACGGAAATAAAAATTTACATGCTGTTGTGTGTTCTGTACCTTATTTTAACTGTGACAAATAATGTTCATGCAAAGCCACGTGGCTTGGCTCCGAAACCCCCCTCCCCCACGTAGCTTTCTTCTCAACCCGTCACGTTGTTTATGGACGCCCCTTTAGAATAACAAATACCGGGGAACCCAAAACGCTACCCTGTGGCACTCCAATTTTCATTTCCACTCTGATATTGCATTTGGCTGTTTGCTTTCCACCTTTTAAGAATTCTTCTACCCTGGAGATCTCTTTCATCCGCTCCAATTGTTTTTCGGCCATTATGTTGTGGTAAACATAAAGGGGAGAACAGGACAATGATGGTCAGCTGGCGAGGGTGGTCACTGACGAAACTACGCAACTAATTGTTGCGTCAATCATCGCAACCTGTAGCAATAAAACGTCCGCCATCTAGGACATCGTGTCGCTCATCAGGGCTGCGCGGTTCCGAGTTTTGTTTACTACAGACGGTAAATGTCGAATTTCTGTATGCACAATATTAAAACTCTTTTCTCTATACAGGTACAGATTAAATGTTACAATTTCGAACTTTTTTGTGATTATCTGTTCATATTTTTTATTTTGATTATTTTTCTTTCGTTAGAACAGTAGCGGGTAGTTAGAGACAGCTGACCAACATTGCCCACAATGAGATTTCTTACCGAGTTATCAAACTAGTTCGAATAAAAATAGTTTTTTATTTTTTAGATGCCTAAATACGACTTAAGAAGACTGGCTGGTTCATCGACTTGCTGGATACAGCTGTGAAACTTACAAAACAGCAGGGATATTCAATCAGTAAAGCTGCTGAAGTAGTGGGTATCCAATTTTCAGTCTCCAGAAGATATATAGTAAAGAATCTTACTCGGCGGAAAGTCTAGGTCGAAAAACTGTGCCACTGCTGATATGCTGAAAGAGATAACAGATACGGTGCCAGAAAAAAGTTGGCAAATATTTTCCGTGTATGTACCGCTAATCAGATAAGAAAAAGTGGTATTCTACTTCAACAAATCCTAAAAAAATGCTGGACTTGATTTCTTAGCATGATTTATAAGACGAATAAGATTTACTCGTATGTAAGAAATCCAGAAGCGACTAGCATCAATAGAATTACAGCTTTCGAAAAATGTAAGGTGGAATTGGTTTATAAACTGCTGGAAGAACTAGCTCGCATAAGTCCTACTGGCTGCAGCCTTCCGAAGTTTCTTTTTTTGGACCACTCGAAGCGGCTTATAAAAAAGAATATGATTTGTTCTTTTAAAAGAGCCGTCAAACAGAAAAAATAACCCCCTGCGATGTGGTGTCCTTAGTGAGATAAGCATTTCCTAGTGTTGCTTCTATCAGCACGGAAGAATCTGGCTATAGGTCGGCTGACATTTTTCTAATGAATCCCAATGTGTTTTCGGAAGAACACTTTATAGCAGCTGAAGTTTTACGAACTGAAACTGTTGATGTGTAAAATGAAGCACCTGTCCCTGCATCAACTGCTGCTAGTGACACGACAGAAGAATTGCGTGAAAATCCAGATACATCAAGACAAGTTGTCCCAGCCATTCCTGAACCAGTGCCTGCACCAACATCTCTAATTGAAACCCCACCAGAAAAGCTGCCGAACTTTCAAGAGTTTAGTGCCTAAGAAATCAACTTTCGTCAGTATAAGACAGAGCCGAAAGAAGCAAGACGCTACAATTTTGACTTCAATGCCACTCAAAGATAGTCTTATAGAAAACAAAATGCAGAAAAATCTCAAAATAGGCCTGAAGAAGGAAGACGCAAAGAATAGACCAGTATTTCCAAAAGAAAAAGGAAATGGTAAAGGAGAGAAAGAGGCTGTCAAAAAAAGCAAAGAGACAAGTTCTTCAGGGTTTTTCGGTTTTCGATATCAATATTGACGACTTATATAACGATAATGAGGATACTGAGACAGAAGATGCAGGAAAAGGATTCCTAATATGCGGCGAATTCGGACGAAACAACGAAATGTGGTACATGTGTACTTCATTCCGAGTGCACTGGGCGGGACTTAGCCGATGGATGCATGCGACATGTGTCAGATCTTGTAAGAATCTGATTGCCCCCAAGGTGTCATGGTTGTCCGCATAAAAGGGCGAATGTGGTCAACCTTACTTTTTAATAAAATTATTGTAATTACCAAAATACCTTGCAAAGTGATTAAAACTGATCTCAATTATTACTTTAATAAGTAAACTTTGTAATAAGACATTTGTAATACACATTTGATTTGAATCTTGGATTTTATTACAGTAATTGCTTAAGTGACTCCCATTATCCCCTTCTCCATAAATACATGCTATTTTTGTGTATACTTGTAACATATTCTTGAAATCGATTATTAAAATGTTGAAAAGTGACAGAAAATCAACACAAATTAAAGCAATATGCCTATACTGAACAATATAACACTACAGAATGAAATATACAAAAAACCATTTTTAAATAAATAGTAGAGTACTTTAATACATAACCAAACCACAAAAATAATGTCTTGAGGGTACCACCGTACGATTTAATACCGTCTAACACGGGCGCCGGCAGGATTTGATTTGATTTGATTTGATTTTTTTATTGATCCATTTAGTCAATGTATAGTACAGGTGTACATTTGACATTGGATAAGTCATTTTGATGATTAGATGTTACATATTACTATGAGATGATGGGACATATATACATAATTAATAATACAATGACAAAACAAGTGTACATGAAGAGAATTTAACAATAATTTGATGAAAACAAAAATTGAAGGAATCCTAAAACCCATTTTTTATGAGTCCATATATTCACTGATAGAGTAAAAACTGTGTCTCACTAGAAATGCCTTTAGTTTTCTTTTAAATGAGCTACAGGAAGCATTTTTTACTTCTTCTGGTATTTTATTATAGAGTGTTATTCCCGAATTTAAAATACTTTTTTGATATGTAGCAGTCCTGCAAAACGTTTTTGTGGATGTCTGAACGTCCTCTGGTGAGGTAATTATGTACCATATCATTTTTTATTAGTTTATTGTTTCTTAGGAGGTACTCTCTTGTGAAAAGAACTATTTCATAGATGTACAGACATGGAACATTTAGAATGGCGAGGTTAATGAAATGTGTTCTACATGATTCTAGTCTTTTTAGACGACATATAGTTCTCACTGCTCTTTTTTGCATCCTAAATATATCAGTGCTTTGTGATGAGCTACCCCAGAAAATAATTCCATATTTGACCAGTGAGTGGAAGTGAGCGTAGTATACTTGTATTACTGTACTAATAGTAGTGGTGTCCCTAAGAATTCTTAGTCCATAGCACACTGTAGACAGTCTTTTAGCTAATTTGCTTATGTGAACATCCCATTTCATGTTATGTTGTACCCATAATCCCAAGAATTTGGTTTCATTTACATTTTTTAGCTCTTTTTCACTTATGTTTACTTGAATATTGTTTTTGTTAGCAGAATGAGGTAGACAAAAATTCACACACACTGTTTTTTCCTCATTCAAGATTAAATTATTTGCATCAAACCAGTTTTTCAACTCACTCATGGTTTTATTTGCTGTTAATTCTAAATTTTTAATGCTCGGGGAGGTGAATAAAATAGTTGTGTCATCCGCAAACTGAACTGCATCTTTTGGATCGATATTCCTAGTGAGGTCATCTATATAAATTAGAAACAAAATAGGTCCTAACACTTTAAGGGAGGTGCATCTGTTTATATATATTATATTATAAATAGACCCTAACACTTATTAACTAAGGATACTGAATTTATTGACAAGGTGTTGAACAAATTTGGACAACATAGCCGCCTTAAGCTATTATTCAAACAGTGAATTTAATAACAACATTTTTGTTTTTAATCTTTTTTTGTGTATTTTCTTTCATAGCAGCGGGGTGCAAGTGCACTCCCCTCCCGGCGCCCATGCCGTCTAACGTGAAAACTTGGAACAGCACAGCGAGCTATGGAAAGATCAGTGCTGGGTTTAACTAGAAAAGACAAAGAAAGAGATCAGTCACAGGGGCCACAGACATCTTACTAGAGAAGATAGTCTCCTTGAAGTGGCAGTGGGCCGGCAATGTTACTCGGATGAAAGATGGAAAAAAGCAATGTTAGCGTGGAGCCCAAGGGATCATCAAAGACCGAGGGGAAGACCACCAGACCGATGGGACAAGGACATAAACAGGATTATCGGAGTTAAATGGTCATCGTGTAATGTGAAAGGGCCCATTCTCTTCTTCGGTCCAATAAAAGAAAAAATGTCAATGTACGATTTTTTACTGTACGGTCAAAACCGTATGGTGTGAAAAGAGTCTTCTTGCGAAAATACAAATAACCCTGTGCGCGCAGAAAAACTGCTACAATCGGAAGAAGATAAAACAAATTTATAGGCAACTGTGAAAATAATAATATTAGTTTTATGTAATCGTAGGTTTTCCCGGCAAATCTGATGCTTGAAGATTTCCCGGGCATACGGCCGGATGAACTACTATCAATTGATCTCGCCGCATGCCCAGAGATCTTCAAGCAATATTAGTTTTTACTAACGAAGATAACAGCGACTATAATACCATAATCGGCGAAAATGAGGATACAAAAATCTCTCTCCTACGGTAGCTGGAGCGTTCGGCCTATGGTAAGCCCGGTCCTTAATGCACCATAGTATGGAAAAAAGAGAGAAAGATGGTTGACTCCTATAACAGAAATGGGTTGATTGCCTAAAATACACGGTTTAGGATGAATATCAGCAGGAATAATGTTAAAAGCAGGATAGCAGTAGCCAAAATAGCCTTCATGAAAAAGAGAAATCTTTTAGTATCAAATATTGATCTAGGACTCGGATAGAACTTTTTAAAAATCTATGTGTGGAGCACCACACTTTATGGCAGTGAAACTTGGACTTTAGGAAAACCAGACAGAAGGAAAATTGAAGCATTTGAAATGTGGTGCCTTAGAAGGATGCTGAAACTTATATTGGCAGATAAAGCACGAAACGAACAATTTTTGGAAACGATGGGCGAGGAAAGAAGTTTAAGGAAGAGTCTTACAGAAAGAAGAGACAGGATGATAGGTCGTCGTATTTTGAGACATGCTGGATTGGTTAATTTGTTAATGGAGGGAACAGTCGAAGGTAAGAACTGAAGAGGAAGACAGAGATTAGAATATATGAAGCAGATAACTGAGAAAGTGGGTTGTAAGGGAAACGCTGAGATGAAAATGCCAGCGCAAGATAGGATTGCATCAAACCAGTCGATAGAGTGCTGACAGTTAAAAAAAAAAATGGTTGGGATGATTGGGTAAAAACTGTGATTAATTAATTACGTTTTGATGGAAAGGGGAAAAAGAAGGATTTTAGGAAATTATAAAACAGTGGTTGCAAAAATGAAAGTGAGAAAAACAATTATCAAGAAGACAGGAGATAAGAGAGAATAAAACAGAAGTTTTCTTTTTTCGTAAAGGCGATAGCGGGAAGCACATTCGAGAAGATGCGTCTACCTAATATTAATTTGCATGCATACAACGCGTAAAGCTGGTGCGGACAACTGATTATGCACCAACACGTAGATTTTTAATGCGTATACCCCATTGTGCAATTCTTCGTCCCTAAGGAACGAATCCGAATTTTTCTAATTTTGGCGATGAAATTATTAACTTTCTGATAAACGTAAACAACGCATGGCTAATTTGGAGTAGGGGAAAGCCGGGCAAAGTGGCCAAGCTAAGGTTTGTTAATTTCTTTTAAGCTGACTTACAATAAACCTAATGGCATCAGAATAAGCTGTTATATACTTCTATTATCCTATCACATACCAGAATTTTTCAGTTACAGTGGGATCAAGTTTAGTACTTAAATAATTGTTTTCAAAATGTAGTCGAATGGCACGTCATGTTCGGCCACTTGCTTCAAAGTCATAAATGATTTGTTAAAACGCTTTAAATATGAAAAATAGTGTAATTTAAATAAAGAACATTGAAATAACTTGGAAACCATACAGGTTCTCAACTGCAGTTTTCGCAAACTAAAGAGTAGCTGTTTTGTTTAAATCCAGCACAGAGTTCGTGAGCCCAAAAGAACATGCTTTGTAGGGATCCATTGTTCTTGACTTCTTGTGATTTTGAAGCTGAAAAACATTCGTCGCAGTACAGGTACTTTGTCTTCTTGATCACTCTTTTTGGGTTACGTTTCCTGCACTTGGTGGTTTTAATTCTACTATCGTTTTCCTTCTTTTCCTTTTTCTTAGCTTTTGGAGCTTCATGTTCATTTTTATGTGCACTTGTATTCAACATCCTTAAAGAACCTTTGTTTCCTCCGCTGCTTTTTAGTTTTGTTACTGTTGCTATACGAGGCACTAGAAAAATGTCCATTGGGCTCACAGAAAAAGAAGTTGATCGTTGATCTGCGTGGGCAATTCTGAGACATCAATATGAAATAAAAATAATTCAACTGATTTTTTTTATTCTTATTGAAATAATCACTTCAGTATCAAATTATAATAAAGCACCTATTCAAACTTTTTTATTTATATTTATTTATAACCGCCACTAGCAGTTTGGCCATTGACGCTATTGCACTAACGCCGTTCTATCTGAACATTGCGACGAAACTAAGTAGCCAAAATATCACTCTTGCAAAACAATTTCGCTCAAAAACGATAAGTCTCCTTTTTCCTTAGTAGCAGGGATGGATCCAGGAGGAGGAGGAGGGCTATGGGGCTCTAGCCCCTCCTCCCCAAAGTATCTAGGTCCACAACCGACATCGTAATTTTTAAGACTTTTTTTTAGCTCTCTTGAGGGGGCAGCAATCCGAGGAGACTCAAGGCCCCCCCCCTCCTCCCACCCTTCCATAACAAGGTCCCGCCTGGCGCCTAGGAGCCTTCCCGTCAGGCCAGAAGAGCGACTTTTTTAGCTCTACTACTATCCCGGACAGCAAAAAAACCAAGGGCCCCGCGCTGTCTCAATCCAGCCCTGGACAGAGCCACGGTCCCAGTCATTCTAATATAGTTTTCCCAGGTAGCAGTTAGAGACAGAATGGCCGTGATACTGGTGGCAACATTTTGATAATTTTTCTGTAGTTAGTCAGGCATGGCCTAATATGTCCATTGTTCAAACACATGCATTCATTGCATTTTTGCGTATGCGCATTATGCTGGTGTCACGTTTTAAGGGACTAACCACCCAGGCCTAACACGATCCGCAGGCCCTGGTCTTCTCACCTATGGTGAGATAAGGTACATTTGCTACCGTCAATATATTCGCAGCCAGTTTGGTCCGTATTAATTACACAATTCGGATAATACTGTGCTATCCAGGGCCGGCGCTAGGAATTTCGTGCCCGGGGTAAAATGGGCGACCTTTTTTTTATTTTATTTTTTAGCTCCACAAAATGGCCAGGCGACAATGGCCGTAATCTTGGCTTCATGACCCGAGGACCCTAACGCCGGCCCTGGTGCTATCAATGTTGTGGTTTTTGCATGTTTTGATTTCCTAGCATGAAATCCACTTGGTGACGTGCCACTGCCGTATCCTGTTCTTATTCTTCATCTTTTATTCCGAGACGAAGATGCCGCAAATTCGAAATCGCTGGCACATGATACAAACTCGCGATGATCATTGTTATCGCTTACTCCACGCGTATTTCGCCTCCACTGACGGATCTATGAAGTAGGCGGAGCTAAAAAAAAAAAAAAAAAAAAAAGCTATATGATTTTGCCGCCCGGGGCACCCTTAGATCCAGCACTGCTAGCGTCAAAGAAACTGTCGTTCCTCCATACTCCCATCTCTTTAATGTTTCAAGTAGTAACTTGATGACTCCCTTGCTTAGCAGCGACTTCACATTCCACATAACGTATTTTCTCCGTTTGATGTGGGACTTTGTTTCGCCAGAACAGCAGCATGTATTTTGCTACTTGGTGGTACTACCACTCACGGCTTCGGTTTTTTTTTTTTTGTCTGGTTCGTAGGTTAATAATGATTATATTTAATTAAATTGCGATGGAGCGCACGCTCCAGTGGCAATTTCCCTACACACCCATCTTCTCCCTTTTCTGTATCCACTTACATTTGCCCTTTGCAAATTTTTGCTTTAAATTCTTTCAACGTTTTTGGTTTGGGCCAGTGTAACCACTTCAGTCGGCAGTGGTCTGTTCCGCAGATTGAAAAATTGGCGAAGCTCTTTTCCAGTGTAAACGTACCCTTACGTTAAGAAATCACATTACATAACCGAAAAGTGGATGGAAGTACGCATTATTAATATTTAATTAAATTGCAATTGAGTGAACACACCGGTGGCAATTTCCCTACACACCCTTTCCAGCTCCCACCTTAGTGTTGCAAACTGAAAAAAAAATTCAGCTCTGTGAATAAAAAAACATGAAACAAAAACCTGGCACCCTCGTTTTTTTTTTTCTCTCCAGAAAACAGTATATTTGATAAATTATAGTTTATTTAAGGAACTTACATTTTACATGTGTGTTTTAAATTTTACTGAATGTCTTACATAATGATTCATAAATGTATCTATATAGGTAACATAATTTTATTCATCCTCTATGTCAGTACCATTTCTCTAATATCAGCACTACCAAAACTCGTTCGGTCGGTGTCGGAATTTTCTGTTTCTTCTTCCGGCTCCTCTAGATCCATAACTTCAGAAATAGTTACATTTTCTTTTACTGGTTGTCCTTGTATTGTACGCAAAAGATCTTGAGATTGCAATTTTAAATTGTGAGCAAAGTACACAATGTGCTTAAAGACTGCGCCGATAATTCTGTATAAGGTCTTTTAAGTTTGAATTTAAATCTATCATCATACAAAATAGGAACTTTATTTCTTTTCAATCGTTGGTTTACGCCAACGGTTACAAGGAAACGATTCACAATTACTGACAATTTAATAACTCAGTATCACTATACGCGGAGAGCTTAACACGTATATCAATATAAGTAAAGCACAATAAGTAATAAAAAGAGACAAAAAGCCGTAGATAAATTTAAAATTCCTAATTTTTTGGGAAGATCTGTAGGTCTACAGATAAATTTGCAGGGTTGGCAGCACTAGTTCAAATAGTAGGTATCAATCCAAACAACGGGGATTCCTTCTCGCGTAACCTAGCCTCTTCGGGAAGTCCCCGTTCATAAAAGAAAACTTCGGTCAATGTTGCCAATATTTTCGTAATTTTCTTTTCTAATGAACCAGAAAAATATAGTAGATTTAAAAATTAAGATAAGTACTTAGTATAAACTCTAAAACAGTCATATTAAACGATAAATGCCTTACAAATTTGAGATTTAGTAGTTATGAAAAAAAAGTTTTTTTTGGTTTTTTTTTTTTTTTTTTTTTTTTTTTTTTTTTTTTTTTTTTTTTTTTTTTTTTTTACAAAACTAACCCACCTATATTTGTTCTCTACAAATTTTAACTTCAAATTGTTTCAACGTTTTCGGTAAACTATTCAGTTCTCTTGGTAACTTATTCCAACCCCTGACACCCTTACCTAAAAAAGAGAACCTTTCTACACCCTTGTGCAGTCCTAGCAAGAAATACTTAATTTCCAATTTGAAAGAGAACAAAATGTCATACAACTTTTTTAGTACAAAGTTTATTCTAAACTCACAACTAAGCGTGGTACAGTTCTTCGAAAATCAGCAAAATTTCACAATTTTCCTAAAAGTTTTTTTTTCCCCATTTTGTCACCTAAAATGACCTGGAACCACTTTATATATAATTGACATATATGTATTTCTGTATGACAGAGTATATATATACTTTGATTACTGATGGTCAATTCAAGAATGATATGTCAATGTTGGCCGGGAGGTTCGGAAGGGTTGCTCGGCCGCCAGGTGACAGTATTTTTCGATTCGCCGCGCAATGCGTGTTTACTAACCTGGTAGGCTGGTAATAGTAATGGGTAAAGGGAACCTACATATTAATGTGGAATCCGAACCACAGATGCATTCTGGCTTAATTCATATTACACAGCAAGCTGTGGCAGAGCTGAAGGTCGTTTTATTGGCCTTTGAAAAACACTGTCACCTGGCGGCCGACCAATCCTTCGGAATCTCCCGGCCAACAACGCCATATGATTATTGAATCGACAATCAGTAATCAAAGTATAGTACATATATGTACTATGACATACAGGAATACATATATATCAGGGGTTCCTGGACATGTTTAGCGACAAAGTAGGGAAAAAAAAACAACTTTTCGGAAAAGTGTTAAATTTTGCTGATTTTCGAACTGTAGCACGCTTGGTTCGAGTTTAGAGAAAATTTTGTACTACAGAAGTTGTAGGAAATTTTGTCCTCTTTAAAATTGGAAATAATGTATTTCTTATTGGGATTCATCAGGAATGAGTTATAGACGAAAAACCGAAAAAGTACCAAAATTTTGAATATTTTTGGCCAAAGAAAATTGTGCCGAGGGTGTCATAGGTTGAAAACTTGGTTTCTGCACTCTCACCAATACATACAAGATAAGAAAGAAAAAAAAAATCTTCTATGTGATATAATGTTTGTGAAACCCCCTTTTTACGACCCCGTTACTGGACTATATGATGTGAATACAAAATTGACTATAATGTCATGTAAGCAGAAGTGTGAGCCATGGACTACTGGTGCAAAATTAACTGGAACATCACGTGAGCAGTGGTGATATCTCCGGACCATTAGTAAGAAATTGGGGGCATGCGAGACACCTCCACAAGTGCAGTTCAAATTAGTACATCTTTGCCAGCAAAGAGAGAATTAGAATTTAAACCACCAGTGTCCCTGGAAACTGAGTGTAACAATACACTTAGGCTAACTTTTGCAGAAGGCATAATAATATTGAAGGAAAAAGAAAGAATTGTTAGTAACACCATTAAGAAGGAATGTTCTTTTTCAAGGACCAGTTAATGATCTCCAAATTTAACAGGTAAACGTTGAGGGAATACCTATTGAAAAATGTGATGTGCTCAAAAAGATCGTGTACGAGCATAAAGTTGATGTGGATGCATTGCAGGAAACACGTGAGACAAACTTGATCTCCACCACAGAAGAAAAGTTTAACCTTGTGCCTTAGAGGCAAGCATCAAGTATGTCATTCCAACACTGTGACCTAACACAAGTATTTAAAGAGAACATGGAAGATGTCATGACACTGATGGTTCAAGCACACAACGTGAAAGTGATTAATGTCTACAACCTCCCAGCAAATGGCCCTCCATGTTGTAGACTTTAACAATCACAGTACTGACTGGGAAAATGCAGTAGAAGATGAAGATGGCCACAAGCTATGTGACTGGATGGAAGAAAATTATGTAAATCTACAATACCAAGAGCAAAGACACCTTAAGAACGGCAGCCTCAGTCACGGTGTCCACTCCTGATAGAGTGGGGCTTGTGGTGCAATGAGAAAAATAGACACAATTTAAATGTGAATAGAGTCAAACTGCAATAATATCATTTATTTTAATTTTTCATGTCAGAAGCTCTGTATTAAATAGGTGATAAGTAATTAATTAAGGGTCTTAAGTTTAGGGGGCATGAGGCATGTGAAATATTTTATTATGGAATTTAAGGATGCTGCTGTGGCAGGTGACACTTAAAAGTCATTCACCCCCTTCACACCATTCCTTCTGGCATGGAGCACAGAGTACCATTGTACCATCCCCACAAACACAAAAGATTCCCTGGTGGGAGAGGCAGTATCTGGGGAATCTTGTGTGTTTGATCATAAGACAGAGAGATTGCTGCAATGGGGACATCAGAAGTCAATGTTGGCAGTACCCCTCTCAGATGACACAAGAAGATCCAATTTACAGCTACTTGAAGCACATATTACCTCCTTGGGACACTTTAGCATGCTCAGTCTTGTTCTGTTTGAAAGTGATGGCCAATCGTTGATACTAGCAGTGCCAGTGTCTCTGCATGTAAGTCCATTTTTCGCTCTCTCTCTCTATGTTGCTGCAAAAGTGCTCACTCTTGTTATGTATTAAGAAAACTAAATATATTAAAATGACTTGTTTAACTGTTTCTAAGTGAGACTACGTTTAGAAAAAGTGATGATATTTAGACTATCATTTGCTGGAATATTTATGTGTACTTGTATTTCTGTGTCACAGTTAAGCAATTTATGGCATTCATCTTTGAATTCGAGATTTGTAATACAGAACGGAAGAAATATTTTGGTGCATCTATACACTCATTAAATTTTTTTGTAAACGTTAGTGCCCTTTTCATTGATATTAATAAGCAATTTCATAAACTGAATACAGTCAATCTTTAGTAAGAAGTCTGAATGATAATAATTAACAAGAATTATTGTATGTTATAGGCTACAGGACTTCCCACATCCCAGTTGTTGTGTGCTATGGCTTGTTTCTCACGGCTAACAATGAAGCACCTGAAACACACTGGAATTTTGGTAAGACCAATTGGGAGATGTTCCAAACCAACCTGGATAATCTTGACAGCATTATACCTGCTACCCCTGAAATCTATAATAAAATCATCAAAGCAGATGAGACTGCAACCAAATAAACTATTTCATGTGGCACCAAATGGTGTATATACCACATTGGAATCGTAAAAGTAAAGCTCTATTACGCAGTTTTGGAACACTTTTGAGCGTTACATTGTCACAAGGCTCATACAGATCATAAATGGCTCCAGGAGATAGATCTGGCAAGAAAACATAGTATCTACATTTCGCCCACTTTAGCAGGAAAGGTTGGGCAGTATTCCAGAAATTAGGGGCAGATCCAACATTGAAAAGGAAAGCCATTGGAGTATCATACAACACTTTAGCATCACACCTACTGACAAGAAACATTTGTGGTGAGAGGGACCTCATCTCACCAGGAGATCGCTGCTCCCAAATGAAACATATTCTTGCTCTTTTAATGCAGAACATCTGGAAAAAGTGTCTATGTTCACCAAATGTGGAAAAACGGCAGGGTATAACAAACTCTTCCCAGAGTTGCTTAGAAATGTTGAACCTGTCACAAAGGTCTGAATTCTAAATACATTTAATTTGACTCTGAAGATCACCAAATTACCTGAGGCATTTGAAAATGTGAAGATTATCAGCATTTAAAAGCCAGAAAAGGAAGGTAGCAGTTCTGATTACTTCTGCCTGATTTATTTTCTCAGTACCACTTATAAACTGCTGGAAAGAATGACCCTCTCATGGATTGAAGATCAGATTAATACTATTGTTCTGCCAGAACAAGCAGGTTTCAGACTGGACAGAGGATGCTGACAGCACAAATCAAGGCAGTTTTTCAGAAGAGACTGAAGACTGGAGCAGTTTTTATGGATTAGCCCATGCCACATGATACAGTGTAGAGGGAGGGTTTGCTTCTGAAGTTTGTATGTGCAATCACTAAACTACTGAACGAAATTTTAATAGGTCGCCAGTTTAAAGTAAATCAGCTGATGGCATACTTTGGACAATGGGTTTCCTATCTCTAATTCTTTTCAACGGCAGATATTCCGAACACTACATGCCACAAGTTTATGCACACCGGTGACCCGGCAATTACTGAAAAGAAAAAACGTGGAAGGGTATGAGGAGGTCTAACAAAGGACTTATGTATCCTCAACAAATACTTCACTAAATGGTGCCTAATACCAAGGGCGTATCCAGGATCAGAACTAGAGGGGGGCAGGATTTGAACTAGGGGGGGGGGGCAACTAATTTTGGTTTCGAGGAACTGGGGTGGGGGACTGAAACATGACATTACAAAATCAAACGCAAACCTATTCAGGAAACTATCATTGATTAATATAGTAACCCAACTACTTAATCAAAGGACCTACTATGTAGTTAATTAAGATCGTAAGTCAGTTAGTTTTTTTATGTAAACATTAATTGTCTCGGATTTTCAATTTAAATAATTTTGTTTGTCAATATCTCATGGTGTTCTTTCATGAAATTTCGATGCACACTCATCAAACATAATCCTGTCAATCTTTCTCTCCCAAAGTGCTCCTTAACTAGTTCTTCACTCGTCCAAGCGTACTGAAGGCAACTTAATTTTTCTCCTCTCTGCCCCTCGCTGGATACGCCCATGCCTAATACCATATCTTCTGAAAACAGGTGTGCTGATTTCATTTATCAAGCCAGCTGGCAAGGAAACAGCTGTCTCCTTGATTCAGTACTGGCACAATTCCTTTTAATGGCAACCCTAAATACCTTGACTTAAAGTTGATAGATCACTCACATGCTGCAAGCATCTGACAAATATTGCTGGAAAAATCAAGCCAAGAGTGAATCTAATGAGAAAACTGGCGAACTCCTCCTGCGGAGTGAAAAATGAAGTACTTAGGGGAGTGACCACTGTCCTAATTTATTCTGCTGTCGAATACTGTGCTCTGGTATGGCTGAGCAATGCACATACCGAGAAGGTGGGCAACCATCTAAACACTGCTATGAGGATTGTAGGCGGTGTATTGCGATCAACCCCTCTGCCTTGGCTTCCAGTTGTTTTCAACATCTGTCCTAGATGCCAAGCAGCTTTGGTCCACCATTGGAAAAAGGTAAAGGACCATCTAGAGATCCCTCTATGGGCTTACCTGCAAAACTTCATTTGAATGCCTTAAATCAAGAAAACCATCTGCTATTCTGGACACCCAGCTGGCCCCCCATTTTAACCCTGCTGTGTAATGGGGGTGATGGTGGCATCAAAACATATCACAGAACGGACACCTGGTAACTGATCATACACAGAAGCCACTGGGTGTTGACCTGCCAACGATGAACCGCAGTCAATTAAACCACTTCAGGTCAGACTATGGTCTGAGCTGCACAAAGATGCAATGATGTGGCTTAAAGAATAACACCTATTGTCACTGCAGTGTGGAGCAGACAGTTGAGTACATTGTTAAAATTGTCAAGCCAGATATTTACTGGATGATCTATCTGCTCTTCATACTGCTACTTCAGGTATAATTGAATGGATAGACTCCCTTGATGTCACTTTGTAACAATGATAATTGTACTTGTTGTGAATATTAATGTATTGATGTGCATACAAGAAATAAATAAATAGGAAATGTTATCAAGCATGTGTACAGCAAACATTTGGTGTTGTATGTAATGTGTTTTGTATGTGTGGGTTGACAATTTTCAGATTAAGCTTGTATGTTAAAATCACTGATTTAGGTAACAATAAAAGGAAAGAAATGCCACGAGGCAATATTTATATGGAAAGGACAGATGAAATACACCCAACACTCACCAAAGTTGAAGGTAGGAGGCCAGCAGCAACACAAAAAAACAACACAAAAACAAAGAAAATACAGTATTTCGTGTAAAACCCTTTGTCAAGTTAACAGATGTTAAGTGGCTGGGCTTGCGCAAGACTTGCGTTCAACACAGCCATTCACAGAATGCAATAGACCGTCGGAGGTGGTGGGGGGGAGCAACGATAATTTAACAGCGAGTATAAATTATAAGAAAGATTAAAATGGTTGAAAAATAATTGTAATAAAAAATATAAATAAAAATATATGAATCTATTGTGCTGGCCAGTGATGGGTGTATAGGATGACGAAGGAAGATATTAATGGAAATTAAGGCCTGGGGGATGTCTAGTTTGCAGGATGTTTTGATATGCCGATTCCCACCTGCGGAGTTCAGATTGGTAGGTAGTGTCTGGAAGTAATCTAATGGCTCTGACTGTGAAGCAGTGTTGTGAGTACTGGCATGGTGAGCAACAGGGAGGTCCAGTTTTTGGGAGTAAACTGTTTGTCTATGACCATACATTCTGATGTATAATGATCTTGAGGTCAGGCCAACATAGGAACTTGGAAAGTGGAGGCAGGTGAGCTGGTATATGAGATGGGTGTTTGTAAAAAAGGGTTTCATCATTCACATTGTTTTTGTGTTTTTTTGTGTTGCTGCTGCCCTCCTCCCTTCAACTTTGGTGAGTGTTGGATGTATTTCATCTGTCCTTTCCATATAAAATCACTGATTTGTTAGTTGTTGATATCTGAGATAAAAGAACATGGCTTCTAGCAAATGGTAAGCTTTTAGTTTATGTGTCAAAATTTTCTTATATAATGCATACTAAAAAATGGGTGTAACAACACTTCACATCAACAGAACATTTCCTTGTAGGGACGTGGATGATGTTGTGGAACGCTGCTTTCTTCCGAGTGCCTCATGAAATTGTAGATTTGAAAGGTAGCCTATTTATCTTAATTAATCATAAGTAAAAAGGAAATTACATCAAAGGTAAAGTTACAATTTAATTGATATGATCTCAGGGTCAGAATATCCAAACAATATATGGTGAGAATAATAATATCTCCGTGTACAGTGTCTTTTCATCCACAAGATCTGCAATGCAGAGCTATGATAGCATCTGTATCATACAGCTGGTGTGGAAGAACTTACTTTTATCAGTATTGTATTTACAAAGAAGTTAAGCACTGTTATAAAATGCTGCTAGGTAGTAGCCATGGGAGAGGAGTAGGCCCTCTTTTGGAAGATCAGCTGGGCACAGGTTACCAAGTCACAAGTTTTTTTTCAAACCTAGTGCAACTTTAGGTCAGGTAGAGGATATAGGTTCACTTTGTAGGTGTTTCACCAAGGAGGATAGGGTAGTGATAGTAGGAGGTGTGGGGAACAGTATCGATAGAAATGCTAATTAAAGTATAGACAGTGATCTGAAGAAAGTGTCAAAGGAGGCACAGCACACTAAGGTGGAGCTCATGCAAGTCCTAAGTCGCCATGACCAGCCGCAATTGAACCACGCTGTGAAGCGGGTAAATATGGAGACGGAGATGCTGCTTGGGAACAGCATTAGTTTTGTCATGGGGGTTGTGCCTGTGGAGACCATTGGTAGGTGGAGTTTCATTAGGCATGGCCTACACCTAAATAGGAGGAGCAAGGGAATACTTTGAGTTGTTGGCTAGGGCTGGGAGGGAGCCCACTTCCAGTGGTGATGGGGTCAGGACTGTGACTTTTTTAGATTAAGGGTTGCTGGTGAGGGGGTAAAAATAGGTAATCATAGGGATACTTAGTGTAGATCCATAATTAGAAAATTCGCTAATACTAAAGAAACAGAAGAATATTTTGAAACAATAACACAGGAGGGCAGATCTGGGAAGGTTAATGTTAGTGCTGAAAATATCACAAAGTCAGTGATAATAGTGTTACTGGTAAACTGTAGAAGTATAATGAACAAAGTAACGGAGTTTGCGAAACCTAGCAGAGACAAATGAACCTCAAGCAGTTATAGGGGTAGAGTCCTGGTTAAAAGATGGAGTGCTAGATAATGAGATTTTTCCCGGTGGTTACAGAGTGTACCACAGAGCTAGGGGAGCAACTGGGGGAGGGGTATTCATACTGGTTAGCAAAGACTACTACAGTTCACTGGTGCTCAGAGATCATGACCATGAGTTACTTGGGGTTAACTTCTGAGGAAATAAAAAATAAAAATTCAGGGTGTTGGCAACTTACCTTAGTGGTAAAATGAATGATAAAGATGAGAGTCTTGGGGAGAAACTAAATTAATTTTCAGAGTTCAGAAGTGAGCGTAGAATGGTTATTATTGGTAGGGATTTGAAATTACCAGGTGTCGTTGTTGTTGTTGTTGGGGTTTAAGGGCGCGTCGACGGCAGGGTCATTAGCGCCCTATCAACAACCGGCTTAGCAATGTGGCTTAAAATCTAAATATTACCATCTGTATGGCCAACTATAGACGGGTCGGCCACACAGGCGGCAAGTCCAAGTAAAATGTTAAAATGTTGGCTGCAAAGGGGCCATTAAAATACGAACTTCACAGCCCATGTCTGGTTGGCTGTAAAGAGGCCAAGCAGACATTAAAGCTTAAAACTAAAAGCAAGAAGGATAAAAACGAAACAAAAACAATGTACATGGGTGAGTGGCTGTAAAATGGCCACTCATCCACCTTAAAAGTTTAGGCCAGTCGTCCCAAAAAATTTTGGGATAAGACCGCCCAATACACAGAATTTTAAAACTTTAGCCACATTGTTAGCTTCATTACCTAAAATAAGGGACAGATCGTTGGCTAGGCCAATGTCTGCCCTCAAGTCAAAAAATAAAACACAATCTGTTAAAAAGCATCACATTCTGGTGGGTCTTCCCGGCGGAGAAGAAAGCTGTGTGTCAGAAGACAGTGCCCTATACGGAGGCGAGTAAGGAGAACCGGAGCAAAGTAGATTCCAACCTTGTCACAGGCTAACTTGGCAGCTTCATCAGCTGCCTCGTTCCCCCTGATTCCCACATGACCAGGTACCCAGAAGAACAAAACCTCCTTCCCACAAAGTTGGAGGGAAAGGAGGGCGTCCTGGGATGTCCTGGACTAAACGGTCTGCTGGGTACATAGTTGCTAACGCCTGAATACAGCTGAGGGAATCACAGCATATGATGTATTTCATGTCGTGGCGTGCCTACATATGCTGGAGCAACTTTAGCAGGGCACCTGCTATCCAGCTTGTATTTGTAAGTTGCTCGAGGTAACTCTACTGAACATCCTACACTGTTAGCCTGCTTAGACCCATCTGTATATACCGGGGTAAAATCACAATGCTGGTTTGAAATATCATAAAAAAACACTCAAAAATACCCTGTCAGCCGTAAACAGCTTGCTGTACCGCTACAGGTCTAAAATCATTCTGGGCTTGTTTAAAGCCAGGGAGGAGATGTGCTCCAAGCCTGGTGATAAAAAGAGGGAATCTCTGAACCCATATTCTTCTAAAATAGCCCTTGTACAGTAACTAAACAGTCTGGTTGCTCTTGGGCGATTGGTGTATAATAGTTCTAAGCATGGGCGAGTAACCACGTCGTACACGGGACTGCCAGGTGTTGTGGCAATATGCATGTAGTGTCGCACCATTAGGAGGTGTCGCCGGATGGAAAGCGGCGACTCACCCGATTCAGCGCAGATACTGGGTATTGGGCTGGTGCGGTAGGCACCCGTGGCGAGCCGAATTCCCGCGTGGTGGACACTATCTAAAATGCGTAGATAACTGTCCCGTGCCGAACCGTATACTACGTATACTATGCAACCATACTCCAGCTGCGACCGTACAAAGGCTTTGTAAAATTGTAGCAGGCAGGAGCGATCAGCGCCCTATGACCTGCCACACAGACATTTTAAAACGTTTAAAGCTTTTGACGCTCTGGCTTTCACATCTTTAAGATGTGGCAGCCAGGTTAGTCTAGTGTCTAAGATAAGGCCCAGAAACCGAACAGTTAAAACGGTGTTCCTCAAGGTAAGGTGAGGCTCTGATAAAAGACTCATACTGCGAGTAGAAAGTACACACCGGGTTTTCTCGGCACAGAAACGAAAACTGGTGTGCACTGACCATTCATCCAGCCTGTTCAGCACGAGTTGCAACTGCCACTCTGTGCTTCTCAGGCAAGACGACATACAAAAAATTAAAAAGTCATCCATACATAAGGAATAGCGAATCGGACTCCTTATAACGCTTGAGATACTGTTAATCGCAATAGCGAAGAGGCTAATGCTTAAAATTGACCTTTGAGGAACACCATTTTCCTGAGTAAAAAGATCAGACACATCGCTACCGACTCGGTACCGGAGGCAGCGACCACATGAAAATGATTTAAAAAAACAGGGCAGGGTGCCCCTAAAACCCCATTTGTGTAACTGTTTTAAAATAGCATGCTGAAAAAATGCCAACAAGGTGTTGGCTGCGGAAAAATGCATCCTGTATTGCCGCCTCCAGCAGGATCAGGTTGTCCAAGATGGAACGGAACTTCCTGAATCCACACTGAAAGCGGCTAAGCAGCTTACGGGATTCAAGACACCAGACGAGACGGCGATTGACCATCCTCTCCAGTGTCTTCCCCATGCAGCTTGTCAAGGCAATACTATGATAGCTACCTGGCAAAAATTTGTCTTTCCGAGGTTTTAAAATAGGAATTAATGTTGCTTCTTTCCACGAGTCAGGGAAGTGTCCTCCGGTCCATATATCGTTAAAAATATCCAGGAGGTACTCTTTAGCATCTTTACTAAGATGCCTCAGCATCTGGTACTGGATCAGATCCGGCACTGGACCAATGTCTTTGGGTACAGTTTAATGCCGACTCCAGTTCCCAAGTTGTAAACGGGATGTTGTAGGCCTCTGAATCTGACGAATCAAAGCACAGCACGCGCCTCCCGGCAGCAATCCTTTGTTGCTGGACCCATGGATCCAAATTTGCAGACGAAGTGATGGCAGCGAAATTCTCCGCCATCAGCTGCGCTATGCTCCGTTCGTCGGTAATTACACGTCCGTGTTAAAGTAATCCAGACACTGGTGGGCGGGAGCACCTTCCAGATATACGGCAGATGGACTCCCATACTTTTGATGATGTGGTGGAACGATTAATAGTGCTCACAAAGTTCTGCCATGACCTTTTCTTCCTCTCCTTGATCACCCGACACGCCTTAGCTCTTGCAATACGGAACGCTGCCGGAAGTTGGGTGCAACCTAAAACGACGCAACGCCCGTCTATGACCCTGAATAGCGGAGCGACAATCTTCGCTTCACCAGGGGACGGGCGTCCTTCGCAGCGTTCTGGAGCTTTTCGGCATGGAAACGTCAGCTGCCTGGTGAATCACTTCTGTGAAGTGATTCACCTTCTCCTGTATGTTGTCACGTGGATCCAGGACCACAGAACGGCAGAACAGCTGCCAGTCCGCAATACTGACGTTCCATTTGCGTCGGGTGTTCCCTCCTCTACACTCGGCGCCTAAGTGCAGTCATATAGGGAAGTGGTCGCTTCCATGTAGGTCGCGATCCACCTCCCACTGTATGGAGTCTGCAATTGAAGGAGAGCAAAATGAAAGGTCAATGACAGAGGACGATCTGGAAGCAATGGTAAAGTGGGTCATTTGACCAGTATTAATGATACAAACTTCCTTTTGCTCCATTAATCTACCAATTACTCGGCCTCTGAGGCAGTCGGTGTTCGAGCCCCACAACGCACTATGTGTGTTGAAGTCTCCTACGAGTAGGAATGACCGAGCAAGCTGTCGCAAGATATACTCGACAGGCACATTCGGTGGTAGATAAATGGAGCATATGGTCAACTTAATGGGAGCGTGTATCCTCACTGCCACTGCTTGTAGATCAGAGGTGAGAGCGATAGGTTCGGAGTGGATAGTGTTTCAAACAAACTCAGCCACTCCCCCCTTCGCTCGATCACCCTTGGTATTGTCCTTTCGGTATATGTCATAACCTCTTAGCACTGACTGGTGTAGTGGTCTGAAATGTGTCCCTTGGAGACAGACACAAAGGATGAGACCATGCTAAGAGGTGTAACTCCTCTTTGTGAGCTGTAAAACCGTTGATGTTCCACTGAAGTATGGGAGCCATCCTTACCTATTTAATCTCACCCTCCGCAGTTCGGGTGGGTCTTCGGTCACTACCTGCTGAGGAATGGGACCAGACTCGTCCACCAGCATCTCCGTTTCTTCCTGCCCAGAAGCGGAGACAGACATCTCCGACCCAGAGGACTCCTCAAATTCCTCCCAATTCTTTTTCTTCTTCTTCTTCTTCCTCTGCCTCTTCGCCTTACTCTCCCCACTGCTGGGCAGTCTGGAAGGAGACTAAGAGGGGGACTTAACAAACTGGGTCGGATCCGTCTGTCTAAACTTTGGACCTCGAATTTTATGATCACCTCTATTTCCACTGGTAGCAGCACATGGTGGAATTGGAGGTGCTATTATCTCGATTGTAGGCGTTGGTGCTGGTGGAATCTTTGTTACTGCTGCTGGATTGGTCGAGGTTGCAGATGTGCTGCTAGCGTCATCCGCGGTCTTAGGTGTTACGACCTTTGTGGATTTTGCACCAAACTTGTACTGAAATGAGCACGTAGTACTTGTGCACATGTCTGCAAAGGGTGTCTGCGTAGCAACACTTTCTTTCCTAACGGGAGTTGAGACCATCTTGGCAAAACTAATTCCAGAAATTGGAGCGGCGAGTGGTTTCGCCTTCTTCTTTGCCTCTACATAGGGTATCCACTCTTTGGTCTTCAACTCCTGTATCTTGCGCTCCTCAAGAAACACTTGACACTCCCTGCTCCACGTCGGGTGCGACCCGGAACAGTTGACGCACACATATGGTAGCGTGCAACTGACACCCAGTCCGTGTGCCCCCTTGCCACATCTACCACAGGTGGGGCTGCCCTTGAATGACACAGTCGTATGCCCAAACCTCTGGCACTGGAAACAGCACATTGGGTCCGGAACATACGGGCGCACGTTCAGATTAATGTAACCGGCTTTAATACACTTGGGCAACACTGGAGTGTCAACGTCAGGACGAAGGTGGCAGTCTTTTTAAGACTGCCATTTACCCTCCATGTAATCTGACGCACCTCGACCACTTTCTGATCTTAACACTCCTTAACGAGTTCCTCAGTCCCTAAATCCATAATGTCATGGCAGGTGACGCCGCCTTTACTACGGTTCAGGGATTTGTGGAGTTCGTTTTTAACGGTGAACACCCCGAGCTTCTCACAGTTAAGGAGCTGGGATGCCTGCCTACTTGTGGATGTTTCCAGCAGCAGCGTCCCATTCCCCAGCTTCTTAACAGATTTCAAGGTACCAACCAGTCCTTCTGATCCTTTGTTGATGTAGAACGGGGATACTTTTACAAACGTCCCCTCTATCCTCATCATTATAACGAAAGCGTTCTCGATCGAACATACTTTCCTGTTACATTGGTCTTCCGAAGCAGGAGGGCTATCAACCCAGGCGCGCTTCTTGGAACTGGGTGTATTAGGATTAGCCTGTGGCACACCCGTACCGCAGGGTTTTGTGGTAGACTTAATTTTGGTAACACGAGTATAACCAAGTTAGAAAGAAGTGCTAATACAACAGGGTTGTGCAGGTGTCCCTGAGGTTGCACGTTAGCGAGTGATCTACATGAGGTTTTTTTTTTTTTATAGAGGTTTGTACCATCCTCGTGATCCGGGCGATTAAACCAAGATCCCCGTTCTCCTAGGCACAAAACGTTCCACCGCCATGGCCTATGGTGGTCGTTGAAGCATGGTAGGAGTTTATGGTGTGAGAAACTTGCGGCGCTCACAAGTATCCAGCTCGGGCACTGCGGACCAGGTGTCGACTGGGTAGGAAATAATATTAAGAATACAAAGGAACAGAGATTTGCAAATACCTTAGTAAGGGAAGGAGGCAATATATAGGTGGTTGAGCAAAAAACAAGGGGATCAAACATGTTGGATATTTTGCTAATAAAGCCGGATGATAACCTAATCGGGTGTCAAGTAACTGAAGGAACAAGTGTGATCATAATGCAGTTGTGATATATGTAAGGGGATTCAGTAAACAAGTGGCCAGAATTGAAGGGGGAAATAGATACAATTATAAAAAGGCACAAATCTTGGATCTGAAATGATATTTCAGGGTTAATTTCATTAAATGGAAGAATGGCACAAGTACAGTGGAGACAAAATGGGAAGAATTCAAAAAAATAATTTAAAAAAAGGGGTGAAGAATCATTTATTCCAAAACAGAGAATAAAGAGAAGTACAGAACCTTCATACTATAACAGGGAGGTGAGGAAGTTAAAGAGATTGGTGAGACGAGAACATAACAGAGTTAAGAAACAGCAAGGCAGTAGGGAAGTCATAAAACAACTAACCAAGGAATTAATAATGTTAAAGAAACTGGCTAAGGATGAGTTTATGAAAAATATTATTGGTGCAGGGGGACCTCTGACTGATGACACTAGAAATTTCTATAGCTATATCAGGAAACTGAGGCGAAGAGAGGGTACTGAGACAATTATAGATAAAGATGGAGAAGAAGTAACTGAGGATTTGAAAAAGGCAGAAATATTAGGTAACTGGTTCAGTGAGAGAATTAGGGACAATAATTCAGGGATCATATCTGAAAACGAGCCTATCCGTACAGTTGGAGCTGAGCAGATTAGAAAATTTGAAATTAAATATGAAGATATCATGAAGGAACTAAGGAATCTAAAAAAGCGTAAGGGGCCAGTGTTAATAATATTACTACAGATGTTTTAAAGATAGTAGGATGGGACATTGTACCTTACCTTGAAACATTATTTAAACTGAGTCTGGATACTTGTTGTTTACCAGAGGACTGGAAAAGTGCGATAGGACTACCGATAAATAAAGGAGGGGTGACAAACAGGGTTGAAAATTATAGCCCAATCAGCTTGACATAGGTAAATTAATGGAGAGATTAGTATGCAACCATACTAGAAGTGTCTGTGAGGAAGGTAAGTGTTTTTCAAGTCGGCAACATGGCTTTAGACAAGGATATTCATGTGAATCTCAGTTAGTATGCTATATGCTGATGAAATGGACAGGGGAGGTCAAGTTGATAGTGTAGCACTAGATCTTCCAAATGCCTTTGACTGAGTGAGCCATAAAATGGTGCAAAATAAGGTAAAAACTATTGGAGTTGATAAAAAGGTGATTTGCTGGGTAGAAGAATTCCTAAAAGGTAGAAAGCAAAAAGTTAGGGTAGGAAATGCAGTATCAAAAAAAGTAGGAGTGAACATGGGAGTCCCACAGGGTAGTAGTTTATTGGGGCCATTGTCATTCATTATTCTAGTGAATGATTGTGTTAATGGTTTACTGACAGAAGTTAGATTGTTTGCAGATGACATAATGTTACATAAAAAGATTTAAACAATAGAAGACTGTAACATCTGCAGGGTGAGCAAACATGGGATGAAGATAAATGCAAAGAAGAGCCAGCTTATTAGGTACACAGATACAAAGCTAAAGGTTGATTATGATTATAAAGTGGGGACATTTGCATAACATTTGATAGCAAACTTAACTCGGCAGGACAAATTGGACAGGTAGTAGGGAAAGGGTTCAAAATCCGGTTTAATTCGACTTGGCGATTCCGGCCGCCTGGAAACTGTGAACGTGACGTCATGGACACGTGACGATCTCGTACAGTCAACCGCGTATAAAAATATGTCACTAACGGGACTGCACGGGAAGTAGGGGTTTTTTGGGCGGGGACAAATTGCAGGAAAATATTGCGCGGGAGGGAGGGAAAAATTATCTTTTCAAATGCAAAATGTGGTATCGCTTTCTCGAATATATCCCATCCGCGTAATTCTATTTCAAGATACCGATCCGTGATTCCCGCTTTATCGAATATATCCCACCCGCGTAAAAAATTGCGAGGGAGGGAGGAAAAAATAATCTTCTCATATGCGAAATGTGGTATCGCTTTCTCGAATATATCCCATCCGCGTAATTCTATTTAACGTGAATTCAATGTGGTATCGCTTTCTCGAACATATCCCGCAGGAAAGTATTGGAAAATCTTGTGAGGGAGGGAGGATAAAATAATCTTCTCAAATGCGAAATGTGGTATCGCTTTCTCGAATATATCCCATCCGCGTAAAATATCACTAACGGGACTGCACGGGAAGCAGGGGTTTTTGGGCGGGGACAAATTGCAGGAAAATATTGCGAGGGAGGGAGGGAACAATTATCTTCTCAAATGCGAAATGTGGTATGGCTTTCTCGAATATATCCCGCAGGAAAGTATTGGAAAATCTTGCGAGGGAGGGAGTGAAAAATTATCTACTCAAATGCGAAATGTGGTATCGCTTTCTCGAATATATCCCATCCGCGGAATTCTATTTCACGATACCGATGCGTGAATTCAATGTAGTTTCGCTTTCTCGAATATATCTCATCCGCGTAAAATATCGCTAACGGGACTGCACGGGAAGCAGGGGTTTTTGGGTGGGGAAAAATTGCAGGAAAATATTGCGAGGGAGGGAAGGAACAATTATATTCTCAAATGCGAAATGTGGTATCGCTTTATCGAAATGTGGTATCGCTTTCTCGAATATATCCCGCAGGAAAATATTGGAAAATCTTGCGAGAGAGGGAGGAAAAAATTATCTACTCAAATGCGAAATGTGGTATCGCTTTCTCGAATATATCCCATCCGCGTAATTCTATTTCACGATACCGATGCGTGAATTCCCCCGTGTAACTGTGTTAGTTAATAATACGAACTCCACAAAAAATTCCTGCAAATACCTATCCGGGATTTATAGTTAATGCTGCAAAACAGTTGTGTCCCCAGCGGCAGAAATTATAGTTGCACGGGGTACGTAGTGTTATCACGTTAAGTTGGAAGTTAACCATGACTATCTCCTGGTCCAGGGTGCATTTCAAAGTGATTGCAAATGCGAAGGAAGCAAAGTTTTAAGCAACGTTCATATGATCCCAGTATCGTCAATGTTCATGGCGAGAAGTATTGAAGCGGTATCGCAATATAGAATTAAACCCCATCCGCGTAAATCGAATTTGCGATACCACAGCATACGTATGGCTCTCAGGAAATATGCCTCCCTTCAATTTCTTAACAGTTGAACGTTATTGATATTTTGTTTGCCATTTCTTAACAGTGTATGCCATTCGTTTCTTTTAATAATTTTTTTTTGAATTTTCGTAATTAATTTAGTAACTTCCTTTAAATCCCATCATGTCTTGTTCACTGATAAGTTATATTCGAGAAAGCGATACCACATTTCGCATACCTAGCAATATTTTGCTACAAATTGTCCCCGCAGAAAAAACAAACCCCACTTTCACGGTGTTGGTATCATATAACAGAATTACGCGGGGAGAAATTTCGGATCGGTATCGTGAAACAGAATTACGCGGATGGGATATATTCGAAAAAGCGATACCACAATTCGCTCCCTCGCAATATTTTCCAATAGTTGTTCCCGCCCAAAAACCCATACTTCCCGTGCAGTCACGTTAGTGATATTTTACGCGGACGGTATATATTCGAGAAAGCCATACCACATTTCGCATTTGAGTAGATAATTTTTCCCTCCCTCCCTCGCAAGATTTTCCAATATTTTCCTGCGGGATATATTCGAGAAAGCGATACCACATTTCGCATTTGAGAATATAATTGTTCCCTCCCTCCCTCGCAATATTTTCCTGCAATTTGTCCCCGCCCAAAAACCCCTGCTTCCCGTGCAGTCCCGTTAGTGACATATTTTTATACGCGGTTGACTGTACCTGAACGTCACCATGACGTCACGTTCACAGTCGCCAGGCAGCCGGAATCGCCAAGTCGAATTAAACCCAAAATCCTTCACCTATTGGAAAGAGTGATGAGGGGATGCACTACAGAAGTAAGGGAATTTGGGTACAAAACTTTGGACTGACCACTGCTGGAATATAATGGTGCAATTTGGGATCCACATTTTGGGTATCAAATACAAGAGTTGGAGGGATGCAGAGGAGAGCTGCCAGATTTGTCTTTGGAAATTACCGCAGAACACAATTGGTAAATAATATGATAAAGGAGCTGGAGTGGGATTCATTGGAGAATAGGAGGAGGGTGAAGAGAATCATGGGAGTGTACAAAGCCTATACTGGTGATGAAGCATGGAAAGATATTGGTGGGAAAATTAAGAGAGGTGCTTGGAAGGGTAAGGATGACCATGACCACAAGCTGGCACTTCATTTCAGGCATAAGAGTGTGGGAAAATTTTCTTTCATAGGAAAGGGTGTGAGGAACTGGAATCAATTGCCAAGAGAAGTAACGATTGATTTATTGGAATCACTGAAGGAATTTAAAGTAAAAATTAGTTTAGGGGAAAAGTAGGTTGGAAGAGGAAAGGAGAAAGGGAGGTGTGTAGGGAGATTGTCACTGGAGTGGGGGCTCCATCGCAGTTTTATCAATTGTATTTATTATATAATGCAGAGGTGAAAAGTTGTATCTTGTAGAAAATCAAAAGATTGGTATGAAGAATACATATATAAGAAAAATATTGACTATCCTACTCCAGTATAACAAACTGGAGATGTCCAAATTACCAGTCACTAACTCTCAGATTATCATTCTCTGAAATTTAATGGATGGAAAGAATAATTACAGGAAACATAATTTACCTGCCTGTGTACATCACTGACAGTGTAAGAAAACAGTACCAATAAACGTGTTAAAAATAATATGGAAGAGTTGGTTAGGTTATGTAGAATCCACGGTATATCACTAATCATAACACTGCAAGAAGTCCATTAACATAGTGAAATAACGTTTGTGGTTTATCCACACTATCACATTACGATGAAAAGTCGAATACATACCAACAGTTCATAGTAAATATTTTCAGTGTTCTCGTTTTCCCTTCCATTGCCCTTACTATTTTCAGCTAATTAAAAAAAAAAAAAAAACTCCTTATTTTGAAAAGCATAAAATTGGTGATAATTTACAACACACGCACGCACTCCATCACTCACAGCTGATCACAGACCAGACGTCAGAGATAGATAGATCTGATCCAGCGCTCAAAGACATAAAAGGTAGAGATCACTAATAGTCCAGAAGTTTTTACTACCACTGATTCTTAGCCCATTATTGAATTATTATTTTTCTTTTAAATGATTATTTCTTCTGTCGCAACTTATACAATAATGGAATTAATAGTTCCTTCAATTGTAAAACTGTCGCTGTAACTAACAGAAATTATCTCCTGTGGATGGGTCTCTATAATATTTACAACTCGCAGAAAGTTTGGTGTGTAATGTCAACTGTTGTTGTAATTGGAAACTCGTAGATTGTATCGAGAGAATTTCCTGTTTTAAAAAGGAATCATTTTGATAACATTTTGTTGTTTTATGGAGTGTTTATAGTGCTGGTGAGTGCTAAATTAATCTAAGAATCCGGCCCAACGTGGCAAATTGACGACTCATTTGTATCGGTAGCTGCTTCCCGTACCGGTATAGACATTTGATTACTGGCTACGAGCAAGGTAGTAGTAACCAGAAGTGTTGACTACAGGAAACGTTGGTATGGAATAATAGACTACATCCGTAGTAGACGGTTTGATCATTTATATCAAATCTTATTTCAGAGAATCGAAAGTAGTTGGTTAATAGGATTATTAATATTATCTCATTTATTTTAGGATTGTATTACTATTGGATTCAATTTGGTAGTAAACTATCTAAACTGTTCGTTTAAGAATTACTTCTTTTGTGTATAGTATATTATCGTGGTCACAATACACCAACGCTGCCGTTATTTATTGTAGGCCAGGATAGAAGGAACGTAAGTTTCGTTATATAAGACGTGAAACGGCTTATTGTTATTTGCATATCATATTATATTATATTACAGTTGCTTCTGATTAAACTGTAAAATTTCATCCTGTTACGATATATAATTCCCTTAGCTCGTTTGAATTATAACTCTTGTACTATAGCCAAATTCGTTAAGTTTTGGAATCCTACGGATTAGAGTAGAATGTGAGTCGTGTGTAGCTCAAGGTTTCCATTCTTCCATAGGACGAAACTGTGAATTCTGTGATTTTTTAATGGCTTTGTTTTTTAGAAATATCATCTCTAGGTTAAATGTGAATTTTAGATGTTTTCTTATGTGTATATTATTTTTTTGATTGACTTGGATAAGTTTTGAGGTTTTTCTGATCAAAAGGATATCTACAATTTTAAGTTTGTTGAAAGAAATTTCATATTTAGAATGGAATGTGGCCCAATGGTACTGTAAGATTGGTTATACAGTCATGTTATTTATTTGTGTATTACCTTGGATTGACACTGGGACTCTTAAAATATTAAGTTTAACATTACATTAATTATATTTTGTGGATCCCACCTTGACAGAGTTGCGCAGCAGGAAATTTTTTAAATTCATTCTTGAGTTGTGATATGTTTCCTATGATGGTCATTACGTGATCTTGCAAAATGTTGAAAATATGATCTTATGTATTTTACAACTCTTTGAATGGGGATTCTATCATAACCAAGGCGCTGCAATTTTATGATGGATTCTTATGTAACGCGACGAGACAAAATGAAAGTAAAGAATAATTTTTTTACATATATTGTATCTCAAAAATGACGTGATTAGGTTGAAAAGGGGCCTGGACCAGAAGAAAAATTTTGCCATAACCAAATTTGATGATGAACTCGTATGTATCTCGAAGAGACAAATCAAAAATAAATAATAAATTTATGTTGATATCTGCTTAGTTTTCGAATTATTGTATCTCAAAAATGAGGAGGTTAGGGTGAGATCCAGCCTGGACCAGAAAAAAAGATCGCCAAAACCACTATATCTACATGGTGGAAATGCACTATAGGTATTTTTTTTCTTCCTAGCTGTTGTTGTTAGGTTGAAATGCGGCCTGGACCATAAGAAACGTCACCAAAAGCACAAGGAACTATATACCTATAACTGATTTTTAACATGCTATTCCTTGAAACCAAGCATGTATCAAAAAAAAATTATTCTTTATTTTCGATTTGTTTCATAGAGTTCTACTAGAATTCATCATCAGATTGTGGCGCCACAGTAATGATAGCCCTGCCTTCTGAACCACTGCAAAATACTTCAAACCTTTATGAATGGGATTTTAAGTTCTGGAATTGTAATCGTGCATTGTGAATTTTTTAGGAGAAAAAGCTGTTAATAGTAATGGACGTTAATAAAATAATTACTGTATTGCATTTGTCATAGCGTCTGTCTCTGTTTAAAAGAGAAGTGCAAATATTCAGGTTAACTGGGGATGATGATTTCACTGTAACTACATTCCTCTGGGCGAATGGATATAATGTTGTAGTAGTCAAACACAAGACATGTTATTAACAGGCAGTACTTAGATTGTAATATAGCCTACTCTGGACCACTATGATAGACCAGGATGGATTGCAACATAATTACTCTTTGATGATAATAATATGTATCATGCTGATCCATAGTGCATTACAGCCCATAAATAATATATATATATATATATTTGTTTTTATCACAATATTGGTCCACTTGCAGGAATGTATTTCTAGTGAAATTGCAATCTTCAATTAAACTGGATATTGTTATAGCATACTTACAAATTTTAAATGTGTTTTAGTTTCCTCCCAAAATATTCCCATTACTCATAACTGAATGGAAATATAACAGTACTAGCCTAATTTAACTGCAGTCATGCTTACTGCAAATTTAGATGAAATAAGGTTATTATTATTACTCCGCGATACACTAAAAAGTGGTTGGTGGAGGGTGCATTACACCAATCCTAATGTGAAACCATTTCTGCATAGGAAGGGATATACAGCATATGGCAGGAGGCGCCGATGGGCTATTTTGAGGAACCATCCCAGCATTGGAAAATCATGAAAACCGAGATCAGGATGGCCGGAGGAGTTTATACAGTGACAGATCCAGGACTTTGTTTTTTTTTGGGGGGGGGGGGGGCTTGAAGATTGCTGCCCTTATAAAGCTGTAGAGCAAAAAAAAAAAGTCCCTAAAATCTATGTTGTGCTTTTGGGAGGGGGGGGCTTCAACCCCCTAGCCCCCTCCTGGATCCGCCACTGGGTTTATGGATATCTACTCCTGTCGGAATCTAAGTTCTCTCGCTCAGTAACTCCTTCCTATTGCACTCCCTAATCACTCATTGGAAAAAAAAAAGAAATGAATCAATTCTGGCGCTGATTTATCTTATTTTCTCAGTCATTCCTTGATATGAATGTAGCTGGCAGTAATATGTGTTTGCTATCATCCTGAAATAGGTCAGTCGTGAATTTTTCAATCCGTTTCAGCCTAGAGCAACGCCTTTGGTGTTCCAGATATTCCCAACCCATTTCATTCAACATCGCACTTAAGCTTTCCCTCCAGCTATATATATATATATATGTAACGAATCGGGCGGCTCTACTTTGGACCTTCTCCAATACATCCATTAACCCCTTTTGATAGAGACCACATACAGAACAACAATATTCTAAGTGAGGACGCACCAGAGCTTTGTATGCAATCGATTTAACTTCCATTGTACATTGTCTTATTTATGACCTAGAAATCGGAGCATATGATTTGCTTTCCACTTACCTTCTCAATATATTCATTTCACAACAAATTATTAAGAATTGTTAGACCGAGGTATTTAGTGGAATCTATCGATCTAAGGACAGATTCTTCATTAAACCAGTAGTATGTGTTTGCCAACTCCAATAATGTTCTATTACAGTCCTTAAAATGAAAAATCATTATATTTGAATTTCTGTGTTTAAATAGATCATGGTTATGGTGTTTGGGATTTTATATGTAGTGCTGAATTGAACAGAGTGGCATTCCATTTTAAATTGGAGCCTTGTGTATTAAAGCATTACAATACTAGACATAGTGAGGTACAACAAACAGTTCCTGGTGCGAATCTGTTACATGATGTATGAGAAATCCTGGTTATGGCATTAGGCAGTTTTTCATCTTAATTTAGGCAAATGATTTGATATTCTTCAATTTCTGCCTTGATAACTACAGGTACTTTTCACAAATCAAAATAACATATACAGAGTATAATTAATGCAGTTCATGTTGTCAGGTATCTTATATATTTTGTAATTGTGTGACAAAATTTTATTCTCAGAACCGTGAGTTAGATTGGATAATATTGTATTTTATTTCTATTGTCAGTTTCTATGTTAATTTAGGCTAGAAAGCAGATTCTTGCAGTTGTTGGGATAGTATTTTGCATTGCATCAGTTTTCAGCATTCGCCTGGAGTGATATTGCGAAAGTTTGTATTTAAATTATTTATTTTTGGCTAAACTATTAAAGTTATGAAATTTTTTATGATAACCAAAGTTGACGTTTGCTGTAAGATCTAGCGATTTGTAAAATTTCAGAGAGATAGAATTATTTTTACTGTCAAGGTCAAAGTTTGATGATGAGACCTTTCTGAAATGCGATTTGATATAGGATTAGCCTTCCAGAAACTATCCATGTGAAGCGATAGCTTTGCCATTTCTCACAGCATGTCAAGATGTAAGCTCAGTTTGTCAGGAACCGTACGTGCTACAAGATGTAGGCTTAGTATACTAGCAAGTTTCATATTAAGCACTACTGTGCAAGAGTTAATTTTTGGCATAATGTAGGTCCGCGTATTTAAGTTTATTACAATGCAGTTCTGAAATAGTATTACGCCAAGTGGGGCCTCGGGATTTCTTAAGTTTCGGTCACTGGCTAACCAAGTGCCATAACAGAAGCATATGACGAACTTTTACGTACTTTCAAGTAATAGTCTTTTATACTTTGAACTTTGGGGTCTGGTCTGGGTCGAACGGTTAATCGAACTTGCAAACTTTACTTCTGTGACTTTGTCTGATTGCCTGTTCAGTTATTGACTGTGAATATTTATTCAGAATATAGCGAGTTTTAACAACAACCAACACTTCAAAAGTTTGATGCAATTTTCTTGGATTTTCAGAAAGCTTTTGATTCTGTACCACACAACCGACTTATAGTGAAGATTCAAGCATGCGGTATACTGGATCAGATTTGCGAATGGATACGTGATTTTCTAACTGGTCAATCGCAGTATGTCGTCGTTGATGGGGAAGCCTCTTCTAAGATAGATGTTACTTCAGGAGTTCCTCAAGGAAGTGTAATAGAACCACTTCTTTTCTTAATATTTATAAATGATCTCGATGACCAAGTCAGATGATGGTTGCTAGTGTTTGTCGACGATGCAGTTATCTATATGGAAATAAGGTGCTCTGATGATTGCTTAGAAGTCCAGCGCGATTTAGATGCTATTTCCGATTGGTGCCGTAAATGGCAACTTACACTTAATTGCAAAAAGTGCAAGGCAGTGCGAATAAGTAACAAAAAGAATCAGATTGCTCACGAGTACAAAATAAACAATTGAGCTGTTGACATGGTTGATTCCCTGAAGTATCTGGGGGTGATAGTACAAAGCAACATGGAATGGGACTTGCAAATAACTTCCGTCGTAGGCAAGGCTAATTCTAAATTGCAATTCATGGGTCATATTTTGAGGAATTGCAATGCTCATACAAAGGAGATAGTGTATAAAACACTAGTGTGTCCGCCTCTGGATTACTGTTGTGGAGTTTGGGATCCGTATCGCAAGGGCCTGACCGACTCAGTGGAGAGGGTGCAGAGGAGGACCGCTCGATTCGTGACTGGTTGCTACAGCCCTTATGAAAGCGTCACAGAATTGATACATAGATTGGGCTGGGATATTTTGGAAGACAGACGACGTAGTTTGCGTCTGAATTTATTGGAGAATATGTGAAAATCTTTAAATTACGAGTGCGATGAAATACTTCTTCCGCCAACCTATTTAGGTCGCAGTGACCGGAGGGATAAGATTCGAGAAATAAGATGCCGTACTGATGCTTTTATGTATTCCTTCTTTCCTCGTACTATTCAGGATTGGAATGCACGGGTGTAGGATTTGGTGCTTAGCACCCTCTGCCACCCACAATGTTTGTTATTTGCCCAGTTTACAGATGGCTACGCTTGTGTTGGCCCTCGGTGACAGGCTTCCGACATGTCAACCAGTATATTCTAACATAACACTCAGTAAACTGAAAGTTAAATAAAATACATAAACAAAATTAACAGAGTATTTTGGACTTTGCCCTTGGAAGCAAATGTAAGCCCTTGGAAACACGTGCTTACGTTTGCACAATTTCCCTCAGTTAACCCATCCAAATAAATGGTGTTTTTTTTTTTTTTTTTTGCTTCTTATTATATGAGGAAGACCAGACTCCAAAGTATTTCTCAGTATTTTAGGAAGTACATATTTCATTCAGAAGAAATTAATTTGTTGTTAAATAGTGTAACATTTATAATAAATAAATTTTTGCATAGTTTAATAAATGCTATCTGCTCATTGCAGTCATGGAAGAAATTTCAAAACCTTTTCTAGTTGGCTGCTTTTTTAATCAGTTTATTTGTGGTAATTAGGCTTGTGTATATGATACGTAACTAAGAATACGTGTGTTCTAGTTGTAATTTTAAAAAGCACTAGCTTTTGTCTGCAACTTTGTTTGCATGGACTATTAATACGCAAGCTGGTCTCTTAAACTATTTGGATAGGAACTTGAGAACTAGTGATACATTATTGATTTCTCTCTTCTTGTGTTTCATTTGCTTGTTGTATTTACATTCCAGATTCATTTGATTTTTGATTATTTGCTTAACATGTTCGCATTCTTTTTCGATTCCAAAGGAACTATCCATTTTTCTGGAATGAGAAGTATCCAGACTATATTCTAACACTACCCCAAATTTCATACAAATCCATTAATGTACTATGTTTCAAAAACCTGAAAAAATAAATTAATCAAAGTTTTCTGACTTTCCTAGACTTCCACATGAATCTTTCCCCTGCAGGAAACTCCATTGCAAAACATGTACATGCATCTAGTCACTATTTTCTGTCATAATTATATCACAGGACTATCCTTTCCTATTGGACATGTCACCTCACTAGCTCACATGATTCCCACAAGCTTAACACATTTTAGGGTCAGAGCAGTCGGATTTTTCGCGGACATCTCTACCTCTTCAAACTATCTTTCCAATGTTATTTATTTACTTTTCTCTATTGTAACAAATCAATTTTTTAAGAAATATTTTTTATTTATTTTACCTCTCCTATTCATCTTTGAGATTATTCTGTCCCATAATTATCATTGGTTAACTTTCTCCCCCACCATTCCCCCTTGTTTCACCTTCGGTTCATTCATGTGGGAGGTCTGGATGTGTACACATCTTTCCCCCCCCCCCAGTCACGTTTCTCGCCTCCTACAAGAGTAAGGCAATTAACTGAAATATTGTGAGGCATGTGTGTGTGTTTTCTGTTCATCTGGGCCTCCTGCCTTTATCTGAAGTAAGTGTCTGGTTATTTTTCCTATCCTATCTTATTTTCAAAGTTGGATAAAAGTATTTCTAAATTAGTCAAACCAGTACTAAGATCTAATCAAATATCCAAGTAAACTGTCAAAGTGAGTGTGCTTCCAGTATTAGCACACACAAAAAATTATTTATGGTTGCATTATGTTTCTTCATTGAATGGTCATCTCACAAACATTTAAATGTTTCTTTTTATGTGAAACTAATGTAATGTCCAAGTTCATTATTCTTCTGCTTAATTTACGCATTGTGTTCGCATTCCAGTGTTAGTATCTTCTCTCAAATTATTTCTATCTGAGAATTAAGTGGTTAATTCACACTGGTTCCGCTATTGTGAGAAGTGCCTCTCTCTAAAACTTTAAACATCGGAGATGTTTAACATGGGATGTAATAATAATATAGTCCTTGATTTTGTTCTAGTTCTGTTTCACCTACTCGTGTTCACATTCTTTTTTATCAGATGTATATTAATTTCTCGTTTCCTATAAAAGTTTTAAATCTGTCTTTTTTTTAACTACAGTAGAACTCCAATTATCCAAGGACCGGACCCCAGTCGGATAATCAAAAATTCATATAATATGATTTTTCTAAAAAAGTGTCTAATTTAATTAATTAATGTATGTTGAAAATGGGAGAAAAAATATATTTTTAAGGAAAGAGCTTTTTAATTAATTAAATGAAAATGCAACATATTTATGTATTAAGCATACTTACAAGTGCTGTAAATTAGTACAGTATGTACGTACCGTACATTAAATAAGTCATTGCTTGCTGAAAATCTCTGTCAAAGTAAGCTATTTGACTGTATTCATCCACTTGACAGTGACGAGTTGCATGTGGTCACACTTCGGGCTGACGCTCCATCCACTTCAACACAGTTTCAAGGCCAGCAAATGCTTCATTAGCTGATGGTCCCATGTCTGCTTCAACTTCGACATTAAGGTCATTTCTTCCTCGACACTTTCTTCTCACACACTTTCAATAATTCATCATCATTTAGTATTTCATACACAGGGTATGACAAATCACACACCACCCACTCTCCTATGTCTTCAGCACTAACTTCTGAAAATCCAGGATTTTCAAAAGATTGTTTCTGAGTTCCTCAAGTGATACGTCATACCCATCTTCTCATGTCTCTTACCTTTCCTTTTCTTGGGCTTCCTTTTTCTTTTTTTCATTTTCCTTCTCTTCTTCAGTTGGATGCCTTTCAACTTGTTCCAAGCCCGTCTTAATGTGACTGCCTTAAATGATTCGGATAGTCGGAGTTCGGATAATTGGAGTTCTACTGTATTCTTATGTTTCATTTACTCACCACCTAGACTAATAGTCTTTGATTTCATTTATCTTCTGTTTACTTTTGAGCACTAAATATTCATTTTTTGATTTAGATGAAATTATAAGAAGTGGCATGTGTGATATTATATCCATCATTTGATACCAAAGATTTGAATAAAATTTGAAATGATAGGTTTGACCATTTTGGTTTTCTTTATCAAACACCTTTAATAAGTATAGAGCTACAAGCAACATCTATTTGTGGTTGTTAAGTTTTAGTTATATTTTTATTCAGTTGTATTTAAGTCATCTCAGTTAATAAGTGATATATGGAATTAATTTATAATAATTTTGTAATGATGCATTTTTTTTTTAATTTGCTTGGCAGTTATTGGATCTTGAAATCAGCAAGACCTACATACAGCATTTCTCTAATTATATCACTGATACTGAGTTTCAGCTTTCAAATTTCTCCCTCTCGCATCTGTTGGTGCATATGTTGCTGTGTAGTACTAGAATATCGTCTGGAATTTAGGTTGCCCTAAATTATTGTGTTCCTCTGTTAATGCATATAAAATTCACCTAAGTACAATTAATTGAATTGGTTTATCAAAATTTCTCTCCTATTATAACTTTAATCATAAATTGAATTTGTTTTGAAGTAATTTAATAGAATTTTTTTGTTTTTTGTTTAATCAGTCGTAAGTCTGGAACATGCACTTCATATTTTTCATGGTTGCTCTCTGTTGAGACCATTCAGGTACAATTTCCTACTTTGGGCTGTTGTTTTAAGAATGGAGAATGGAATGATGATCTAAATGCAGTTAGAATACAAAAATGAATACAAAGTGCATTTAATCATAACATATTCCTGCAAGTGTGTGCTCCGCCACACACTTTAGTGAATCGCGGAGTAATAGTAATAGTAAAGAGGGCACAACCACTCATGAAAAAATAGCTTTTAATCCAAAATAATTTTATCAACTTTATATACTACAGTTAACTTGTGGTTTCCTTTCTATCCTTAATAAAATAAGATATGCTAGGGAAAATAATCCATCACTACAATTGAAGGCAGGAGGGTCAGATGAACATCATAAAAAACAAAGATAATTAACAATATTTCATTTAATAACCTCCTTCATGTAGGAGACAAGACACGTGGCAGCGGGGAAAATGTGTGCATTTCCAGACGTATAGTATCTTTTCCCTGCCTAATGTCATGTCTCCTACATGACTAAGGTTATCAACCGAATTTTTTGTGAATTGTGTTTGTGTTTTTTCGTGTTCATCAGGCCCTCTGCCTTCATTTGGGGAAAGTGACAGGTTATTTTCTCTATCGTATCTTATTTTCAGTGATTAACAGTAGTTTCATTGTCCCCAGTATCCAATTTCTATCCTTTATATAATATTTATGGAAAGCGCCATTGTTCTGCCTTTTCTGTTGATTGTAATAGGTTATTTTACTTATCACACTTCTAATTAATTACCGTTCTGAGGATATTGGCTGAGTTATAGTTATTAACTAAATCTATTGAGAATATTTGGAAAACATGGTTAAAATGAAAAGAGAATTCAACCAAGGATAGAAAAGTGAACCCTCACTTGCCAAGGTAAGAGGTTTTGCTACTGATGGTAAAGCATAGGATGAGCACAAATCCACAATTTTTTTAAATTGGCTCATGCCTATTTTAAAGAGCAAAAAAAAACATTTGTCAAGTATGTCATAGGTTGATAAGGTTTCTTGGGATTACTGGAAATCATGATACTGCTACAAAAATTTCTTCTGCCCCAACCTTCACGACACACCATGCCACAATTGACCAATACACCATGCTTGGAGCTGTGTATGTATGATCTACATTGGTTTTCTCAGGCATGGACAAACAAACTGCTCAAATTCCTTTTAAAAAAATAATAGTAAAACAGTATATAACCTATAAATTTCATTCAGTCTACTGTTAAAGCAGATTCCAAAAGAATAAAACATAAATAACTTAACAGAAAAAAATCATTAAAAATTAAAATAAAAATATCTGGAATATTTAAAAACTTCGAAAGTGCATTGTATTGAACATATTACCTCTGAGCCGTGCTCGGCTCTTGTTGTATCTTTGCCTTCTCTTCTCTTCTGCTCGCGATTGTTTCCTCTTTGGTGTTCCCCCGCTAGAGAGCACTGGGGCTCCTGGCGATAGCGGGTATATATGTGGGGACTCTCAACCGAGCGGGGTTAGTCGCAGTTAGTTAGTCTTGGTCAGTCTGCCGGCCAGTCAGTCAGTCGGAAGCAGAGTGCTTCCCTGTGTCGCCGTGACGCCGGAGGCCCGGTGGGGCGGCGGGGTTCGGGTTGGACCGGGCGGCCAGGGAGGCAGTCAGTCGGTCGGCCCTGAGTGGCCGTGCAGTTGGAGGCACGCGATCGGCATTCCGCTAATGTTTCCCGGAGTGATAGCGTTGCGGGACTAAGGAGGAAGCAGTCAGTGAGGCAGTCAACAGTCGATTGGTTATGCCTGGTATTTCTCGCAGTGGCCGTAACTCAGCTTGATGGTTTGACCGGGCCGCCCGTGGATTATACTTCTGGTGAATTGGTGGGTCCCTCGCGACCGTGCTTCGACCACCTGCAGAGAGGGAATTTCTCCGATACACTCTTCACCGAGAGTGCTGTGCCGAAGCTTCGGGAACACCGTGGCGATCGACCCGGGTGTTACTTTTCAAGCTGAAACCTGCCTTCTCGCCCTAGGAGGGTATTGGAGGCAGTGGCCGTCAACTGCAACAACCAGTGTCGCCTTCTGCCTCGTCGTTAGCGGTCTGCCTCAGCCATAAATTGTGTTTGGTCCTACTGGCAGAGTGTTAGATGCTGGTAGATGAGAACGAGCCGGTCTTGTTATTTCTGTTATTGATCTACGTGGAATTGTCGGTGATTACAGGATTATTCATACGTTAATCTAAAAGATCGAGGCCGGTGTTATTTGACATTATATTAGTCATTTTCTCTGTCAGTTACTACTACCAGTGTGTCGCTTTCTACATCGTCGTTAGCGGTCTGGCTCAAATATAAAATTGTATTTGGCTAGTAGATTATTAAGAGCCAGTCTGGTTATTTTCTATAATTTGGTATAAGTAGGATTGTTTGTAATTATAAGGGTTATTATAATTATAATATAATAATATAATAATTATAAGGGTTATTCAAGGTATAAGTTGCAAGACCAAGGTTTGGTCCATAATATTATATCATTTTGTGATAACAAGATTATTCATATCTTCGTTTGCAAGACCAGGATTGGTGGTATTTGATATTATAGTTGTAACCTTTTCTGTAAGTTTCAGCATTATCATTAATAATTGCAATAAACCAATGTTTAAACAAGGCTTGAACTGCTAACCATGTTCCCACACACTTCCCACTGTATCCTTGTGGATAATTACTGTCTGTTAGTAGTAGTAGCACCACCTCACTGTCACATCCAACATCCACTTGATTCTACAACACAATAACCAAATGTACTATAAACAGCATGAACAATTCTCAGAGTGTAAAATTTGTATGATTGTAACAAATTCACCAAATAATGAAGCTGTAAAGTAAATTTTAGCTTTTGTGCTCCAGGCTACATTTCAACCCAACAACTGTTTAAAAAGCTAAAATCTTTACTACATTTTGCCTGCCAGTCCCACTGGTGTAATTTGTAGCTAAGTACACTGCATATATCAAAAGCGCCTTGCTGTGATGTCATTAGTCTGTTTGGGGGTAAAGTTATTCAGTGGACTTGTGTGCCCTTGTTTAAGAGCCCACCTTAAATATGTTGTATTGTCACTGTGTTCCTTAAAATTTGGTGAGTGATCAATGTATGTTTTTAATACCTGGTGATATCAATAATTAAGAAAGTGTTCACTATTACTTGATATTTGTGATTGTGAAGTATACCAATTTATAACTTCATATTGCAGAACTGTAGCTGGTGAAACTTGAAATGAAGAGTGCAGCATATATTTGCCTCATTGGCCTCATTTTTGCCTGTTTGTGGACCAGATGTAACTTTGAAGATATAGATGATGACGAAGCAGTTGTAACAACAGAAGAAATAGTAAGTTCGTTTAGACTCGTCACTCGTGTTAAATATAGAATACAAACTTTTCTCAACATTTCTGAAATGATTTTTGTGTTCGTTGTTTTTGCCAGCACTAATCATTGTTTAAAAAAGTGATAAGCTATTAAGTTTTGATGCTGAACTGTTGAAACATTTTATACACATGTTTGGAGGTTGTAATCTATAAAGGTGTTACTCTCGTGATACTTTTTCAGAATGTACGTAATATCTATTTCTGAAAAGGGGGGGGGGGACGCCAATAGTAAGATTCAGTTCATACTGTGTGTTATTAATGCTCATGGCCAGAGGTGTAATGTGGCAAAGCAAAACATGTACTTCTTCGCAATGGTCGAGAAAATCACCATTGTAATATTCTGTTACTTTCTACATTAAGGAATTTTAAATGGGCGTGTGGCGCATTGATCAAGTGCTCTGCCTTACAAGCCCATAGTAGCGGCATCGAATCTTTCTGTGGGCAAGTTTTTTTTATTTACTAGAATGTGTACACAAATAATTCCTGGCAATTGATTTCAACAATTATGCATATAATAAGTTTTTTAAATGCTGTTTGTGATGAAAAAAGTTACACTTTCAATCTTCATTGTGTTGCTCGCAAACAAAGTTATATTTAAAACCCTGGGGCAGGTTTGAAATACAAATATCATTACTTGACCATTACAGTTGAAAGACAGATGTTAATTTCCATTCCAAGGGATTGGGAGGATCGAAACAAAGGGCCGTCAGTTTTTCCACAACAAAAAACATTTCAGAAACTTATTGTATGCATAACTGTTGAAACTGATAGCTGGGAATTATCCATATACACATTTGAATAAATAATTATAAAAAACGTTGCCAGCAGTGGGATTCGATCCAGCGACAATGGGCTTATGAGGCAGAGAACTAGCTCGTTGCACCATGCACCCCCTCAAATCTACCTAACATTGAAAGTATTTGAAGGCAATGGAGTATTTCGATGCCAATTTTCTTGACAGCAGTGAACAACCTCCTGTTACTGCTTTGCCACATTACACGTCTGGCCTTGATCTTTTATCACCCACAATACAAATTGAATCTGAAATTTACATTTGGTGATCTCCCTTGCCAGTTTTGTTATCATTGACTTCCAGCATTTATGATTTGTGTAACATTATCTATTATTCTAGATTGTTTTTGTTGTTACAGGAGGAACCAATTATAAATGAAGACATAAATTATGAAAGTCCCAAGCCTTCTGGGAATGTATATTTTGCTGAACATTTTGATGATGTTAACCGATTCAGACAAAGATGGGTACGATCTGAAGCAAAAAAAGAAGGCATTGATGAAAACATAGCCAAATACGATGGTGAGAGCTTTTAACTTATGCTGGAAAATGATATACAGAATAAAAACTCATTTTTATCCTTTTTAATAATCTTTTGGAATAAAAATTGAAAGTACAGCTGTCATCTACAATCTTATAAAAGGCTTTAGTGTTTTGGTCTTAGGACTTGGGTGGAAATATCTTGTAATGATAATTGCCCTGTATTATTTTTGTCAAAATACTGTAATAATTTTTTGTAGTAATTAGTGATATTAACTTACAGTTGTCTTGAACTTATTTAAGGTATTTCATACTGCAGTTTCCTTCCTTGGGAAAAATGTAATTGAAGCAGTATAGTCTGACACCAGTAACGGTTCTCATCTGCACTGTTCAGACTCTTTAAGAAGTTTATAATCTTAAACAGAAATTATTTTGAAGAAAAAATAATTTTGCAGCTTTTCTCTTTAGCCTAAATAAAATGGTCATAGTTTATGTATTCCTTGTTCAGGTGTGTGGGATTTGGAGTCACCTGTGAAGGATGGTCTGAAGGGTGATTCAGGGTTGGTACTTAAGTCAAAAGCAAAACACGCAGCAATCTCTGCCCGTTTGGATCGTCCATTCGTCTTCTCAGAGCGACCACTAGTGGTGCAGTATGAGGTGGCTTTGCAAGAAGGTCAGGAATGTGGTGGTGCCTACCTGAAACTTTTGTCAGCTGGACCTGCAACCTCTGACTTGCGCACCTTTCATGACAAAACCCCCTACACCATAATGTTTGGCCCTGACAAATGCGGTAATGATCACAAGGTAAATATTTCCTAAATGAGTAATTATAACAAATTGGTGATGTGAATTTCTGCCCAACACCTTTCTTTTTGGTAATGTTTGTAAATGGGTATAACCTTTAATTTTTTTCTTAACCAAATTGCAAAAGGAGGGTAATGTTCATCAAAAGTACATATTTGTATTTCTTTGTTCCCTTAAATGGTTTGATGGATTTTGATGTACGAGTTGTCATTGGATTTGTTTTGATGCCACGAGTGTCGTAGCTTATCATAATTCCAATATGGCATGCAATGTACGAGGGCTGTCCAGAAAGTAACAGACGTTTTGACCTGGCGCAACAATGGGTGCTCCTAGCGCCGCCATCTTGGCGTCAGACTGTTCATACATTCAGTACGCAACCAGCCGTGGTAGTTTGCACATCGTTCCTATCGTACTTTGAATACAGTAGTGTTAAAATGAGCGCTGCAATTAAAAATCCCGCCAGTTGTGAAGTGCGAGCTGTAATACGGTTTTTGTTGGCGAAAAATCAGAAACCAATTGAAATTTATCGCTAGATTTGTGATGTGTACGGCCAAGGAATAATCAGTGAAAGCCGAGTGAGGCAATGGTGCATTGATTTTAAAAATGGTTGAACCAATGTTCAAGATGAGGACCACATGGGTAGGCCTAGTGTTGTGAGTGATGAACTGGTGGTGAAAATCAACGAAAAAATCCGTGAAAACCGTCGTTTCATGATTACGGAGCTTTCAGAACATTTCCCCCAAATTTCACGGAGTTTAGTTCATGAGATTGTGGTTGGTAAACTTGGTTACCACAAATTTTGTGCCAGGTGGATTCCGAAAATCTTAACAGAAGACCACAAAAAACAGAGACTTGCTGCAGCACTGACGTTTCTGGAAGACTACGCCAAAACTGGAAACCAAGTTATCGATCGTATCGTAACTGGCGACTAGACTTGGGTAAAGCACGTCACCTGTGAAACAAAACGGCAGTCTATGGAATGGGGACACACGCATTCGCCCAAGAAACGGAGGAAGTGTCTGCAAACGCTATCAGCTGGAAAAATTATGGCTACTGTGTTTTGTGATGCTAAGGGTGTGATTCTCGTTGAATTTCTTGAACGTGGCCAAACAATCACTTCAGAAAGGTATTGCGAAACACTCAGAACTTTAAGACGCGCGATACAAAACAAGCGTCGGGGAAAACTCAGTGAGAAAGTTTTGTTTCTCCACGACAACGCTCGTCAACACACGGCCAATCGTACCCAAGAGCTCTTGGATGGTTTTGGATGGGAAGTTTTCAATCACCTGCCGTACAGCCCGGATTTGGCACCGAGCGACTACCACCTGTTCCCGGCGATGAAGACGTGGCTCGCAACACAACGGTTTGAAACTGACGCTCATCTGCATGCCGGTGTAAACCAGTGGTTGAATTCTCAGGCGGCAAATTTCTACAGAGAGGGTATCGAAAAGCTTGTACCACGTTATGATAAGTGCCTTAATTGAAATGGCAATTATGTTGAAAAATAGCCTAAGAGTTTACCTCTAAAATGTATATAATAAAAATCGCTTTTTTCACTTTGTTTATTTTTTATTACAAAACGTCTGTTACTTTCTGGACAGCCCTCGTATTACAACATAATTTATATATAAGTCCATTGTGTTAGATATAATTTTAAATATTTTATATGATAGGTCGTTTGATAATTATTTCAGTTGCTTAAGAAATGTTACATATGGGTGTTGATATTCTTTAATTTGTATTTATAAAAAATAATCTGCAATTACATTATCTTTAATAGGAAAGTTTCAACTGGTGATACAGCAACGGTCTATCTGGTGGATTTTCTTATCAATTACAAAGAATCAGATTGTTTCTGTTTACTTGATGATCAGTAGCAAATAGTAGTAGTCCATAAACAATTGAGATACCAGGCATTGCAAGAAAAAACTATTCTATCATCACTTTAAAAGGTTGTTTCTAATATAGTTTCAGGCCACCAGTAGGCAAATGGTGGCGGTCATGAGGAAAATTGTCCAGAAGTCCAACAAGATAGGAAGGGGAATCCAGTTGGACTATTTCATGAGAAATTCGTGAAAAAGTACTTAGAATATAGGTTCCCACAATGGGGGATGCGCCTTCCCTAGTGGTGTGCGAAGTAGCTTCACCACCTGTCTGGATGATACCCTACCTTAACAACATCACAAGTATTATGTCTCCTTCACCGCCTCTTAAGAGTTGAAAACCTTTATTCTAACTTCATAAACATATTTAGTTGCTTCTAAGATGTCATTAATACTGAGAAGTAGGCATTTACCTTATTAATAAAATTTTGGTTTGACCAGAGGTGGCGGGGTGGAGCAGCGTAACGTTTAGCTGGACAGAAGTGGAACATGGTAAGAAAAAGTTTGGGAACCTCTAACCTAGACAATTAATATTCCGAACTGGATCCATAAATATTCTCAACTCCAGATAACCTGACATTTTTTGTGAGCCTGAAAGTTGTTTAATTTGGTGGTTGAGCATCTGAAGAATTTGGACATTCAAGAGGCACAAGTATTTCCCTGTCAGAGGAACAAGACATACCTATGGTCGAAGCTAGCACTAGGATTGAGGAACACAGAAGTTACTTTGTCAATGATTCAGCCCTACCATTAGTGTATCAATTGTAGGTCCAATGTCTGTTACCTCAACAGCACTGTAAATTGAAAGCTTTGCTGAAATTTCATGGCTGCCAGCATTCAGAAGGAAGAAAAGTGAGCCTAAATCCAAAGAGAAAGGCAACATTCTGCCCAGAAAAAATTGTTTACTCATAACACAATTGTTTATTTCTAAGATGTTTTGTTCTGCATGTATAAATCACTGAATTGAATTGTGTTGTGATATGTTGAAGTAGACTAAAATCTAAGGTTGAAATAGTGTTTTTAATATACAGAAGTAATATTTTTAGAGGATGAAATTGCCCTCCATGGTTAGATGTCACCTGAAATTTTTACTGTTCATAAAAGGAAAAATGATTTTCATGATGGGTGGTGAAAAACCATTTTCTTTTTCCCTCAATTCTGTTGCCCAGATTTAATGGGGAGAGCCAACCCTTTTATTTTAAAAGTTCACACATATAAATTTTAAATTAAAACACAAAGATATGTTTCAGTAAAAATTAAAAGTGAGAGAGTTTTTGCATATATAAATAACTTTCTCGGGTGACTAGCCGAGTTATATGAATGTTATAGTTACACGATATTTCGGCGCACTGAATCATCGCGCCGAAATATCGTGTAACTATAACATTCATATAACTCGGCTAGTCACCCGAGAAAGTTATTTATATTTGCAACGCCGAGAAAAACTACGTAATTATGTAGTTTTTGCATATTTTGAAAAATCAAAATTTGGAGATAAATATTCCCATAATCTATTCATCATGCTCATTTCGGACATGTTGGTATGCTGCCACAAAATTCAATTTCAGATCACCATGTTAGATTGAAACTAAAGTGTCTTTCAAAATTGGGGGTGATAAACGATAATTTAGGCTTCTCATGTAGAAAAAATTACTCCAGAATTTTATAAACTTGTGTGAAAAGAAAAACTCCACAGCATTAACCAGAATATTACTATATTGCAATGTTTCTCATCGTGTGGTCCACGAAGCTTGTTCAGGTGGTCTGCAGGCAGAATATTAAAAATGTAGGTACCGTTCTTTTACTATATAAGACTACAAGTGAGTATAAGGTATAAGCACAACTTTTTAAAAGCCATGAATATTTCAGTGATCAGGAATCTGACATTTCCAGGCTATGAGGATAGTACAGCATTGTTTGTTTAATAGTACATTCACTAAATACATTTCTAGTCGCCACGAAAGAGAGTGCATTCATTTAAGAATTAAGTTAATGACCTTTTTCTGAGTGTCTTGTAATAGTAATGAGGGACTGCGAAATGTGGTAGGGTTGATAACATATGAGTGGCGAAGTAAACAACAGTAAGAGTTTCTTTATTTTGTAAATGTAGGTCAGTGTTATAGTGTAGCATCCTGCTATAGTAATCTTATTATTCATTTGGTTAGTAAGTATTAAAGAGTTTGGTCAATGTGTAATTAATTTTCAATTCTTCCTCCAACTAAACAATTTCAGGAACAATAGCCAGTTGTATGAATTGTCAGAATTTTTATTGCTTGGAAAGAACTGTTACTTTCACCATCAAATACTTTATTAAATTATGGCAGATTTAGAATTCTGAAGTTAAATTATATTTGACTATATAAATTTTCCTTTCTTATCTGGTCATCTCTACACTCCAGTCAAGACATTAGTTCTTTTACAAATCTCCTCCCAGTAGGACTGAAGGATTTCAAGACATTTATAAATAATATATTTTCAGTAAGCCGCAGCTGAAATCCGAAGACTATTGCAACCAACTATATTGCCTCTTCATGTTGGTTCCAACTTAGGACTGCCATATATCTCTTCCCTTTAAATATTGTGTGTATTGCTCTTGTTCTGCCCATGGTTTCGGTAGCTGATAGGTTGTGTTTTATCCGTTTTGTTTCAATTCAGTCATTTTTCATTGTTTCCTATTCCACTCATATTAATCAGCAACAGTGTTATACGTATGTTTTCGTGATGGTACTTTTCAGAAAAGAATATTTCAGCATTTTTATCATAAGTGTGGTGCTTTTTCCTGGGTATGTTGTCATTCTGGCAACATTATTAATTCTACAGAGTGTTATCAATTTAATTGTTCTTAGATTAATTGTTAAGTGTATGAAAATGTCTTGAGAATATTGCTGGATTCCAAAGTGGCGTTAAAGTTCCGTGCTAGAGGTTAACTAATAGTTGGCAGCAAACATTTTTCCTTTCATGGATCGCCTCATTAGGAACCACTCATAATCAATTAGATTTCAGCTCTCCCTGATTGTGCCATTTTTTTATGTTTATAATGTATGCTGTGTGGTTGAGGGATTAAAGCAACACCAAAAGAAGAATCAAGCAGAGTTCATGGGGTGTGTTATTCATTAATCATAATAATTAGTGACTGACACCAACAATATTATTCTTCATGTGGATTTGTACAATGAAACACAGCAATTAATGATCAAGTTGTTTAACTACGTCCTGAAGCTGGCTTATTGTTTATTAAAATTGTGGTATATCATGGTCTATCTAACATCAAGGAATACATACCCAATAATGCCTTCAGATTTGTAAATGAGGCAAATATGAACTGAAAACCAAAACTTAATACCAGTTTTTTTTATTATTATTATACAGTTCATTATTGAAGGAATGTCATCAATATCAGATGAGCGGAATCAGTTTATCTGATAGAATTTAATTATTAATATTTTCATAACATTTCTGCAAGCTCAAGAACCAAAAATATAATTACAAAAAAGTAATAATAATAATAATAATTCTTTGTAATGTGGCTTTTAAATCAGTTCTTTTCCTACTTGTGAAACATGGTTTTTCTCTTTATGCAGCTTCACTTCATATTTCGTCACAAAAACCCTGTAAATGGAAGTTTTTCTGAGAAGCACTGCAAGAAACCCAAGGATCGTCTGGAGGAACCTTTCAAGGATAAGCAACCACATCTTTACACCCTGGTAGTGCGCCCTGACAGCACCTTCTCTATTAGTTTGGACCGCAAGGTAAAATTAATATCATATTTTGTGATCGCTTTCCAGTGTGACAAACTATAATAGAAATTTTCAACTAATTATACAGGATGCAGTGAAATTCCCTCTCTAATTTAAAGGTTTAATTATGATAGAATGTAAGGAAACTATTAAATGAAAGAAACATGCATAATGGGAAGTTCTGTTACATGTTTTACAAGTTTCATTTTTTTGAACAGTGAATTGCTCAAGTTGTATTCTTCATGACCAGTGCATGTCTGAATGTGAGTTCCGAAATTCTCCATCACCCTAACCAATATCTCTTGAGGACTCTCTTCTTATATTGCATGTCATAAGGCTGGCAGGGTACTCGGATGTTTTTTTTTAACTTCATCCTTAAGAAAAATCAATAGCACAAAATTTCAGAGGATAATATCTGGATATCTCACTGGCCAGGGAATATCACTGCGTAAAGAAATCGTGCTCTGGGAACAGCTGTCTCGGTAGCTGGAGAGATCTTGTGGTTGCGTGAGCAGTGGATCCATCCTGATGAATTGCATTGAGTCTTGATGCAATAAAAGTGTGGGTCGTTAGAACACATCATTCTGAGGTTATAATCACTCCTCCCTCTTCAAAAAAGTTGGTCAATGATTCCAACACTGCTAATCACTCATCAAACAGTGACACAGTCCTCGTGCAGAGAGAGAGAGAGAGGCCTTTCATGCAGATCACCAGCATTTAATGAACTCCAGTAAGCAAAGTTTTTCTTATTTGCACTTCCTGATAAGTGAAAACGTGCTTCATCACTAAAGACGACAGCAGCATTATTTGGCTTATTTTCATGGATGCTTCTTTCACACAAATTTGCCAATCGTATTGGAACAGTTCATGAATAGTGACCATCTTGTATGGATTAAATTGCAAGTCTTGGTGCAAAATTCAATACACACTCTGATCATACACCTGAAGAGTTGTAGTATATTGGTGAGCAGACGGCTTTTGAGATTCTAGAACTGAATGTCGAACTGCCTCAATGTTTTCTGGAGTTTGAGCACTAGTGGCCTCCCTCCGCTTGTTTTCAACACAGAATTTCTTGCTCTAATGTTTGATGCCCGCAAGGTTGTACTTTTTCAATCTGGAACTGCCGCACAGAGGGCAAGCTGGAAACATTTGCAAAAAGTGGACTGGGCAGTAACAACTGAATCACCATTCTTGAAAAATGCTTCTACAGCAAAAGTGTGTTCCACAGATGGTGATTGCTAAAAACTGGCAGGAAACAAAACTTCTGCCCCTTCCAAATTCTTTCTGTTACCCAATCTCTAGATGTAATACTCACTTTCCTACGTGTAAACAAAGCTACAGAGGGAATTTTGCTGCACCCTGTACTAATTGTATTTACAGGTACAAGTGAAAACTGGATTGTTATACTTATGTTTTATGGCATAATTCTTTTTATGTAGATGTAGTAATTAATGTTATTTGTCATTGTCTAGGTTCCTCTTCTGGTTTGTTTCTTTAATCAGCGATTCTGCAGTTACTTTCTCTGATGACCAGAATGAAATCCATTTCAAAAGTTTGATATTAACAGCAAAATATACAATAAAGCATTTTTGTTAAATTATTTTGATAATTTAGAATTGCATGTTTGTTGCAGGAGTTATGTTGTAAAATTGTGCTTACTTCATTGGTTTAGTGCTGTGCCACTGTTATTGGCACCATCGTCATTTCAGTCCGAACTTGATTCAGGTTTGTGTCTGTTGCAAATGTCTGGTTTTCCAACACTCTAGACGGACAGTTTTGATTTTCTGGCAGAGAATGTGTCATTTTTCCAGCAGTGTGTGTCCAACTTTCTTATGGCCTTCCATAAAAATACAAGAAAGACATATGCCACTACCTTCAATTTTTAGTGCAATTAACTTTTTTAAATATATATATATTTACCGCAACAAAAGAATCAACTGCATACTATTTATTAACATAAACACTTGCTTAATATACTTTGCTCAGCTTATTGGAAGCTTTTTGGTTTGTTGTAAAAGAAATGGGGTTGCACTAGTAGCCAAATGTACATGAAACCCTCTACTGAGTTGTCGTCATCAAATCTTCAGCCTTCCAGTACTTCTTCAGTAGCCTAAAGAGATGAAAATTGCAGGTTGAAAGGTCACAACTGCAGGATGATTAAGTAATCATTTTCTCCAACTCATTTTCTCCAATTGGTGAGAGTGAGAGCTTCTGTGTCTCTTATCAGCTGGTCACATTTTTTGCAGCTAAACCTCGTCCAAAATATTGGGGTAGTATGCTACATCGATGGTGTGACATCCATACAAAAAAAATCAGTATAGAAAATACCACATCAGTCAAGATAAAACAGTTGCAAGCATCTTGCTATCTGATCACTGAGTATTGGCATTTAGTGGGGCTTCTCATTCATATTTTCCCTTTCCCTACATACTTGTTTTGACTCAGGTGTATAGTGGTGTACCCAAGTTTCATCACAGGTTATGATACAATTGAAAGATGCTTCCCTTTCTTCCATAAACTCGAGAAATTTTGGAAACTGTTAAACATTAGTCGCCCTCAGTAAAGTCATAGATTTTGCAAATGTTTCACTCTGTAATGTCTTGCACTATGCACTTTGAATGTGGCTCTTATTTTTGACCTCTTCAAAGCCATCAATAATTCTAAATGCCAGAAAAACACATGAGCCCTTGACAGTGTATGATCTCAGAACTGTGCTTTCAATCTCTGTTTAAATTTGATTTCCGTCTTCACAAGTAGAAATTTAATAATTACACGTTGTGCAATCGAGAACTGCATGTCTTGCTCTAACACTGTTGGCTCTACTACTGGCTGCATATTTTAAGGCCAATGATCACTTTTTCCAGTCCTGACATCCCCACCCACCACGTCTAGAATTGCGTGACCACTCAGACCATTAATTCATGCTCATTTCAAAGAGTCTTATTTATAATTGATCACCCTCATATGAGACACATTGTATCTTCTCGTCCTACTTATAAGATGAATGGAAGAATATACGAGGGCAATCCCAAAAGTAAGGTCTCCAATGTGTTTAGAGATGGAAAATCTGTTTATCTTATATCTTTAAACATGCAAATCGTGTGTGTGTGTGTGTGTGTGTGTGTGTGTATATATATATATATATAATAACAATGAAAAAAAGACGCTAAGTAGCGGAAAGGAATCAAATTAGGATAGGGAAATGAGCCACCACTTACCTTTAGATGATGGATGAGGGGCGCGAACACACAGAAAAGACACAAACACAAATAATAAAGAAATTTTCGGGAAAAAAACCCTTCTTCAACAAGAGAACATTATGAGAGGTGGGTGCACCCGGAGACTGCCTCATGGAAAGATTTCCCTATCCTAATTTGATTCCTATATATATATATATATAGTTGTTAGGAAACAAAGGCACTAAAAGCGGATATATTAAACATTGGATAGGATAAAAAACCACCGCTTACCAAAGAAGGGGATTCCAGCGGCGTTGGTACACGAAAAAGAAAAAACACGAACACACAAAGAATAAAATTTTCGAGCATGGCTCTTCCTCAGTAGAAGTGAGATGGCTGCACGCAAATCCACTGGCCATCAGAATGAATGGACACCGACAATCAGTACACACCAAGAATCCTGACCACCCTGTATCTCATCATGCCACTATACATGGCACCAACGATTTTAATAACTGCTTCTCGGTCCACGCCATCAGAGTCCTCCCAGATAAATGCAGTATTTCAGAACTTAGAAGGTGAGAACTGGCCTATCAGTACCAACTGGGGACCAGACAATCTCCAGGTCTAAATTTAAGATAGCACCAATTTTCCTCCCACCCATCCCCCTCACTTCCACCTTCCCTCTAGAACCACCGCTCACCAGAGCCTATCTTTATAGATTGTGACTTCAAATTATGCTTATTTTTAGTTTTAGTTTCAACTTAATATTTCATAATTATTATTTATTCCTTTTTTTAGTTTCAACTTAAAATTTCAAAATTATTATTATTAATTTTTGTTTCACAAGTGTTCATTACTGGATTAACTGAGGTATACTACACTTCCGCGACAGGTCCTTGTGTACAGTTTTGGTTTATACTTGCTTTTCATCATCGTTTTCCAGCCTGTGCTCTTCTATCCCCTCCCTCACTTCCTGCCATGATGTATTTCCCCCACCATGAGCCACTGTCATTGTGTCTCGCGCAGTTGGCTGCCGGCAGCTCTTGCGTGCAGCCATCTCACTTCTATCGAGGAAGAGCCCTGCGCGAAAATTTTATTCTTTGTGTGTTCGTGTTTTTTCTTTTTCGTGTACCAATGCCGCTGGAATCCCCTTCTTTGGTAAGCGGTGGTTTTATATATGTGGATCTCTGAAATGGCTATGACGATTTGGATGAAATTTGATATTTAGATAACGTTTTGACTTTTAAGATTACCTAAATAGTTGTCTTCTCTGCAAAAAACTGAGTTTACAAAATACAAACAATTTTTTCACTCGGTATCTCGAAAATAGCACTGACGCCATCTCGTAGACAATTCAGGTACCAGAAAGCCTACAAATTGTTTCTCCTCGATTGCAAAGAATAATTAAACGAACAGTTCTTGTATACTGGCTGACCCGTGGAAATATAAGCACTGCAAGTTTAATTGTAAAACATTTAAAAGGAAGATAATTAAAGATTTATCATACTTCACAGAAACTTCTTTGAAAATAATATTACCGGTACCAGTTATAAAGTAATAATCGTTTACTTTTTCACCATAAAAAGTGGTTGTTAGTTTGTCAATAAATACTACGTGAGGTATGAGCATAGTTTTATCGGAGTGAATTAATTTAGCACTGATGATGTTCTATCATTACTTTGACGACACAATCTTATGATAAATTCTTATAGAACTCAACGAAACATATCGAAAATAAAGAATAAATGTTCTTGATATCTTGCTTGGTTTTAGAGATATAGCGTGTCAAAAATCAATGACAGGGATAGTTCCTTGTGTTTTTGGCGATGTTTCTTCTGGTCCAGGCCGTATTTCAACCTAACAACAACCACTAGGAACAAAATAAAACATTGAAAGTACATTTCTACCGTATAGACATAGTGGTTTTGGTGGATTTTTTTCTAGTCCAGAGCTGGATCTAATACCTCTTGACTTGAGATATCAGAAAAATAAATTCTTTATTTTCGATTTGTCTCGACGAGTTTCATACGAATTCATCATCAAACTTGGCTAAGGCGCCTCTGGTCCAGGTCGCATTTCAACCAACCATATCAATTTTGAGATACGATATCTTGAGAACTAAGGGATATATATATATAAAAATATTTTTTACTTTCAATTTTCCCCGTCGAGTTACATAAGAATCCATCATCAAGGATTATCGTAGAATCCCCTGAATTACCACAAATCTCGCACCAATAATTAATCCCTGACTATTTCTAATTAGCATAATAATAGCATTTTTCTTTGAAAGCAATTTATGAGGCGGTCTCGCAAATGGATCTAGCGATTTGGATCAAATTTCATATGTTGATAACGTTTTGCTTTTCAAGTTTTTAATACAAATATATATTTAAAAAAAAAAAGAAAAAGAGCAATTTTTGTATTTGGTTTCTTGGAAACGGCTCTAAGCTCATTACGTAGAAGGTTCTGATACCCGTAAGCCTACTGATTTTATTTAAGCTTGTACACCTCAAAATGCCTAGGAAGCCTTCAAGCCTTTAAATTTAATCAAACTTTACTCGAAATCTTGTATATTGAACAGAAATCGAAACATGCCGAACGAAGATCGGTCACCCAGGTACTTTTCTATTTATATGGAAAGGACAGATAAAATACACCCAACACTCACCAAAGTTGAAGCGAGGAGGGTAGCAGCAACCCAAAACATCACATAAACAAAGGAAATACTATATTTTGGGTAAAACTATTTTTCAAGTTTTACCCGAAATATAGTATTTTCTTTGTTTGTGTGTTGTTTTGGGTTGCTGCTGCCCTCCTTGCTTCAACTTTGGTGAGTGTTGGGTGTATTTTATTTGTCCTTTCCATATAAATATTGCTTCGCGGCAGTTCTTTCATTATTACCTGTTTATTTTCTGTAGTATATACATCATTTTAAAGGTTGAACAATTACCTATTTTTCTACATAATTGCCATTTTGGTCGAAGCATTTTTGTAGATACTGTGACAGTTTTTGTATACCCATATCATACCTGTTGGCCACCAGGTCTTTAGGAAACGTTGAACTTTATCTTTTACCTCTTTGCTACTGAACTACCTTCCAGCTAACTGATCTTCCAGCTTAGATAAAATTTAGTGGTCACTGGTTGCCTAGTCCGGATCAAAGGATTATGTGTGTAATGATGTTCGAACCAAATTTTTGCAGAAGCGCGATGTATGGGCAAGCATTGTCATCAGTAGGGTTCAGAGCTATATGACCAAAAAAATAGAGAAATATACAGGCAAATATGACCTTAAAATGGGTAAATATGACCTATGAATGACAAAATATGACCAAACATTTAAATTTAGTATACTTGAAAACATTCTCAATCATACATAAATTATTTTATCTACTATTGTCGCTTTCATGTTGGTAGCATAATTTGTTTCCGTGCACTCGCTGCACCATTGGGAAATTAAATTTTAAATCATTTTGTTGAATTCACTTTAATTTCAGATATTTTACAGAATAAAACTCATTCATCTGTACTAAAATACTGCTCTCTAAATTCCCTTATGTAACTTCGAACTTTCAGAAAATTTTACTTTTGGCATGGCGGTAAGGTCTACTCGCTGATCCACTGTAGATTTAACGATGACTGAGGATATTTCGTTTAGAAATTGATTGACGCGAATCGACACAGGAATGCTTCTGTAGCATTGTCGAGATTAAAAGGCAAGCGGAACATTACGTTTAGAGAGTGACAATAATGTATTACTTTAATTCTTGACTGGTGAATTCTGACCACAGTGAAAATACATTTTTTTCTCCACCTATATAGGAGAAGTACAATTCTGTGAATATTTCTTCTCATCTATATCTAGTGAATACCCAGTACTATTAAAAAACTAACAGATGTTCCTTCAAAATATGACCATAAATATTACCGAAATATAACCAAAACTTGTAAAATGATCTTAATATGCATTTATATGATATATAAAATACATTTAAATACAATCAGAAACATTTAATCAGTGTTTAATTCAGTATTTCAGCTCAAAAAGAAGGCAGGAAAAAAATATGACTTGTCCTAAAGATCCGAACCTTAGTCATCAAGAATGCTATGTTCTTGCTCAATATCTCTCTTCTCCCATTCTGAAATATTTGTTTTCAGTGTTTCACAGTGTGTGTAAATGTGACCATGCAAACATTTGGTTGGATTCAGCACCGACAAAGAAGTAAAAGATGAAGTTTAACGTTTCCTCTAAGACATGGTGGCAATCTGGTATGTTATGAGCACACAAAAAATGTCACAGCGTCTACAAAAATGCATCGACTAAAATGGCTATTATGTATAAAAATAGATAATTGTTCAACCTTTAAAATGATGTATATTACATAAAAAATAAATGAATTTTTCATCTATAAAAAGCTTTGGGAACCTTGCTTTTTGGATTGCTTTCATTGCTTACTTTTGTAGTAGTAGACCCTCAATGATTGAAGTCTAATGTTAATAACTAGTTTACATCGTCTTTTTTACTTAAAAAAAAAAAATCACTGTTATGAGAATTTGCATATCCTTAAAATGTATTAGTGAAGCATGTAATTTCTTAAACTATGTGATATTAATATGAAACCATATTTACTATTAATTTGTATGTAAGCAGCTTCCACAATCACATAATTAAGAAATTTTTTTTTTACTGTCAATAAAATGACTCCAAAAGAGTTCTGGTTCTGCTAAAAGAAATACTAAAATGCATACAAAATTGAAAAAAAATCCATATTTTTATGTACCGATATTTTAAACTCTTTTTGAACTACAGTCCTTGCTCAGAAAGCTGCTTTGTTAATTATCTCTTACTTGATGGATCTGTTTTAAACCTCTAACTATTTCTCCAACTATATTTTAAATATCATAAACTAATACTTTGCAGCAAAATTTTAATATATTGACCTTTGCCGAGTAATATTGACAAGTTTATTGGCAGGTGATCAATGAAGGTAGCTTGTTGGAAGACTTCACACCACCAGTAAATCCTCCTTCTGAAATTGATGATCCTCACGACAGAAAGCCAGCGGACTGGGATGAGCGTGAGAAGATTCCTGACCCTGATGCTACAAAGCCTGATGATTGGGATGAGGATGCCCCAGCTACGATAGTGGATACCTCTGCTACAAAACCAGATGGCTGGCTCGAAGATGAGCCAGAGATGGTGCCTGACCCAACTGCAGAGAAACCAGATGACTGGCAAGTGTAAACTGTTACTTGCTCTAAGTAAACCTATGCACTTGATTCTATTCTTGTATTACATGTATACGCTCTTTCTTTCTCTGCCTCCCTTTATTTCCTTTTCTATCTGCCTAACTCTCTCCATTAGGCACACCCCATTTCTCTCTCTCTCTCTCTCTGTTTGTGTGTTTTTTATTTATTTTCTCTCACTTCTGCCACCACACTTCTAGTAAGTCGGTTTAAAATGAGCAGTTAAGAAATTCTTCCATTTCACACAAAGGAAACTTTTTACTGTTAGTGGGGAAGAATGTTAGTTCTTAGTGAGGTTATTGGATGACCATTCAGCAGGGATCAAAAAACTTGATTCCCTGCATGTGTATGGATTAAAGTGCATGACAACTGTTGGCATAATCTTCTGAATAAAGAACAGGCCTTAAGGTAACAATACTTAGGCTTGAGTTGATAGACTAGACAGAGAGATACTGTATATAATTAATTTCAGTTGTACTTCATCAATGTGCCTTTAAACCTTTGTGATAATTTTATTTCATTACTGCTAAATTTTTTACTGTCATTTTCATATTGTATTTAGTTGTATCACATAATTTTACAGTAACAGCATATTTTTATCAGTAATTAAAATGAAATAATCCATGTATTTTATTTTATTAGCGTACACTATCATTTTTGCATAACTTCAAAAAAAAAAGTTTGGCAGTGTTTCGTGTGTACATTCATTACCTCACCCTTTAACTATGTTTGTGACAGTAATACTTTATGGTGTAACTGTTGCATTCTAACATGTGAAATAGTGAGTTATTGTTTCTTTGTTTTATGCCAATTGATTGTTACTTTCAATGGAAAAGGTTTGTCTCTCCAGGGATACTGACATGGATGGAGAATGGGAGGCACCATTGATTCAGAACCCTGTCTGTGAGAAGGCACCTGGATGTGGTCCCTGGACGCCTCCAACAGTGCCAAACCCAGCATACAAGGGAAAATGGCGTGCCCCACTCATTGACAATCCTAACTACAAGGGCAAGTGGGCTCCGCGGCGTATACCCAACCCCGAATACTTTGAAGACAAGACACCTTTCAGGATGACTACCATTGTGAGTACCATTCTGCTTGTTCACTGTTAATTTTTGTGAGAATCAATGGGTTAGGTTCATCCCCAGATTGACCAGTATCCCTGTTCTGTGATGAATTAAGTTCTTGCACTTGTTTAAGAAATTTAAAGTTCTAACAGAAGGTATTGGTGGAAAAACACTTTATATGCATATATTTTGTGCTATATGTGGAAGTCTTAGAACTTGTTTGTTCTTAAAAAAAATTGTACTTATAATTTACTGCATGACTCCAATTAAAACAAATGTAAAACACTTTTTTTACCCACCATTAACCAGACACTTTATTTTCACACAAGAGATTTGTTGTTATATGAGTTTTGAAATAGCAATTTGTGCTGTTTGTAATGTATCTCTGCCATCTACTTAATATAAAATTTTTGTTGTGGAGTAGGGTACAAAACACACCACATACTTCATATTAAATTATCATTGAATATCTGAAATATGATATTGTGCAGCACCATAAATTCATCACACTGAGATCACGTTTTTTTGTGCTTGAGAATTTCTTTGTTTACGAATATTCTGTTTTTTTTTTTTTTTTTTAATCGAAATGTGCTACTTAAGAAAATAAAGTACATCCATCTAAATAGGCTCTTAGAAACACTTTAAATATCTGTGAAATTATAGTGATTTGTGCTTAATGTATTAGACGTTCTCTAGTGTAACTAACATTGCAAAAATCCCAAATATTTTGCCCATAGTATAACATTTTTTACCTCATATTTAACTAATGCTTTATTTGTTTATATAAAAATGATCAAATCCTGATTGATTTTATTAATGTTTGCCCTGATTGCAAAAAGGGCCTTATGGAAATGGTACACGTAATCACGATTAAGAGAGAAATGCTTTTACAATTGAGGTTTAAATGAAAAATATTTAGAGTATAAACAGTATATCTTATGTGTCATAATAATGAAGACAAGAGTAATATTTGGCAGTGGCTCATTTTTGTTGGTTTGGCTGCAATGTTTAAATGGGTGTGCAAAATATTAAAAGTCACAGATAGAGATGGAAGATGGCAAGAAAAAAGAAGTGAAAAAAAGTGAAAGGGTATCGGCCACTAATTATAACTTCCCTATACTTAATGCCAAAAATTGGCAATGCCAGCCAACCTACAATCACTATTTGGATCCCCCACTGAACACAAAAACATCAATTTGTTATTATTATTATTGAGGCTCTTTGTCATAGTGTCTGTAACAGCTAGAGATTCCAGATTATTAAACAGTTGAGCAACTCCGAAGAAATGAATTGCCAGAATACGCAATTCAGTAACATATTTGGTTTGTGTCCACTTTAAATTGCCTAATAACCAACATACAGCTAACATGAACAAGGCCATTAACGAAAGTGGTCAATAAAATTCATTAAAAGTAAATAAACCATAATGTTATAAACTTTGCCCAACATGAACGAAAATTTTAATTAAGTTAAAATTTAATCTAGGCTGGAATGACAATTAGCATTCATGGTTACAGCAGAGACCATGTGTAATTTAAGTTTTTTTTAAGTTTTATTTTTATTGGTTTCATTAGCAACATGTTACTGAAAAGCAGTTCCACATTTCTTCCGCCGTAAAGTTTATCAATAAGTTTTATTTTTACTATGAAATGCTACTAAAAGCAAACTTAATAATTGTATTATGGTAATTAATTTCATAGCAGTTGCTTAGTTATTAAATTGTGGATCTAACCTCGAATTGTCTTCTAATGAAATCTCTGGTCACTGTTAATTTGCAAGCAAAGGTTGACACGTGACAATAGTCTCCAGCCAATAGCTATCGAGGTGAGTGAGTGAGCTTAGGAAATTATATTAGACTAACCCATGACCGTTTTTGCGTATCGTCATGGGTCTAGAACAGTTCCAGTTTTAGGTTGAAAGATTGACAGGTTTCCTGATTTGACCAAATAAAAACTTGTGTTTCAGGGTGAACAAAATCACTTTAGCGTGAAAAACACAGAAGCATTAATAGAGGTAGATATTAAACACGGATAGGAACGATCGTGCTATCGTGTAACTGTTTCAAAGGTCATACACTCGAACTTGCTTAAATACGAACTTGACTTGTATTTGACCCTTAAAGTTCACTCTACAAAATTTTAAAAAGAATCCTTTTTGTTTCGAAAGCATCACGTTGTTTATTATTGAGAATGGGCAAACACTCATAATGTAAACATTGGTCATAGCATCTGTGACGGCCAGAGAACTTAATACACATTCCATATTATGAAACAGTTCAGCAACTCCGCAGAAATAAGTTGCCAGAATAGTTGATTCGGTGACACATTTGGTCTGATGTCCACTTAAAATAACCTAATAACTCACATACAGCGAATATGAATAAAGACCAATAACAAAAGTGGTCAGTAAATGCCTAAAAAGCAAATAAACCGTATTGCATAAATTTTGGTCAAGCAACAACGTTAGTGAAAGTTGTAATTAAACTGGAATTTATCCTAAGCCGAAATGCAATAGGCATTTGTGGTTACAGCAGAGACAGTGAGTAATTTTATTATTTTTTAAAAGTTTTTTAAGTTGCTATAATTAGTAACATGTTACTAAAAAGCAGATAACATTTTTTCAGCCGCAAAATTTATTAACATTTTTTGAACTATGAAACGCTATGAAAAAACAAACTTAATGAATGTATTGTGCCAGTTAATTTGGTAGTAGTTGCTTAGTTATTAAATTATAGACATAACCACGAATGGCTTTTAATGGTATCTCTGGTCGCTGTTTTGTGAGCGAAAGCTGACATGTGACACCGTTCTCCAGCCGATAGCTGTCTAGGTGAATGCGGTGACCTTACAAAATTATATAGTAGATAAATTTTTTTCTATCATTTAAGCATATTTTCAGCTTCATATTTATTTTATTTAAAAATTGATTTTCTTTCTTCCTCCAAAAAAACTTCTAGTTTATTTAAGAACTCTAATTTTCATTAGAATGTGTTCCTCAATGCTGGCTACCTATTTGTATAGCTAAATTCCGTTTATCTATTTTAAGTACAGTCAAAGCTCTTTATTCGCGGATAAAATAATTGTAACAACTTTCTGTATTCTCGGTTTCAGTATTCACGGATAAAAAAATTGTGACAACTTTCTGTATTCGCTGCTTGAAATTTTTATTATTCGCAGATCCATTCTATACAGCCAACGCATTCGTTATCCTTTACTAACGTGTCGGCGTTGTTTGAGTATTGTTGACACATGCCGAGAGTCACTCTATCTAGCCGAATCGGCCAAAAAAAAATCTTATTGCCTTTGAATCTATCAGTACTTTGTTGCAATAATTCTGAGTGAGTAACACTTGTTCCCTTTGCTTTGTTTGCAATTTATGCTATTTATGAATGTTGTGCAATGCTGGAAAAATTATGACATAGCATAATGCATTGTTGCAATACAAGAATCGTTGAGAACTGAAACCATACCCATTGAAATCGTGCTTGAAAAAACTGTGGCCTCATGTCACTGTCGAAATGATGGAGACTCTCATTCCTAGTCCCCAGTCCCATCCCGCCCCTAATTACCTCGACATCGACGAGGCGTAACGCCATAAGTAAAAAAAGAAGAAGAAAGAAATTCAAATAGATCGAATCAAGTGACATTAAAGAGTTGCTTGAATCACAAGATGAAGATTGACTGACTTCTACTTGGAGGAAATGTTAAATCACCAAGCCATCGATGAAGAGGCTTCAACGAGCACTGAAATGATGACATTTAATTTAAAAAACCTTTGTGAAGATCTATGGTGGTAAATGAGCTTTGTGATTTCTTCATGAAAATTGATCCGTCTTTGGAAAGAAGCCTTCTTTTTAAGACAAACTGTTAATGCCACAGCTGAATATCAATCCGAATGAAAGAACCGTTTAAAAGTGGCACAAGGAAAAATTAGTAAATTCTTTAAAACATTGCCTAAGCCTGACAATAATAATTAAAACATGTTTCATAAAATCTTTTGATAAATTGATTGTAATTGCGTTTTTTCGTAACCTTGGAACATATCCCCTATAATCCCATACAAATTACCATTCCATATTCGCGGCATATTTACGGAACGTATCGCCTGCGAATAAGGAGCTTTTACTGTAACTGACTTCCCATTGTTTAATGTGTTTTCTGTTGTCTGCTCAGTTCTTGTTGAGCACATTGGTAAAAAAAGCTGTCAGATGTCTCTATCTTTCGTTAATAAAATTCTTAGACTATATAAACCCTACCTGAAAATATTTGTCTCTAGTGAAAATGAATGTGGTAATTTCCAACCACTTTAGTTTCATGACTTTTATTTTCAAAATATTTTTACAATATTGTTTTAATTTTGATTTGAAAGGTCCTTTATTCTTAAGATTATGTTCATATTATCGATTTACTGTAGTAGAGGCTTCAAATTAATCCCCCCCCTTTTTTTATAGGTTTTGGAAAGTTTATTAATCATTAACAATCTACAGTCCCACACATACTCCCCTCCTCCTTGTTACTTCCACAGACCCAAACCTAATTTCAGACCCAGAAGCAACAGTATAACCTCAGGACAAATGTTTGAAGATTATAAAAAATCATATTTCTCCCAAAATATAATCCCATTCCAAACCTTAGCAAACTCCTTTGCCCATAAATTTCAAACTGCTCTATCCAAGAAATCGGCTAAAGATCTCTTTTCCTTGACATATTTAATACTGACCCTTTCTCTTTCATGTGAGGTAAACATACTAATGAAATAACATTCCCTATTATAGAACGTATTATGTGCAATTGTAATGAGAAAATGTCCCTTGGAGTACAGTGGTTCTCTCATTAACTATAACTGTGGCAGCAGTTTGTAACCTGATACCTATCAACATTTATGCCTGTTTCACAATTCGAACAACAATCTGCTTTTATTATTACACTGCAAGGGATAACAGGGTAAGGTAATTGATAAAAATAAGTCACTATTTATAATTATTCAATATGTTCCTAAGGAGCATTAGAAGCCTGATATGGAATAAGGAGGTGCCACAGAGAAGCAAGAGAGTAATCTATCATACATACTATGTGCCTATAGTGACTTATGCTGCTGAAACGTGGACAATGAAAAAGCGGGACATCAGCAGAGTACAATCAAGTGAAATGAAGTTTTTAAGAGGTAGAATGGGAGTTACTAAAATGGAAAGAATAAGGAATGAAGTGATTAGACACACCATAAAAGAGGAACCCCTACAGGAAAGGATAGAGAGGACCATATTTAGATGCTATGGACATGTAAAGAGAATGGAGGCTCAGAGAATCCCAAGAAAAATCCATGAAATTAAGATGCATGGTAAATGACCCAGAGGAAGACCAAGAGATGGATGGCTGAAAGGAGTGGAGGAGGGTGTACGGAAGAGAGGAGAGGACTGGAACAAAGTAGTGACAGAGAGGTGATGGAATGAAAGAAGCAAATGGAGAGGCTTGTACTTAAAGCAGACCAGGCAGAGGCAGGAAACTGTTAAGGATGATGATGATGATGATCATCAAAGTCTTTGGATTTAAACTGATATCAGATTACACTTAACACTTCTTATGATTATATCATACCTCAAAGTCCTAAGTTGAAGATTGCAAGTAACAACAAGAGTCCACGTTCACATGTTTTCATTCTTGGATCAGTTTTTGAAGTGTCCAAAAACCTTCAAAGGTCTTAATAAAGTTCCACTTGCATTAAAAGTTCAAAGTTCTTCACTGTAGTCAGGTTACTGAAATAATTTCCAAGTTCTTCTTGACCAAAATATTTCTATCTCTGAAACTGCTTCTGAGCCGAAAATATTCCAGTTTCAAAAACTGTATGATCATGATGACGATTACTACTACTACTACTACTTCATGATCTATCATGAAACAGTGTTGCATACCAGCTTCCTTGATCAATTGACCTCAAGGCATGAAAATAGCAGGTTTAAATATCCTTTTTGCTGTGGGAACTTCTGCCAACATTGCAGCCAGAACTACCAAGCGTAGACCACGGGCGTTTGTGTGTGGTAATAGCCTGGAGTCTTTCATCGTGCACTATGGTGATTGCATGTCAGTAGCTTTGGGGGTGCGATAGATATGGTGGTTGAAAGTGGTGGACCTGATAAAAAATAGACATGTGTGTCCCTATATTTCACACCACAGCCAAAACTACCCAGCACAGTCCACTGGTGACTGTGTGTGGTATTAATCTCAAGTATCCAACTGTGCACCATGGTGGTGTCATATCGGTAGCTATGGGGGTGTGGGAGATAAAGTGGTTGACAGAGTGCAATTTCATATTTCGATCAAAGATGTGTGTTTCCATATATTTCACTTGGCATCCATAAATACACTGTGCAGATCATTGATGTTTGTGTGTAATATTAGCCTCGAGTCTCCCATCATGCACTATGGTGATTACATGTCAGTAGCTGTCAATCAAAATTCTTTACAATCGCGAACAAATTCATGGGCATCAGCTAGTTACTAATAAAGTTTCAGTTGTCCTTCTGGTTCATGCGGTATTTCAACCAAACCACAAACTCCACTAATATTGTCACTAGATAATCAAGGGTTCTATCACCCGCGCATTAATACATTCACAATATTACATGTTAGTGGTGTCATGAATTGCAATGTAAACTTGACCAACAATTTCAGATCGTCGTATCAAAGCAACTGCTAAACAATGGATAAAAAATGACCTCTGCAATATGGCGTCATAAAAATGAAGTAAACAATGAATACATGTGGAACTACATTCAACCACATGAACTATTGTGTCAGCATCATGACAGTTATTAAAGTAGCGTAATTTAAAAATGTATACTAAAATGCTAGTAACTTGTTCTATATAAAGGAAAGTCCAGAATTCATTACAACTCTTACCACACTTTACGTTAAAATTGCTGGTCAAATTTACATCTTGATTGTGTTAGTGCACATGCTTTATTCCAGTTGCAGTTCATGCGGAATGTGTATAATGCAATTATTTGTTATAATTTATGCTAAGCTAATTAGGAATCCTGATATAGAAAATGTTGCTACTACTCAAAATGTAGCTTTGATTCGTTTAATGAGTTCAGGTGTGTCCATATCATTTGATTTTGTAGCAGCACTGTTAGCGGTGGTAGTGGCTAGGTTGAAATGTTGCCAAGACCAGGATGTTCTTGTTACAGCGTAAGGCAGGAGGAATTTAGTTATCTTTAGTTATAAATAAGCTGCTTTCATAAACATTGTAATGACGTGTATCGCGTTGTAAATGAAAGCAACTTATTTATTACTAATAACAACTAAATTCCTCCTGGCTTACTCTGTTACAAGAAGATTCTGGTCCAGGCCGTATTTCAGTCTAACCACTATCTCCGCTAATATTGCCGCTACAAAATCAAATGCTATGGGCACACCAAAATACATTAAATGCGCTGGAACTACGTTTTGAGTAGTAGCAATGTTATCTGTATCAGGATTCCTAATTAGCTTAGCATTAATTATCACAATTAATTTCATTACACACCTTCAATAATAACTGCAACTGCACACACACAATAACACAGTCACTGTATCACGATGTAAACTTGACCCACAGTATTAACGTAAGGTGTGTTAAGAGTTGTAATGTATTATGGACTTTCCATTGTACAGCATAAATTACAAGCATTTTGTATACATTTTTAAATTATGCTGCTTTAATAATTGTCATAATGCTGATGCTCTAATTCACATGGCTGAATTTAGTTCCACCTGTATTCAGTATTTAATGTACTTCACTTTTATGAACACCATTCTGCCAGCGTCATTATTCAGGTTCATTTGGTATCACTATATGAAATTGTTGGTCAAGTTTATATCGCCATTCATGCACTAACATGCAATGTACTGTAGTTAATGTATTAATGTGCTAGTAATAGAAGCTTTGATTTACTAGTGGTATTATTAGTGTAATTTGTGGATTGGTTGAAATGTAGTCTGGACAAGAATAACAAGTCAAATTTTATTAGTAATTTAAGCTGCTTTCATGAGCACCATATTAGTGATGTCATTTATCGTGATGTACCAAAATTGTATCAAAACATCTATCCGTAGCAGGAAATATAAATCTGGACCTGACCTTAAAATTTTTTAATGTCTCAAGGAGATCTCTTCAGTTGCGGTCATTAAATAATACGACACCTTATGTATCACAACATAAATTTTTTTTATAATACATGCATCACAATATATATAAAAAATCAAAATTTGAAAAAAGTACCAATTTTCAAGGAGCTATATCAACGAAGGTTGTGGATAGGTTGAAATGCTTTTTTTTTCCATTATGATTTCATTACTCGTCGACGTTGAGGTCATTAGAGGATGGAAAGGACCGGGGGGGGGGGGGGAGGCAAGAAATGGGAAGGAATTCAGCCACGGCCTTTTGAAGGAAACATACGAGCATTTGCCTGGAGTAATTTTGGGAAACCAGGGAAAATCCAAATCTGGATTCCTGGACTGGAATTCGAAACCACATCCTCCCAAATGCGAGACTAGAACGTTAAAGCTCACCTGCCACGCTCGGTTTGAAATGCAGCCTGGACGATAATGACTACTAATATTCCTTGGTGCATAGTGGATTTGACGTGAAGTAGGTGTTTGCCATCCCGAATTCTGAATATAATGATGTCAGAATCAGCTCAAGATGTCTATTGCTGCCAATTGAGTAATGCACATAATCATATTTTTTGGAGCGCCTTACACTTTTTTTTAGATATTTCTCGGCTTTGAAATTCACTTTTCTTTGAAGAGTAAACTACAAGGAAGCAGTTAATCATATTTGCAACTGGAGAAATTTTTCTGCTGGTCGTACTTTGAACAATAATGGAAACTCTTAACCATAACACACTTTTGAGTGGACGAAGTCGCGGGTAACTGCTAGTTGGTCATAAATTATCTTTGTACATGCAGTTTTCTTGTCCCAATATTGTCTTCACTACTGCTGATATGTTAACTGGCATGTATTGTCACAGGCAATCAATATATACCCAGACTCCTGACCACCCCATGTGATTCAAGCAGCCTCCCCCCCTCTCTGCCCCTCTATCCTCCTTTTTTTTTTTACGTCTTCCACAACTTCAGTATATTCTATACCGTCCAGGTTGTAAGAGCCCGTTTTATGATGCCAGTTAATGAGGGCTCAAATATATATTCGCCAGAAGCTTTCACTAAGTTTTTTAAATTCCCCATCTGCATCATAATCTTGTAAGTATCTTAAACCAAAAACCAGTTTGAAGGAACCATCATTTTATTATTATTATTATGTAGTTACTGTTATTCCAGCTTAGTTTCCCTTTCATAGACAGTGCATGTGTCTGAGCTAAGTTTCTGTGTTTAAGGTAGTTCTCACATTGATTCGTCATTTGGTTTTATCCACCCACCCAATTCCTTCTAAGTGTCTGCAGTATCATCCCCATTTTATCACCCTTTTTAGGTGTGACGTATCTTGGTCAAAAGATTACTTGCTTTGTGATTATGGAAGCTGCTGTGGTTTGAAGGTGCTTAACAGGGTTAAGCTAATTAAGCATCCTTTGGCCTCATATAAAATTGACACATAATAACAATTATGTTTATCAATATAAAAGTAACAGTTGGTTTTGGTTAAATATTGCAGTCTGCAGTGGGTTTTGAGCTCTGGTCGATGTCCAACATGATCCTGTTTGATAACATCATCATCACGGATGATCCTGCTGTTGCAGAACGGTGGGCAGCTGATACATTCAGTTTGAAGCGAAGGAAGATTGACAAAGACTCGGTAAGTACCAAACATGATACACTCTGTCTGTGTATTCACCAGAAGTTGGTAACACTTTGTTAGAATTTCATATCTGCAGTTTTTGGTCCTTTTGTTTCAGTTTGTAAAGAGAAATAAGCCACCACTCACTGTAACTAGAAACAGTAGAGGACTAAAGATAAAAGAAATTTAAAAAATACAAATTTTTTGCAGTTATCTCTTAATAATCTAAAAGAACATGAATTAAAGGGTGGTGATTCTCATAATTATTTGATTTAATGTCATGTAACACTAAGCCAAAACAAAGAACTGTAATAAGTTTAAAAAAAAAAAAAAAAAATAACTGAATGAAAGGATGAAAATGATAATTCAGAAGCCTTTTCAATAAATAAATATATAATGAGTGGCATTATTAAATTTAATGTGTTCACTTCATTATCAGCCAGAAGAGTTGAATATGGGTGCTCTTGACTGCTACACAGTACACTGCAGCATTCTGACAAGACAGACTGATTTGTTCATGCATGCTGCTTGGGCATGAGTAATCACTTTTACAAAATCTAACATGGAGCACTGAATAGCAATAATCTAATGTAATTAGTTAATTATAATTATATCAAACACTTCACTTTTCAAGATATAATTTGTGTACCATCTTAGCAAATACTGAAAAACTTTGTCACATTAACCATAATTGGGTAATTTATTCAGTTCCATTGCTTATAATAGTTTTTAAAAATGCAAAAGTGTGAAAGCATTTGATAGAAGTAAAAACAAAGGTTGGTTATAGAGTTAGATAGAAATTTCAGTTTCTTTTTCTGCATTTATTCTGCCATTACTTTGGGTAAATAATTGTTCTTTCCCTGTCCTAATTTATGTAAACAAAATGATGTCCCCTATCTCAGTTTGTATCAACTTTTATTTATGTTTATCATTTGTGTGCTATTAGCATTATTAAAACTCATAATTAATTCTCGGCTGAACTTATTTTTAAATCATTGCAGTCGGTAATATCCTGCAAATAATTTTTGTTGTGGATTTTGCACACTTCCCATGGACTAAGGACTGAGTGTTTGGTTCTGGCATATTTACTTGCAGTTATTTTCATGATTTAATTAAAAACAATGAAATGAAATGTAAATAAGCTTCAAAATATCTGTTCTTTCTTTTCTTTTTTGCTTCACATACTTTTCTACTCCTTGGCTGTCTGAATGAGATAAGTCCTTTGTTGTGCTCATTCTTTTTGTATATGTTCTGTTCCCCAGCATTTTTTTTACTCATTTACAAACAATGTAAAATTCCTTTTCTTCTGTGAGTCACATTTATTAATTTACTTTTGTTTGCACACTACTGGAGCAAAAGAAAGTAAGCCTTGCAATCACATACAAGGTATTCATGGAGGGTAGAGCTTCATACTCTCATATTGACATGCTACACCAGACATGGTCGTAATCTGGCCGTTTCTGTAACGAATTGCATTGGTTTTTTTTTATATGACAGTAACTGTTATACCAGTAGTATTTTGTGGAGAGTACATATGCAACCTTGGATAAGAAATTTAGATTACTCATCGGAAAAAAAACTGTTGCATGAGTCTCTTTTGGGGGGAGGGGGGGAGGGAGAAAATCAAAGAATGATTTAGACGGAGATAGGAACATGAAATTTGTTAATAGGCCAATAATGTTATTGTAGTGTGAAAGAGAGCAGTGTCTGATATAACATAGAATCTCTGAACAAGAATCGGTTGTTGCAAAAACTGCAATATATCTATGAAAATAAGACTTCAAGTTTCATTGTACTAGGAAATAGTTACTAACAATTCATGACACAGTTATTGCTTTTAGTGTTTCTGCCAAATCACATCATGAAGTTTAAATTTGGTATACATGTTTGCATAAAATACAGTCCATAGTTTCCTAGTAACTTTGTAAGGATGGGTTGTGCAGAGGATGCATAAAGAAAAAGGCTGATTTTTAAGAACCAGTGGAAAACTATTAATTAAATGGCGTATGTGTCACATCTGATGGAAAGTAAAATTTAGATCTAAATTGTTGATGAAGTGCAGTAAATTACAGCTACATTACAATAAAGTAATGTAGATATGTTACAGTGGTAGTAATAAAAATACTCATTGAAAGTAATGTAAAGAGCTTGTCCCTGTTCTGACAAAGTTCACTGCTGCAAGAACTTCATGTTGTTTTTATGCAAACACAGGAAACATTTTGGGATTTCGCTATGCGCCACATGAACTACAAGCCGGGCTGGTGGGCCCTTTACTTCATGTACTGTATCATACCAGTAGCGATATACATCTGGTACCTCTGCAGAAGGGTTTCTGAGGTAACATATAGCAGGATGATGGAGAACTGTTTCTTTATCTGTATCTAGTGGAAAAGTCCTTGTTGTATTTAGGTAAAGCCACCCAATAATTTTTTTCTCCATCTCGAAATGCTGTTTGTTGTATTGCCTTCTAGCTCTGTTTCTACTGACCATTTCCTAGTACTTAGTGTTATAGTCTTATCTGCTCCATTTTAATTATATTCTGCTAGCAGTTTTGTGACAAAAAGGGAGTTATTTCTTTTCATTTTCTATAAAAGTAAATGCTTATGACATTTTCGGTGAGAAGTCATCATAATTGTTTGGTCGCCAAGTAATAGGTTTTCAGTTTTCCCCACATTCTTCCTCTGTACTGGCTTAATATAACCTGGTATTTCTACTAGGAAAAGGACACCTTATAGCTTTACATGAAATTTGAACCATGGAGTATCCTAATAATTTCACATGTTTAAAGCAAAGCTTTGGTTGACAGGATGGTAAAAATTCCAGCTGAGACAAGGATATGGACCGGAGAAATCTCAGTCCCATGTCAGGCAGCTTAACTACTGAGCAACCAGGCAGCTAATTCCCACTATCAAAAACTCTTACTTCAATACCAAATTTGAGTAAATTGCAGATATCTAACAAACATGGCATTCCAATTAATTTTACAACATACGATTGAGCCAATTTTTAGAAAGGTAATAAAATTTGATGCCTTGTTAAATCAGGAGATTTATGCACTCTTAACTGTGCAAAAACTTGCTGGTTTATAATATAAAAACCAGTATAATTTGTAACTAATTCATTTCCCAGGGTTACACCAAAATATTTTTTTCTCTCTCACTCAGAACGTCGGCACTAAAACTGATCCTCTTATTGTGCTTTGAACCCATCTGACACTGGTTATAAATGCTTGAGAGTTTAGAAGAAATAGAAAGCTCAAGAAATTGTCAGTATTTTTAAAGATTACTTTCCATAGTATTATCTATGGCTGACCTAAATTAGAATGAAAGTGTAACTTGTGTAGTACCTGACAAGCAGCAGTAGTAGTAGTGTTGTGCTAGTGTAAACTCCTTTATGCAGGAATCTCTGTTGATGCGGCTAGTGAAGTACACAAATGAGCAGCCCTGGCTCTGGGCTGTCTATGTGGTGGTCATTGGTCTCCCCATAGTATTGATCATAGTCTTCTGCTGTGGCTCCAGCCCTAGTAAGGTGAGTGTCTGAGTATCCAGCTTATTTTGTTTATAAAAATAACTCTGTAGAAGTATACCTGGGGAAAAAATAATCAGCTTTCAGCTATTTGTTATATAGATATTTTAGAACAGTTTTAACTTAACCTAGTATTTATCACTCTCATGACCGGCTGTTAGAGATTTATTCCAATTGTTTATTTGGATTTGAAGTTAAAATTATCAACATTTTAATAATCTGCTGGCAAAAGGCTAATTTGAATTAAATTTCAGAACTTCCTGCATTGCCTCTTTCGAAAACTTCCATTTGCACATTTTGTTTTCTATTCTATTGTAGTAATATAAACTTAAGCTTACTGGAAGTTGCTTGGAAGTCCCTTACAAGTTATATTTCATTGTATCCAGTTAGTTTCTATTTTGTGAACTCTAACCCACCATTCAGTAGCTTTTTTTTTACAGAAAATTATTCAAATATACAGAATGGAATTGATGTTATTTTGATAATTTGTTTACATAAAGTTTTTATATAGGTTTGTTTTCTATCTCTCTTATGAGAGATACTTTGTAATTTGTTTCACAGAGTTGTTTTTATTATGTATGAAACATCATACTTTTCCTTTGAAATCCCAACTTGTTGAGTCATTTCTTTCACTATAAGATTTTGCAGGGAAAAAAAATAATAAGTGTGATAAATTTGTGTGTGGGATATTTATCCCAAATTCGGATTTATTTTTTTCCCAGATATTTTGATGGTATTAACAATTTTGAAAGGGAAACCAGTTTACCATCCTCTCTCGAGAGAAACATTTTTCAGTTTCTGTCTTCAATAATGAGTGTATTTTTCCCTTATGATACTGTTAAATTTCCACTTTTTCCTCTCTAAAATTGCTATTTTTTGCAGATAAAAGACTGTGGCAAGTTAAGATTTCAGATTACTAAAACATCACAAAGTTATTAAATCCATAAGGAGATGGTTGGAGGATCTTTCTTGTGACATCAAGATTATTTACAAATCTGAGAAATACTGATTTATTGTTAAAGTCATGTCTTACAATTCATATAATGTCAGCTTCATTCCATGTCTTGCAAAATCATTTCATAGCTTCATTTTTCAGTACTCCACACATTTATTGACAGATATTGAAATTTATCAACAAACCTTGTAACCTTCAACATATATGCTGGAGATGGAAATCCGTTCTTAACATGTCTGCTGGTTCCCACATAGATGTTCTTTTATTACATTTTTATTTGAATTTTCATAGTTGCTGAAGTTTCTCATGCCAATAATATTTAATAACTTCTTGGCTTAAGAAATAAACCAATATCAGTGTTTCTTTGATTCAGACTGTTGGAATTTGATTAAAGGCAGTTTATTCAGTACACTGTTAGCTAACTAATCACATTTTTATAAACTCCTTATTTGTTTAGGAACACGAAGAACAAAAACGAGCAGCAGAAGCTAAGAAGACTGATGCTGTTTCTCCAGATGATGAGATAATAGAAGAAGTTAAGCCCAGAACCACTGCACCAGCCTCGAAGAGTGATCTGGAAGTTCCAGAAGAGGAAGGCGAGGAATATGAAGAATCCAAAGTAGAAAGAGAATCTGGGTCTGAGGCAGAAGAGGTATGAAGGTTTGCTGATGCTAATAGAATAATAAAAACCCTATAAGGCTAGATGAATTCAAGCAAGTGTGAGGAAAGTAAAACCATTACTTTTACTGTTAAGTGGGGTACTGCTATGGCACAAAATGCAAGATACAGTAAAGAATATTACTATTTATTCAGTTTTTCTCCACTATTTAGACTTACTTCCTCCTCTTATACCACTGTCCTTTCTTTCTTCCACCTGTTATTTTTGTTTGTTATTTCCTCGACCAACTGTGGCCATCCAAGTTTATTCATGCTGTGAGCACCTTTGTGCTAGCCTCTTTTAGGTGGCTAAGTGCCCATCTGAATTACAGTGCGTTTGCGATCGTTTTGAAATTGTGTTAAAACTGTAATGATTGTTTTGTCAGATGGCCGTTGTGTATAGTCTTTACTTGGCTAAATTGGTTTCTTTATGTTTACAAAGACTTGCGACATGTCTCTTCTTCTGCTGCACTGTGATTCTTCTTCAATATCTGACACCTAAACACATTGTTTGTGGGCTTCAATGGAATTGGAGAATCATATGGGTTTTACACTCTAGTCAAATAAAATATTGAAGTCACTATACTGATATTTATTGCGACATACTTAGTAATTCTTTCAGAAGTGAAATACATTTGCGAACTTCATGTGACGTAATGTCAGCAATGCTAGGCTTATGTAGTAGAAATTATTCTACGACAAATAGATGAACGAGAATTGGCGGGTACTATGGCTTGATCAGTAGTCAATCTGAGGCAGAGCTTGTCGCTACTCTGTAGACAGCTCAGCCTTCAACTTAAGATGAACAGGTGATGAAGGAGAACAGTCTGTATCAAATCTTAACCAGGCAACTTTCAGTCCTGAAATAAATTTCTCATCAGCTAACAAAGTTTCTGAAACCAGTCCACCGGGTTGTAAGCAATTTTTTTAACTTGTAGCTGTAATTCACAGGTGATAAAAAGAATGATAAGGAGACTTATTTGTCGCAAGACAAATAGCTTTTTTTTTTTTAACTACCTCTATGTAGTTAGAGTTATAAGAATACTGAATTGTGTATTGCATGGTTATTATAATTTTCAATATAAGTTCTTCTTACTCCAGGTTGCTTTTAAACGATTAAAAATATTGGAAATACCTTAAAAATTACTCAGAACCATAAAAATGACCTAAACTAACCCAAAATTAATCTGAAATCTCTCGGGCTTTAAGATTTTCACCGTGCATACTCTTTTTAACTTTAGCCCAAATAAAGGTATATATTCCCAGAATAATGTCTCGTAATGTAATCTGCAAATACTGGAGTGGCAGATACAAAACTGGAAAGAGGAAAATGAGACCATAGATTTACAAACCTAGACATGGATATTGGAAATGGAAGCATAAACACATGATAAATTTAGCATTGAATTTTCTTGGCAGTAATGAAACCAATGATACACGCGAAAAAAGTTGGGCCATACTCAATAGTGTCATATCCAAGAGCTGTTGAGGACTACAAGACATTCATGGATAGGATCAATACTGCTGATCAGCTGGGGACTTCAAAAAATTTGGCCAAAAATCTCCAAGATAGTGGCACAGATTGTTTTGGGGAGTTGTTGTATTGAATTTCTAAATGCTGATGTTTGAAAAAACTTCTGTAAAATGTTTCAGAAGATCAGTCACATAGGGGATAACTAGAAAGGATATCGCTAAGAAGAAAAGGAAATCTACAGAAATTGTCCCAATTCCTTCTGCACTCAAATGGTGCAAGTCAAACTATTCCACAGTAAAAAAAAAAAAATAAGTAAGATTTGGAAATAAGATTTACACTGGCACTCATTTGTAGAAAACTTCAGTTGTTGGAAGGAATGGAGTATGAAGAAGATTCAATCTAAACCTTGTTCCAAATGTTCCCACTGTAATGTCTCCTTGTGTCTGAATAAGGGGAAAAAAATGTTTTGTTGAATATCACAAGATGAGCACTTCATATCCATATGAATAAAATTGTTTCTAATTGCTGTTTCTATTCTTACAGCAGTACATAAAGTTCCTGATGGTACAAGCTTGTCTAAGTTTTGTAGTTAGTGCTTAAAGTACCAAAAATACCTGAAAAACATATTTGTGCCAATTTCCATTCATTATACAAAATATAATTGAAATTAAAAATTTCTCAGATTTTTCAAATAGCTAGTTGGAATTGTTAACCTAGTTACACTGAAGTGTCAATAGTCTTGTGGTACCTCCTACTTTCATGCGGGCCCCCCAGCAAAATGCAACAACCTGATATGGAATTGTACAGATGTCCATTATTTTGAAAGTGTTGCCAATGTAGGGCATTGTACACAGACTGACCTTTTGATCTTATCCCAGATACGTTCAGTTGGATTCATGTCTGGCAATCTGAGTGGTCAAATCATTCATTGTAACTGTCCAAAATGTTTCTCAAATCTATCACGAAAGATTTTGGCACAGTGACATGACGTAATGTTGTCCTGGAAAAGACCATCACTTTTTGAGAACATGAAGGCCATGGTTGGCTGCAAATGGTCCTTAAGTAGCTGAAAATAAACATTTCCAATCAATGGTAGGTTCACTTTGACCCAAGGTCCTAGTCCATGCCTTGTACACACAGTCCATACCAGGATGGAGCCACCAACACCTTCCTGATAAACTGGGTCCATGGCTTCGTGAGGTCTGTGCCACACTCAAACCCTGCCATCAGCTCTTACCAACTGCAATTGTGATTCATCTGACCATGCAATTTTTTCCAAACCACAATGTCCAACTAATATCTTCACAAGCCTGGGATAGGTGCTGCAGCATGGCATTTTGTTAGCATAGGCAAACGCATCAATTTTCACCTACCGTTTATTGATGCCAAATTTCACTGTACTTTTCGTAAGAACATTTTGTACAACCCACATTGAGTATTGTTGCCTATCTGTCAGCATTGACACCTTCATCCCAACATTGTTGGTCTCGTTTAGTAAGTAGACGTGATCGGCCACTGCATTATCCATAACGGGAGGTAACATCAGAAATTACATATTTACGGCACATTCCTGACGCTGTGGATTGAAGCATGTTGAATTCACGAACAATTTCTAAAATGGAATTCTCCATGTGTGTAGTGCCAGCTACCATTCCATGTTCTAAGTCACTAATTCATGTGGTGCGGCCATAATAGTGTCAGAATACCTTTCCTGTAAATCACAAGAACATAGATTAAAACTCTGACACTCCACAGCATAATGATTTTTTGCAATGATACTGCCATCTGGGATTTTGGCATCTTCCTATTTCATGACATTTGATATGTTAGTGTATTTTGCTTAAATATAGTTTTGAGTAACGGTCAGTAGCTTGTCCAAGAATTATAAATGTGCACTGTAGTGTCTTTTATTTTACTACTTGTATACAATTAGTTAATAAATTGTTTCAACTAAATGCTTGAAATGAGAAGGATTTTTAATATGTACCAATAAAATAAGCATCTTTGAGAATTATAAAAGAAGGCCTAACTGTATTTTGAACTATTGCAACCACACACTGTAAATGTTCTAACCAATACCTTTGTAGATAAAACTAGCTGTTACCCGTGACTTCGTACGTGTGTATTTAAAATTTGATTGCTAGAAGTTGATATACAAAGCTGAAAGTTACCTAAGATATGTCCCAAACAACACCAAGTCAGCATGATGGGAATTCCATCGATATACCATTCTGCCGTCGAACCTGTCTCATGACTAAAACTTTTATTCATAGCGGAAAAAAAGTATCCTATTTTCTTCCTAAAGATACAAAGTATTTCCTTGTTGTCAGTATACACATACAGTCGTTAAAACGTAACAAAAGGACGGAGACTTACTTTTGCATATATAACGTTATTAGTTTAGATCACACACATACTGCCTGTGGAACCAGTATACCGTGAATAAAGTAAACGCTTAAGGCACTGTTCTACGATTTGTCATGAATTCCAGCCCTGAATTTATGGGACCTACATTTGAACATGGTATCCTTACTGCAAAATCCCAGGCTTTGTTTAAACTATGAAAAACAATTCTTAAATTTTTTTCTCCCTGCAGGGTTTGAATCCGAAGCCACATGGGAAATTTCTTATCAAGCAAGCACATTACCCACTGCGCTACCAGCCCTCTCGTCGTTATGTATTACAGAGACGTATACATATTATGTGTCTGTCTTTCACAGTTCAGATAGTTTCATAATTCAATGACAATATGTATTATCTATACAGAAAATAGTATCCTATGTCCATCCTCATGTCAAATCCTTGTCAAATTTCATCACGATCGGATTAGCCGTTTAGCCCAAGAAATGTAACAAACAGACAGGGTTACTTTTCGCATTTATAATATTAGTGTAGATATATTCTATCAGCTTGGTTATGTTGTAATGTCCTCTACTAATTAAACCAACAATCTGTAACAGATAACGCAGAAACAAAGTTTCTGCAATAATAGAAAACTGAGTAAACAAAAGTTATGACAAAAGAAGAAGCAAATTACATAGTTGAATAAAAAACATTTTTATAATGATGTTTATTGTCTTCTCATGTAAATTTCTCTAATCATATTTGCAGGATGCTGTGGAGGATGATCTAGAAGGTGAAGAAGCCAGTGGAGATGCGCCCAGGTCTCCAAAGAAAAGACGGCCAAGGAAGGAGTAAGCAGTATATTCAGTTATAAGTATTTGTTCTGTTAGGTTTGTTGATAATGTTATGCAAATGTTATGCTGTATTTCTTATTTAATGATTATGGTCCAGTAACCACTTATTTAATGCGTGTGCATCTTTTTAATAGAAGAACTGTTTTATTTGTGTGTCTGAGAAGTTTTATAGTAGACGGGTATTTGTTCTGGTCTGCCTTGTGTGTGTGCTTTAATTTTGTTTGTGACCTCGTACATTTTGCCAGCATACACATCGAGTGATTAATGTAGGATACATTATGCTCATATGAAGAGCATTTGCCAAAGGTCATAATTTCATACTGTGTGTAACCATCTGACAGTGTGTGAAAATAGCATTCATTTCATTCCATGTGGTTTGGTTAGGTCTCAGATGTGTTATTTCATAAAGTAATCGCAAATATTGACCAGCATTGCATTTGTAAATTATATAATGTAAGTTTTCACATAGTAGTGCTTCAAAAATTTGTTTCACATATGGCATAAGATGTATTTATTGTAGCAAAAATTATGCCTGTAGAATAAACTTTTGATAAGAAAAATGTTTGTGTTTTCTGTGCAAATTATTAACCTGATAATCATTCCTGTCATTACTGATTCATGAAAAGCAGGTATTTAATTTACACTTCTCAAAATGGCCTAACTTTTTACTATTTTTATATTATTATTTTTATATTATATTATTTTATATTTTTATATTATATTATTTTTATATTATTATTTTTCTGATAATAGTGGCATTGAAAGTCTGTTAGGTACAAAAATGTGAAAGGACAGGGAAAGCAAACCCATTGCTCATCACAGATGAAGGCAGTAGGGCGATGACACGCAAACATAAACACACTTAACAATATTTCACTATAAGCCTCTTTGTGCTATTATTTAAAACATTAATTTCATTTTGAAAGGATTTATTTGTAATTACTGAATTTTGCACTGTTCTTGAGAATGGTTCGAAAATGAACATAGAAGCTTACAGTTGGTCTGTAAAGTAATTGGCATGTTGTAATTGATACGAAACAATGGTTTGTTCATCAAGGTCATTTCCTGTCCACATCCTGGGCTATATCTGGAACTTTCACTTCTTGTCTCGCCTTTCTGATGATTCAAATTCTGAACCTTATTGACATTAATATCTAACATATAGGTAGTTGGTCATTACACTGACTGAAGAAAGTAAACCGTGTTTTGGTAATAGCAAGAAAGCAAAGAATCATAACAGAATCTCATGGAATTGTCTTTCCACTACATTTTATTAATACGGATATGATGTGTTCCTCGTGCAGGAAATTACTACCAACTAGGGCTCAGGTATCAGAAGCAGTCATCCTGATATGGCTTTAAGACATTTTTCTGTAATCATCTTGGTGAATAATGTAATTGTCGCTTGGTTGTGCAGATTTCAGGGGCCGATGTTAACTTGGTTGTCCGGGTGGTTCAGCATCAATTTATTGAAACCTGTCATTTAACCATCTATTAGCGACTATCTTCAGAGGACTACCATGGCTGGAAACGCTGCCACCTACATATGGCTTCTGCAGAGTGTGCTAACCGTTTGGAGTGACGTCACGGAACTTTCAGTGACATCTCTCCAAAAGATTAGTGAGCTGTTCAGATCCTTTATATAGGCAGCAGCAATTCCAGCCACGGTGGTCCTCTGAAGAAAACCACAAAATGATGGCTAAAATGTCAGGTATTGAAAAATTTACGTCGTTCTACCCGTATAACCAAACTAACAACAAAATAACATGTTAGCTCAAAGTGTACAGTATTTACAGACAAATGGCAACACTCACTGCCCTCAAGTTAACTCATCCTTATCATGACAGATGTCTTAACAGAATTTAAAACTCTAAATTAAAAAAGTTTGATTTAGGAAGACACGGAAAGGTGGGGATATAATTATATGTGTAAACCCATTTAGGCAGAAATTAAAAGAAATTTCTTGTCAATTTGTATGTTGTTAGAGGACGAAAGTGAAAATAGTCAAAGCAAAAACTGGAAAGAGAAAGTAAACCTTCACTTACCAGAATTGAAAATGGATGAGCTGTGATGGCAAAGAATGACAAATAAAATGTTCCAGATGGCCTCTTAGTCATGTAGGAGATTGATAAAGCACATGGTAAGGTCAACAGGTACACACATCCCAATTTTACTTATGTAATGGTGTTTTTATATCACTGCAGCCCTCCAGCTTCCAACTTTCAATGATGGGTTTATGTTCCCTATCGTTTAAGCAGTCTGTAACTAGCAACATATTACAGCATCTATCAAATCTTCTAATCATTTAATAAAACTGTAAAATGGTCCGGTTGTACATGGTATGTAGAGTAATTTATAACAGATCATATACAAACTTCCTGCAAGAGAAACAACACTGTCCACAAAATGACCGATATAACATTTAAAAAAAAATTATAAATATTTGTATATATGATATAGTTGTAAAATTGTAGATTCCAGTTGGCTAATTACAATGGTCATCATCATCATCAGCAGTTTCCAGTTACTGGCCAGGTCTGCTTCATGCACAAGCCTCTCCATTTCCTTCTTTCTTCTCACCACCTCTTTGTCACCACCTTGTTCCAGTCCTTTCCTCTCTTCTGTTCACACTCCTTTCAGCCATCCATCTCTTGGTCTTCCTCCGAGTCGTTTACCATGCATCTTAATTTCATGGATTTTTCTTGGTAGTCTCTGAACCTCCCTTATCTTTTTAAATGTCAATACCATCTCAATCAGGTCCTCTCTACCCTTTCCTGTAGGGGTTCCTCTTTTATGGTGCATCTAATCACTTCATTCCTTATTCTGCCCATTTTAGTAACTCCCATTCTATCTTGTAAAAACCTAATTTCGCTTACTTGTACTCTGCTGATGTCCCGCTTCTTCATTGTCCATGTTTCAGCAGCATAAGTCAAGATAGGCACATAGTATGTGTGATAGATTACTCTCTTTCTTCTCTGTGGTACCTCTTTATTCCATATCAGGCTTATATAAATTTTGGAATTTTGGTCTGTGCATGCCTTAAGCAAAAACAGTTTTCAACAAAAGTATTGGGTACTTTTTACGCTGATAAACATAAATGAAATGTGGTGTGTTGGTGATTTATATACCAATAAAGCTCCCACAGTAATCATGAAATTTACACTAGCAAAGAAAAATGTACACCTATCTAAAATCCTTGAAGCCAAGGTGCCTCATTGACTAATTGTAAGTGTATTTGATTTATTCCCACACAGATTAGTAAATCTTAGTAGAACCTTTTGTGGGATGCACAGAGACTATATCTTTTCTTGACAAGATCAAATTTCCTAACATGTCTGTTTAGTAAGTTGTGTTGTAACACACCTATCTAAAAATATTGTCAGGTTGATGTCATGCCGATGAAAAGCATAACAAGTTACCAACGAATTGAGATCTGGTTTTAGACTGTCTCTGACTTCCATTTTATTTGTTTTAATTGGGATAGTGAGTTCTGTAAACAATTAGTGGTAGTTGCAATTGTCAGTTGTTTGTTTCCAATGCTAGAAAAAAACATATTTATGAAAAAACTGGGGGGAGGGGAGCAATTGACAATACTAAAAGTTGGCTACCTTTGTCTCAGGGATACAAATGACACCTTTGTATATGAACCAATAAGGAAGAAGAAATGAAGCAGTTCCAGCATATCAATATCCACTGCAAAATTAAGTTCAAAATATAATGGGAGGTGAATGTCATTTCTAGTGAAAAAGTGGGCTTGGGCTCATGGTATTCAGGAAATCAGCCTATATGTATTGATAGTTCCATGTTTCATCACATCATCATCCAGCACAAAAACGGGCTTTGATTAAACCACTGTTCTGCAGATCTGAGAGAGTGGTGGACATGAAACATTCAGCGAGTTAAGAGAATATCGAAGTCATACACTGAAACAAATTGGTTATTACGTTCAAATAATTGCTTCAGCAAAGCAATAACTGGCCAAATGAAAACCACAAACAAAAAACCTTGTGAAAGAAATCACAAGCAAATTGGAAAATTCATAAATGGGTTCCTGAATTGCATGGCCCACCTTCCCCAATTCCCCTAGATCTGACACTGAGGATAGGCCCCAGCAGTATAGTTAAACCACTGCTGAATAGGGTGTCTGTTAATAGAGGGTACTAGGACTGAATGACAAAAAGCTGATTTGGAGATACAACCCTGGATATGTGTAGGATTGTTATAAACATTGACCTTTTTAAACTCTTCTAGTCTCGAAATAACTAAATTACCGTGAACCTGCTGAATTGGGACAGAAATACAAATATAGAGAATTGCTCCTGCTTAACTGCATGTGTTGTAGTTGATGGGCAGGTTGATAATTAAATTAGAAATTGTGACTGCAACTTTGTCACTTTGGAATTGAAGATTTGTGTTAATAATTCATTGAGGAACTATCTAGTTTTGTACTTAGAAAAGGGAGGGGTGGACCTCTTTATCTGTTTCTAGCTTTCTGCATTTGGTAATAAATCAATGTCTGAAACAGATTTGGACTCATCATTTGTTTCTATAACTACTTGAAACTTCCATCAGCTCAAGAGATGATAAGCCTTGGGAAAACCTATAGGCAGTTAAAGCTTGTCCGTAAACAATATTTGAAGTGGTATTACCTGGCACTTGTAGATATTTTGTATCATTATAATATGGTATATGCATGTATTATTTTTATATTTTAAATGAATTATTTACCCTATCATATAATCATAAAAAATATAATTTTGATGAAAATATTAAAATTTAACATTAAAAAAATATATTTAAAACTGCAATCCAGTTCCGATGATTTAAACGCTGCCAGTTTGGCACGTTGCACTGTGACGTCATTGTACATGATTACATTGGCGTATTGTATAGTGTGGAATGTTATATCTCAACAACAAAAAAATTATGTTTTATAACTAATTTCAATATGGAAGGAGGTCAAAAATCATTTTATGACTACTGTATTGTACCTATGTGCAAAAATACGATAAGAAATGCACCTGATAAAGTGTATTTTTATGTTCCGTGAGATGCGAGTGTAAGAAAAAGGTGGTGTGTAGCTATGAGAAGACATAAAGAATCTTCAACTAGTTGTTTACATTGTCGTGAAGATCATTTTAATCATATAATGTTTAAGGTCGTTATGTTAAATTTGTTATAATATATAACAATTCGTTACCTATTCAAACTCTAATCATAACTCAGTATACAAAAGTTTAATAGGTGCATTTTTCAAACCATTTTTTATTCAAGCTTAATCCAAAGCAACTATGAACCTTTTAAAGCCATCAAATGAAAGCATCTGAAATTTTAAAAACGAATTTCAATCTCCTGAATATATTTTGAAGGGTATATGTCTTCCTGAAATCTTGGTTTTAAGAGGACACATCATTTAATGACTGAACTGGCTGATAATGATATGTCTGTGGTACCGTCATTTCTTCAAATGCACCTACAAAAAAAAAAAAAAAAAAAAAAAAAAAAAAAAAATCCAAATGTCTTTTGATTACAAAATTTGGCATACATTACCCAGAGTCAGTGTGGTGTGGTGGTAAACTGACTGCTCCCTAATTTTACAAACTGGGTTAAATCCCCGCAGTATCATATATTTCTATTTATTTTCATTTGCAGAAATTGTTGAACATGAATTTTTTATTTTATTGCAACTTTAAAACAAATCTGATTACTTCTAACAGATACAATAAATGCAATTTCGGCCAATGACTTCCTAACATGTCTCATTAACAGCCATTGAAATTTGGCTAGGGGGCAAATCTGTTTTCGTCACGTGCATTATTTTATTTTCAACCGTTTACACCCAACCACTTCCAGGAATTAAATATGTCAATCGTAGAAAAAAAATCGATCTTCTCGATGTTATATATTATGTTTAAAATACTTCTAGAAAAACTAAAATCAAATAAAGTAAAAATCATATATATTATTTCTATAAGGTATTTTTTTGTCACAAGCCTGTATCTTCCTTCATACTTAACCGAAATCAATGAATGTGGTGTCATTTTAAAGCTTATGGTCTTTACTTTGGTCACATCATATTTTAAGAAAAGTTTTCGGAATTTGACCCTAAAATGGCGAAAATGTTAATATTTCTAAAATGCTTTTTTCTGTGTTACGAGTCATTTATCTCACTGGATACCTATCTGAAATCGTTTAATGAAGCATCATTTTAAATATTAAGATCTCCACTTTAGTGACGTCATATACTGAGAAATTTTTCGGAATTCGACCCTTAAAGGGCAAAAGTACAAATATTTTTGCAATTCGTTTTTGTGTCACGAGCGATTTATCTCCCTTAATATCTAACCGATATAGGTAAATGAGGTATCATATTAAAGAATAAGCTCTCCGCCGTGGTAACATTATATTTTAAGAAAGGTATTTTTTCGTATTGTGACCCATAAAGGGCAAAAATGTCAATTTTTCTAAAATGCGTTTTTTTGTGCCTCGAGCCATTTATCTCCCTGGATATCTAACCAAAATCGATAAATCAATTAAGATTATGAGAAATAATGTCTCAGCTTTGGTGACATCATATTTTAAGAAAGAAGTTTTTGGAATTCAACCCTTAAAGGGAAAAAGTATAAATTTTTCTATAATGCATTTTTGTGTCACGAGCGATTTATCTCCCTTAATATCTAACCGATATAGATAAATGAGGTATCATATTCAAGACAAAAGTCTTCGCCGTGGTAACATTATATTTTAAGAAAGGTATTTTTCGTATTGTGACCCATAAAGGGCAAAAATGTCAATTTTTCTAAAATGCGTTTTTTGTGCCTCGAGCCATTTATCTCCCTGGATATCTAACCAAAATCGATAAATCAATTAAGATTATGAGGAATAATGCCTCAGTTTTGGTGACATCATATTTTAAGAAAGAATTTTTTGGAATTCAACCCTTAAAGGGAAGAAGTATAAATGTTTCTACAACGCATTTTTGTGTCACGAGCTATTTATCTCATTTGATATCTAACCGATATACATAAATGAGATATCATATTAAAGACTTAGGTTGCCGCTGTGGTAACATTATATTCTAAGAAAGGAATTTTTCGTAATTTGACCCTTAAAGGGTAAAAATGTCAATATTTCTAAAATACGTTTTTTTGTGTTTCTAACCAAAATCGATAAATGAAGTAGGAGTATGAAGAGTAATGACTCCGCATTGGTGACATCATATTCAACCTCACTATTCATCACATTTTATCCGCGAAATTTTCGCATGGGTCGTCAAGTTAATATATATTTCAATTGAAAAAACATCAAAACAATAATAAACTTATCAACAAAAAAAGGAAAAAATTATTTAAGAATGTAGACTTTCCTGGCGTATGTTTGCAGTGAAGTTCTCTCGTGTGTACCTCTGGATTGTTGTTTTTGTGGCTTTAGGGTGCGCCCCTCTGGATTGTGTTGTGAAAACAGAATCCGGCGGTATACCCGTGAGGACTTAATTTTGAATCAACAATTTTCTGCAAAAAAAATGCTTTTCTGCTACTTTTATTAGGTTACTAGCTTCAAAGATTGTCAGAAATAACGTGCTGAATGGTATGTTCTGGCAAGTCATTTCTTTGGAATTGATTAACTTAGTAAAATTGTTATAAAACAACACGCAGTGCAATTCCTTGTGTCTTACCTGTAACAAAAACTATCAGTTGTCCCTCTGGTCCGGGGTGCATTTAAACTTTATCACAAAAAAATCTAATATACGTGACCTATATTTCATTGTCGGTTACTCGAGTGTGTCCCTTGATTCACATTAGATGTATCTAGTGTTGTAAAAAAACGGTTTTTTTTCTGGCTTGAAAAAAAACATGAAAAAAAACTTTGAAAAAAAACATGTTTTTTTTCAGGAACACGTTTTTTTTCACAACTACTAAATCTCAAATTTGTAAGGCAGTTATCGTTTAAAATGACTGTTTTAGAGTTTATTCTAAGTACTTATCTTAGTTTAAAATCTACTATATTTTTCTGGTTCAGTAGGAAAAAAAAATTGAAATATTGACTAAATTGACTGAAATTTTCTTTAAGAACGGGGATTTCCCGAAGAGACTAGGTTGCGCGAGAAGGAATCCCCATTCCCCATTGTTTGGATTGATACTTGCTATTTGAAATAGTGCTGCCAGCCCTAAAAAATTAACTATAGATCTTTGAAAAAATTAGGAATTTAAAATTTATCCACGGTTTTTTGCCTTATTGGACTTTCCTTATATTCGTATACTTGTTAACTCTCAGAGTATAGTGGTACTGACTCATTAAATTGTCAGTAAGGGAGCGTGCATAAACCACATAGCTTCATTTTGGCCTCCTGTGAACCCCCACGTAGCCCTACGTGGCTTTTGCCTCCCCCCCCCCCCCCCCCCGTTCACGAAGCATATAGCTTTCTTCCGTTTTGATTCCAGAAGACATTTTGTACTATTTTCTCTTGTCAGACTATTGTAAATTACATACGGGTTTAATTAACTGAGGGAAATAAATACTCACTCACATGCTGTTGTGAGATCAGTTCCTCATTTTAACTGTGAAAAATGTTACGAAAGGAAAGTTACGTGGCCTGTCTCGGAACCCCCCCCCCCTTTCCTTACGTAGCCCAGAGTAGCCTTCCAGCTAACCCCTCCTCCCTCTGGACCGAGCCACGTAATTTGTGCACGGTCCCTAATTATGAATCGTTTTCCTTGCAACCGTTGGTGTAAACAAACGATTGAAAGGAAATAAAGCTCCTATTTTGTATGATAATCGATTTTAATTCAAACTTAAAAGACCGTAATACAGAACTATTGGCGCAGTCTTTATGCACAGTGTGTACTTTGCTCACAATTTAAAATTTCAATCTGAAAATCTTTTGCGTACAATATAAGAACAACCAGTAAAAGAAAATTTAACTATTTCTGAAGTTAGAGGAGACAGAAGAAGAGACAGAAAATTCCGACACCGACCGAACTAGTGTTGGTATTACTGATACTAGTGAATGTGGTACTGACATAGAGGATGAATAAAATTATGTTACCTATATAGATACACTTATGAATCATTATGTTAGACATTATATGATTCAGTAAGACTTAAAACACACTTGTAAAATGGAAGTTCCTTAAATAAAAACTATAATTTATTAAATATATTATTTTCTGAAAAAAAACAAAATTTAGAAAAAAAACACGGGTGCTAGGTTTTTTTTCATGTTTTTTTTCAAAAAGTTGAAAAAAAACATTTTGTTTTTTTTCAGTTTGCAACACTAGATGTATCTAATATGTAGCTATTGCTCTAAAAGGGAAAAAATATTAATTCAAATATCTAACGCTTAATTACCTTGCAGCTTTCACTCCTCCAACGTCAGCGACTGTAGTATATGGTTTTAATGCAAAATATGTTTTCATCATGAAAACATCGTTTTTTGGGTGATTATTTTACTAATCTGCTTCCATTCACTTTTTATTGTATGAGTATTTTTTCAAGAATGCACTATTTCACCAATTATGCTGATAAATTACCATAAAACTTAAACAGAATGATAAAATTATATAAACACCCAGCAATTACGCCTTCGTTTACAATATGAATGTGTACTTTGGTGTCACGACTCGATTCGACAAAAAATGTTGCGTTTCTGTGAAGTTACATTTCCCTTGATTTTCATTAATTAAAATCAATAAATAAAAAATTAATAAATAGGAAAAAATGTTGTAGCTGTAATTCTACATTAATAAAGCTTCCAAATAAAAATATTAGACATGTATTTGAATTTCATGCATATTCCCTGTTGTGATGTAATAAGTACAAGATATCTCGAGGATTGTCTGGTGCCACAAAGATCTAGAAGCAAGTACTGACCAATGACCTGTCAGTTCTAGGTGAACACTTCCATAAATGGAGGCTAAAACCAAGCACTGATAAATCAGAAGTATCAACTTTTCCATCTCACCAACAGACTAGCCAATAGATTGCTTTGTGTACACTTTGAAAAACAGGCTTCTTGTACACAACAAAACCCCTAAATATCTTCGCATCATCATAGAGTCCTTAAACAGAACATTCAGCTTTCAAAACTACTTGTCTCTGACAGCTGCCAAAATCAGAAAGAGGAATAATATCCTGCAGAAACTGTGTGGTGAGACTTGCTTTTCCTTGGCCTCAGCACTCTATACATCTGCGTAGAATTGGTGTTCCATGTATATTGCACTCCAGTTTGGTTGGCTTGAATATAAGCAACTGAATCAGACCACGTGTAACATAACAAAGACAAGGTTGTACCCCTGCATCATGTCTACATACACTGAGTCACATAGCACAACCACAATAGCGACAAGAAAGGGCACTTGTCCAGAAATACAAAAACATCACCAGTAACCCTTCTCTCCTTCTCTGTCGATTCATGCTGACATCTCTTCTATATATATATAAAAAACCAGACTCCACTCTCTTCGGCCGCCTATTAAGAGGAGCCTAGTAAAACTGGTTTAAGCCTAACTGATTGGTGAAGAGAAGTATGTAACACCAATGCTCCTCGCAACACCGATGCCCTGATCGCAACCAAGCTGCCATGGTTTGAATTCAGCTGAAAAATTTGGTCTGCTCTTAATAGAGTTAATAGTGGCAGATGTGCAGACTTGTATAGATGGTGGGAAATAATATCACTGGCCTGTGAATGTGGTGCTGAGAGGCAGATTATTCATCACATAGTGACCGTGTGCCATCTGCGAGCCTATCATCAAGAGCCCAGCAATTTCTTGATGACAACTAAAATGGCTATTAACTACCTATCAAATCTATTCATTTCTTTATACATACATTTTACTTTAACATTTTTATCCTGTATTATGTTCATTCATCTGCATTATTGTTTGTGATGTACAATAATTGGAGCCAAAAAAACTGTGTACCTCCTACCAGCTCTGCTGTCCCATGAGGTAGTCGTCTCTAGAACGAAGCATAATTGAAAGGCCAGGTGTCTCGCGAATTATGTCCCGGACTGTACATCCCATGGATCAGGGGGCAAAATAAAATATTTTTCATTTTGATGTGAGGTCGATAAGTTGAGAAATTTAAGAGTGCGACAAAGCACTGGTAAATAATACTAATAATTTCGTGAAATGTTAATAACCTATAGACTTTCTTACCAGCTGCTCAAAACATCTTAACTGACCCAGTAATCCTACCAGGTAAACAGGAATCTACAATTTAACATGGTATCTAAACCACGGTGCATGTTAGAAATGGATATCAGTTTCAATTTGTAATGGTTCCTTGGGGAGGGAGGGGGAAGGAATGGGTGAAACCATACTTTTTATCATTTATAACATAGCCCAATGTTTCTTATTTTTTGGTTCTCGTGAAGGCGTACAGACTGACACACTTAATTTTAATATTAATACAAAGAATCTCAAGTCAAGTACCAAGCAATGCCTCGTCTTAAAATAGTCAATAAAATATAAAACAGAAATAGACCACTACTACATCAAAAAATTTTAGAAAAACAAATCCAACATCATTAAATTTTATCATGATGACAAACGCTTCACATTTGGTATTTTATTTAAATTTCCCTTCCGGTATCAAAAGAAGTGGAAGTAAAAATGAGAGTGCCACAGGGTAGCATTTTGGAACCATTGCTATTTATTATTCTAATGAATAATTGTGTTAACTGTTTACTACCAGAAATTAGATTGTTCGTAGATGACATAATGCTATATAAAATGATCAAAACGGTTGAGGATTGTAAACAGTTGCAGGGTGATCTGGACAGGATATCTAGTTGGGTTGGTAAACATGGGATGAAGATTAATGCAAAGAAGAGTCAGCTTATTAGATACACAAATAAAAAAAACTAAAAGTTAATTATGATTATAAGGTGGGGAAAGAATTGCTTATTGAAGACTTGAATTGTAAATTTCTTGGCATTACATTTGATAACAAGCTTAACTGGGCAGATCACATTGGACAGGTGCAAAGAAGGGATGCTATATTTGTTTCTGGAAATTATCGGAGAACACAATCAGTAACAGATATGATAAAAGAGCTGAAATGTGACTTATTGGAAGACAGAAAGAGGGTGAAGACAGTCATGGGAGTGTACAAGGCATATATTGGTGATGAGACATGGAAAGATATTGGTGTAAGAATTGAAAGTAATGCATGGAAGGGAAAAGATTACCATGACCAAAAGCTGGCACTCAATTTCAGGCACAAGGGTGTAGGAAGATTCTCTTTTTAGGGTAAGGGTGTCAGGGATTGGAATAATGAATAATTTGCCAAAAACGTTGAAATAATTTAAAGTTAAAATTTGTAAAGGGTAAATGTAGGTGGATGCAGAAAAGGAGGAAGATGGGTGTTTATGGAAATTGCCACCGTAGCATGCACTCCATTTCAATTTAATTTAATTAATGATTTAGCTATTCTAATATTCGAATGCTATGCTTACATGGAATCACTCTAGAATGAAAATTACTGGGAACCAGGGAATATTTACCCCCCAAATGTGGTGACAGAGGCCCACAAACTCTATCTACCCTGCCAAGATACAATTGAAAATTATGTCGTAGCTTTTAAACGATCACTACCTCTGTTTTTGTTGAAGGCGAGAACTCTTAACCATTCAAAATCTCTTTTAACAGGCCGTTAATGGGTAAATCTCAATGGCTGTGATAAGTAAGGCACTGTTATGTCCCTTGGGTAATTGTAGTCACGGCACAGGCTGCTCCTTTGACTGTGTAAGGGGGCGTCTATTAATTATGTGAGGTATTTTTTTTTTCTCGGAAATCCAGATCCCCCCACCATGGTGAAAAAATCTGGTTGGATTCCTCCCCCCTTTTATGATGATGATGTGAGATCTTGAGGAGGACCCCCTCTAAAGTTGGCATCTTTTGTTGAACTTTTTTTAGCTTCACTGTTCTTCAAGGCATTAAAAAGATGTTGTGAGATTTCTGTCGAACCTCTCATTCTACCTCACGTAATTAATGGACGCCCCCAAAGTATTAAGCGCAGGTTAGTTACAACAGTCAAGTCAAACCATTGACCTGAGCACTTCTGTTGCAGAAACCAAGTGTGTTTTCCTAGAGTTGCAGTGTGCAGAGTTAGTACCGGATTAGCCATGTAGCAGGAGTTAGCAAATGCCACGCACCCCACGCCTCCTAAGGGGCCCCTAAGCCTTTTTTTTTTTTAATTTAAAAAAAACTCCACTACTGCCCCGGACGGCGAAAACCAAGGGCCCCTCCTTCACATTTGCCGCGATGTTTTAATCCGGTCCTGTGCATAGTATTAAATCACTGTCAAACTGTATGCTCGGTAGAGTGCCAGTACAGAGTGATTCCACAGTGTATGATTTCACTGAACTCAACCTTGCCCTTTCGAGAGCCAAGGCACAGAGTATTTTCTAGAATCGGCCAAATGTCGCTTAATGCAGGCCATGCCCTGTCCCTCGACGGATTTCCAACATGCAGACAAAAATTCGCATAAATTAGAATCACGCGGAGAATTTCCGCCGTTGATGGGTTATGCTGTTCGTACATCGTCTTCAAAAGCTAGGCCATTGGCCAGATAGATGTTTAGAGTTTCGTGTGAGATCGTACTGCCCCGCCAAAGTTCGCGGCGTTCGACCTTCAGAAAGGCCCGGGGTAGCGAGATGTTGGCACCGTTCGTTCACCTCAGCTGGAAAATTTCCAGAGCTGGGGATTTTACCCCCCAACAGTCCCGCTAGGCACACACAAGGGTTGGCAGATTATTGTCTGTGGGTGGTCAGCCCCCCATCTAGCCATCACGCCTGCAAGAATGTCTCGCATAACCCAGCAATGGCTGGGAGGTGCTTCCAATACTTATTCCCTTGATATTATTTATAATAAAAATGTGCGGGATGACCAACTTTCACAATTCTGTTACAAATTCTGAAAAATACTATGGTGTTGGAATGCAACCCAGTATGTATTTTTATGTTAAGAAGTAACTTGTCAATAATTAGATACTAATTTCACCCACCAGTGTGGCTGCATGTATTAAGACGCCAGCAGACTGGATCGGCTAGGTATAATAGGATCAGTATCGAATCCTTGTCCCCGCGTATCGGACGTCCTAATTGCGGTTTGTAGGCAGTTTCCTACAATCATCAAGCTGAATGCTGGTACAGTCTCCAATCTCCGTCTCATAAACTGCATATTTCACAAACAAAAATACACTTATCACACAGAATACAGTCAAATAAAAATCTGATTACTATCTGGGGGCCATCCACAAATTACGTCATACGAATTTCATGATTTTTGGACCCCTCCCATGTCACAGGTTGTCACATTTGTGGGACCCCCCCCCCCCCTCCCCTGGTAGACGTCACATATTTTGCAATTTTAAATTTATAAATTACAAAAACATTTCCAAAATGATTTATGTATTTCTAGTTAAAAATCATATCATAAACATTTAAGAAAATATAAAAAAAACATCGAATTAATTATACAAAATTGAGTCATCATGTGTCCATGGATTTTGAACCCATTCTTTGATTTTGTTTATTATTGGAATAATAGTTACTTCATTCTTGATTTCGATAGTGTTGGGAACATTCGATGTGTAATCATCATCTTCATCCAACCATAAAGCATCGTCATCGTTTAATAAGCAAAGAACTGCCCTGTTTCGTCTAGCGGCAATGTTTTGTGGACGAATCTTCATGATGGGGAAAACCTCTAGTTGCCTCTTATGTAATTGCTTATGTTGGTTAGTGGCTTTGCATGATCGTTTAAATAAGTATGACTCGACACTGGGGCAATACGAGCCAAAAAGTGATACAAATTATGCATGTGATGTCACAAAGTTTATGACACGTCCCCCCCCCCTTGTCACATGATGTCACACACACACTTTGTTGATCCCCCCCCCCCAAGGTGTGACGTAATTTATGGATGGCCCCTCTTTTACATCAATCACATCCAACAAAAAACACTAATTTGTGGTTACTTTTATCATTTTTCAACATATTCCAAGGATAATGTGCTGCACGTTAGTCTAAACCCTACGAAAATCTGACCAGTAGTTTTTATGTAGATCGTTTTCAATAAAAGATTGATACTAAATTGTGGTCACTCTCAAATTTCTCAGCTTATCAAAATGAAACATTTCTTATTTTACCCCTTGATCCATGGGATGTACAGTCGAAGAGACAATTCGTGAGACGCTGAGACCACTCCCCTTTTGATTATCCTTTGCTGCAAACACAACTTCGTAGCGGACCAGGATAACTTTTAGGTGGTACACTTAATGGAAGATATTATAGATCAATAGTTCCCATTACTTTCACCAAGAATAGAAGAAACTTTTTGTCAACGACAGGAGTGTCGAGACGCATAATTCCTCCTCACTAAATGTAAGTATTCTGTAAACAAATTAAATAATTGTTCAAGAAATTAAATACATTCTATTTACAAGAAATGTCACGTCTTTCCTCACAAGGCCCGTTACACACTGGAATTCTTTATCGCGACGCTGTTCCGACCCTGCCTCCGCAACAAAGAGTCATATCCACACTGCCAGAAGCAAGGTATTTACTTTCAAGACAATTTTCTTGGTGTTAAGATGTTCGAGAATTTCACAATTACTGGAGTCAGTAGCAATTTGTTTGTTCATCAAAAAAGTCTACAGAAGATAAAGTAAAGGTGGTAAATATTCCTGCCCATAGTATATTGGAATCTCCCAAAACGTGATCATGGGAACGGTTTCAGAAATTTTGTGACGATGACTCAATTCATTTTGAATATCTTTTCGGAATGTCTGGGTACCGGAGTTCCAAACGAGGGTATAATTGCAGACAATCTGTTTCGCCTGATATCAAACTGGCTGCCACACACTGATTCCATGCAAGTCTAATGAATGCCTTCAAAATTTTGAAGCAGGTGATATCATATTTTGTACACTGTGTGTGGCCATCATATCATTGTGTTAAAAGACACGATAAGGTAAGTAAAAAGTTATATAGTATAAGCAAATACTATAATGTGACGCTTGACGCCATATTCTATGGCGCATTTTATTATGTTAATGACAATATATTAGATTAATTTTTCTTACAATCTTGGGTGACCGTTAATTTTCTTTAAATAATTTTTTATAGAATACACAAGGTTTTAAATAAGGCTATGATGCTAATATTGAATATTCATTTTATCTTAGTGCAATGGACAAAAAACATTTCGTGAGGTGTATATTGAGTTGTGCGGGCTTGGTTAGTGGGCGAACATTAGACGATGACCTCTGGAAACCGTTACCTGCCCGTGACACTATGCCGCCCTCCAACAAGGTCGGGTGGGATGTTTACCTGGTTGGCAATTCCGGGAAAACCTTGAAAGGGGCCCCAAGAGACGCCAGTCAACAGGGAGGTCACTGTGCTTAGCGTGAAAATACTCACTCTTCCAAACATAGCGTCATACGCAATGGTTCCTGAACCATACCAATTTTTTTTCTCGTGCTTTACGCCTCGTCGACAGCGAGGTCATTAGAGACGGAATGGTATTGGGGCAAGGAACGGGAAGGAATTTGGTCATGGCCTTTTTGAAGGAAGCATCCCGGCATTCGCCTGGAGTGATTTGGGGAAACCACGGAAAACCCAAATCTGGATGCCCGGACGGGGATTCGAACCCGCGTCCTCCCGAATGAGAGGCCAGAACGCTAACCGTTCACCCACCACGCTCGGTGAATCATTCCAAACGTCGTTGGCCACACACGAGATAGCGTGGAATAAAATCACGTGATATCTCGTGACGTCAGGATGCTTAGCTCACAAGCCTATCAAAATGCGCACATGACTCAAATTCCGGGAATTTTCTGTTCAACGTGTATCTATGAGACCACAGGGCGAGGCCAACCTTTACGTGAGCGATGGAAGAAGCAACGAGCTTGACAATGGTGCCGGGGCCTGATCCTGCAAGTCAACTCTGGTGCGGAACTCCGATCCATGCTTCTGATTTTGTTCACACGCTGCATTCTGAGTGCGAATGCTGGTCTGATATTAAGACAGAGAGGGTCCGTAAGCCTTATGCGGTCGAGCTTGATTGCAGCAGCCTTGTGAGGCACAGGTCTCACATATTGTGGGTCCACCTTCAATCGTCGCCGGCTACAGACGCAGAGGTGCTGTGGTAAAGTGTTACACCACCAAGCCCAGTGTTTATGCATTCCCTTAAGCGTCCCTGAGATAAGACGTTTCTGCTCTGACTTTCATAATAAAACCCTACTGAACTAATGGCATAATTTACCATAGTGGTACTAGTTGTTAGAAAAGCACTTGCTTTCCCAGATTATTTTAGTACATCCTCGTACGATTTCGAATGGCATATTTATTCCATTCTTGGCGACCAAGGTTATTTTCATTGTAAAGTCACAGACATCACTGATAACGATGTGTGATGTCATAATTTTTTATGTACTTTAATTTTGCATTCTGAGTGCGAATGCTGGTCTGATACGAGGGTTGCTATTTATATTTCTGGCCTAATAATGAAAAAACAAGTATTTATGATCGAAATTGGTTTTATTGTTTCTCAAAATATTCTCCGTGAAGAGCAATACACTTTTGCATGCGTTTGAACCAATTTTCAAAGCACTCCGATGGAGGTAACTCCAGAACATGCGTATTGAATGCATCAACCACTTCTTTGGGTGTTGAAAATCGTTGACCACGTAATTCATTTTTGATGTGCGGGAATAAAAAGAAGTCATTGGGTGCCAAATCAGTGCTGTGCGACGGATGACCCATTAATTCGATGTTTTGACTGGTCAAAATTTCCTTTGTTTGAGCCAGTGTGTGACAGCTCGCATTGTCGTGATGAAGAATTATTCGCCTCTTCTTCAACTTTTTTCCGAATTTCTCCAAAGACTTCTGGTAAACAAATGGTCGTGTACCATTCAGAGTTGACAGTCCTACGTTGCTTTAAGGCCACTGTAGCCATATGACCAGTAATGCCGAAGAAACAGGCAACCGTTTGCTTCGATGTACTTCTTCCCTGAACAACTTTTGTCGGATTTGGCTCGTCTTGGAAGAGACATACAGTCGATTGCTGTTTTATTTCGGGCTCATATGCAAAGATCCATGATTCGTCACCTGGGTAGATGTTATACACAGCCTTTGATGCACCTTGAACGTATTTTTTTTAACATTTCCTTGCACCAATTGACGCAAGCTTCCTTTTGAGCGTTTGTCAGATTATGCGGGATCCAACGTGGACAAATTTTTTTTACGGCCAAATAATCATGCAATATTTTATTGATGCTTGTCATACTAATGACCAAAGATGCCTCAATCTCACGGTATGTCACATGACGTTCTTGCTTTATCAGTTCACGCACAGCATCGATGTATTCTGGCACAACAACCGATTTTGGACGACCCTGACGGAATTCGTCCTGAAGCGAACTTCGGCCACGATTGAATTAGTTATACCAGTTTTTACAGTGCTGTATGACGGTGCTTTATCGCCGTATAAAGAATTAAGTTCATCGATACACTTTTGTCTTGATAATTCACGTCGAAAGTTGTGAAAAATAATGGCACGAAAATGTTCACGAGTTAATTCCATTTTCCCCCGAGATGATTTTTTAAAGATAAATTCATCTAGAAATGTAATTGCCATATGAATAAAATAAATTTCATACAGTGACTATTTTTCTGTATATACTGACAGCGTCGAAATTCTTGCATAACTTCATGAAAATTTAAAAAAACCACTTTATTAATTATCAGCTATTATCAGTCATAAACATTCTCCCATCCTAGGAAAACTACCTACCACATTACAAATTGAAAAAAAGTAACATCCATAGCCTTTAATTTACTTAGAAGTTTGTAAAATAAGATTAAATGGGATAACTACGTTGTATGATAGGATCCTGATTATAAGAATTTGGCGAAAAACTACATTCTGAAGAGCAATTACTGTCCGAATGTTGTTGCTGAGTTAGAATCTCATAAGTTTGAGGCATTTTGCAAAGGGTGAAGGTATTTGAACTGAAGGAATCTAGCCCCTTTATTTTTTAATTTACAATTTTTGTGATTTCCTGTTTTAACTGTGTTTTGTTGCTTGTGACATTTAGCCTCGTCGACTTCATTAGGGGCGGGAAAGGACTGGAGGCAAGAAACTGGAAGGAATTCGGCCAAGGTCTATTGAATCAACAATTCCGCTATTTCGGGATACGATAGAAAATGAAAATTTAGATAGCTGGATGGAGATTCGAACCTGCGTCCTCCCGATTTCCATGCGCGCGCGTTACTGCTTTCATACTAAACTCGATCAGTCACTGTTATTCGTCAGGTATGGCAATAGTTCTCAATGAACCTGCAATTACATCACAAAAAAAATATTTAAATTATCCTTGTGATTCAGGACAACATGAATAACAAAGCTTCATTTCCGACTCAAGAGCATTTTTCGGCGAAATTCCACTTTTCTGCTCTAAAACCGGTCTTTTTATCCTCCTATCGAAACTGTTCCTTCAACGTATGGATTTTCTTTTCCATTTCGGCCACTGAAAGTTTAAATTTTTCTGTTAGCTGCTTAGCACAATCAGCTTTCCTATTCTGTTTTCATACCCTATCGATGAAACATCGCAAAAAAGAAGCTCTATGCAGATTTTCTATTAGTTGAAGAATGACCCCTTACTAATGATACAATAAATTTTAATCAGTTAAAATAAAGAAGAGAACAAATTAGCACGTAAACTAATTATGCGCACCCATGGACGCATTCTGAAAGTTTTCAAAAAAAAAAAAAAAAATCTGACGTAGAGAGTAGGCCCTTTTCACACACGACACTCGGTGTCCGGCCACTGAATCTTTAGACGCCGCCGGAGCATAGTGCCATGTCAGGCGTAATTTTTGTGTGCCAAAGTGCCTGCAATAGAGCAGGGTTCATCATTTCTTTGTGTCTTCTTGAAGAATGGTGAGATACAACCGGTTTACATTTTAGACTGATCTGACAATTAGTGAAAGAATGTAATAACAACACAAGGCGAAAGTTTGCCTGTACTTATAACGAAGATTGTACAGAAGGAAACCATTGACATACATTGTAATGGACAATGCAAACTAAGTAGCTGTTTCAGCACTTCGGTTTACGTAATTGTATAGAAATGACTTAAATCCCGGGAAAAATTTCCTAACTTGAAATCAGATGACTCATTAAGCTCAATTTATTCTGATATCAAACACATTTGCCGCTATAAGTCAACTAACCTTGGAGTCGAGAGAGTTATCCCGAATGGAGTAGTAGTCTTCAACGTTTTTGTTACCCCCCTCCCCCCCCCCCCACACACACAAAAATATCCCTTGCCGCCGCCTATCCCCAACCCCCGCCACAATTTTATTATTAAAAAGGTAAATGCCTACTTCTCAGTACTATCAATGACATCTCAGAGTGAGATGTTGAAATAAAGGTTTTTAGTTCTAAGAGGCGGTGATACGGTATCGCCCAAACTGGCGACAAAGCTGCCTAGCACCCCCCCTCCTCCTCTCCCCGACATGTCTTCGTGTCTCCCAGGTTGGCAACCTTTAGTCTAGAGGCAACAAACGAAGAAAGCAAGGTTACATCTTCCTCTTTTTCTTTTGGTGCCGTCTCCTTGAAATAGATTGGCAACTATCATACAGGTAACATCAGCAAGTGAAAACAGAAATAATTTTAACATTTTGAATATTCAGGCCTTTTCCTTAGCTAATTTTGGTGCTGCTAATTCTTACTAGATAGCAATATCCCGTCTCGAGCAATTTGAAAAAAGTAATTCGCAGCATCCGCGAATCACTTAATAGGAATCAGCGAGAAGTATAAATAACGTTAGGCAGCATGAAAACAAATTCCTATTCCTTAATCGATTTTCGCTATTTATTCCATTTTTGCAGTGAATGGATTTTGTTACGTAAACAAATTTATTTATTTATTTGTTAGATGTCAGTCACTGATTTAATGATTAATGCAAATAGTTTTTTTGCCAAAGAGAATCAAATGGTATGTTTACAGAAACAGGATAAGCATTAAAGAAAATTAAGTAATGATCCATTGCTTACGTTGACAGTTACTATGTTTCTTAAAGAGCTAACGAAAATTTATGCTTTTCGAATAATCTGTTGCCGAACCTGTCCTCCGTCCTAATTGGTTCTATATTCCTCATTGCATTTGGAGGCGACCTGAGTGACAATTAAGTTGGTTTCTTTGCGAGAAGCTTTGAACTTATGAGAAAAGGCGTGACATTACAGAGACAATATTACTGCTGTCATTCAATCTGGAAATGGTATTCATTTATAATGGGTGAAGGACGAATGATACGTCTCAACATTGTGTGTTTGCGAGACTCCTTTCATTGAGTACATACAATTTTCTTTGTTAGAGTAATGGAAACTTCTGATCTATGATATCTTCCAATGAGTGTAACGTCTACAACTCTACAAGAGAATCAAAACGATAGAGGATTGTAAACAGTTGCAGTGTGATCTGGACAGGATATCTAATTGGGTTGGTAAACATGGAATGAAGATAAATGCAAAGAAGAGTCAGCTTATTAGATACACAAATAAAAAACAAAAGATTAATTATGAATATAAGGTGGGGAAAGAATTGCTTGCTGAAGACTTGAAATGTAAATATCTTGGAATTACTTTTGATAACAAACTTAACTGGGCAGGATACATAGGACAGGTGGTAGGAAAAGGTTTCAAAGTTCTGCACTTGTTGGAGAGAGTGATGAGGGGATGTACGAGAGAAGTCAAGGAATTGGGTTACAAAACTTTGGTCAGACCATTGCTCGAATATTGTAGTGTAGTATGGGACCCTCATTTTACGTATCAAATACAGGAGTTGGAGAGGGTGCAAAGAAGGGCTGCTAGATTTGTTTCTGGAAATTATCGCAGAATGCAATCAGTGACGGATATGATAAAGGAGCTGGAATGGTATTCATTGCAAGACAGGAGGAGGCGAGGAGGATGAGGAGGGTCATGGGAGTGTACAGGGCATATACTGGCGATGAGGCATGGAAAGATATTGCAATAGGTATGAAAAGTAGTGCATGGAAGGGAAAAGATGACCATGACCACAAGCTGGCACTCGATTTCAGGCACAAGGGTGTGGGAATATTCTCTTTTTTTAGGTAAGGGTGTCAGGGATTGGAATGAATTACCAAGAGAAATGATGAATAATTTACCGAAAACTTTGAAGGAATTTAAAGATAAAATTTGTAGAGGTGCAGAGGTGCACGATAGGGGGAAGATGGGTGTGTAGGGAAATTGCCACCGGAGCCTGTGCTCCATTGCAATTAAATTAAATTAAATTAAAAAGTTCCGCCACGTTGTCGTGTCTAGAGCGAAGCATAATCAAAAGGGGAGTGGTCTCGCGAATATTATCTGCGACTGTGCATTATTCTAGATCCCATCAAAACGCAACCGGTAGTTTTTACGTGAATCCTGTTCATCCAGATGTTTTCGTTTTTTTTGTAGCTTATTAATAATTTCCCAAACACATTACAGTTTCATTATATTTTATATATTCCCGTCATCGACTGTGGCATCACCGGAAGTGACGCTATTTCGACGAATATAATTTCTGCTACATTTCATCACTTTTGTCTTGATTTGGTTTATATTTCGTCCAAAATCTTCCGTCAATATTTTGTTCATGCCATTCAGTAACCTCTCAAGAACCTCAGTCTGTTCTGCTAACAGGACAATGTCATCAGCAAATCGTAGCCTATCGATTTTTTTTTTCTCCTTGGACACTTATACCACATTCAAATTTCTGTTTTACTTCCTTTGTTGCTTCCTCTACATGCAAGTTGAATATTAGTGGAGATAACTATTTTGTGGGTTGTTTCTGACTTGCAACTAAACAAATTCTTCTTCAGTGCCCTAGATAAACATATATATACATTGATGTTGTTTGATTTTTGTACAGTTTTCTGAAAATATTAAGTAGGTACTTACAGTTTTTATATATGCATTAACACTCGCAAGTTCGTGTTTCCATACCAGCTACTCTTTTCGCACTATCACTACTGTCCAAAGTTTCTGTAGGCTGCATTTTAGGTAATTTCACCGGCCACGGACTGTATATAAAGTTTTGTTGTTGTTGGGCCGAAAAAATCACCAACACGTTAGTGGAGAAAGATTACAACCTTGTCTCACACCCTTTTCTAACTGATGCATGTATCTCGTGATTCTCTACTTCGATTGTAGCCACTCCATTCTTATACAGATTATAAAGTATTCTTCTATATCGATATTTTACACCCAACGTCTTTAAAATTTTGAACGTTTTGTCTCGCTTAACATTTTCAAAAGCTTTTCTAAATCAACAAATGCCGTAAAAGTATCTTTGCTTTTCTTGATGTGTCCTTTAAGTATTAATATTAAAGACTGAATTCGTTCTCTTGTACCGCAGTTTTTTTTTTGTTTTTTTTTTCTAAATCCAAACTGATCTTCCACTATTCTTCTTTTTCTGTATACTCTCCAGGTCAATAATTTTGAAGCATGTAATGTGAGACTTATGATACTATAATTCTCACACTTGTTGGCTTAAGCTTTCTTCGGAAGCGCGAAGATAATATTTTTATTAAAATAAGTTGAAATGTTTCCTGTTTTATAACTTTTGATATCAGTTTGTATAATCTTTGGATTTCTTCTTCTCCTAGGGATTTCAAACGGTTCGCAGGGATCTCATCAATTCCAACTGCCTTATATGATTTCAATTCATTCAAAGCTCGTCAAATTTTGTCTTCGAAACAGGATCTCCGTTGTCACCAATCTGGACATCGCCTTCCTTTCCCATTACACTGTAGTTCAAGTCATCCCCATCAGACAGTTTCTCTATGTATTCCTTCCATCGGTTAGCTCTTTCTTCTGAGCTTAATAGAGATTTCTCATAGGCAGCTTTGTTATTTATTATTTAAACATCTCTTCTTTAATCAATTTTATGAATAATTGTAACAACAATGCAATTGAAATTGTTTTATTTTCCGAACGCGTTTCGCTTCAGTTCCGAAGCATCTTCAGCGGTTCTGTCTGTGGGTATTTATACAATTACATTTGTTCTATTTTACAATTTAAACATGAAAATTGTGGATTACAAATTTAAGCTTACTTACATTTTTCTTTGGTCACATATGCTTATAATTGTACAGCCTTTTAGCGTCGATTATGTTTGTAACTGCAGTATACATTATACATGTTGGTTGCATTTTTGCGATTATTTGCGTAGCACTGTAATACATTGAGTTCTGATGTCAGTAACTAACGTAAGACTTCTTAGACCAACGCCTACCAATTCCGCAATTTTTTCTCTCGTGTTAGAGTGTTTCCCAACGTGGGGCCCACGCCCCACAGGGGGGGAATTTGGTTTTTTTGGGGGGCAATTTATAAATTGACTTGATACGACTTTATCGCTTTCTCTTTGGGTTATTTAAACGCAATGCCAGATATGGTTACAAAATATAGCAAAAAAGCAAATTCTTAAAAGGATCACACTAAATTGCCATAATAAATGTTTATTATAAATCATTTGAATTTTAGTATTTCATTATATGTTTTATAATTTTACTTACTGTGTTTTATGATAATATTAAAGTGTTTTCTTTCAAAAACCATCCTATATCAGTTTCTATAATAACAAATATTTTTTTATTAAAAATTATGTATGGGGGACAAAAAAATGTTGAAAGTGGGACATGGCCCAAAAAAGGTTGGGAAACATTGTGTTAGATTGTTTCAATTTGTTAGCTTCCAGTCTGTGAGACTTGTATTGCTTCTTCATTTGGTTATTGTTGCTTGCTGTTTGCATAATTCACACAGAGATGCATTCCTCGAAAAAAAAAAATACATATCTCATTATAAAATAAACAAAAATGAACAACTGCCAACAGAAATCGTGGACCATTAAGGGGGAGTTACGCACACGCTTATCGGTTTTCTGTGAATACTTTAACAGCTGTGCAGCTACAGGGTTAACACCTTGGCAAGGCAATCACGTTGCAGAACTCATCATGGCTACTTTCTAATTGTGTTATATTAACAATGTGTACATATGTTATTAAAAATTCTCACTTGTATTTTCATGAAATCATAATATCAAATTTATGTATTATTTATTAATTTGTGACATGGAACAAAATAATTATAAAAATTATTAATACTGAATTTGATATCTATACAGATGAAGCTGAGATAGATGAGTCAATGAAAGAACTTTTTATGAACATGCCTATAAACTACAGAGTTTGTAAAGAGACCATTTGTTGGCTACCGTTAAGAAAACGTGAGTTGCCAAAAAAGGGAGGGGGGAATTATTAAAATCTAAAATAATTCCTGAAAATGAAAATTACATATAATAATGATGTTAAAAGGGGATCTAATAGGTTACTAACTAGAACCATGAATTGCAGACACAAAATAAAACCTCATTTATTGAGTCTTATGGCCTTACAAGGTCGGGTAGTAATTAACGTTACGTTAAACACAATTAGATCAGCAAAAACAAGCAATACCCGACGTTTACAATTCGCCGGAGTAAGCAAACAAAACTGAATGAAATATCTCAAACAAGTAATAAAAACAGCAAAGTTAACATTGAAATAACATGGCAACACAGGCCATCAAATTGAAGCTAACATTTTACTGTACAAAGGAAAATCCCAGGGGGCGCCGTATAAAGTGAATGAAAAGCATCAAAATTGAATTAACAAACAGCAAGATGCTTAAGAAAAAAATTGAATCGAAATATAAATTCAGCTAGCTCAGAATTTAAGTGGCGGGAGCAGAGTCTTAACCCAGGCGTCGCTTAAGGGCTCATAAGTCTGTTAAAATCCACTGAATAGTGACCGTCGTTTCTGGTACATTACCATAGAATCATCGCCGTGATGGTGAGCGACAAACACAATGCCACTGCAGCAATGGAAGCTAAATAAGCGGCTACGATCGCGTTATTAGCATAACTTCCAAATAATGGCAAGCATGCCACTCGACATCTCGCTTTCCCAAAGCAAGAAATGATCAACCACAATGATCATCAGAGAGCGTGCCGGGCTGACACGTCTATTCACCAGCTCGTCTTGGACCCAAGTCACGTCCGTTCATCAGCTCGTCTTGGACAGAAGTCACGTCCGTTCATCAGCTCGTCTTGGACAGAAGTGATGTCTAAAAATGGCTCCTTCTTCTTCCTCGGCTAGTTGCTCGCCACATGTAAAAGAACTCCACGGAATTAGTATTGTAGACCCCAATAAATGTTCAGGATTGGCTATCTACACATTTCCGTCGTCACGTGTTTAATACCATGCGTCGCATTCGCCGTTTCCTTCGCGCGTTTCCTACGTGGCCTTCGGGGTAGTAGCGGGGTAGGGGTAGGTCACCGCCCGATTTCGAACGGGACTCAAGCCGGGCTGTCCCGGCGCCATCGAGTCGCCTCGCCTGCTCCATTGTTCCTCTCTCAACCGCCGAAATGGCAGTTTCTAGCCTTCGATATTCAGCCCTTCTGAGCCATGCGTTTACAGAAAAATTGATTTACAATAACATATACCTTTGGCCGCCCTGGTTTTAAACATACATTTAACCTATCCAGACAACCCTCATTATTTACAATTAATTACACGTTGCAAGATTAAATAATTAATAAATTTGAATATAATAAAAAAGAAAAAAAAGGAATTATGAATATAATTAATAATAATTAATTATATTCATTGTGGGTGACGCTGTCACACCACAAGTTCTATCTGAGCAAAGTGTGAGTTCTATTTGAAGTCTACTTCATGCCTAATCAAAAATTGGATCTGTATGCAGATACAACTGTTACATTTTTATGGAAGTAAAAATTAATACGAATAGTGGGAACCGTCAGAATATTTTACGTTTTGCTATATACGTTATAATCATTAATACATATCTTTCACAAAATTCTAACAATCTGCTTCCTCGCTCATTTCTTTCTCTTAGTCCTTTACTTCGTACAGTATTCCCTTCTTTCTCTTCCCCCACTATCGCATGCCAATCACCCATGATTATTAGATTTTCTTCCCCCTTTCCACATAGGATTAATTCTTCAAAGTCAGTGTATATTTTCTCTATTTCTTCATCCTCTTCCTGTGACGTGGCATATACACTTATACTAACGTGGATGGGGCGGGCTTAGTTTCTAACCTCATAAAAATACTCCTGTCACAAAACTATTCATAAAAACTCATCCGTTTCCCTACTCTCATGTTCATCACAAAGCCTATAGCAATATACCACAGTACCACAGACAGCTTTTGTTCTAATTGTTCTTTACTCCCCAGCTACCAGAAATTCTTTCCATCCTTCCACTTAATCTCATTAATCCCAACATCTAACATAAGTCGTTCCATCTCTCTTTTTTAAGTTTTCTAATCTACCTGTCCCAGGGGCGGATCCAGGGGGGGGGGGGGCTAGGGGGCTCAAGCCCCCCCCCGAAAAGTATCTTGGTCCACCCCTGACATTGTAGTTTTGAGACCTTTTTTTTTTAGCTCTACGGATTTGAGGCCCGAGGAGGCTATAAATACTACCTTTTTCCCGACTCCAGCCCCCCCCCCCCAAAGCCCTCTAAACCAAAGTTCACTCAAACCAAACCCCCCCAAACCAAAGTCCGCTCAAGCCCCCCCCCCCCCCAAACAAAATCCTGGATCCGCCCCTGACCTGTCCTATAGGAGGTCGTTGGCTACCAGTTGTGACTCTCTATAATCGGATTCTTTCAGTTGCCAGAGCCTCGACCGTGCATGAGGGTACACCACGTGAAGGATAGGTTGACATTTGGTTTGAAGAGGCTAATTTAGTCTCTCCCAAACGCTTACACCACACAATTTTACTGTGCATATAAATATATTCTCCTACTGATGGAGACTCGTACTGGATGTTCCCAGGTATAAGGTTCCTCATAAGTTCAGGTGTTCGCTGGACTCAGTTTACGAGCGCTGTGGGCGAGTGGTAACGCTGTGGCCTCGCATCCGGGGTGACGCGGGTTCGAATCCTCGTCCGGCCACCCAGATTGGATTTTCCCAAATCACTCCAATCGAATGCTGGGATGCTTCCTTTAAAGGACATGGCTGAATTCTTTTCTGTTCCTTACCCCCAGTCCCTTTCCGCCTGTAATGACCTCCTCGTCGACAAATCTTAAAGCCAAAGAAGGGTGAGTTTCATGATCAGAACTTTAAGATATATGAAATATGCAACATAGTGTAATTATGACTTTGCAACGTGTATAATATACAATACTATATAACAGTAGTGTTATGGACCTTCAAGGCGTCACAATAATAATGCATCTTTACTTGACAATGACTTCAAAAAGTAACTGGGAGCAGCCGTTCTCTTTGTCATTTAATTTATGCAGGTGTCAATGCTTATAACTGACGTAACTTACTTCCGGCTCCACATGCGGTTCAGTTGAGCTGTCAGATCATTATACTTCACTCGAAATTTTGTATCATTGGCCATTATGTTGTTATCAGAAGCCAAATCTGTGTCAATTACGGAGCAGATGTTTTTTTCTCTTTCTTTACACCACGTCAACGTCGGGGTCATTAGAGGCAGGAAAGGATACTAGGATAAGGAACTGGACGGAATTCGGCCAGTGCCTTTGAAGAAATCGTCCCGGCATTTGCCTGTAGTAATTTCTGTGTCCTGAATGCCAAGAATGATCGTTACCGCTTCCCCGCCAAGCTTGGTCTGATTGTAGATGATGTTACATCTAGCAAATAACATCACTGGATTTGGTATATGACAATTCCCGATTTACCTGAGACATAAGAGCCTTCGATTGCTGATAAGTATAGTTACTATTGTGCTTAATATTGTTTTGATTTCCTCTGTCCTCGTATTCGGTAGACCGCTGGTTCGAGTCCCAGTCCCGCCATCCAGATTTAGCTTTTTCACGGTTTCCTCAGTCACTCCAGGCAAATTCCGGGAGGGTTACTTAAAAAAGGCCATGGTCAAATTCCTTCCAGTTCCTTTCCATAAACAAAAATAAAATAAAATAGGATTTCAGTGTTCTGAGAAATATATTTATTGACGTGATAATGTCTATCCGATTATAGCAGATACAAATGTTAACTATTTAATGGACCCTTTCATCTCCGTTTCCAGTGAGAAGTATGTTTGGTCTAAACGTTTCAAAGACTGTAATTAAATATTTGTAATCATTTATAGACAAATTCTCTGACAGGAATATAATAAAAACTAGTTTAAACATAGTTGTCAAATAAAAACTAGGCACAAACTGGTAAACTTAAGGAAGGGTGCTAAAATATGAGACATGTTTATCCCTCTTTTTAACATTTTGACAACAGATTTCTTTTGGGATGTTTATCTCATCAGAAAATACCGCTGATACACCTAAACGAAAATTTTTTTTTTATTCATTCTGCTACTTGTTTTTATTACTTATTGGCACGTTTTCAGAAAAGTCATGTCTATCCGCTACGTACTACAAAAAATATTTATAATTACTACATTTCAAATATCAAATAATATTCATTTCATTTATATAATGAATACTGTATAATCTTCAAATTATTATCATGATCATCACAGTTTTATTATTATTTTTTTAGAAATGGAAGTCGGTACAAGCCAAAGGACCTAATATTTATGAAAGGAAAAAAGAAGTAAAAATAAGTTTATAATCTTTTTGGAAAAATAGATTACGTATCTTCGCATTTCGAGAAAAGTGTTTTATATCTGTCCAAAGTTGGCAGTCTTATGGGCGCTTCACACTAGATCGGAAACCGGTCACAAAATTCCGAGAAGGAGACAGATATGCAGTGGGACGTGAGGTAGCGAATGGTACTGGGGATTGTACCGTTAAATCCGTGTCACAAAGCTCTTTTGTCTGCCAGCCCCTGTCCTTCAAGGAATCCTGCAAAACAAAATCCGAGGCCCTCATGACAAATTTCCAATAGCTTTGACGTGTACAAGCCATCTCACATTCTGCCCAATATCCGGCTGTCAATTATCCTTTAATGAATAGCATTTCTCTCTTTACTAGTTGCTATCGATTTTTAGGTTCTGAGTTTGTTCCTAAAAAGAGGCTCCCAACGCGTGTATTTTTTACCTTGATTTACAGAATGTATTTTCAGCTTTGTTGAATAGTGTTCTTCTCCAATGTGAAATTCTGTTCAATGAATATCCGTGCCTGGTTAGTGAGTGGTTACGCTCCGGACTTGTATTCGGGAGGAGCCGGTATGAACTCCAGTCCGCCCATGTTTTCTTTATATCAGCGCTGGTAAGTTTTGTGATGGTTTCTTAATAAAGGCCTTAAATAACATTACTTTCTGTTTCTTGTTAATTCTAGACTGCAGCCCAGATTGCCACTCAGAAACAGAAATTTTGAAGGAATCAAAAAACATTTCGTTTCTTCGTAGTTTTAAATGAAAACTATGAATTTCTACTTGTTATGTCTTGTATTTTGGCTATTGTTTTGTGGCATTTATCTCCTTTGATAGTTTTTTGTACTAGATTTAACGAACTCTATTTTCATGTAGATGTATGCTGCGGTAAATTGTATGTTGGCGTTGTTGAATAAAATTTTTCTGTTTGCCAGAGGTTATTTCTAGATGTTTAGAACTACATTCCTTTCCGATGCCTAAGCAGTAATTTCCATTCGAATCATAATCTTGTATCGAATCTTCTAATGCTTTTGTTTCCTTGAAGTCTGTTCTTTGGTTCCAGTATAGGAATTTGGATTCTTGTTTTAAAATGTAAGTGAAGCGATCGTAAGATTTAAATGTGCTGGTCGTTAATTAACTTTCTTTGGTGAAAGAGTTGACATAATCCGCTAAGTACTCTTTTCAATACAGCACATATTCTCTCAATTTTTTTTTAACCAAAATCATCGCACACAGTCTGCACGTCTGCACTATTTGTTCCGAAACTTGCAGACAGACAATCGAAATATGCACAGAAAAGCCGTTTTACGCATCAAACCTAGTAAACCAACAGACTTTTCGCTTGGAGTCTTTCACTCACAAGATCATCAAACATGGTAAAGAACGCATTTTGATCTTCCGAATATATGTTGAAGGGTATTCACCCCATATGAGTTTTAGTTTCTGAGGTATTTGCATGGGTAAAAACCTGCATGCTAGTTAAATAGGCCTACTTGAGCCATTGTGTCCAATGCAATTTATGGTGGCGTGGTCCAGTCGGTGAAATGTCCATTTCGCAATCGCAGCCTCGGATCCGAATCCGATTACTGCTAAATAAATGTTTTTTCTCTTGTGAAATCAATATGAATTATTTATTACAGCTTCATTTAAATACTTTTATTTTATGAAATAATATTTTAAATGAAAGACGTTATAGTCTTTTCTTTATCAAATCGTTATGTTTCGGTTTCTTGTCAATAAATACATAGATGCAAATAATTATGCTGCTTTTATTTTTTCATCGTCATTTTCGAAACTGTATCTCGAGAAATAATATTTTCAACATAATATAGACAATATCGAATCCAGTTTGTTAAATAATATTTCACGAAATACAAGCATGGAGATAATGATGACGGAAAGAAAAGCATCTTTGTTTGGTAAAAGAAACTAAAAAGAATTATATTTATAGAAACGGAATCAAATGGTAGCCCACGGGGAGCAGTGAACATCACGATTTCATTACCATCTGCTAGCCATATTAACTCCTTGAATTTATTTGTAATTGGATTGGAATCTGTATCCCGGCGGAAATTACCCTACATCTTTTGTTATGTTTTATGCATATTTTCAATTTAAAATTTCTTGCTACTTGTATATTGTTCCAACTTCCACTTGGCATTCAGAAGGACGTGGATTCAAATCTCTGTTCAGCGATCCAGATTTCGATTTTGGCAGTTTCCGAAATCACTCCTAGTGAATGCTGGGATGGCTCCTTCAAAAGGGTATGGCATTCCTTGTTCCCTGTCATTTCTCGACTGTAATAATCTCGACGTAGATGAGGCATAAAGCCTGCAACTCTACTATGATTCTTATGCATGAAATCAAGTAGGCCTACTAAGTAATCGTCCTCTTATCCCTGCTCCTTCGTCTTATCAGTTACTGTGTTCTACTGCGATTTCCTCGGGCATATCTAGATGGCCTCCAAACTCCTGTATCTGATACCAGTATAGTGGGTCCCAAATTATCCATCATCTCCCTTGCTCACGTCATCTGAAAAATTTGCTCATAGCTTATTAAATAAGGTTCATACGAAAAACCTAATACCGTTTTCTCAAAGATATTCGTGATGCAGGAATTTATTAATAAACTCCATCAAATTTCCTACTGTTCAGGTCAAACTAATCGGTTTATAGCTGCTAACATTCTTTGTCTCTCTTTTGCGTGCCGGTACTACTAAGGGAGCGTCCATAAACCACGTGGCTCCATTTTGGCCTCCTGCGTAACCCCCCCCCACCCTCCCCCCACCCTCCCCCCACGTAGTCCGATGTGACTTTTGTCTCTACCCCCCCCCCCCACTTAGCACGTAGCTTTTTTCCATACTGATTCCAGAAGACATTTTCCACTGTTTTCTCTTGTCAGACTATCGTAAATTACATACGGGGATAGTTAAATGACGGAAATAAATATTTACATGCTTCTGTGTGTTCTGTATCTCATTTTAATTTTGACAAATAATATGAAAGAAAAGCTACGTGGCCTGGCTCGGACACCCCCTCCCCCTCATGTAGCCCAGCGTAGCCTTCCAGCCAATCCCTCCCCTCCCCCCGTAGACCGAGCCACGTAGTTTATGCACAACCCCTAAGGTACATGTCCCGTTCTCTCGTATACGGCAATAATGTTTTTGGATGTGGTACGATTCCACCATCACCTCTCTGTAATGCATCAGTTTAATTACTGTCTATTCACGCTCAATAAATATTTTTTAGCTATCCTAAATGTCTTATGACCCAGTTTCTAAATTCGTAATATGCTTCTTGCCCACTCTCATCTATTATCGCCTGAATGTCCTCTCATTAATTTCTTAAAATTGTTTTCCTTCATCTATGTTTATCATTCAGTGTTTCCTTTTCGTTCATAATGTTCTTCATAATTACATCCTTATTTTATATCTAACAGTGACAGTAATATCCCAGTTACTGATCAGTCTGTGTAAATGTGGCGTATACTTCGTTATGAGTGTTAAAATTTCTGTATTAGTCCAATAAGATACCCTGCTTTTACAGTTGGCTTCGTTATTTCCATTACCAATCAAATTGAACTGTGCCTCCTACGTAACTATAAACATAATTCCGTGTGGTCGTAATGACCTGGAGATAGGGTTGTTATTGGCTGCACATTCCGCCCCTATCGTAGCCGCCTTAACCTATAGGGTACTTACAGTTTAACGTGAAATCCGAACCACGGAAGCATTCTGGTGTAATTCGCTTTATCCAGCGAGCTGTGGCAGCGGTGAAGGTAGGGTTAAGCGCCTTAGAAAATCACCGCCGAGACAGGGATTCGAACCGGGGACCTTTCGATCTCACACGCTTAACCACTGAGCCACCAGACCCCTCCTCCTACGGAACTGACAGGTAGTAAATAATAGTGGACCAAGTAAGATTCTATTTTTAGAGTTCCGTACCCGAAGGGGAACTGAGCTCCAATGCTGTCGCTTCGTTGTTCGTCTGTCACAGGTCTCTAGCTCTTCAACGGATAAGTTTCAGATTTTAAATTTTCGTACGAAATGTATGTTGCGTTGATCCAAAACCAATTACAGTATTTAAAGCCTTGTAAAATTAATCATAGTCTAGTGGTGTTCCTTATAAGCAAACCAATTTTTTAACCTCAGCGCTTGAAATGCAGATGTTTAGACATTTTCAAGTAAAAAACTTAAATGTGTGTTAAACATGTTTTTCACCGACATGAGTGCACATTAGCGTTGTCAATTTGAGATAATTTTTGTTACCCTGACCTGAAAAAACGTTATTATCCAAAAAATAGAAATTTGTTTCCAATATCGACTACATTCTGTATTTAAACAGCAAATGCTAAAAAATACTTACATCTAATATAGTATTCATAATAAGCAAAAGTTTTTACGTTCATGTTACTTTGCCGTACGTTCATACTATTGTAATAAAAGAGTCTAAATTTTGAGTACATTGTATCCTAATGGATGGGGTAAGTGTCAATTGAACTGAAGGATTGCAGTTACGGTACGGGCGTAGTGCAGAGTTGGAGATTCGTGAAAAGGACTGTGCCACTAACCTGAAAATATGCAGAGCATTGATTTTTGATGCCGTCTGATCTACCACATACGAGACGTATGTTTATGTTATTTACCTACGAAAACCTACCCGGTTTTCTTAAGTATTTTCTGATAAGGAAATATCAGATATTCCCAAGCTTTGTATTTATTTTTAGTAAAAGGAAATATCAGATATTCCCAAGCTTTGTATTTATTTTTAGTAATCTTTATTCTAGTTTCATCGACCGCAGAGGTTCGATCCCAACTAAGTAGAAGGTTTTTATTCGGAGATGAATGTCCGAAACGGTCTCCAGGCTGTTATATAATAAGTATCAATGGGCCACATCCATACCTATAGCTAAGACATCAGAAGGGAATACGGAGGTCTACCTCTGGATTTCTCCCCCCCCCTCCCCTCCCCCTCCCATGTGTTTCGTGAGAAGCCAAAAGGGGAACACCTTTATTGTTTCTTGGCTGTGCGGGTGCAGCCGACGTTTCGACCATCCTTCTACGTTCTTCTTCAGGGAAGAAATGCGTCTTCTATCGGTGTGTAGTGTTTGCCGCAAAAGGATGGTCGAAACGTTGGCTGCACAAATCATGACGCGGTGTCACCCGGACAGCCAAGAAGCAACTGACTCTGGCCGCGGAAGCCTTCGATTCCAACACCTTTATTATTTCTTTGGATCACTTTCAGAGTAGGCCTATATTTTCTGATTAAGAGCAAGTGGCCACAAGGTCGAGTTTTTTTTTGTTCTTGTGATTTTGCGCCTCGTAGACGTGAACGTCGTTAGAGGCAAAAAAAACTGGGGACAAGGAACGACTAAAAATTTGGCCATGGTCTTTCTGAAGGAACCATCCCGGCATTCACCAGGACTGATTTGGGGAATCCTTGGAAAACCCAAATCTGAATGGTCGGACCGGATTCGAACCCGCATCCTCCTGAATGCGAGGCCAGAACGTTACCTCTCACCCATTACGCTCGGTCACAAGATTGAGAATTGTGCAAATAAGGTGTAATCTAAACAAACCGTGACATTCGCCACACCGTGACTATAAAGCATCTTTTTTCCCAAACATTTTTTACTCTTATTTCAACTGTGAAATTAGATAGACTGAACCATTTCTCTAGAAAATGTTTGTCAGAGCCGATACAAAACGGTTTGGTCTTCTAAAATTGATTTCTGTACTCCTAACTATATATTCAGAAGAAACGTCTGCACAACTATTACCAAAACCCTTTTATATGACATGCTGCTTGCCCAGACATCACTGCTACGATGTTATTATTCCATTCCCCATGCTAGGTGAAAATTGTTGAATACAGTAAGTGCAAAAATTTAAATTGTAAATAGAGTTATATTTTCCAGATTTCTACAGCGTGGTGGTTTATTGATTAAGAAGCATGACTAAATCCCTGTCTTAGCCGGGTTTTGTTTATTCCCTTGTAATCTGAACTTAACCTCAGGAAAAACCTTGCTTTGTTTATTGGAATTGGGCTAGAACACTTTCATAGTTTCGGTTCTCATATAAAACCGTAGGTCCACGGCTGAGGTGGATTGTGTGCTTTCAGTAACAGCCAACTATGCTTCCGGATATCAAGTTCAATAAAGCCACACGCATTTCTATATCAAAAATCTTTATTTATTTAATTGTCGTATGGCTAAGCAACTGATATAATACATATAAATATATACAATGACAAGAACGTTGGCAGCGTTCAAAAATTGATGTCCAGTTCTTTCAGCCATTCTATGAAGGAAGTTGTAGCTCAGAAAACATCCTCAAATGGTCCACCATACTTCCTTAGTAGGGCATTCTTTGATGATATGCTCCACACTCTGGGAAGGAGCTCCGCAGTCACATGCAGGAGAATCCTGAAGACTCCACTCATATAGCATGACATTGCATTTCGCATGGCTTGTTCTTAGGCGATTTAGTTTGACCCACTGGTCTCTATTTAGGTGGAATCCCGGAAGTCCAGTTGTGGGATCTTTAATATCTGGATGTTTCGCAGATGAGGAGTTCCAAATTTGTCGCCATTTTTCCGTGACATCAAAGTCAAATACATCTCGCCATACTGGATTTAAGACGATTGCGGGGTAAGTCATTTAGGAAGTCGTGGATTGGGATGGTGTAGTTTTATCCACTCACGTGCCTTTGCTTCTTGGCGTCTTACCTCTGGAGGTGGTATTTTGTTGATTAGGCGTAACCACGGGACCGGGGTGGATTTTAGGGTGCCAGTTATTACTCTCATACAGTCATTCAGATGGATTTTTCTAGTGTGAGCACTACGTTGCCACTGTAGCACAGTATTCAGCGACAGGGTAAACCATGGTGAGAGCGGTTGTTCGTAGTGTGTCCGCATCAGTTCCCCACGAACTACCAGCTAGCTTCTTATTGATATTGTTTCGTGTTTTAAGTTTCTGACTTGTGTTTTCCAGGTGTTTTTGAATGTTAAGGAAAGGTCTAAGATGATGCCATGATATTTAGGATAGAAATTATGTGATGGCAAAAGTTCAATTTGAGCCGCTGGTGTGCTATTCTATTGCTCAAGTGGAATGCGTATACTTCTGCTTTCATCGGGTTCGGGCAAAGTCTCCACTTCCTATAATATGCATTCAAGGTTTCTAAGTATTTAGAGAGAGTGCTTTCACCGTTCTCTAATGTGGCAGTTGGACAGCGATATCTAAGTCATCAGCGTAGCAGAATTTATTGCCGGTTGTTTCAAGCATGTCACTGGTGTACAAGTTGAAGAGCAATGGGGCTAGTAATGACCCTTGATGTAATCCATTTTTTACTGTAAATGACTTACTTGTCTTATGCCCAATGGTGACCTTAAAATATCGGTTGGTCAGCAAATTCTTCAGGATTGATGTTAGTTTCCTGCAAGGTATGTGTTTTTTAAGTTTAAGTAGCATTCCATCCACTCATCCAACCAAACTGTATCATATGCCGCTGTTAGATCGACAAAGGCTACTGATGTCTTTAAATTCTTCTGAAATCCAGCCTCAATATATGATGTCAGTGCTAATACTTGCTCACAAGAGCTCCGTTTTAGTCTGAAACCTCCTTTTACGTTGGTGTTATGTTATTTACAGTATTATTCCTTGAATACGGTTAAGGATGAGGCGTTCTAGAAGCTTATAGCATACACTTTATAGAGCAATGGCTCGATAGCATGAAGCATCATCTGCTGGTTTGGCTGGTTTGAGGATCGTCAAGGTGTGAGCCATCTTGAATTCTGAGGGGAGGATCACAATGTCCAGGATATAGCTGAAGAAGTTCTTGAGCCAAGTTCTTCCCTGCTTGTTGAGATATCTTACGAATTCTGGGAAAATGCCATCTAATCCTGCAGTCTTCCTCATTTTTAGCATTTTGATGGCTTTCTCAACTCCTTCGTGACTGAATGGATTAGGAAGGGTAGTGTTATTTCTAAGGTTTTCATCTATATCAATCATCTCTCTCTCCATCTGTTTCTTCAAGGCAGGATCTATTGTTAGCTCTTTTTTTGATGTGCAATACCATTTCAGTTGGTGTAATTCCTGGCTCCTCTTTGCATTTGCTTGAGGCTGCGCCCAGATTTCTAAGGAAAGTCCATGCATTTCTACTGGCGTGAGTAAAGCTCATTTGAGAAGTTAGCCCTTTCCATATCTGTTTCCTCCCTTCATTCAGTTTTCCTAATATTCTTTTTCCTGTTTCAGAGTCACCAGTTTTTTTATAATTTTCGTACAAAGTTTGTGTAGATTTGTCCCAGCATGGAATGTATTGTTTCCTGTACCCTCGAGGGATGTTTCGTCTAGCTGCAGCAATAACAATACCTACAAATCTCTCGTAGTTTTTCGCTTTTGGAGATATCCATCGCAGGTTACTATCTACCTCGTAGCTATAATGGTCCCAATTTGCACTGTTTAAATTCCATCTACACTCCTGGAAATTGAAATAAGAACACCGTGAATTCATTGTCCCAGGAATGGGAAACTTTATATACACATTCCTGGGGTCAGATACAACACATGATCACACAGACAGAACCATAGGCACATAGACACAGGCAACAGAGCATGCACAATGTCGGCACTAGTACCGTGTATATCCTCCTTTCGCAGCAATGCAGGCTGCAATTCTCCCATGGAGACGATCGTAGAGGTGCTGGATGTAGTCCTGTGGAACGGCATGCCAAGCCATTTCCACCTGGCGCCTCAGCTGGACCAGCGTTCGTGCTGGACGTGCAGACCGCGTGAGACGACGTTTCATCCAGTCCCAAACATGCTCAATAGGGGACAGATCCGGAGATCTCGCTGGCCAGGGTAGTTGACTTACACCTTCTAGAGCACGTTGGGTGGCACGGGATACATGTGGACGTGTATTGTCCTGTTGGAACAGCATGTTCCCTTGCCGGTCTAGGAATGGTAGAACGATGGGTTCGATGACGGTTTGAATGTACCGTGCACTGTTCAGTGTCCCCTCGACGATCACCAGAGGTGTACGGCCAGTGTAGGAGATCGCTCCCCACACCATGATGCCGGGTGTTGGCCCTGTGTGCCTCGGTCGTATGCAGTCCTGATTGTGGCGCTCACCTGCACGGCGCCAAACACGCATACGACCATCATTGGCACCAAGGCAGAAGCGACTCTCATCACTGAAGACGACACGTCTCCATTCGTCCCTCCTTACACGCCTGTCGCGACACCACTGAAGGCGGGCTGCACGATGTTGGGGCGTGAGCAGAAGACGACCTAACGATGCGCGGGACCGTAGCCCAGCTTCATGGAGACGGTTGCGAATGGTCCTCTCTGATACCCCAGGAGCAACAGTGTCCCTAATTTGCCGGGAAGTGGCAGTGCGGTCCCCTACGGCACTGCGTAGGATACGACGGTCTTGGCGTGCGTCCGTGCGTCGCTGCTGTCCGGACCCAGGTCGACGGGCACGTGCACCTTCCGCCGACCACTGGCGACAACATCGATGTACTGTGGAGACCTCGCGCCCCACATGTTGAGCAATTCGGCGGTATGTCCACCCGGCCTCCCGCATGCCCACTATACGCCCTCGCTCAAAGTCCGTCAACTGCACATACGGATCACGTACACGCTGTCGCGGCATTCTACCAGTGTTAAAGACTGAGATTGAGCTCCGTATGCCACGGCAAACTGGCTGACACTGACTGCGGCGGTGCCCAACCGCTGCGCAGCTAGCGCCCTTCGACGGCCAACACTGCTGTTCCTGGTGTGTCCGCTGTGCCGTGCGTTTGATCATTGCTTGTACAGCCCTCTCGTAGTGTCCGGAGCAAGTATGGTGGGTCTTACACACCGGCGTCAATGTGTTCTTATTTCAATTTCCAGGAGTGTATGTTTATGAACCGATCTGATAACAGGTACAGTATTGTGATACCAACACTGATTAGTGTGGATCTGTGTTGGCTTCTCGGAAAATGCTGAAGGACTTTCCTTGTGAGGTCTAGAAGTTTTCTTTCATCTGGGGAAACAAAAACCAGATCAGGATTGGTGTCAGATTGCTATCTAGTAGAATGGAATGTTTTCTTTTCTTTAGCATCGTACCTGGATACAGGTCTTGACTTTCGCACCACACAGTAAGTTTCTCTCCGTTTTCATCAGTATTCGGGTACCCCAGGAAAGTCTCCTACATACAGGTATATGCAAGGTTTCGGTAGTGAGGGCAGTGATGGAGTTGGCCAGTTAGAAAGAGATGGTTTGTAAACTGATGCAACAGTTAAATTGTTGAGTTTGGCAGTAATTATTTCTACTTCATTAACATTTTGACAGCTCACTTCCGAGATATTGTAAATTTTACTTCTGGCTTACATGGCTGATCCGTGTATAGGAGAGGGAAATCTCGCTATCATTATGTACCCTGCAATCTTGCCCCTGCTTTCCAAATCTTTTTCAGTCATGTGGGTTTCTTGAACAGCTACGATGACGATTTGAGGTCAGTAGCTAGTTTCATAAGATATTCACATTTAGCAATTGTTAATCCTTCTGAATTTATTTGGAGAATATGAGCGCTGGGTCCAAGCGTTCTGGTCAGTTGGCTCTGACAAGTGCCGTTGTTCAGTTTTTTTAAAAAAATATTAATTCCCCTCTGGGTGAGGCCTAGCCATGGGCGTATCCAGCGAGGGGCAGAGGGGGGCTGCTGCCCCCCCCCCCTAGAAGAAAAATTAAGTTGCCTTCAGTACGCTTCGACGAGTGAAGAACTAGTTCAGGAGCACTTTGGGAGAGATAGATTGACTGGATTATGTCTGATGAGTGTGCATCGAAATTTCGTGAAAGAACACCATGAGATATTGACAAACAAAATTATTGAAATTGAAAATCCGAGACAATTAATGTTTACATAAAAACTAACTGACTTACGATCTTAATTAACTACATAGTAGGTCCTTATATTAAGTAGTTGGGTTACTATATTAATCAATGATAAAAATAGTTTCCTGAATAGATTTGAGTTTGATTTTGTAATGTCATGTTTCAGTCCCCCACCCCACTTCCTCGAAACCAAAATGAGTTGCCCCCCCCTAGTTCAAATGCTGCCCCCCCCCAGGTCAAATGCTGCCCCCCCTAGTTCAAATCCTGCCCCCCTCTAGTTCTGATCCTGGATTCGCCCTTGGGCCTAGCTGGGCGGGCTGTTGTAGGGCCACATTTCGGCCCTTTTCAGCCAGAGGCTTACCAGATGCTCCCTTGATTTTTATTATTTTACATTGAAACATGGTACATAAATTTTGATGGTAATATACAGATCAATTACATTATACAGATAATATGATACAAATTTAAAGGTAATATACTGAACATTAATAACATTATGTATAAATTATGGCACAGTAGATATATGCAGACATTAATGGAGTTATTTTGAGTGTTAGATGTGCTGGTGTTGGCGCTGGTTGGGCGGTGACATTAAATTCCTTACATTGCCAATATATCAACATTATTTTGTTGATATGGTATGAGGAATATAGTTTGACAGTAATTATGTTATTGTGTGATTGGAAGATGCGCTGATGTTAATTGTTGGTTGCGGCGTTGCAGTTATTGGTTGTGTGGAGTTGTGGAATTGTCGCGGTCTTTTATTGTTTTGTTTCGGCCTCGTCATGGAACACCCAACGGGCTGCAATGCTCGGGTATAGCCATTATGTTTACTGTTGATAGTTTTTCTAATGTTTGTGGGTCTATTGTGTTATCTGTTAATATAGAGTGAACAAGAATGTGGGGGGGATACACATACTTTTGCTTAGGATGACGGTGATGAAGAAGTTTACATTCCAGCAAGGGGAGAAGGTCAGGACGGTGCAGGATTATTCGGCTGGCATACTTTTGCCGGAGTTTGAACAATCTGTTTTGAAGGGGAGGGATGTTGGCTAAGGGTTAAACGGTGTCTGAGGGGGTGCGTGGGTGGATGCCTAAGATGTTACGGAGAATTCTTCTTTCAGTTGTGACCAGTTTGTTGAAGTTGGGTGCTGAGATGATGGATGTGATTGGGGTGGTGTATTCTAACAAGGGGCGCATGAAGGTTTTGTAGGTGTGGATTAGAGTTGAGCAGGAGGGGGCCGACAGCTTTCGTCGGAGCACCTTGATTAGATTTAGTCTAAATAAGAGTTTTTGTCTGAGATGGTGAATTGGCCGGAATTCAGGGTTTTGTCAAGGTAGACTCCAAGGTATTTAGCACTGGGACAGTAGCGAAGGGGTGTGTTCCAAATTTTGATTTGTATGTTACTTTCAGCTGGGGGAAATGTGGAGGTTTTTGTTTGTGTTGGAAGAGAACTGCCTGTGTTTTTGTCGGATTCGGCTTGATGCGCCATTTCTGGAAGTAGGATTGGAGGATGTTGAGGAATCTGGTTGCATTGCTATTGATATACATGGTGTTTTTATGCGAGTTCCAGTAGGCTATGTCATCGGCGTAGAGTGCTATTGCTTCGGAGGTGAGTGAAGATGTAGGGATATCGGAGATGCATAGGGAGAACAGGAGTGGAGAGAGCACAGCACCTTGAAGGGTGGTGAATGGGCATTACCTACTTTGATGGAGCATGTGCGGTTAGTAAGGAAACTGTGGATGAGTTGGAGAAATGGTGGAGGGAAGCCGAGTTTTTAGAGTTTGTATATGAGACCAGGGTGTCAGCCTTTATCAAAGGCTCGTTCGATGTCAAAGAATATTGCTAGTGTGAAATGGCCAGCGTTGAGGGATGGTAATATTGCAGATGCGAGGCGGAGGAGTTGGTCATTGGTGGAGTGATGGGGACGGAAACCGGATTGAATGGAAGGGATTCAGTGAAATGTATAATACGAGTTTGGAGGATTTTTTCAAAGAGTTTACCGGGAACAGGTAGGAGTGAGATGGGGCGATATGATGAAGGGGAGGAGAGAGGTTTGTTTGGTTTGGGTATCATAATGACTTCTGCTTGTTTCCAGAGGGATGGGAAGTAGGATAACTGTAGGCAGGCGTTGAAGAGTTGGTTGAAGAGAGGTATAATTCGACCTGGCGAGGCCCGTGGAGGTGTAGCCATCCTAGTCCGTAACTCCTTCTCCGCTGTAAAATTTCATTTTCCTTATCCTTTTTCACAAATGGAATGCATAGCTGTCAATATCCTCAGGAAAAATTCCCCTCCACTCCTTGTTACATCACTATATCACCGACCCTCCTAACCCCTACTAGTTAACCTACTAGAATATCTCTCCTGCTTTCCCCACTTCATCATCCTAGGGAACTTCAACGCTCGCCACTGCCTACTTGGCGATCACGTAAGTAACCGCACTGGCCACATCCTAGTCGACACAATCACCTCCCTCAACATCTGTCACCTACCCATCAACACCCCCACCTTCATCTCGCACCAAGGTACCTCCACCCCTGACCACATCCTCTATAGCCCTTCCCTCCACTCCACAACACCCTCACCTATGCGCACCTCGCCGAATCCATCACCAGCGACCACCTACCCATAATCTTCTCCTCCACATACATCAAAACCAAACCCACCCAACCGTTCCGACTAATCAAAGACTACCAAAAAGCAGACTGGGAAAAATTCAACACAGTCAAAGAATCATCTCTTTTTCGGCCCTTCCAAATTACTACACCTTCAGACATAGACCACATCACCAAAGAAATACAATCTTCCTTTTCGGCTGCCATAGAAATTATACCTAATAAAAAGATCTTTCCATACAAACCGTCTATTCCGCCAGAGGCCGTATAACTCATCAAGACCAAACGACGACCTTACAGACAACTCAAACGAGATTCCAACCCCTTGCTCCGGACTGAATGGAATCGACTCAACGCGAAAATTCGTAAAACAATCACCCTCTACCGACAACGACAATTGCAACACACCTGTGAGACGCTTGACTACAAGAGTGGGAGTCTGTACTGGAAGAAATTTAAGGTTCTGATAGGGCAGTACTCTCACTCATCACACCCTTTGACCATCAATAATAATACTTCCACCTGCGACGACGAAAAAGCTACCATGTTCGCGGACGAGCTTCGTGAGGTCTATTCGCCACCACCGACCCACTGTTCGACAACTTCAGACAGACAATCGAATCCTCCATACCTTCAATTCTCTCCTCTCCATCAGCACCCACATCATTACTCACAGAAGAAATTACTGATCTGGAAATAAAAACTGCCCTCCTCTCTGGCCAAAACTCGACTCCCGGCAACGACAAAATTACCCGATTCCTTCTCCGTTGTTCAGTTTCACCTTCTGATGTTTCATCTTCTGATGTTGCTTTGTGTGACCGTGAGAGATACGGGATCTAGTTCGGTCGCCATTGTGTAGATTATCAGCCGTCCTGCATCAGCAGGCCGTTGTCCATGGTACACCACGAGGAGGTTACCTACTTAGCATTTTTCCCAGTGTAAAAATTGTGGAATTTAGAGTTCCGAAATTTAATTGGATCGTTATTTCGGGAAACACTAGTTTTATTCAAACCGACTCGCTATAGCTTAAATATAGAGTACCGAGTATTATGATGTCTCAGAACGTTACCAACGTAGCCCACAGCTACGGGAGCGTGCAAAAACTACGTGGCTCTGTCAAACGGGGGGAGGGGGGGGGATGGGTAGAAGGTTTCGCTGGCTACGTGGGGTGAGGGGGGGTTTCCGAGCCAGGCCACGTAGCTTTCTTTTCATAACATTTTTCACAGTTAAAATGAGGAACATAACACACAACAGCATGTGAATATTTATTTCCCTCAGAGAATTATCTCTGTACGTAATTTACAATAGTCTGACTGGAGAAAACAGTAAAAAATGTCTTCTGGAATTAAAAGGGAAAAAAGCTACGTGCTACGCGGGGGGAGGGGGGTTCACAGGGTGCCAAAATGGAACTACGTAGTTTATGGACGCTCTCTATTTAGAACGTTTAAAATATAACAACTATTCTCAGAAGTTACGATTGAGTACAGGGTTTCTAATCTAGGGAATAATATTTCCCTGCACAAACAAGATATATAACCAGAATTCAAATATTTTTGTCTTTTCGAAATTGTGAAACAAACATGTAATTACCCATACAACATTACTAATATATGTCCTAAAACTGACAAGAATGTTCTAAAATAATTTCTTTAAAATGTTTCAAAATGTGCTTCACATTAAATGACAGAAAATATCAATCTCTATACTTACTATTTCCTCAAATGCTTTTAATATCAGAGTCTAAATTATTTACGTACCTTTAGCCTCAAAATTTGTTTTTTAATTTCGACATGGAACTGAATGTTTAGTTTACGACCGAATAAGTTGATCCTTGCCGACCCAGGCAGCGTAGAGGTAGCGTGCTGGCCTCGCGTTGCAGGGGTCGCGGGTTTGAGTCCGGCCCAGGGCATGGGTGGTTTTAATTAAGTGTTGTGTTTGTCTTATGTCGTCTATACCAGGTAGAATCAATAATACATTGAGTGATACAATACATACTTGCAAATGGCTGTTTGGCCTCGCAGCCAAATGCCATTTCAAAAAAAAAAAAAAAAAAAAAAAAAAAAAAAAAAAAAAAAAAAAAAAAAAAAAAAAAAAAAAAACCAATAATAATAATAAAATGGTCCTCCCAGGAAAACCAGCAGCAACGCTCCTTCCACCTTTCAGCTCCAACTAAATAGATCAATTTAGCTTTTAATGACTAAAGATTTCTTATAATGTTAGCAACTGCCAGAAAAAAAGTTGTAGGTCATTTTTCCTCTCAATACTTTACCATCACCGTCAGTAGTTCCCAAGGACAGGCAGTCACTGTTTGGTACCCAACATACACAGCAGGTATTGACTTCCCGCATAAAACATAGGTACGAACCAACCATGGACTATGTGACTCGCTGTTGGTTAAGTGGGGCTTCAGATTTTCATCCAACTGTGTCTGAGGTGCACCAAAACAGACTATCCGGCTAGCAAGTGTCTTTTTTCGCTCCCCGACCATCAGTGTTGAATTACTATACTTCCCTTTTCCATGACCCGACTTTGGCCACGGTCTTCCATCTTTGTTCTAGAGACCTGTCGGCATGTAAATCCAGTAAAGACAATCTATGCTAAGGGAGGGAAGATAATATCACTTCCTTTCTTTAAACTGTTTAAGCGTTTTACTAACGGACAATGTGTCCGTGTCGTCTACACATTTAGGAAAAATCGGAAATTATCGCTGCATTCACCAAGGTAGTTAAGGAAAACGCACCTACAATTGTTATCATTATCAGTATGAATGCTGCAGAATTCGAACTGGTACAGTCGAAGGTAAGAACTGTAGAGGAAGACAGAGATTAGAATATATGAAGCAGATAATTGAGGACGTGGGTTGTACGGGGTATGTAGAAGGAAGGGATTGCATCAAACCAGTCAAAAAACTGATGACAGAAAAAAAAAACAGTTCATATCTCGTTAGTATAGCGGCTTCATTTTTTATGTATATACTAGCTGTTACCCGCGACTTCGTACGCGTGGACTTGGAGTTTCAATTCCAGAATTGGATATAGAAAACTGTTAGTAACATAAGATTTGTCCCAAATAACACCGAGTCGACATAATATGATGGAAAGCCATCAATATATCATCCTATCATCTAATCTGTCTCATGAAGAGAATCAATTTACAACATATTTAAAAACAGAAAAGTAAGCGAAGGTGCGGGGATGTGTGTGTGTGTGGGGGGGGGGGGGGGAGGGGGGGGGGTTAACTGATGGCAGCTTTATTTCAGCTTGGTTTTTTCTTCTTTATTCAACATGAGCATCTGAATCTTATAATCTAATAGCAGCACATTGTCTTCTAGACCTGCACCTTAGGCCAGGTTTACGTCCGTAAGGCATGTCAAAAAGGAAGACAAATTGGTGCCAGAAACTTTTATACAGACACAAATGAATAGTACAGTGCAGAGCAAATTGACTTCTATACTAAATAATAAGTTTTGTTTCTTATCGAAATTTATTAATAAATCAAACACTAACAGATTGCGTGACTGAGCAACCAACGTAACATTACAGACTAACACACGAATCTGTCTGTCTTTCATCATTCGATAAGTTCTTAAAATTTCGTGACTAAAACTGTTATTCATACCGAAAAAATGTCCTGTGTCCTTCCTACACTATTTCATTGTTAAATTCCATCAATATTGATATAGCCATTTAGTCGTCAAAACGTAACAAAAAGACAGAAACTTACTTCCACATTTATAATATAATAGCTGGTACCCACAACTTCGTTCGTGATTGTAAAGTATTCATATTGACAGCTGTAGACATCTAACCACCATAATGCACGATGGGAGACTCGATACTATTACCACACACAAATACCAGTCTTCTGCGCTATGTAGTTCCGGCAGCAAAGTAAAATTTACGGATACACACAAGTCTTTGGATGAAATACGAAAATATTCATGATCGACCAATTTCGAACACCATATCTCACACACTCTCCACAGTTACCGAATTTCGGCCAACGTTGTGATCGATGGGTGACTCTGTGTTACTACCACACAAAAACGCCGGTAATCTGCGATTGATAGTTTTCACTTAAAAGTGATACAACGTGACACATGCGTCTTTGGCAGAAATATGAAATTGCCACAGGTCTACCATTTTATCCACCATTTCTCCCACACCCCCATAGCTACCGACATCTAACAACCATAGTGCACTACATGAGATACGATTCTACTACGAAAAACAAACAGCAATGCTCTATGCTATATAGTTGTGGCAGAAAAGTGACATATGCGGAGATAGTCGAAATACGAAAATATCCTTGGTCGGCCACATTACAATCACCATATCTACCACACTACCACAGTTTCTGAAAATCGGCCGCTGTTGTGATCGAAAGGTGATGCTGTGCTACTACTACACACAAACGCCAGTTATCTGTGATCTATAGTTTTCGCTGAAAAGTGATACACCGTGACACTTTTGTCTTTGGCAGAAGTATGAAATTGCCACAGGTCGATCACTTTCAACCCCCATATCTCCCACACCCCCATAGCTACAGACATCTAACAACCATAGTGCACTACATGAGATACGATTCTACTACCAAACACAAACACCAATGTTCTATGCTATGTAGTTGTGGCAGAAAAGTGACATATGCGGAGACAGTCGAAATTACGAAAATATCCTTGGTTCGGCCACTTACAACCACCATATCTACCACAGTAACACAGTTTCTGAAATTCGGCCGCTGTTGTGATCGAAAGGTGACTCTGTGCTACTACTACACACAAACGCCAGTTATCTGTGATCTATAGTTTTCGCTGAAAAGTGATACACCATGACACTTTTGTCTTTGGCAGAAGTATGAAATTGCCACAGGTCGATCACTTTCAACCCCCATATCTCCCACACCCCCATAGCTACCGACATCTAACAACCATAGTGCACTACATGAGATACGATTCTACTACCAAACACAAACACCAATGTTCTATGCTATGTAGTTGTGGCAGAAAAGTGACATATGCGGAGACAGTCGAAATACGAAAATATCCTTGGTCGGCCACTTACAACCACCATATCTACCATAGTAACACAGTTTCTGAAATTCGGCCGCTGTTGTGATCGAAAGGTGACTCTGTGCTACTACTACACACAAACGCCAGTTATCTGTGATCTATAGTTTTCGCTGAAAAGTGATACACCATGACACTTTTGTCTTTGGCAGAAGTATGAAATTGCCACAGGTCGATCACTTTCAACCCCCATATCTCCCACACCCCCATAGCTACCGACATCTAACAACCATAGTGCACTACATGAGATACGATTCTACTACCAAACACAAACACCAATGCTCTATGCTATGTAGTTGTGGCAGAAAAGTGACATATGCGGAGACAGTCGAAATACGAAAATATCCTTGGTCGGCCACTTACAACCACCATATCTACCACAGTACCACAGTTTCTGAAAATCGGCCGCTGTTGTGATCGAAAGGTGACTCTGTGCTACTACTACACACAAACGCCAGTTATCTGTGATCTATAGTTTTCGCTGAAAAGTGATACACCATGACACTTTTGTCTTTGCAGAAGTATGAAATTGCCACAGGTCGATCACTTTCAACCCCCATATCTCCCACACCCCCATAGCTACCGACATCTAACAACCATAGTGCACTACATGAGATACGATTCTACTACCATACACAAACACCAATGTTCTATGCTATGTAGTTGTGGCAGAAAAGTGACATATGCTGGAGACAGTCGAAATTCGAAAAGTATCCTTGGTCGGCCACTTACAACCACCATATCTACCATAGTAACACAGTTTCTGAAATTCGGCCGCTGTTGTGATCGAAAGGTGACTCTGTGCTACTACTACACACAAACGCCAGTTATCTGTGATCTATAGTTTTCGCTGAAAAGTGATACACCATGACACTTTTGTCTTTGGCAGAAGTATGAAATTGCCACAGGTCGATCACTTTCAACCCCCATATCTCCCACACCCCCATAGCTACCGACATCTAACAACCATAGTGCACTACATGAGATACGATTCTACTACCAAACACAAACACCAATGCTCTATGCTATGTAGTTGTGGCAGAAAAGTGACATATGCGGAGACAGTCGAAATACGAAAATATCCTTGGTCGGCCACTTACAACCACCATATCTACCACAGTACCACAGTTTCTGAAAATCGGCCGCTGTTGTGATCGAAATGGTGACTCTGTGCTACTACTACACACAAACACCAGTTATCTGTGATCTATAGTTTTCGCTGAAAAGTGATACACCATGACACTTTTGTCTTTGGCAGAAGTATGAAATTGCCACAGGTCGACCACTTTCAACCCCCATATCTCCCACACCCCCATAGCTACCGACATCTAACAACCATAGTGCACGACAGGAAAGACGATTCTACTACCACACACAAATACCAATGGTCTATGTTATGTAGTTGTGGCAGGAAAGAGAAGTATACGGAGATACGAATTTTTGGTCGAAATATGAAAACGCCCTGCACTGACCAACTTTAATCATTATATCTCCCACATCCCCACAGCTATCGGCATTCTGCCAACGTTGTGCACGACAGGAAACTCCATGCTACTTCCACCAACAAACATCAGTGATCTGTGCAAGGTAGTGGTGGCTGAAAAGTGAAATATAGGAAAAAACACGTCTATTTTTTATATATATAAGATTTTTTCATATCACTAGCGTAGGCAATAGCAGTGATGTTTCTCTTTCTTTCATATATACAATTTTATCACAAATATCATCATATATATTATTTCTATAAGGTATTTTTTTGTCACAAGCCTGTATCTTCCTTCATACTTAACCGAAACCAATGAATGAGGTGTCATTTTAAAGCTTATGGTCTCCGGTTTTGTCACATCATATTTTAAGAAAGAAAGTTTTCGGAATTTGACCCTTAAAGGGCAAAAATGTCAATATGTCTAAAATGCTGTTTTCTGTGTTATGAGTCATTTATCTCCCTGGATATCTATCTGAAATCGTTTAATGAATTATCATTTTAAAGATTAAGATCTCCGCTTTAGTGACGTCATATACTAAAACAAAAATTTTCGGAATTCGAGCCATTTATCTCCCTTAATATCCAACCAATATAGATAAAAGTGGTATCATATTAAAGACTAAGGTCTCCGCCGTGGTAACATTATATTTTAAGAATGGAATTTTTCGTAATTCGTCTCTTAAAGGGCAAAAATGTCGATTTCTCTAAAATGCTGTTTTTGTGTTTGGTGCCATTTATCTCCAAGGATATCTAACCAAAATCGATAAATCAAGTAAAATTGTGAGGAGTAATGTCTCAGGTTAGGGACATCATATTTTAAGAAAGAAGTTTTTTTTTTGGAATTTAACCATTGAAGAGAAAAAGTATAAATGGTTCCACAACGCATTTTTGTGTCACGAGCCATTTATCTCCATTGATATCTAACTGAGATAGATAAATGTGGTATCATTCTAAAAATTAAGGTTTCCGCTGTGGCAACATCACATTTAAAAAAATATATTTTTCTGAATTAAACTCTTAAAGTGCATAAATATTAGTATTTCTAAAATGCGTTTTTTGTGTCTCGAGTCATTTATCTCCCTTGATAATTAAATAAAATTGATAAACGAGGTTTCATTTTAAGGATTGAGGTCTTAGTAAGGTCTTAGGTTCCGGTACACCATATTTTAAGAAAGTCACCCGAGAGCAGTTTATACAAGAAATAAATTTTTAAAAATTCTAACCTTAGATGATAAAAGTATTAATATTTCTACAACGCATTTTTCAGTCACGAGTTATTTATTTCCCTTGATACCTAACCGAAATTAATAAATGAACTATCGTTTTAAATATTAAATTATCCGCTATGGTCACATCATATTTTAAGAAAAAACTCCAAATTCAATCCTTAAGGGGCAAAAATATCATCATTTCTAGAACTTTTTTTTATCTCGCTTGATAACTAACCGAAATCGGTAAATGAGGTCACACCATATTTTTAAACAACAATTTTTTTCGAATTCGTCCCTTAAAGGGCAAAAGTATCAATATTATTTCTACAGCGTGTTTTCTTATTACAAGCCATTTATCTTCTTCGATACCTAGCCGAAATCGATAAATGTCATATCGTTTTAAAGATAAGGGTATCCAGTTAGGTAAAATCAAAAATTAAGAAAGAATTTTTCGGAATTTGGTGCTTAAAGTGGTAGCGCGTATGAGAAAGCTCAGAGCCAAGTCCTTAGATTGCAGCAGCATATATCACAGAGATGTTATTAAACTTTTTTTTATTCAATAAGTAGCGTTTCGGATATTTTTTCTTTTATGAAAACACTTTCGTTTTGCTATACAATTCCAATGTAAACATTTTATTCGCACAGCAACAAATACCACAGAGATGTTGATATGTTGAGTGCATTTTGTTCAGGCTGGTTGTATTCTGTTAATGTCAGTGACAGTTTGTCTAAATACAGAGTGTTTTAAATTTTCCTAACTGTTTCGTAATATGTTGTAAGTATTTTGATGCGTACCTATTACACTAAAAAAAAAAATATTTGCTACAAATGTACGGTTCTACTTTTCATTATATTACAAGCATTCAATCTCACTATTCATTTTCGCACGGGTCGTCTAGTATATATTATTTCTATAAGATGTTCTTTGTCACAAGCCATTATCTCCCTTCATACGTAACCGAGTTAAATGAATGAAGTGTTATATTAAAGCTTATGGTCGCCACTTCGGTCACATCATATTTTCAAAAAGGAATTTTTCGGAATTCCACCCTTAAAGGGCAAAATGTTAATATTTCCAAAACGCTGTTTTTGTGTTATGAGTCATTTATCTCCCTGGATACCTACCTGAATTCGTTTAATGCAGTATCATTTTAAAGATTACATCTCCGCTTTGGTAGCATCACAGATTAAGACTGGAATTTTTCGAAATTCGACCTTTAAACCGCAAAAGTATTACAATTTTTACAATGCGTTTTTGTGTCACGAGCTATTTATCTCCATTCATATCTAACCATTATAGATAAATGAGGTATCGTATTAAATATTAAGGTCCCAGCTGTGGTAACATTATATTTTAAGAAAGCAATTTTTCGTAATTCGATCATTAAAGGGTAAAAATGCCAATATTTCTAAAATTCGTTTTTTGTGTCTCGAGCCTTTTATCTCCCTGAATATCAAACCGAAATTGATAAATGAAGTAGGATTATGAAGAGTAATATCTCAGCTTTGGTGACATTATATATTAAGAAAGAATTTTTTTGCAATTCTACCCTTAAAGGGAAAAAATATCAATGGTTCTATAACGCAGTTTTGTGTCACGAGCTATTTATCTTCCTTTATATCTACCGGATATACATAAATGAAGTATCGTATTAAAGATTAAGGTCTCCGCCGTGGTAACATTATATTGTAAGAAAGAAATTTTTCGTAATTAACCCTTAAAGGGAAAAAATGTCAATATTTCTAAAAAGTGTTTTTTGCGTCTTGAGCCATTTATCTCCTTGGATATCTAACTGAAATCGATAAATGAAGTAGGATTGTGAAGAGTAATGTCACCGCTGTGGTGAAATCATATAAAGAAAGAATTAAAAAAAAAAAAATCAGCCCTTAAAGGGGAAAAGTGTCAATGGTTCTTCAACGCATTTTTGTGTCACTAGTCATTTATCTCCATTAATATATAACCGAAATAGATAAATGAGGTATCATTCTAAGGAATAAGGTCTCCGCTGTGGTCACATTTATATTTTAAGAAAGGAATTTTCTGAATTGAACCCTTAAAGGACAAAAATTTCAGTCATTCTAAATTGTGTTTTTTGCCTCCCTTGATAATTAAACAAAATTGATAAACGAGGTAACATTTAACTGACAGAGGCCTTAGTGAGGTCTTCAGTTCCGTTACACCATATTTTAATAAACGATTTTTTTTTAAATTCGACCCTTAAAGGGAAAAAGTATTAATATTTCTACGACGCACTTTTCTGTCACGAGCCAATTATCTCCCTTGATACCTAACCAAAATTGATAAATGAGGCATCATTTTAAATACCAAGGTGTTCGCTTTGGTCGCACCATATTTCATAAAAGGAATTTTTTGAATTCAGCACTTAAAGGGCAAATGTATTAATATTATTCCTACAACGTGTTTTTTTTTTTAATTACGAGTCATTCATCTCCTTCAATACCTAAGCGAAATCGATAAATGACATATCTTTTTAAAGATTAAGGTCTCCAATTAGGTAAAATCATAAATTAAGAAAGAATTTTTCGAAATTTGATGCTTAAAGTGGTTACGCGTATGATCCAAGTCGCTAGATTGCAGCAGCAGATTTCACAGAAATGTCAGTAAACTGTTTTTTATAAAATAAGTAGCTTCTCAAATAATTTTTTTCTTTTATAGAATCATTTTTGTTTTGCTTTACAATTCCAATGTAATCATTTTACTCGCACAGCAACACATATGACAAAGATGTTGACATGCTGTGTGTATTTTGTTCAGGTTGGTTGTATTCTGTTAAGGTCAGTGACAGTTTGTCGTACATACACTGTGTTTTAAATTTTTCTGTTTCGTAATAGGTTGTAAGTATTTTCACTTATTACACTAAACAAAATAAATATTTGCTACAAAAGTGCGGTTCTACTTTTCATTATATTACAAGCATTTAAACTTACAGTTCATCCTATTTTATTCGCGAAATTTTCGCACGGGTTGTCTAGTTATTTTTATTATTTTTTTTAATCGCTTTCGGCAACTAAGCCATTTAGCCAGCTCAATGTGTTTATGATATCTCATCCAGTGAATCAGTTTTCTCCAGTACGTTATGATTCCTGAGTATAGACACCACAGGATGGACAGGACATTCACACAGACACACAACACTTAAACATCCATGCCCGCGGCCGGATTCAAACCGGAGCACGTGCTCTAGCCCCTACGCTACCGAGGCCGGCGTGTCTAGTTATTGTAATTCAAACTATGGGGCATACATCACTAATAAACATTTGAGTAAAAATCTCCCATGCTCTAGGCGGACTCAAACCGGTGACCCTTACAACGGGAGCCAATGCGGTCGCTCCCACGCTGTCAGAACCAGAAACTGCTTAAGCAGAATGTTTGAAACCCTGGAGTTATTCTGACTAACAAGGATTTCCGGGTTGCCATCGTATATTATATTCCAGAAGGAAGTAATCAATATGTGTCAAGCCTAGGGAGCGGAATGGCTATTTGGGAACTTCCTCTCCTCACGGAAAGCGTGGTTCAGAATTCCTCAAATATCAACAGCGCTCTATATTGTTAATAGCTTTCAAAGAAATTATTGCAAAATTAGTTTCAAATCCAAATAATTAGCACAGATACGAGTATGTATCCCAATCATCTGATCGACCGTAGCTCATCACATCTTTCAATTGCTTGGTAGAATTACTTTTCTTCGACATTTATCTCAACTGTTATCATACTGTACTAATCTAATCGTCTCAGCATACCCATTAAAACCTACATTAAAGATTTTATCCATTACAACTCCTTTCCTTTCCCTAGACCGTAGAGCAGGGGTCCCCAAAGTGGTCGATACCGACCCCTTGGGGTCGATAAGAGATCTCTCGGGGTCGATTAATACAGGGGGGTCGAAAGGGGGTCGATTAATACTAAAGAGGATCAATTAAACTGTACAGGAAAAAACAGGAATGTTCTACTAACAATCAGGTCAATAAATTAAAGTAAAGCTCATCCTCTCAATTCTCGTCTGTTTGTGAAGTAAATGATGAAACTTTCAACCAATTACTTTTGCTCACTAAGGTAAGGTGGTTGTCAAGAGGTGATAGTTGCAGAGACTCATCTGAAGAGTGCCTTGGAAGGTGGATTCATCCCTATGTGGCAAGTTAAAACAGTACAAGAACCATCTGCTCTTTTTGGCAGGTCTCTACTTGAAATTTATTTCATCTATCCATGGTTTTGTTCCTATTTTTTGAGATTATAATAATAGTGGAAAGTATCTCGTTTTTCTGTTAATGTTGTTGGGTGGATTTTATAAATTATTTCGCTGAGTTGTTGCGCAGAAATGCCAAAAATGATTTAATGTTTTTATTAAATACTTGTGGGGGTCGATAAGAAGGCAAATATCGTATGAAGGGGTCGACGTGATAAAAAGTTTGGGGGCCCCCGCCCTAGAGTGTACACCCAACCTGTAGAACTAACCAATCCCGTGCGTCTTAGAATCTGACACACTGTTCTGTCTATTTTCTGTTTGTTAGTAAGATTTTTTCCTCACACATCTGATACAGAAACAGTTATTTCGTACATTACCTGTTCATACTTCTGCAACACCACATTTTAGATGCCTCTGTTTTTCTTTTAGCTGGGTTTTCGAATTTCCAAGCTCCACAATTTTAGAATAGTCTTTCTGAATCCTACATCAGCAGTATTTCTCATTTTGAAGATTCTCTTACGCTAGCGCTAATTTAACATATTGTCCTTACGTCGGCACCGAGAGTGGTGGATGAGTGGTTAACGCTCTGGCCTCGCATTCAGGAGGACGGCGGTTCGAATCCCCGTCCGGGCATCCAGATTTGGGTTTTCCATGGTTTCCCCAAATCACTCCAGGGTCCAGGCGAATGCCGGGATGCTTCCTTCAAAAAGGCCATGGCCAAATTCCTTCCCGTTCCATGTCCCCAGTCCCATCCCGCCTCTAATGACCTCGACGTCGACGAGGCGTAAAGCCGTAAGTAAAAAAAAAAAAAAAAAATAGGCCTTACGTCGGCCTTCCGTCGCTGTTTCATTTCCTAAACAACTGAATTTTCTTACTGATGTGTTACATTTATTTTATTTTCTAATTAGTAATTACACATTGACCCGGCATCTAGAGGCTAAACTGGGCCACCAACTCTTCACTAAAGACAATATTACAGTGATAATAATGATAATAGTACTAATTATGCTAATAAATCACCATGAATGGAGTAGCAACTAACTCAGAAAACAAATTACAGCTTGAACATCTAAACTTAATACATAAGATCTATAATGATATATACATTTATTTAATAAACTCTTACTAACCCTTCTTATTAACAACTATGTAAGTACTTTGACTGATCCACTTGTGTTTGGAAACCTCGTTAGATGTCTTCAAATATCCAGATGTCCAGTCCATAGATATGTATGCTTTAAAAAACTTGGCCTGCAGCCCAGATAGTAACCGTCCCTGCTGGTGTCGATTGCAGCGGCGTCCCCAGTGTTTCAGGATGTTACTTTTCTGGAAGATATGAGGGACTCCAGGAGTCAATCGGTAGGGATACTCTTCTGGGAAACGGAATGTCATGGTGAATATCTTCGTCGGTTCCCGCCCTCAGCTTTTTTACGCTTGAGATATTTTTGCTTTTCGTTTCGAGCAGGGCCGGCGCTAGGATTTTGGGGCTCGGGGTAATCAGTTGGGGGCCCTTGGCGAATTCATCAGTTAGGGCCCTCCCTCAGACCAAATGGGCGACCTTTTTTTAGCTTTACAACTTGTCGAACGGGAGACCCCTACAGCCGCCCATCAGCCGGGCGGGCCCGGGTACATTTCACCCGCTTACCCCGCCTAACGCCGGCCCTGTCAGGGCCGGCGCCAGGAATTTCGGGCCCGGGGTTAAAAAAAAAAAAAAAAAAAAAAAAAAAAAAAAAAAAAAAAAAAAAAAAAAAAAAAAGTCGCCAGTTTGCCGAGAGGGCTCGTGGGCCCTCTAAACTGCGCTTTGGGGCCCCTTGAGGTATGCTTGGGGGCCCCCTGAGCGTAGGGGCCCCGGTGCACTGCACCGCCTAGCCTCATAGTAGATACTCCCCTGTACAAACTGGCCGGCCGACAATGGGCGGATTCTTCGCTTCTGGCCTGGGGAACACTACAGCCGGTGATCGGGGGCCCCCATTCAGCCGGCGCGGCGGGCCCGGGTACATTTCACCCGCTTATCCCCCTCCCCCTCCCTAACGCCGGGCCTGGATATCTCAACGTTATTGATAATCTTTGAATAGCTGGTACAGATTTGCGAGTAACGGTGTCCATTTTTCAATGCGAGGACATAGTAATTGTAGTAGTTCTTGAATAGTTTTATGGTCCATGCGCAGGAAGTTAATGAAATCATCTGGTTCTGTGCGTGATATTTCTTGTAATAAATTTTCGTGAATATATTTTTTTTCTTAATTCCAACCATTCTCTAGATCTAGACCATCGTCTACGCTTTTTTTCTAATACACAGTGCTTATATCAACGTCAAAAAATGCTCTACCTTTGTTGCTTATTGCGGCAGGCGTCACGTACCGATTAGGAAACTACAGGCAAATTTGACAAATTTGTTTGATTTTTTTTTTTTAATGGCATTTGGCAACGGAGGCCATACAGCAAGCTCATGTAATTATATTTGCTTTAAGTGTGTTAGTCGTCATCCAGTATTTATTGTATTTCTCCAATGTATGGACGACACAGGATGGACAGGACATTCACACAGACACACAACACTTAACATCCACGCCCGCGGCCGGATTCGAACCGGCGGCCCTCGGCACGCGGAGCTAGCACTCTAGCCCCTACGCTACCGAGGCCGGCACTGTTTGATATTAGTTTGAGTGTTTGCGGTATTTGCTTGATGAAAACGTGAGGTTTGACCAACAAATTTGTCAAATAAATTTGATCGTCTACATGCTCATTACGTTTTATTTATTACATTTCTTTTTAAGTTTACGATGTAAAACTGTTGAACTTCAACAGTTGTATCACAAAAAGTTTTGAGCTGGATGCATCCGTAACAACCAAAGTTATTAATGAAGACAATTTTGTGCAAGTGTCAGTGGCGTAAAAAATAGTGTGGCAGAACGGACAATTTTTTTTTTTTTTTTTTTTTTTTTTTTTTTTTTTTTTTTTTTTTTTTTTTTTTGCTCTACAATTTCCATCCGGATGGCAAAAATCTAGGGCTTTTTCTTCACATTTGCTACAGGCCCCGCGCTGTCTTAATCCGGCCCTATCCCCAATAAGGTATAGCTACGCCACTGTGGTAACTATTGTGCATTATCTTGTTTTTGTGGCTTAACTGATTTCATACATGTGAAAAATAGAGAGATCATTCTTGCACTATCTTCTAAATTATTGTTAAATAATGTGTATACATTGTTGTTCCTGGTGTTTAGTCAACAGCGGCACCATCTAACCTTTTCTCGAGAGCCTTTTTGTACCCAAATTTCTTCTGTCTAAAGCCTGCCATTAGCCTGCCATACACACTCATGCTTGTCGATCGTTTTGCTTGCACAATCTCAAGTTGTAATGCAAGACGGAGTCTGTGTGGGGACAAGTCGATCGACTTAATTGTTGTGTTCCGTCAATTGTTTGGCTTGAAGGCATAAAGAGTGCTCTTGATTTTCCGTGCGTGTTCCTACTTAGTACTTACCGTCCAGCAAAACGGTGTGTGTGAGCGTACTTCCGTCTTCCATTACGTCTTCTTAGAAGAGTATGACTGATATTAGACTACAGTCGCATGAATTTCTAACTGAATTTATTGATTTATACAGACAAAATGAATGTCTGTGGAAAATCGAAAGATTATTTAAACAAACAGAAAAAAGTGTTGCATATGATATTCTTATCAATAAATTGAAAGAAGTTGATGAGCACGCAAATAAAGAAACTGTTATTAAAACAGTGAATTCATTAAGAACTTGTTTTCGGAAGGAGCAAAAGAAATATAATGAATCGCGTAGATCTGGGTGTGGTATCGAAAGCCAAATTTATGGTATTTCGACAAGTTGCTGTTTCTTACTGATCAAGAAAAGCCAAGACAGGATGGCATAGACAACATTGAATACACAACTGCGGGTTCAGTTAATGAGCTATGTAACAAATATAATTTTATTAGCAAGCACAATTATGTATATAGTTACATTTTACATATAAAATGTTAAAGCGTACCCAGCAGCAGACATAGACTCTGACCATAATTTGATGGTAATGAAGTGCAGGCTCAAATTCAAGCGTATATGGAAGCAGTATAAGCAGAACAGACTGGAAGTGAATAAACTGAAACAATCTAGCATGAGAGAAAAATTTGCAGAAATGGTAGAAGTAACTCTGAAAGGAGCTCAACCGAGGACGAATGGAACACATTAAAGACCGAAATAATCAAAGCAGGTAAAGATACATTAGGCCTTAGGGAAAAAGATGCCCGAAAATCTTGGATCACAGAAGAAATTTTGGAGCTGATGGACCAGAGGAGAAGGTACAAAAATGCTCAAGATGAAGCAGGAAGAGAACAATACAGGCAATTTAGAAATCAAATAATCAGGAAATGCAAAAAAGCAAAAGAAAAATGGCTAGAAGATAAGTGTGAAGAAATAGAATTGGAAATGGTCGTAGGTAAAGTAAATGTTGCATATAGAAAGATCAAACAGAATTTTGGAGAAATGAAGAAAAGAGGTGTAAACATTAAAGCTGTCTTTTAAGCTCAGATGATAGAGCTAACCGATGGAAGTAATACATTGAGAAGCTGTATGATGAGGACGACTTGAACAATAGTGTAATGGAAAAAGAAGGCGTTGTCGACATTGATGACTTAAGAGATCCTGTCTTGAGAACGGGATTTAATAAAGCTCTGAATGATTTGAAAGCAAATAAGGCAGTTGGAATTGATGAGATCCCTGCAGAACTTCTTAAATCCCTAGGAGAAGAAGGAATCGAAAGATTATTCGAGCTTATATCAAAAAGTTATGAAACAGGAGAAATTCCAACTGATTTTAATAAAAATATCATCTTCACAGTTCCATAGAAAGCACAAGCCGACAAATGTGAGAATTATCGCATCATTAGTCTAACATCACATGCTTCCAAATTACTGACCAGAATAATATACAGAAGGATGGAAAGGGTAGTAGAAGAGGTAGTAGGTGAAGATCAGTTCGGGTTTAGGAAAAATCGCGGTACAAGGGAAGCAATTCTGTCTTTAAGACTAATACTTGAAGGGCGGATCAAGAAAAACAAAGATACTTTTATGGCGTTTGTTGATTTAGAAAAAGCTTTTGATAATGTTAGGGGGAGCAAGATGTTCAAAATTTTAAAGAAGTCAGGTCTAAAGTATCGAGATAGAAGAATACTCTATAAACTATATAAGAATCAAGTGGCTATAATAAAAGTAGAGAATCACGAGAGACATGCATCAGTTAAAAAGGGTGTGAGACAAGGTTGTAGTCTATCCTCGTTGATATTCAACTTGTATGTAGAAGAAGCAATAAAGAAAGTCAAAGAAAAATTTTCATGCGGCAGAAGTGTTCAGGGAGAAAAAATCAGTATGCTACTATTTGCTGATGACATTGTCTTGTTAGCAGAACGGGCTGAGGATATTGAGAAGTTACTGAATGGCATGAACACAATACTGAAGGAAGATTTTGGACTGAATATAAATCAAAGCAAGACAAAAGTTATGAAATGTAGCAGAAATGATACCAATACTAGTAGATTAAATATAAAAATAGGATCAGATGCAATTGGAGAAGTAAGTGAATTTTGTTACTTGGGAAGTAAAATTACAACCGATGGTCGAAGAAAGAATGATGTTAAAAGCAGAATAGCACTAGCAAAAAGAGCCTTCATGAAAAAGAGAAACCTTTTAGTTTCAAATATTGATCTAAGGATTAGAAATAACTTTTTAAGACTCTGTGTGTGGAGCACAGCACTTTATGGTAGCGAAACATGGACTTTGGGAATACCGGAAGGAAAGAAAAATGAAGCATTTGAAATGTGGTGCTACAGAAGAATGCTGAAAATTAAGTGGACAGACAATGTAAGAAATGAACGAGTTTTGGAAATGATGGGTGAAGAAAGAGGTTTGTGGAAGAAGCTTACAGAAAGACGAGACAGGCTGGTAGGTCATATTTTGAGACATGCTGGATTAGTTAATTTGTTAGTGGAGGGTACAGTCGAAGGTAAGAACCGTAGAGGAAGACAGAGATTAGAATATATGGAGCAGATAATTGAGGATGTGGGTTGTAAGGGGTATGTTGAGATGAAAAGGTTAACACAGGATAGGGAAAGATGGAAGACTGCATCAAACCAGTCAAAAAACTGATGATGGCAAAAAAAAAAAAAAAAAAAAAAAAAAAAAAAAAAAAAAAAAAAAAAAAAAAAATTGCTAAGGTTTTAGTATTATGAAAAGATCATAAAATGGGTTTTATGAGAAGGTTAGGTATAGGTTTTAATTGGCATAAACCATGTTATCTTGCTAATGAACCTCTCTTTCACAGTTAAAATTTTCTAAAATTGATGTGACTAAATCGTGCTCGCTTCAATAACCACTGTTTTCACCATTTCTGTTTCCTTTTTTTCTTTCTAATTATCAGAACAATAGCCGCAGCAACAACTAATTTCTGCGCGTCAGCCGTATTGACATTTAGCATTTGACAGCAAAATGAAGTAGACGGAGTGTGTGTGGGCTCAACTGCGTTCCGTCAAATGTTCCGTCTTGCATTACAACTTGAGACTGCACAAGCAAAACGATCGACAAGCATGAGTGTGTATGGCAATCTTACCCGGGGCGCACATTGAGCTGCGTGGCGCAGAGCAGGGCTGGGCAGTACAGACAATGAAACTGTGTCGAGCAGATACCCGCGCATATTAGACCGCAGTTTCGTGCGGCAGTTTGTTGTGTTGTGCGAGAAACCGACAAAAAAGCGTAACCAAAAACATGTCGTTGCAAAAACTCGTTTTTTGATTTCTGAATCAGATTGGGATTCCGAGCTTGGAAAATTGTTATTACTTTAAGCTGAGTTAGATAAAAACTACGCAAAAGGGAGTATATGAAAAGAACAAACTCTCATCTGGCTTTTGCAGTGACAAGAGAATTCTCAAAAGATAATTTCCGGATGACTCGAGCGGAGATTCACGGCATAATGTAACCTGTTATTTTATCGACAAAGCTCAAATACCTATTAGAACTAAAGAAAATCTCGCAGTATTCGTGGTTACTTATTTAAATATTCAGCTTTTAACGGTACACGACATTTATAAGAATATTTTTCTCTTTTATTTCATATTACATTTTTAAGAAAACTACATAACAGAACATAAACACTTGAAACTATAAAAGCAGTGTCAACAAATTAAGTGTTTCTCGGGTACACTATTGAATTATATAGTACAAATAATGTAATAATAGCCTATATATATCAATCTTTTTCGAAGTTTTATTAAAAATTAATTCAAAAAAAGAAAAGAAAAGGAAAGTAAAAATTGTAAGTGGACGGTTATATGATAAATAAATGCTGAATTTACTCGCCACTTTTTGGGCTCATTGTCCAAATTTCTGGTTTAAATTTAATTTTTATGTATTTATTATGACTGATATTGTGAATCGCAGGTTGGTTACGCACAAGATTAATCAATTTTTCTTATTCCATAGTTGAAAATGATTAAAAGTAAAGAAAGAAAGATTATAAATAACGCAAGAAGTATTACGGCAAAAACCGGCACGAGTGAGCTGCGTGGCACAGTTTCTGTGTCGTGATCACAACGTGGCGCAGGCCACGTGCGGCGCAGTACTGCGCTGCCCTGCCCTGCGTCTCAATACGCGCTGTTCCGCCCCAAAACATAGAGACACAGAAACTGTGCTGCGCTGCCTGCGTCGACTGCGCGTCAATGTGCGCCCGGCCTTTAGTGACGCTACATGCCTCAAATTTTTGTTATACGTAGATATTATCAGTCTTAGCAAACATGCTAAATTTTACATGATTACTGTGGGCCATTTCTTCTGCAGTTGCTTGTTAAAATATTAAATATTATTTAATGATTACGGCAATGCAACTGTTATTTTCGGACGCGTATTTTCGACGAGGTATCTCCAGAGTAAACTTTTTCTGTAATAGGTTATCAGTTTTTAACTTTTGTACAGAACGATTTTTATTTACATATATCAAAAATACTAAGTTTACATATATGTATAAATCTGAAGGCCTTATCTAGTAAGTCATAGTGTCAGAGGTAGGACGGCCAGTTCCAGTCCTCTGGGTCCTACAATTTAACCAAACCATGGAACGTCCTCAGACCGCTGGTCGAGTGCAAAAGACTAAAAGACTAGGCGGATGTTTATCTGAAGTTCGTTATTCAATAAATAAAAGCTGGCAAATAAATGAACAGACGTAACAGTGGGGTGTAAAAAAATAAAAATAATAATAATATGGTACTGAAACTTGGAAACTGAAGCAAAATTATTCCTTTTCAGCTGGGGAAATCGAGACATTGTTGACTGTACAATCCCATTAATTAGAAAGAACGGATGTTGATGACAAATTGTATGTAGAAAGGAGTTAGTGCCTATAGTAGCAAATTCTACTTAACAGTTAAACAGATCATAATTATGGATAGGCGTAAACAATAGTGATTCTAAACATACGTTCATTGTTCATATGAGAAGTCACAATTCACTTTCTTCAGAAGGTCACTTGACAGTGCTGATATTATTCACAGTTAGTGTTTCATATTGGTGCATTCATATGAAAATGATATTTTGTTATCATGATTTTAACTTGGAAATTCTCTGTGGATTAAATATTACAAATACGTTAGTCAGTATTTATATATATGTATAATGTTAACTATATATGGAATTAATACTGAATATATTATATATGACAGTTACTTTACTTATTTTTACACGTAATATGTTCAAATTTATTCTTCTAAGTGCGCGACAGAGCTGCGCGCGATATCATTTTGATACCCCGAAGCAATATCGTTATATATATCGAATATCGATTGTTTTATTCTTACGAGAAGTGTAGTGTTTTATGTATGTATTTGCCTCTTATTTTGTGCATAGCTCTGTTACATCAATTTAAAAACTGTTCATTTGTATCGGCCTACGAACAGGGCATCGACCGCTTTGGCGCGTCGCTGCTGGATAGGGAGTGGTAATTCGTCCGTCGACAGCACCAATACACAGCTTGGGCTGGATTCTCTCGTCCGGACTGGCTGGCGATTCGCCGTCTATTGGTGTACCATTTGCCGACCAATCATTGGGAAAGTGCTGTCGAAAATATCCAATGTAAGTTCACAAATTATCTGAGTACGTCTATGGTGTTGTGTATGCGGTCCTCCCGGCAAAGTTTGACTATTTCGTCGATATTAAAGTGAATTTTGTGTGTACGTGTGCCATCTTGTCGTCATACGACAGATGAGGAAGCCATATTTGTAATTTGTGCCTTTGTTAACTGAATTTGTAATCATAAAAGAATTGCAAAATGGTTTTACATGTATCATACGAATTGCACAGATTTGTTAAATTCCTATTTTGTGCCGAAATGACAGTAGTATATTTGAGCCTACATTGTATGTTAAGAAATGATTCTGGCCACACTCATGTTTCGCCTTCACGCAATGTCTCGGGAAATTTTGGAAGAAACGTAGTATGTCTAAACACGCGTGAGGTAATTGGTTATGTTTGACGTTAAGATATTTTTCACTGCGCGTTTCTTTATTGCAATAAATATTCCTGTAAAAACTTAATCTAAGATATTTCTTCGTTCGTACAGATACACACTGTGTTAGAAGATTTGAGTGGTATTGATAGTACAAGATGGAACAACAACTCGCCCAAGACGGACAGGTGACTGTAATGCAAGCTGTACCTGCAGGAGCAGCTGGCCAACAAGTGCAGGTACCCTGATACAATTATGAGTATTTTTCTACTAATAGTGTTGTGATAAAATAATTTACATTATTTATTTCTTATGTTTTACTTTTCTGGAAGCCAAATTCCCAACTTGCTACTGACAGTTTGCATTACATGTAAAATTCAAATTTCTTTAACATAACTTCGAAATTGACTGTTCAGTTAACAGTAACGGTATAAAATCGATTCGATCGAGTACACTTTTGTTATATTATAATTGGCTGCAGTTACCTCGTGTGACATGTTACAAAAGGTTATATGATGATAAGCTGTCAAAGGCCTGTATGTTACTTTAGGGTTGTTATGCAATAAAATAAGGTTACTTAGAATTTTAAGAAACTCTGTATATTCAATTCACTACATCACATCAATACCATACACAAAGTAAATATTTAGGCCAGAGTTGAGATGGTAAAATTTCTGGGTCGTGATTGTGCTGCAACATCATTCATTAATAACATCATAATACTGTTGTAGTCAATCAGAAGATGTATTATTTTCAACCATTAATTCTGCACTAATGAAGTCTGTAGCAGAAATTAGTTTGTAATACACCCTGGACCAGCATGATACTGTTTAATATACTTTGGAAAGTATTTCTAACAGTGTCTTGCATTTGACTAGTGCAGTGTTATGATGCCACTTTGTTGCATTTAAGGTTGCAGATTCACCAAGTACAAAAAAACCTTGAAAACTTTTGTGTATTTTGACAAACTCATAATTTGTTGCTAGAGACATGAGTAATGAATGTGAGCAAACATTCAAAATGCTGTCTGTACATCAAAGGAGTTTTTTTGTTTGTGCACACAGATGGATATGACATTAGGGGAATGTGGTATTAACAGTTTTAAGTTCATTTTAAATTCTAAAAAACAGTAAAACAATGGATTGTGATAGAGGAAAGTGTATGCTGTTAATTGAATCATACTGTTAAAGCTGGTTATGTGTCAAAGTTATCATAAATTTTATCACAGCAAAATTAAAAAATTGTTGAATTTATTTTTTTTCACTTTTTTATTTATTTTTTCTAAAAGAGCCAAGATATAGGCTTCCTCTTTATGCTTTTAGTATGATTGTCTTCTCCGATTAATTGGGTAGTGGTGACAATACAAGTGTCATTCGGCAGTGTTAATGAGGAAGGATTGGGAAAATAACATGTCATCACGGATGTAAGCAGAACGGCGACAGATTGTTTGTGTACATTCTTGTTTTTAGCAAATGGCCGAATTCTTTACACATGTACAAGATTTTAAAACCAAAATATTGTAAAGTGTGATTGTTTTTTCATGTTTGTCTGGGCCCCAAGCCTTCATCTGTGGTTATTTTCTCCTATGATTCTTCTCCAATTAAAACAAGACAAAATTACACAAAATGCAACACAAGCAACAATTTTTCGAATTTATGAATACTCTCTGGAATGATGACAAATGTTTACTCATGTACAGATGTTTGTGAATAGTTGGTTGGTGGAGACAAAGCCAAAACAAACATAAGTGTTGCATGCTTTGCGGAGCCACACTTTAAGAAATGTTTCCAATAAGTTTTAGTGACATGGTGATTTTTGTGTTTTGAGGGTATACTGGTTCCCAAATAGTAAAGTACTTAATTTTGGCAAGAGAAAAAAGTAGAAAGAAAGGATGAATAAAAGTTCTCAAGTTTCATGCAGTAAAACCCCTTCTCACACATAAGTAGAAAGTCAACCCACAAGGAGTTACAATAATATTTGTAAGAATATCAACACATCTTATATATGTAACTGGAGACTATCCCTCCCGCGTAGTTGTGCGAATTCAGCCGAATAAACAAACCAAGGCAGGTGGTTACAGTAAAAGTGAATTGGTCGCACAAGTCGCATGTTGTCGCTAGAAGTTCAATCTTGTTTGTTTTTGTCGCACAAATGGAGCGATTCTTTGTAGGATGAGGCAAGTGCTGTAGACTCCATTTAGTTGCAAAAGGTTTTATTTCAAGCGAATCCTTTGTTGACTGTTTCAGTTATATTTAAATGTTATTATGGAGTGAAAAACTGATACTCTTGGTGTTTGACAGAAGAATATTGTGGATTTTCAGATGGTGGAATACATTGCCTAAAGTTACAATGCCTCGTTTTTTCTTCCTCTATTGCAGGTTTTCTCACCTCCACACACACTTATAATTTTTCCCAGTCAACGACGAATCCCCTCAAAAACAGAGATTTACTCTTTTTAAAACAAGGATTTTATTTTTACAAATGTAATAGTCACATGTTATTAATTAATGTGATTGATGGGCTTGTTTTCTCAGCAGGTTGAGTCAACTTTAGGAGCATGTTGCACTTTTGGGATAGCCAGTCAACCACCATAATATTCATAAAACTTCATAGTTTGGTTCTTTAATTCTTCAAGAATTTGAAAATAGTCACTCAAATGGTGATTCAAGAATATATCACTAACCAAGAATTGCCTCTGTCTCTTTTCAAATGGAAAGAGTTTCTTAAATAGGTTTTCAGCTAAATAAAATTCTTCTTCAATATCCATATTCTTAAATTTTCTGATAAATTTAACTAGACTACTAAATACTAAATCCCTTTGAATCGCGTGAAAAGTGAATTAAACCACTTTTTCACGCAAATACACTTGCACTGCAACCACTACTTCTTCACGCAAATTCGCTTGCAGTGTAACCATAGCCTAACACACTGGCGTAATTTGGGTCATGTTCAGCCAAGGTCATTGATGGTTTTAATTAAGCATTGGGTGTCCTTGGTATGGCACATGATGATTACATGTGAAAATACAATTATGAGTTGAATATGAATGTTTTGTGCTTGCTTCATGAAAACTATTAAAAATGGGAAACTACTAATACCAAAAAAAAAAAAAAAAAAAATCTTTCAGAAATATGGAAAAATACCAGTTGAAATGCTTTGTAAAAATTTAGTAGTTAGAATTCAATAGTCATATTATTTTTGGCATAGATATGTGTTTGTGAAATTGACTTATTCAACATCCCACATGTCAGTAGGATGTACGGGGAAAAATATATTGTATTGTTTTGGAAACAATAGAGTGGGAAGAATGCTGTGAGATGATACTGTAGCTGTGGTCAGATTAATTGGCGGGTGGCATCAAATGCGCCGTTGCCAAGCCGTGCGCGTAACAGTTGTATTCACCTCTTTACTTGTAGTAATGGTTTGTAACGTGTTTTAAGTAATTTATGATCACTATTCTGTCATAAAATATTGATGCATGTCATTTCATTAAGAAAGTTATGCATTGCAGATGCGTTTAATATAATTGGAGGTTTCAAAAGACCTGTTATTTATTATTCTATTATCTACGCAGAAAAATAAAATTCTCGACAGGCTAAGGAAACTTATGGAAATACTCTTTTAGTTGTGGCTAAAAGTCCACGTGTTAAATTTTATTTTCAGTTTGTATATTTATAACTAAAATCAAAATTTTATTTTGTTATCCTCTGCACTGAAAAACTTGCATAATTAACGACAAAATTATCTGTTTATATATTACCACTCATCACTATCGTAAAATTCGTGTACTGTCCTCCTGACAAAGAACTGTCAAAGTCGCTAAGCTTTGTTAGAGTGCTGTATTGTTTCATATTTTTCTTTCGAGAAATAAACGTAGGTTATTATCCCTCACGACACACGCTCTGGACAGTTCTCAAACCATCACAAGCTGCAGCGCAAATAGCCTGTCCATTCCCTAATTTTTTCGCAATATGGTTGTTTTTTGTGGTAACAAATCACTGCAGTTTTTTATTTCATCAATATCTAGTACGTTCATATTTTTCAAGTCTTTTCCTACTAGCGTACATGTAGAAGACAAAATTTCTCGATCATTGTCGACAAGAAATTTGAAATATTTATATACATTGTGAATGATAGATTTACTCTGTTGTCTGCTTCAGCCGCGGTGGTTCTGCTGTCGATGACTTGCGTCTTGTTGGGAGTTGTTAGTTGGGGAACACCTGGAATAGGAGAATAAGTCTCTTCCTAAGTATCCATTTTTAGTAGCAAGATTCTCTTGCTAAATTTCCCTAATTATAAGTTACTGCACTTTTTGTTCGGTAAAATTATTACACTAAATTACTATAATTAATAAATAACCAAAAGGAATTATTTAAATCGCACATAAAAATTGTAAATCGCTAAAAATCAAAATATCCTCTCTCGAGCAAGGTCACACTCACACTGACACTTTCTAATTCCGATTCTCAGGTTCACACATTTTTTGTGAAAGGGAGGTGAAAGGTTTGGGGGTGGGTAGCGAGCTGTTGACGCTTGGACTAGGCAACACAGACACCGCACAGCGTTGCAATTTTCAGGTGATAGAAAGAGAGCGCATCGCGAGTTTGTCCCCAAGTACGGCAACAGCGCGTTCACACTGACCCGCCAATTCATCTGGCCACAGCTATAATAGGGGATGTCCATTAATTATGTGACTAAAAATGGGATGTGGGGTCCAACAAAATTTCTCATTTAATGGTTGGGGGGGGGGGAGTTTATCAATAAAAATCTCGCATCACATTTTTATATCATTTTTCTCCTCTTATTTAATAGAGAAAAGGGGAATTACCAATCACATCTTACCAAATCTCAACAGGGGGAAAGGGTGTTCAAATTTAAGAGGAAAAAACCTTGTGTAATTAATGGATGTCCCCATATGAAAAGGGAAGACAAAGTGGAAGGAGGGCTGTGGGGACCAGAAATCACACACACACACACACACACACACACACACTATTTTGCCCATGCACACCTGCCCAGAACCTAATGGCAAAAAACAATCCATTCATGTGGTTGGTTTGACCACTGTCACATGTGTGAATCTACCTTTGTGCTTTAACTTTTATAATTGTGAATAAGGACAAAACTCGAAATATTGTGTAGTATGTTTTCCCCGCAGCCATTCTTCTTTCAACTTTGTGTTAAATGATGTCATCTTTGCTCCCTTACAATACTTATGACTAAAAGGGTTCTACTTATTATTTATCCAGTAATACTTGAAAAGAAATTTGGTAGAATTGAGACAGATTGATGTCAGATTGACGCAAAGAACAAAACAGATTAGCTGTAATGTGATATCTGAAGTGAAAAAACAGTCATTGAATGCACTTGTATAAAATTGTGTGGTGTCTGTGTAGTAACAACTTTAAGTGAAAGGAAATTGTTCAGCACCCCTTTTTTTTTTTACATAATCGCACGAGTAGTTGGAATTAAAATGAGAGTTGGAATTCTTTTTTTATATTTCTAATCATTTCCTCACATCCTGGTGATTCACAAGAAAAAGCGAATGACCTATTTAAGTCTGAGAAACATAATCTAATACTTATTTGCTGACTGAGCACATGGACATCATGCAGAAATTTGTTTAAAATACTAGATAGATATCCTTACAGTATTAGTACTTGTACTCTTTACTTTTTTAAAAAAATGTAAAATACTTGTCATGATGAAATACATAGCTTTAAAACTATGGATAAATATTATTTCCACAAGGATTACAGTTAACTGTCTGTTATACTGAAAGGGTAACATTCAGTGTAGTTACTGTATATAGCAACACATCACTGGAAGTAAATTACAACTACAGAAAACTGGCGGCTTTAAATTAAAAATCTTTTTTGCTTCAGAATTTAGTTTATTGTGGCGTACAGATGGATGGACAAGACAAGATTATAAGCGTTCAGTTTTTGATATTTTGATTATAGAACCATAAAAATACTTTGAGATTAGGAAGGTGTCTGTTATTAATAATAATTGATGTAATATGTAACTTTTAAAATATTTCTTTCAACCTATCTACAACTGTAATAAATAACATAGCTCATTGGAAATTGCATCATAGGGTAACCTGATCAGTGAGTGAACAGACTCCAGTGAATGAACAGTATGGGAAATTTGTTTAAAAATAAGAAAATTTCTTTATGTATAGCCCAGTGGCGTAGCTAGGTCAACAAGGGCCCCGGTACAAAAAATTTATTTTGGGCCCTCAGGCCAGACGGGCGTCCTTTTTTTTTTTTGCTTTGTTTGCTGGTAGGGGCCCCCTGAACTGAGGATGGGGGCCCTTGAAGTGTTGTTTAGGGGCCCCTGAGCAGCGAGGGCCCTTAGTGAGGGGCTCCTGTGTTCTCAGGGGCCCCTTAGACGACGGTAGAGCTTAAAAAAAAAAAAAAAAGGTCGCCAGTTTGCCGTGAAGGCTCGTGGGTGCTCTAAACTGCGCTTGAGGGCCCTAGAGGTGCGCTTAGGGGCCCCTTGAGGTATGCTTGGGGGCCCCCTGTGCGTGAGGGCCCCGGTGCACTGCACCGCCTAGCCCCATAGTAGCTACGCCCCTGGTATAGCCTTTAGTTTGGTATCACTGGTTTCCTACTTCATTTTGGAATCCGATTTGCACTTGATTGAGTCATACAACCTTCTGATAGAAAAATTGCAAATTGTTATTGTTCATGCAGGCTGTGATTCCAGCGCTAAAATAGTAAGGTAAGTAGAGTGCGTCTCATAATTAAAACGAATTTCATATCGTTTGGTGTTCATATAGTAAATCTAAGGAGTGTTACTACAATTGAGCAAGATCAAGGTATATTTTTAATAGTTTTAATTTTTGCAACATGGCTTTGTGCAGAATTTAGGAGAGGGGTTCACTTACTGGATCTCAAATATTCCTCAAACCAGTAAATGAACAGGTGTTCAGTTACTGGGATTTTTCATTGAAATGAAATTTGTAAAAGTGAGTGGGTTTTTTCTTATAACTAAACCTTGCTGATCATGTACAATCTACTGCATTAACAAAATGTTGACTGTAACCGATAAGCAAACTACCAGTGAATGAACACACATTTCCTTCTTTTTATTTGAATGGTGTCCAGTGTTTTTTTTTTTTTTTTTTATTTGTAAAAAATTTTGAGTGGCGAATGGGAATACATCAAATGAAATGGAAATGAGTGACACTGAAAACAACCTTATTGCTGGTCCCAAAGCATTGGAAATTGATAATGAACCAGCCAACAATGACGACAACTTAACTCCTTCTATTCAATCTGATTCTAATGATCAAACTATAAACTTGCATCATGATAATGAACTCCAGCCTAACACTAAACCTATTTTATCAACAACAACACTTGTTACTCCTAATAGGCCTACTTCACCGTCTTCAACCAGTTCCAGGCTACTTAAAAATTCCCTCAACTTCAATGGCTCTAACAACATCCAAAATTTCACAAAAAACTCGAAGTCTAGAGGATATTTGGAAAGAACACCTTTCTTTGCCAGGATTTACTGGAGAACAAGGAAGCCATCTAAGAAAAACAGTAAAAAGAAAAATATCTTTTGCTATGACATCAAAGAAATGGAAAACAAATAGTCAATATTTCGGTATCTACCTTCATCAGTGGTACATAAACGGGCCATTAGGCTCCATACGTGTGTACACAACGAACGTCGCCCAATGACTAAATGGGTATTCTGGGAAAGGTGGGCGAACGGCTAAGGAATAGACTATCGATATATCGGTAATGTCTGAGATAATATATTGCAGACGATAAATGAAGCAAGAGTATGGTATTGACTTGAAAAGTTATATCTGGTGGAAAAAAAAGTGATGGATTAAGTGGTTGGATTTTAACGGTGGTTAAGGCCAGGCAGGTGTCTGGTATCCAAGATACTCCAGTACGCTAGTTCCCATCTCCGGAGTTCTGCTGCAGTGGTGCTGTCAGGGAAACTGCTCTCACAGTAAAACAGCCATTTGTTGGAATCATGGTTATTGGCATGTTCTGGTATTGGAAGGTACAAGTTGCAGGTGTTGACTGTTTGTCTGTAGCCATTCATTCTAGTTGAGAGTTGCTGTGTGTTTAGGCCTATGTAGGAATTAGTGCAATGGCTGCAAGTTTGTTGCTATATAACGTGAGTTGTTGAACAGGTGGCATGTCCAGTGATGGGAAAAGTTTACCCTGTGGTGAGATTGGAATATGTAGTGGTGGGTGGAAGCATGTTGCAGGTTTTACAGTGGGGTCTATTTCAAGGATAAGATCCATATGGTTCTTTTGGAGAGTCTGATGGGGAGGGTATTTGTGGACTAAGATGTTCTTAAGATTGGGTGGTCTGCTAAAACATGCCCGGGGGACACTGGGTAGAATTTTGGGTAGGAGAGTACGCATTTCTGCTGGAAAGGAGCAAAGAAAGTCATACCCCTGTCGCAAGATATGGTTGATGGACTCGAGGCCAGGAGATAACTGGATGACAAAGGCAGGGCTATGGTTGGTTTTTGTAGGAGACAAGTGAGAGTGGTTACATGGAGGATGGGTGATAGCACAAGAGATCTGTTTATGTATAAGATCCCTGGGGTAACAACTGGAAATAAGGGCTTGGGATAGGTTCTCTGATTATTGACGGAGGGAATGAGCATCAGAACAAATGCAACTTCCATGGATTGCAAGACTGTATGGGAGGGAACATTTGGTATGGGATAGATGGCAGCTATCAAAGTGTAAATATTGCTGTAAATTAGTAGGTTTGATGTGGACTGAAGTATGAAGGGCACCATGCCTGAGCGTGATGTCAACATCAAGGATTGTGTTGTGTGGGCAGTAGTAGGTCCAGGTGAAATTAATGTAATTGTTGCTATTGTTATTATTATTCTCATATCACAAACGTCAAAATACACAGTTAAGGTAATGGATGAAATCAAGGAGGTGGTATTCACTGTGGGTCCAGATCATAAGTATGTCATCTATGTATCTGAACCACACAGTGGGTTTAAAGGGAGTGTGTTTTTTTTTTTTTTTTTTTTTTTTACCAGATATAACTTTTCGCATCCATACTGTACCCTTGCTACATATGTTCATTTTATCATCGCCAGCAATATATTATCTCGGACATTGTCGATATATCAATAGTCTACTCCTTAGCCGTTCCTCCAGTGCTGCCATTTCTACGGATTTATCCGTAGATCTACGGATTTTTATAAAAAGTTAGGATTTTCGGATTTTGTTAAAATATCTACGGATTTTTGCTATTTTTTACTATTTGTTGATTTTTCCTTATATTGGTGTTTTGTTAAGCTTTGACCATATTGTGTTAATACATTACAGAATTGTCAATAGTTGTTAATCGTTTCCTTGCAACCGCTGGTGTGAACCAATGATTGAAATAAAGCTCACTTTTGTTTGATTATAGTTTTTATAGATCTTAAAAGACCGTAATACAGAACTATCAGTGCATGGTGACACGCTTGTGGCATGGCTTATAAAGCAGTGCCTTCCGAGAAGGATTAACCATTATCCGAGAGTCAAAGTGTTCGCAGTATTTAACATTTCCTGTTACCGAAGATATGCTAAATTTAATGTCAACAAAGAAAATAGATAATGTATAGTCTCCCCCCCCCCCCAAAAAAAGAGTAGGCACAGCAGCAGCGATGAAAGTGACGCTGAATAAAACATGTTCAGAGATATTTCTTACTTTCAATGTATAATATTATTTTGTATTTCGAATTTTAAAGACCTGGAAATAAAATTATTAATTTTGACTCTCTTCAATAATTATTGTTTTAGTCTTTTAATTAGCGAGTCTCCGGATTTTTGTACCCAATCTACGGAAATTTTAGCGGCCATCTACAGATATCCAAAGCCAAGAGGCTGGCAGCACTGCGTTCCCCACCCTTTGTCCACTACCCAGTTAGTCATTGGGTGACGTGTACACACGTATAGAACCTAATGGTCCATTTATCTATCACTGATAAAGGCAGATGCCGAAATATTGTGTATTTGTTTGTCATCATAAGTGTTCTCCTCTCATTGCAGCCATCCACTTTGGTATGTGGTGGGTTAATTTCCCTTTCCTTCATTATTTATATCGCCTAGAAGCCGATTCCATTTTCCTTAGTTTCAACAAAGAAATGGCAAGAAATTCATGAAGCAGAAAGAATTAAAAGAGAAATCAAAGAAAAGAAGGAAGAGAATCCAAGAAAAAGAAGGCGTCAATTTGAAGAAAAAGAAATAAATCATTAAAAAGTGGGGAAGAATACTAGAGGAAGGAGATCACACAAATGAAGGAAGTGCTTTGAATGTAACATAAAAGTTAACCAAACATATGTGATTGTTGAATATGAAAAACAATTTTTTCCTTGTTTCGTAACAAAAGAACGGCAAAAAATTTGAATAAATGCCTCGAGTATGTGTGATGTTCAAGGGCTTAATTGGAAGTGAGCAATCCCTGAAAACAATATCTGGTATCTTGAAGAAGATACAAAAAAAAAAAAAATGCAACTTCCAAAGCTTGTATCTGCCACATCCTCTTGATCATCAGGAGTTTACACCGTACCAGACACTGAACAGTTTAGAAGATCTGATATGTAATTTGTAAAAAATCTGATCTTAGCCTAAGTAGTTAGCCGAAACTTATATCTTGTTAATGTATACATGAGCCTAATCTTTCGAAAAATTGTAGTTTTTTTAGTTTCTTTTAAATATTGTTCATTTACTGGAATAATTGTGTTCATTAACTAGTTACATTCACTTTAAATTTGGTAGATATTTCAGATTTATATTAAATGTTAAAATTTTAAAGAATTAATAAGTTTTATATTTTTACCCGAATTGTTCACACACAAATGGTTATAACCAAATACAGTATTTTGAATATTGTCAACGGTTTTCAATTTTCTTAAACAATTTTAAACTTTTAACTGGTTATCCATTGCTCTGTTTACCCTATATGCTAACATGATATATTAGTGTTAAATTTAATTTAAATTGCAACGGAGTACAAGTTCAGTGGCAGTTTCCCTGCACACCCTTTTTTCGAAGTTTGTACCTGCCCACTTTTTCTCTCTACAAATTTCAATTTTTTCCTCTAGAATGATGTTGGTTTTCTGGCTATAGTCTTCCATTGCCATGATAATAGTGGATTTACCCATATCTGTGAGAAGAATGACGATGTACTTGTTTTTCCCGTAATTCCTTTTACACTCTCCATTCAGACACAGCAGATATATTCTTGTCAGACTTGGCCTTCCAGAAGACACTGTGTGTTTATCACCTGATTTCTTCTGCCGAGTCCGTTTGTAATCTGGACAACCTGCTCAACTTTACTGATGATTTCGATGTGTGGAACTAGTGTTGCAAACTGAAAAAAAACAATGTTTTTTTTCAGATTTGTGAAAAAAAAAACATGAAAAAAACCTAGCACCCTCGTTTTTTTTCTAAATTTGTTTTTTTTCTTCAGAAAACAATATATTTGATAAATTATAGTTTTATTTATGGAACTTATATTTTACATGTGTGTTTTAAACCTTACTAAATCATATAATATCTTACATAATGATTCATAAATGTATCTATATAGGTAACATAATTTTTTATTCATCTTCTATGTCGGTACCACATTCACTAGTATCAGTACTACCAACACTAGTTGGGTCGGAGTTGGAATTTTATGTTTCTTCTTCTGTCCCCTCTAGATCCATAACTTCAGAAATAGTTAGGTACATTTTCTTTTACTGGTTGTATTTCATGCAAAAGCTTTTGAGATTGCAATTTTAAATTGTGAGCAAGGTACACACTGTGAATGAAGACTGCGCCGATAGTTCTGTATTACGGTCTTTTAAGTTTGAATTTAAATCTATTATCACACAAAATAGGAGCTTTATTTCTTTTCAATCGTTGGTTTACGCCAACGGTTGCAAGGAAATTATTCATAATTACTGACAATGACTCAGTATTATCACTATACGCTGCGAGTTTAACAAGTAGACTATACGAATATAAGGAAAGCACAACAAGTAATAAAAAGAGGCAAAAACCATAGTTAAATTTCCTAATTTTCTGAAAATATTCGTAGGTCTACAGATAAATTTGTAGGGTCTGGCAGCACTAGTTCAAATAGCGTGTATCAATCCAAACAATGGGGAACGGCCGAACGGGGATTCCTTCTCACGCATCCTAGCCTCTTCGGGAAGTTCCCTTTCGTAAAAGAAAACTTCAGTCAATGTTACCAATAATTTTGTAATTTTTTTTCCTACTGAACCAGAAAGATATACTAGATTTAAAAGTAAGATAAGTACTTAGTATAAACTCTAAAACAGTCATATTAAACGATAAATGCCTTAAAAATTTGAAATTTAGTAGTTATGAAAAAAAACATGTCCCAGAAAAAAAAAAACGTTTTTTTTCAGTTTTTTTTTAATGTTTTTTTTTCACGTCAGAAAAAAAACTGTTTTTTTACAACACTATGTGGAACAGATCTCGGGATAGGTGTGAACTACAAACCCCATGAAAGTACAGCTTACACCACCAGATCTAGTGCCAGTCAAATTGATGATATTTTGTTGAATCGGTTGTCTGCTTGTGTGCGTTGGTAGATAGGAAGCTAAATTTTCCCTGATGTCATGTGGAGAGTTTCCATTGGAACAGTGCACAGTCCACCACTTTGCAAAAATCCACCCATTTCAAGCATCTTTAGAGTCTGCTGGACAACATTAAATGGTAGGAGAGAAGTGCCTTCATACCGAGCGTGGTGGTGTAACGGATAGCGTTCTGGCCTCGCATTCGGGAGGACGGCGGTTCGAATCCCCGTCCGGGCATCCAGATTTGGGTTTTCCATGGTTTCCCCAAATCACTCCAGGCGAATGCCGGGATGCTTCCTTCAAAAAAGGCCATGGCCGAATTCCTTCCCATTCCTTGCCACCATCCTTTCCCGTCTCTAAAGACCACGTTGTTAAAAAGGGACGTTAAACTGTTACAAAAAAAAAAAAAAAAAGTGCCTTCATATTAAGATCCAGTACCTTCCCTGTTAAATGAATTTGTTCACGTTCTAATGCCTGGGTGTTTAAGCAAGGCACTGGAGAGTTCAGAACTGTGACTGACTTGCTTTTATATGGATTATACTTTCGCTACACGACTGCATGGAAGAGAAAATTAGACTATTTCCTTAAACATCTGAATTGAATAAATGAGAATATAAAATTTACAATGGATGTGGAACAGAAAGGTTGCCTGTCATTTTAGGACATTTTGGTAAGAAGAAATTCAGATAAATAATATAATTCCATGTGGTTGTAATGACTTGATGATAGGGTTTCTATTGGCTGCATACTTCCCCCGGCTTAGCCGCCTTAACCTAACCCGGCAATCCTACTGGGGACCTATAGTTTAACATGGATTCTGAACCACGGAAGCTGTGCCAGAGGTGAAGGTCGCGTTAAGAGCCTATGAAAATCCCTGCCTGAAACAGGGATTTGAATCGGAGATCTTTTGAACTCCAGTCAGATACCTTAACCATTGAGCCACTAGATCGCTCTAGGAATTCAGATGGCACATTAGGACAGAGTGTATAGGAAACCAACCCACACTGACCTATACCTCAGTGAGCACAGTTGTCATCATCCTGATCAGCGCAGTTCAGTGTTACCAACACTAGTGCGCCAGGCCAGAGTCATCTGTGATGCAGAAAATTTTCCAGCAGAACTAAACCATTTTAAGCGTTCCTTCAACATGAACGGATACAGCAAAGCTCAGATTAATATGGGCTTTTGCAATGAAAGGCAGTGAAGAAAGATGCAGAACGACATACGTTTTTACTATACGATGGAGTGACTTCAACAAAATTCATTGAAGTATTAGGCAAAGCTGACACTAAGACGCCCTTCCATCCACCCAGGAATGTAAGGCATTTACTTTGAAGTGCAAATGATGGTTTGGGTCTAAGATAGCCCTCGTGAATGTGGGCATCAGTACATTGGACAGACGGTACGCTCTGTAATTGTATAGATAACTCTGTCTGCAAACTACTGTTTTGGTGAGTTTGATTGTACTCCAAAATAACATAAAACTCACCAAAACACATGTTTGTAGACAGAGTTATTTATAGTTCAACAACTGCAGAAATATGGCCTATTCCAGAGGTATGCTTTGGGTTTCAGTGCTGTCAGAACATGCAAGATGTGTGCATCTGACAGCATGTAACAAAGTCAGCATTGGCTTTACACAGCATAGGTGGAAGATGTGGCTTTGATTTTGTCTTGCTGAAGACACTGTAAACAGAACCACAGGCATCAGTATAGTCGCAGAATACATTCTGACCTCCAGCTTACCCCTTCTGCGCATATCACCTCCACACTATCCACTCCACTGTCCAACTCACCCCACCAGGCTTCCTACCCCATCAACACTGCACTGACAGGTGCTGGGTGTACGTAACTACGACATCACTAGCAGCTGTTGCCCGGGAAAATATATATAAGGATATACTCTTTAGGAGTTTGACATTTTGCCACAAAATGTAACCGGAGAGCGATTTTGAAATGTCACTTCAAATTGACCCGCTCTTCCTGGGGAGACCCGAAAACGTTTTATACACTTAGAAATATTTCTGTATAATTATGTGTCCATCGTCCCCTCCACCTCCTCCACAACTCTTCCCAGATATTTAAAACTGTTCAGCTTTTCTACTGCCATTCCCCTGATTATTCTGTCTTTTCTGTTTGTGACCATATATTAAGTTTTTTTAATACTAAATTTCATACCATATTGGCCCACAATGTCTTCCCATACATCTAACTACCAATAGACATCGTCTTCACTGTTTCCCTGCATCATTAGAGTATCTGCAAAAGCTATCAGCTTCACATTTTCATTTCCCACCCTCACTACAAGCCTTCTCCTTTGTATCATCCATATTCAGGATGAATAGTAGTGACAGGAGGACTCTTCATGTTTTTAGCTCCTTTATTTGTTCTAGCGAGTCTGTCTTTTCTCGCTCTATTTTCATATAGCTCAAACTTCCTTGATATCTGTCACTCTACTAATTGTTTTTTGAAACTTCTCTGTTTGCCATAGGAAGGCAGCAATCTCAAGTTTTTGCCCCAGCTTAGAAAAATTGTAGGTCCGTTACTATTTAATGTGATGAACTGTTTTTGGCACTTAATTTAATATTGATCTACATAACTAAATATACCCTTCAGGCTCCTGTATTTCAGTATTCTCTCCGTTTCTGTCCTACTCCACATTATTCTCTGCAAACAGCCCAAATTTTGAAAGTGGATCAACAGCAGACTCATTAATCAGAATAATAAAAAAATATATTTTAATACACTTCCTTGGGATACACTTGTTTTCATTTCCATCTCATTTCCTAACTGGACTTGCTGGCTGGTGGTTGAAATGTAATTTTTGTCTTGACATTCAGGAATCACGTTCGTTCAATTCCTGGTCCAGTCATCCTGATTTCAGTTTTCCATGGTTTCCCAGGCAAATGATGGAGTGATTCCATCATAAAAATCATTGACAGTTTCATTGCTCCTTTCTCACAGACCTCTGATGGTTCAAATAACCTCATCATCAACAAGCTGTTAAAATAAATTATCCTGTTCTTTGATTTTTACTGTTAAGAATTCTTCCCATCTGCAATATTTATTCTTCCCCAAATATCCATATATCTCTTTGCTCCATTTGATTTAAATACTGATTTTTATATATGTTCCAGGTATCTCCTGTCGGGTCAATCTTTTCCTTAACTAATTAGTATCATTAACTTGTTATGGAACATCAAGCCTTCTTGTTTAAATTATTCTTTCTCCTACATACATAATATTGAATCTTCAACTTGAAGATAAAAATTTAATGAAAATTAGTATATTATTCATGTTCATTTAGTGCAATATATAATTTTTTTTTCACGTGGATTGTTTGTACTTGTAATGTCTTGCTAAAATTTGCAAATTTAAAGTAAGTTCAGATGTGCTAAAAATGATGTGGTGGTGTTAAACAGGTCGTGCAGGTGAACCAAGCTGGACAAGTAATACAGGGAGCTAACGGTCAACAGATAATGGTTCATGCTGTCCCACAGCCTCCACAAACAATTCAGGTTGCCACTCAGAATGGCCAACAATTGCAACAGATCCAGGTTGTTCCTGTTTCCACCTTACAGGTGAGCTTAGTTAACAGTTTAGTTTAATTATTGTTTGTTCTATAACATGATTAAAGAAGTTCTCGCAATACTGTTGGAAAATAGTGAAACAGTTAGATAAACAAATGCTAGTTTGTAAATTTATATACTATTAGCACTTTTTGATAGCTTCCCCTATGTTGATCTAGATGTATGTGCACGGCATGGTGGGTGTATGGATTTTCAAGTAGTAATAGTACGATAGCCACTACACTGGTGGAAATGGAAAGTGTTACACCTAGCTGGAGTTGTGATAAAAGTATGAAATTTGGCCCCAAGAATCACCATATGAAGGGTATTGAATGATTAAAGGTTGTATATGTAATAGTACATAAATTAAGGGACTCGTAATTATTTAAAATTGCAATGTTGTTCAGCTTATAAGTGGTGGACAAACTGGTGTAACGTGGCACTTTTTTGTCCACGTGTTTTCAGCCAAGATGAAGATTGACGATCCTTTACACCCAAATGTCTTATTTTGAGAGCAGATAATTGGTATGTTTGAAATAGCTTCATCATATTATAAAATCTCCCAAAGAGTTTGTAGTTAAATGTCAGTACAGCAACTTGTTACATAGTGGGTGCAAGAAGGCTCTAGTATTCGTAGAGCTGAAATTGGTCCACACAGGACATCAGTCTGTGAAGATCGCCAAAATGTGTAAATAGTTGTTGCTGACAGATGGGTGGCTGCAGCCCACATCTGAGCAGTGGTTACAGGGAGTCATCCCATGGATAACTGTAAACAGTGGCTTGAAGCAGGGTTACATTCTCAGGCTTCTATGTGATGTTTTCCATTACCCTGATTTCAACGCAACTGGATACATGAGAGGCATACAGTTGTGTTTATTGATGAGTTCCAATTCTGTTTATGGCAAAGTGATAATTAACAAGATGTACACAGCTGTGATTTCAGAAAGTCACACGTCCAACCCCTGGTCTCATGGTTTGGGCAGCATTCAGTTACGGCAGAAGAACTGAGTTGGTTGTTATTGAAGCCATAATGACAGCCCACCAGTATGTGTATAGGATAGCACACCTCAATGTGATAACCCTCAATTTTCACCATCCAAAACAGTATCTTCCAACAGGATAGTACCTGTTCTCAAACTGTGGATATTACAAACCTTGCAAGGGGCCATAACCATCGATTGACCCACTTGCTCCCCAGATGAGCATGTATGAGATGCCATTGGCACTCAAATTATGTCATATGTTCACTCAACACAAACTGTGGAACTGACTGCACAAGTCATTCAGACATGGAGAGACATATCCCAAGAAGACATCCTAACACTTATCGATTCAGTGCCAGTAAGAATCTACAAATGTATAGGTACCCTTGGTAGGCACACTTCTTACTGACACATATATCTAAAGGGAATAAACTTGGCCTGATACATTATCAATTCTTCTGGGTGTGACTGGATATATGTACAAAGTTTCCTAAAATTCCACCAATCGTGTTTGGGTGTAGCAGTTTCAGTTTCTGCCAGTACACGTATATTACAGTTCAGTTTAAAATAATGTATGGCGTAATCTATGTTCGAAACAGAAAACTTGTTAAACATTTTTGCACATATTTCTTATTTTCCAGTTGCTTTCTGTCCAGCATTCCTTCCCCCCCCCTTTTTGGACTTACTTTCCAAACCAATTATCTTTTGCCACATTTAGTAGATGTTTTTGATATGGAAGTGTGATTCTATATTCTTCATATTAGAAACAGAAATATGACATTAATACTTTTTAATTATGAGTTCTGTATTACTGGTTGTCATCTTTGATCTTAAAATGCTTACTGCTAAATTAATGTCCAATGAGATATTGTTGAATCTGTTCAGCTGTACATAAAAGATTAAATGACAGATCAAAGTTGGAAAAAGAAGCCTGCATTTTTTGAACTGGGATTTAAATAAGATTTCTACAATACTTATTGCAGATGTGAAAAAAGAAGATAAATACAATTAAAAACCATGGTACTTTGTTCTCTTCATGAACACAAAGGATTCACAAAATTTTATGAATGTTGGAAGTAGAAAACTGTAGTGTAATGTTGACCCCAGTCATTGTAATTCCATAAGTTCTAAAGATATCAGACAGCTTGTTAATAACTTTTTGGTATGTTGACTGCAACCTAAGATTAGCACCCCCCCCCCCCACCACCACAAAAAAAAAAAAGAAGAAAAACAGTTTAGGTGTTAAAATAGTTGGCAGTGTTCCTTGAAAAACAAAAAAGTTAGTTTAGATGGAACAAATTGTAAAATGTTTCTTGACCTAGTTGCTAAATTTTCGGAGGATGTTCTTCCAAAAATCAAAGTTTTGGTATAAGTACCACCGGGCGTGGTGGGTAAACGGTTAATGTTTTGGCCTTGCATTTGGGCATCAAAAAGGCCTTGGCCGAATTCCTTCCTGTTCCTTGTTCCCAGTCACATCCCGCCTCTAATGACCTTAGCCGTCGATGAGGTGTAAAGCAGTAATAATAAAGGTATAATTATTACCACAAATCAGTTCTTTACATTTATACTATAGATGTGATTCTGTCCCATCATATTTCAATAATTTTGCTATAGTCATTAAAACAAATTAAAATATGAGTATGACATATTCTCTTTTTTTAAGAGGTGAAATAGCACCCTCATTTTAGGGTGTAAAGGGGAAAATTTTGTTGGTTTCATACGGGAAAAAAATATTCAGTTTTTTGAAACCAGTTGCAGGATGTAGCTTGTGTAGGAGGGTACAGAAATCAAATTCTGCAATCCAGTTACTCATATTTCTGAGGCTTGCTTCCTTTTTTAAAACTCCCAGTTAAACATTACAACAAATCAAATTTATACCAGACACACCATTCAACCTTCTCCCAATTTCATTAATTTTGAAATATATTAAATTACTAATTTTAACGTCCCTCAGAAATGACAGGTATCATCTATGATGGTAGTAGGAATTTATTCTGCAAAAGCTTGTAAGGAAAAACGAATAAAGATCATTTTAATGTTGTTTTTCTTGATATCAGTACCTCACTGTGGTTGGATTATCGGAGTATTTGCCAAGGATTTTTTTTAAATAAATGCATTTACTTTAAATGTTAGAAAATATAATTTCAATAATGAATAACTGTTATTTATTTGACTGATGCATTTCATGATTATGTACGTTTCATGTAAACTTTCTCACAGTTTTTAATAAACTTTATCGTTTCTTACCTTCTGCAAAAAAAAATTCTTAGGTTATGTTTTAACCCAGTCCTTATAACTGATATAATATAATATAGTATAAACATGGAATATCCTTCACCTTACATGAATGTCTGCATCTTGTTGTTCTGTATGATTGTAACTTTGAAATGTATCATTGGCTCTTATTAAAAAAAAAAATTAACCTTGCTCTTCGTATGTTTGTGCAGTTACTTCCGCCACAGATAATTACCTTTTATCTGGCATTGCAATTACACTATAAGTGCAAGAAAAATCAAATTCAATTATTTATTTGAAACTTGCACTTCCTTAAGTACAAATAAAGAAAGTACAGTTATTCAATTGAATTTTGCTGATTTGCTGAACAGTGCTGTTGTGGCAGGTAGTGCAACTAAGGCTTCGGGCATTATTGAGACTTGCGAAAGGTTGCCGATCCATGGAGGTGAGCACACAGCCTCCAAATAACTCATTTTACTAAAAGAGGATTTTTAAAAATAACCTGGAATAATTTTTGTACCTGCAGATAAACCTTTTGAAGGGGTGAAGATAAGGTAACAAGTGAAAATTTTGTTGTTTTATATGGAAAATATTATTTCTAGAAAGGGGAAAAATGGTTTTGTCAGCCTAGTTACTATTTTTTGGGTTGTACCACCCAATGATATCCAAGGTAAATGTTCAGAATCTTTTTGTTGCTGGTATAGCTAAATGCTATTTTTCAAAGAATACCTCAAAGCTTTTAATTTTTTGTAGTTTTTTTGTTGGTATTTTTAATTTTAGGATGAACATTGTTGGCTTGATTTGGAAATGACAGGAAGGCTTACCTTCTGAAAATTTAGTAACAAAGTTGGGAAAACTTATAAGTAGGGTAGATGGTGCACATTTTCAGTTCTGCTACAGGTAAAAGAGCCATGTACTTGTTTAATAGTATGTCAATTTGTATTTATGACATAAAGTTTTCTTGACGTTAGCTGCTTTTAGTGGTGTAGCTAGGAGATGTTTGAGGGGGCAGTTCACCCTAAGTGACACCCACATTTCAAGAAATAAAATAATTATAAATATTGTTGTAATGATTGGCCTTGTGGTTGGACAACTGCGCTGTGTGTTTTGACACTTAACTGGGCAGGTGGCTTTACTAAAACTTAGGTTCCTGAAGAACAAAAGACTGTCTTCAGTCTTCAAGCAAGTTAACTATTGAAATGATCAACACAAAATTTTTAATGATATTAAACTGGTGGCAATTATGTTGATGATAATACCAAGGAGTAGAGTCCACACTCTTGTCTTTATGAATTGTTAATCTGAATGTAGAAGATATTAGATGAAGGTCAGTCAATTATTGCTGCACGGAACTTAAAATCGTTATGATGGTCCGAGGCAGGGTGGCTAGCTTTAACCCAGTGGTTCATTGATCGATATTGCTCCTCAAGTGGCTGGTAATGAAAAGAGATTTATCGGTTGTGCAGAACCCACTTCAGCTCCGTTTTATGCCACAGGAACATTTTCCTAACATGAAACTCTGTATTCTCGAACTGAACAGTAACTCTGTATGAGCTAGTTAGGCATGTCTGAAACATTCTGCTAGCTTCACACTAAACTAACCAACACTTGTAATAATTTCCTTAATTGATATTAAAGCCCAAAATGGCCATTACATTATGATACAAATAATATTTTTATTTCGTAACCTTGAATTGTTTCATTCCACTCCTACATTTGTTGAATCTAACACTGCATAAAAGTGCTCCTTCTACTGGGAGTCAGTCATCAAAGAAGCAATAGAAATATGGCTGGACGACAACATGGTCAACAGGGACACAGGTCTTTGGTTCAGTGACGGGCGGAAGCCGGCTCTGTCGCTTCTGAAACATTCACCCTGCAATCAGAGAGGTGGCGAGGCACCGCCGGAAAATGTTTCCGGCTTGCTGGGGTTGGCTAGGACAGTCGCTCCGCCAGCCAATCAACGACAAGCACAAGACGGCAACCACGGGAGGGAGCGAGGGGAGGAGAGAGGCCAGGCCTTATAACGGCGTGCGGAGGCCAGACATCGCAAGTGCAGCGCTAGTTCTCCCTGCACAACATCCAACCTGAAGATGGCGGCAGAGTCAGCCGCCGAAAACTCGTTGTCGCATTTCAACAACATACGGCGGAAAACCCTTGAAGACTACATTTCATCGATACGCCGTGCTCTCTTATCCTTTGTTATTTTTAATTGAGCAGCAAAAAAAGTCAGTCCTGCATTTAAAAAAAGAATGCAATACAGTGCACTATGAGCTTTTGTTACTGTATAGTTATTGGCAACATTGTGCATTTAAGCAAAAGTGGCTCTGAGAATCGTCAGAAATTGTCCTACTTGCTGTCCATCATGTTCGCTTTTTTGAAATAGCAGTGGCTATATCATACTATTTCTTAGACCATTAGTGTATGAAGTGAGGAAGTATTAAAATTACAGGAAAGATGTCTAAAATTGTTGATATAATGTAAATTGCTTGTTGAATTGTAGTGAATGTAACAAGTAGATTTCCTCCTGATTATTAACAGAGAAATGTTTTCTGTTCAGAAACTGAATGAAGAAACGAGTCAACACAAATAACATAGTCCAGGCTTTCATTACTATATTCAGGGTATTAATGGCGAGATATTCATTTCTTATTTTTTATTTCTGAATATTTTTAATGCTATTTGCATTTATGAGTACCTTGAAATATTATCATTATTGTGTATTAATCATTTGACATAATTACTAAAGAATGTAAATTGGATAAATTGAGTACTTTTTAAGTCATCTGATTTATATTTTTTTTCACAAACGTTTTTGGTGACTTAACACCACATCAACATTATTAGAGACTGGAAAGTAACATACGTTACAAATGTGCAGGAATACGGCTATGGCCTTTCGAAGGAACCTTCCCAGTATTCATCCTGGAGTGATCTAGGGATACCATGAAGAACCAAAATCTAGATGGCCAGATGGGGTTTTGAACCTGTCAGATCGTTGGCACTCACCTATCATGCTCGGTCTCTGCTCATGTGTGTCAAATAATTAATATAAATAATAAAATATATAATTGAAGGTGGTCACCACTCTTATTTTGAATGCCAGTTTATGTCTATTTAAACAGTAAACCTCAAATCCTGTGAAAAAAATTGGAACTTCATTTTGCACGTCAAGCATTTAACCTTCAACAAGATTAAAGGAAAGTAACATTATTATTATTGTTGTATTATTGCTCACTAAACATAAATTTTCATATTTGTTGCTAAAAACATACCTATAAATATATTATCTATGTGATACTAATAGATAAATTTTGTTTAGCTATTTACGAGGGGGGACCCAAAAAAATGGGAAATTCGTCATAACGTCTTTATTTCTGAATATTTTTACACCAAATTTTGATCACCTTCAAAGTATTCTCCACTGACCACAACGCACTACTTGAAATGATCCTTCCATTGTTCAAAACAGTTTTTAAATTCACTTATCCGGATGTTCTTTATGCCATCTGGCAATTTTTGTTTTACCTACTCCACAGTGACAAAACACTTTCCTTTCATAACCCTTTTGAGTCTGGGGAACAAAAAGAAACCATGGGGGCTAGATCCAGTGAGTAGGTGGGGTGGACAATCGGTGTCATGCCGTTTTTGGTCAAAAACTGCTTTACAGAGAGGACGGTGTGGGCTGGAGCGTTGTCATGATGGAAGAACCAGTCGCCTGTGTGCCAAAGATCTGACGTTTTCTTCCAGATACTCTCCCTCAATCTTTTAAAAAATCTCCAATTAGAACTCCTGGTTGACAGTTTGACCCGTGGGAACGAACTCCGTGTGCATAACACCTCGGCAATCAAAGAAACAATTGATCATTGTCTTGATGTTTGACTTCACTTTGCGAGTTTTTTGGGATGAGGAGAGCACATGTCTTCCACTGGCTTGATTGCTGCTTTGTTTCGAGGTCGTATCCATAGCACCACAATTCATAATCAGTAATCACTTTTGAAAAAAATTCTTTGAGCATGATTTTGAAGCTCAAAACATGCATGAAGTCGACTCTCCCTTTGCTCATCTGTGAGAAGGCGAGCGACAAATTTAGCTGCAACCTATCTCATGTGCAAATCTTCCAATAAAATCCTCTGAATTGAACCCCATGATATTCCAGACATCTCACAGAGTTGATCAGTGGCTTGGTGATGGTCTGCACGAATGAGGGCATTGATTTTGTATACGTTTTCGTCTCTTCTTGTCATCGAGGAGCGTCCTGAACGGGGTTGGTAATCAATTGACATTTCTCCATTTTTAAAACATGAAAACCACTCATAGACTCTGGTTTTACTTAGGACAGCTCTCTGTAAGCAGTCTTCAGCATTACAATAGTTTCTGCGGCCAATTTCCCAAACGGGAAACAAAATTTCACAGCCACGCGCTGCTCTCGACAATCTGCCATCACGTTTTCGCCGAAATGGAAAAAGTTGTTTTACGAAAAAAACTATTACGGGTGAACCGATGCACTCTCAGCGATACAAGCATGACAGTAACAGACACCAGGTCGAAAGATGGGTTCCCCCACTCTCCCTCCCTGCCGCAGTCCAATTCCCGTTTCTTTTGGGTTCCCCCTCGTATACCAAAAATACATTTTGTGTAACATTTTTCATAACCACAGATACTAATTTCATATTTTTGTTGTTGTGTCCACTAGCCAATGGTACTTGCTTAGTAAACACTGCAAATCTGATAAAACTCTCATTATGCTACAGTAAAAATACTGGCAAAAATTTTGGTGAGATTGTGGCAGCAATTAAAGAATTTTGTGATCAAGAAGAAAATAAAATCATAGGTGCTGCACAAATCATTTTCACTGCTGCATGTAATTTTACTTTTTTGTTCATTTTATTGTCTTTTCTTTTGGAAAAATGTGCTAATAGAAGTAAATTGCAATCCGATTGCATTAGAAAGTAAAAGATTGAGCCTTGAACAACAATTTGCATATCAGTTGATTCATATGAAAGGAGTGTTAGTAAGCTAAAATTATTCAGCAACTACTTGCACTCAACAATAAGCAGCACAGTGCTAAACACTCTTACCATGTTGACGATCAGATATGAGACGGCCTAAAATGTTAGTTTTGTATATGTGATTTCCACATTTGCAATTGAAAGAAGAGATTTTTATAGAATTTGTTTCTCAATTATTTATCCCCTAAATATTTGTAACATTGCAATTAGTAACAACCAGTCTATAATAAATAACAGTAAATGTTTATTTAAACATATTTTATTAAAATAAGCTTAGGGCCATTAACTATGAAAACTGAAGGCATCTTCAAGCAAATAATTCGTTATTTGTATCATCATGACTTTTCTGTACACTGTTCACTATAATAATGAAGAAGATAACACTGGACCCATAACCTCAATAGAACACGTTGGATTCTCGTCACAGATAAAAGAACTTGTTTTATTCCACGATCTATGGAATAGAGATGGTACAGTTTCACTACATAACAGAAGTGACAATAAAAGTGAAACTTGTTTTGATATTATCTATGAGAATATTATTTCAAACATAAGAAATGTGTATCTACATACCAAATTCTCTACAGTTGTTTTTAGGAGTTCAGTCTCAATTTTTCCATACTTTCTCATTGCGAGGCACTAGTGTTCAATTGAATTATGGAGTAAGTAGAATTTACAAATTATGTGTATATATATAATATTAATGATAGTTTCCTAGACAAAATTTAGCAGCAGCTAATAATGTGGGGCATGAAGTTCATTGACTTGTTCCAGGGGGGGGGGGGGTAAGCAGGTTAAATGTACCCGGGCCCCGCCGGCTGATGGGGGACCCGATCACCGAGTATAGGGGCCCTCAGGCCATGAAGCCAAGAATACGCCCATTGTCGCCTGCCCATTTTGTAGAGCTAAAAAAAAAGTCGCCCATTTTACCCCGTGCCCGAAATTCCTAGCACCGGCCCTGACTTGTTCATTGCTGAGTACTGTTCTTGGCTTTTGTGTGTGGAAAAAAAACTTTTGTTAGTTTTTTTTTGTTTCAACTTTTCCGCTTTTCAGGATGATGTAATCTCTTAACTAGTGTATGTTTGTTTTTACAGGGAAGTGGAGGCCAACAGATAGTAATACAACAACCTCAACAGGCACAAATTATACAGACCTCTGATGGTCAGACCTTCATTTATCAGCCAGTTCAGCTTGATGGATCTGTACAGCAAGCTTCACAGCCCACAGGTAACGATACAACCAGAAGTATGTATTGACTTTGAATGTCTGATTTTTATATTTCTAACCATGCATTATAGAAAGTATTTTAAACTAGCTGTACCCTTGACTTCATCCATGCGGAATTTTAGATTTGTGATGTTAATCGGGGGCCCCATCTGGCAGTGGGTACCGTGGCATTTTGCCCGTCCTGCCACCCTATTGTTACACCGCTGGTTAAGCAAAGAAAAAGATGGGTTGAAGTCAACAGTTTCATGCTCAAGAGTCATCAAGGACTACAATACAATTCATGGGTGGGGCTGATACTGCTGATTAGTTGATGGCTTTATGCAATGCCGACACAAAATCACCGAAATCATGGCACAGATTGTTTTGGGGAATTCTGGATATTGTATTTGTCAATACCTATAACAGATTTGAAAAAAAGTCTGTAAAATTTTTCAGATCAGTTGCACTGGGTTTGACGACTATGGAGGATATCGGTAAGAAGAAAAGTTAAACTACAGATATTTCACCAAGCCTTCATCCATTTAAACAACGCAAGTCAGACTATTCCACAATGAGAGACTTAAGATTGGGAAACAGAGGTATACATTGGCCCTAATTTGTAAAAAATTGGATGAGGATGTGAAGTATGTAGCATGAAGAAGATACAGTCAAAACATCATCCCAAATGTTTCCACTGCAATGTCTTATTGTGTCTGAATGAGCAAAAAGAATTGTTTTTTTTTAATATCATGAGGCGAGCGTTTCATACCAATATGAACATAATTGATTTCAATTGCTATGTCTGTACATCCTGTGATGCACGAAGTCCCTGACGGTACTTATTAGTATCGGCTTAGTAATTAGCACTTAGAGTTAAAAAAAGAGAAACATATTTGTGTTTAATTTCAAGTACCTTTATACAAATATATAATTTAAATTATAAATTTCCCTTTATTTCCAATAACCGTTAGGAAAGGGTTAATGTGTAACTGTAGCAAACAACCCCTTACCATAACCTTACTTTCTCACGCCAGTTCGAACCAAATATAATTAACAGCTTTGCTTCTTAGTTCTTTGCAACACAAAAATTATCGTCTACTCAAACACTTGAGTGCTACTCTCATATTTAAGTAAATTAAATATTACTAATACTTATTACATTTAATTATTTTAGAATAAGTTGTGTGGATTAATGCTTGTTTTATATAAAAAAGTTTTTTGGTTATATAATTAACAACATAATACTCTGAGTTATTATCTTTCAAGCCTCGATATACATTAGTAATATACATGGAAGAGAACACAGAAAACCAGTAGAAAATACTACTGTTGAAATTCCCTTTGACCTTAATTTTGCAAGTATATTATTTTTGTCTTATGAATGAAGGATTGCATGGAGAACAGGGAAGAACAGCCATGGCTTTTTTTTAGGATACTATAATGTCAGTTACATGCAGTGATTTAAGGAAATCATAGAAAACTGAAATTTGGATAGTTGTAGCAGGAATCGGGCAAGGTTGTGCAGAGTTCTAGGTTCACTTCTTACCACTCTTCAACTGAGATCAGTGACATCACCATTACATTAACTCTGTATCTGGTGGAAGCATGAAACGATTAGAGAAAGTATACCCATCACTTTCCACACATGAAGGCATGAGCTCCGCTGTCTTATCTTTGTTACCACTGGCTTGTTTTCATTTATTGAACTTTTGAATATACAGTATTGCAAGACACAAAAGAATAATTTGTGGATAATAAATGAATAAACATGGTTACAAGGTTAGCAGCCAGGATCGAAATATTGAAAACCAGTTGGCCTCCCAGTAATAAGAGTGCAGAATTCACTCTTTTTGTGTGGGAACAGGTCCTACAACTTAAATCAATGAAGTTGAAAATCACTAGCAACCTCAGTTTTTTAATACTGCACATTCCTGCTTTCTAGACACTGGAGCCAATATAACCTGTACCTGCTATGCCGAATACCATGCAGTGTCAAAGTTCTTAACAAAATTTGTATGCTGCTGGAAATTCAAAGACTCCATCAAAATATGTATGGTGATGCTTCTCCTCATACTCAACCAGGGGCGGATCCAGGATTTTGTTTTGGGGGGGGCTTGGCTTGAGTGAATTTTGGTTCAGAGGGCTACAGTGGATTTTGGCTTATCCGTAGAGCTAAAAAACTACAATGTCGGGGGTGGACCAAGATACTTTTGGGGGGCTTGAGCCCCCTAGGCCCCCCCCCCCTGGATCCGCCCCTGTACTCAACAGTGGACACAAAAAAAAACTTTAAAGAGAAACACTTGACAACCGTAGCTGTTTAGGTCTGTTGGCAGAAATCACTGAAGAAAATGTTAATAATGCTGAGGTGGCATTGCATTCTGATTAAGACTGGAATAGGATGAAATATTTAGAGACGGGGTTATTGAAAACAACAGTCATTTGGATTCTTCATGAACTTTGCGAATGAGCAAGGTCATTGTGCATTTAGTGCTGAAGCTTCTTTTTGCAGTGCAGGAGCAAGAAATGGTGAAATTTGGTTTATAGTTTCTGGGAGTTTTGCAAAGTGAAGAAAAATGCAATTTCACAATTCATCATCACTAATAATGATGCCAAGTATATTTAACGAGCCTCAGAGCTAAAGAGAATTTATGGAATGGTGCCATGCTGGAGAATCTTCTCCCAAAAGGCAAAAGTGATGCGATTGACGATTTTCTGTGCCAGTGAATAAATTTTAATTACAAGGCACCTGTCCACACTGTCAAATGAAAGTCATCATTTAAGAATATGACTTCTCAAAACTCCCTTATCTTCCATACTGACCTGACTTGGTCCTGATCAACTATTGTTTTCAAAATTTAAACCTGATCTGCATGGATGAAAGTCTAGTAGTAAAGAAAAGGTTTAACGGGCTGTGATGGAATATTTTGGGACCAGAGTCAAAAAATACTTCATGGTGGAATTAACATTTTAATTACATCATACAAAAAAAATGTGTGGCAATGAAAGTACTATAAAGCAATATGCATATTCCTTTTCACTACTTAGCGCCTTTGATTTCATTGTTTACTCTCTCTCTATATATATATATGTATATATTTAATTTGAACTTTCCTTTTCATTTAGGCGGGAAACTTTTAGACCTTACCTCGTATGAAACTGTGATTTAAGAGTCTTTCTGTAATATTGAAGAAAACATTTGATGAAGCTCATTTTAAAGGAACAGTGACTGTTGTAAGTGAAACATTCCTTTCTTTATAAACATACTTTCTCTTTTGTCTGTTACAGTGATTAATCTGAATGGTAGCCTTGTGCAGTTGGCTGGTAGTGCTGCCCCACAACCGCAGCAGACCACTGCTGTAGCAACACAGCCTGCTCCTCCTCAGCCCACACCTAGCCCACCACCTGCACAACCAGCAAGTGCTACACCCAATATTGTCATGGTGAGAATGTACAATATTATACATGGATCAGACAAAACTTATGTACAGTGCATTATAAATTGTCACCAAAAAATGAAGAAAGAAAACTACTTACAAATGTCACGTACGTATTGAATTTACTCTTGAGATGTTATTGTTAGCGCTGAATAAGTAGAAATTTACCTTTTTAATGTGGGGGGAGGGTCATGGGAAATTTTCTTTTGGCAGAAGGCGAGCATTTTAAAAAAACTTTGGGGACTTCAAACGTAACGAGTCAGTGGTTGTTGGTACACCCATGTCACCATATAAATGACAGGTAGCGACCTCTCAGGTCATAATGAGGGAGCAACGAAAAGAAAATGGTGTGAAGAGTGTATTAGTTATTTCCCAGCTAGGAGTTCAGAAAGGGTGGGAGTTTCTGGAAAGTGATTGTAATTACCAAGAAGCCATTGGAAGAGGTTGTTACGAGTTGTGGGAACTGGTGTCGGCAGCCAATATGGTTCCTCAGTTGTTAGGGTACAATGCTGGTGCAGGCACAAATGTTACAGAGCACAGTCTGCTGTCAGATCTGTCACAAATCGCCGCCTATCACACTTTACAGAGCTGCTAAGCCTCCGACTTCCATGTTCTGTGATGAGGCATGGACGTCCACCACCTTGTCACCACTCTGCATAGACGCTCACTACAGTAGCACGTGAACAGTTGACCAGTCTCACCGTTTCCGAGATGCTCATTCCCAGCAAACCATAGACCCGTAATTTAAGGGAATTGCATGACCTGTGTGTAGACATCTGATGCCAGAATACTCCGGAAACCTAACAAGGACTTCACGAATCCATGCCACGTGGAATCACTGCTGTATTGCACTCCAAAGATGGACAACACACTAATAAGCAGGTGGTCAGTGTATTAATAGATAATGTCAACAATTCAGGAGTCATCAATGTACATTCGACCAGCCGCTTAACAAATTATATGACTGGTCATGCATGCCAAATTAAGTGATCACTTATACATAAATCCAGGACACGTATTAGAATGTAAGGCTGTCAGTTTGACCATTTAATTTAGTTTTTGAAATAAAAAATTATTTAAATGTGTTCATTTGTAGAAATGTTATGCGAACTGAACAAAAGTGTTGAATTTGTTCTTAATATATATATATATAATAACAATGAAAAAAAGACGCTAAGTATATATATGTATATAAAAATCATTAAAACTTGAAAACTGGGACACTTTTACAAGGTTAAAATTATTTGTTAGGTCACATAAGGTCTTTTGACAGTTACTTTTCAGTACTAATAATGAATTCTCAGAGAAAATTCACTAAGAATGTGTTGTTACAGCAAAGGTTATCAACTCTAAGAGGCAGCAAAAGAGATATAACACTTGTGACCATATAGAGCTAGGGTATCGTCGGTGAAGCTACCTCATTTCCCGTGCACCCGTTGACTTATCTTTGCACCTGCACCTGAGGGTTGCACCGTCCAGGTATCTGACAAATGTCATATAGGGGCAGAAAAGCATCATTTAAGTTATGCTTTGAAACAAAATGGAAATTGTAATCTGATAATAGCTAGAACACTATAAATAAAGGCTATACAAAACGACCTGTATGTTAACTTAAAATGAGCCATTCTTGTCATGTATTAAAGGTTTGTCCGAAAGGATTGGTGTACAATAGTGCTAATAAAATCGCTAGAACCCTGAGAACTGCACTGGTTTTAGAGTTCTTCTACTGACTAGTGGTGTTTACAGAGTACTTACTATGTGAATATGCTAAGGTGGTGTTTACAGAGTACTTACGATCTAAATATGCTAAGGAACATTTAGGAGAAATGGAATGGGATTTATTCATAAGATAAGAGCGTTCCTGCCACACCAGATTAAAAAAGCCACTATGTTAGTCACTGCTAAATATAGGGTAGAAGAAGACTTAAGTGTTGTGAGATGAAACAAGCATCCTTGTTTAGCCCAAAAAGACTTTTGTCTGACCTTCAGACCCAAGAATTTTACACTACTTTCACTGTCGAAACTTTGAAAATGTTTGTGCTGAACTGTGCATGCAATCTGTACAACATTTATGCTGGTTTAATATTGTGTGCTATAAACTTGTATTGCACAATAGGCACATTAACTTCCTATTTATTCGTTGTAATAATGAATAAACATGTAGCATTTAGGGTGCTATCTATGCACTATTGCCTCATTAATGAGTGTTAAAATATCCCACCTAGAATTCAAAGTATAATATTTGCTCAGCTCTTCCATATCTTAATATCTGCATACTAAACCAGAATTGAGAATTGCTGGTACTTGTTCAGTGATTCAAAGGTAACACACTGTAGACAGAGAAAAATATTTATTTGCATTCTTATAATTCTGTAACATTTATTAATTTTGGTTTGGGATACATGAACGTAAGAAACTATCTTGGTTTAATGATATTATTCAAAGTTTAACCCTACTATGACAGTTAGCAAGCTTGCACATTCTTGTTAGGGGATTATTTTCTTTATACAAGTACTTATGTTTCATTAGGGAAAATGTTGTTTGACGAGTAATTCTTTGGGGAATGTTGAATCTTAAACTTCCTATCAATTCTGAACAATCAATGTTACCATTGCACAAATTTAACAAAAATTTAAAATCATTAAGTTCATAAAATGATTGCAGAGAGGTTATTCTTAAGCTGGATGCAATTTGGGTGTATGTATGATCAAGAAATGGGTCTGGAAAACTCATTCCAAATGCCATACATCTAAAAAAAATATGCTTAACAGTTTCTATTCTTTTAGTTTGAGATAACACGTATGGTGACCAATGACTGATGAATATGCTAATGTTGATCTTACAATGGATAGATATATTATTCTAAGTGCTTCAGTGGAATGAATTTCGCGACTTGTCCTCATAACAAAACCTAGTTTTTGTAAGGATGTGGTTACAGTAGTGTCAACATGTTCATCGAGACTCATTTTACTGTCGAATATTACTCCTAAATCGTTAACTGAGTACACCTCGATACCTCTTATTGAGTATTTTGATAAAATTTTCTTACTTGCTCATGTAAATGAAATACTTTTGCATTTTAAAGGATTTAAATGTAAGTCATTATCTTTATACGAATTATTGAGAGCAGTGCAACAATACTGAAGATCGCATGTGTCTTTAATTGATTATATGCTTTTAAATAATTTTAGGTTGTGAGCAAAAAATAGAAACTTTAAATTTTTCAAAATTTTACATGTCATTTATAAATATGATGAAAAGAAGTGGACCAAGATGGGAACCCTGTGGGACACCAGATAGTACTAATATTTCAATTGAAGTAAATGCTTTATATTTGTCTATCTGAACCCTGTTAGCTAAGTAGTTTTCTAGCCACTTGAGAAGGGATCCCACTATCCCAAAAGATTTAAGTTTAAGAACAAGTAGTTTATGATTGACCGAATCAAAAACTTTACTGAAGTCAGTATAGATACTATCAACTTGAGTTACATTATCTAAGGAGGGTAAAATAAATTGTGAGAAACCCATTAAGTTCGATTGGACACATTCTTCCTTCCATGAATCCACACTGGTTTGGTGATAAGTAAGGAGACATAGTAATCTTTAATTTTTTGGTAACAATGGATTCCAGGAGTTTTGGTATTACGTTTAAATTAGAAATAGGTCTGTAGTTTCTAATATCACTTTTGGGGCCCGATTTGTGTACAGGAGTGATAAATGCTGATTTTCATTCCTTTGGGACTATACCTCCACTAAGAGATCTATCAAATAATAATTTTAATATTGAAGTAATTATATATTTGCATTTCTTAAGCAAAATTGGTGGAATACTGTCAGGACCTGCACTTTTGTTGTCATCAAGTTTTTCAGTTTCTGAGAAAATTTCTGAATTGGAAATGTTGAGATTACCAGTTTGTATATGGTTAATATGGAAGCTTTTAAAGTCTAATTACATCACTTTCTTCTTGCTCACTGGAATTGATCTCAATTTTCCTTTAATTCATTTTTAAGTTATTTAATTATTGGCTTCAAAAGTGCATTATTCTTCACATTTTATTTTTTCATTATTGTTTATTTCCAGTAAAAACTGAACCAGAAAATACCTTTTTCTTTTTTGATTCTTGGCACAGTGGTTACCGTTGCATTTGCCCTCTGTTTTGAAGCAGATGGTGCCTGGGTCAAATGCCGTGACGCAGTTTCAGCGTGTGCCACTGCCTGGGGGGCCTGAGTTACTAGAGGAGGAGCCACTTTATGTAAATGCCAAGCAGTATCGACGTATCCTGAAGAGGCGTCAGGCCCGAGCCAAACTTGAGGCTGAGGGACGTATTCCTAAGGAGCGACCAGTGAGTATCTTCCTGAAAACTGTTAGGCACAGGCAAAATCTCGAAGTAAGGACTGTCTGCAATACATTTATAAAATAAATCTTAATGCAGTGAAAGTCTCTCAAATGATTTGATAACATCAAGATGGCTGTGAAAGCTGCTAAATCTGTTATAAATCTTAAGCTGAATTGATTGTAGTAGGGAAAGAAATAGTGACTTCTAAAAACCAGTGTTTTCAATTTCATCTCAAAATTTGAGATGCATGTTTCTGGCTACACTGAAACTGCAGAAATACCAGTAAGTTTAGATTGAATAGGTGTTTTGGTAGACAGATACGTTTACAGAAAGTCTCGTTAAAGATAGTTAATAAAGAGATTAAGAAAGGTAGGAATAAGAGAAATCTTAATTTTATTGCAATGCAATGCACACTCTGACAATTTCTCACTTGGTAATTTATTCCAATCCCTTACCTACGAAAGAAAATCTTCCCATGCTGTTACACCAAAAATCAAGTGTTAGCATATTGTCATGGTCATCTTTTTCCTTTCCATACACCTCTCCTAATGATCAAAAATACAGTTTACTTTGTTTATTATAGAAGAACCATGACCGTATATCATCAGATAGACAGTTACTTTTGATGGGTAGAGAAAATCATGTTTCTTGAGGTGGCATAGAATTTAGACTTATTACTGAACTCCCAATAGAAAATGTTTCTACCATGAGACAAATGTGGTCTAATAATTAATACTATCTGACACACAACTTATTAAATAAGTACACAGATTGAATTAAAAAACGTAACAATTCAATAAGAAAAATCATTGTCTTACCTGTGGTGGAAACCATGTTCCATATGTGCCAATCTCCACTCTGAGGGCATCCAAGAGAAACAATATGGAGAGATGTCCTCACAGTTAGTCTTGGCAACTGTCATTACAAGTGAGCAAAGGCTTTGACATCACTAGGTTACATTTATGCTATAGGCTTGAATGTGTTTCTGGTGAGAGAATATGCAGGTTATGTATGAAATATTGCAGAGCTCTACTGACATGCATGAGCCATGCTGGTTATAATATTAGCTGCAACACTTGCATTAACTATTTGTATAACTCGAATATCACTCTGGTTGAAGTCTGCCTCTTGACTATATAAACAAAATTGGAAAGAATTATATTGAGAATTCCAATAAGTAGGTTCACCATCCAGATGGTTTCCGAAATGACACCAGGTGACTGACAGGATGGTTTCTTCAAAAGGTCATAAATAAATTCCTTGCCACCAATCCTTTCTCACCTCTTAATGACCTCGGTGTTGAAAAGGTGTTAAGTATTAAGAAATTGCTTATAAAATGTTATTTTAGCTGCTAGATATACGAGGTTTGTTCAAAAAGTAAGGTGACTTTTTATTTTTATCGAAAAATATTTATTTATTCATCAATATTTATGTTGTTCCCTTCAAAGTAATCCCCCTCAGATATAATACACTTGTGCCAACATTTTTTCCAATTGTCGAAGCACTTCTGGTAAGCACTTTTTGGTATTGTCTTGAGCTCTTTCAGCAATGCAGTCTTTATCTCCTCAATCATTGCAAATCTTGGTCCTTTCATTGGTCTCTTCAATTTTGGGGACAGGAAAAAGTCTCAGGGGACCAAATCTGGTGAGTATGGTTGCTGAGGCATGATTGTGGTGTTGTTTTTAGGCAAAAAATCACTCACAAGCAATGATGAGTGAGCAGGTGCATTGTTGTGTTGCAAAAGCCATGAATTCTTTTCCCACAAATCTGGACTTTTTTGTATTGTTTTTCGCAAATGATTCATAACTTCAAGGTAATACTCCTTATTGACCGTACTACCTTGTGGTAAAAACTCTTGATGCACTACACCACGGTAATCGAAGAAAACAGTGAGTGAAACCTTGACACTGGATCGAACTCGGTGTGCTTTTTTTCGGTCTTAGTTCTTCTGGGATCTTTGATTAGGCCTTGGTTTCGATGTCCTAACCATATACCCATGATTCGTCACCAGTTATGACCCTTTTGAGCAAATCTATTACGTCATTGAACAGCTCCTGAGGGATGCTCATGTGACTGTTCTTCTGTTCAAAATTCAGCAGTTTCGGAACAAACTTCGCTGACACTCATCTCATGCCCAAGACGTCAAAAAAATCTCATGGCAGGAACCAACCGAGATGCCGACTTCATCAGCAACTTCTCTAATGGTGATTCGATGATTCTTCAACACCATTTTCTTAACTTCTTCAACATTTTCATCAGTTGTTGATGTGCTGGGGGCGTCCAGAGCGAGGTTTGTCATTGACATCTTCTCGGTCACCTTGGGAGAGCTTGTACCACTAGTAATAATTTTTTTTTTTTTTTTTTTTTTTTTTTTTTTTTTTTTTTTTTTTTTTTTTTTTTTACTCAGAGTAGATTCACCGTATGCCAGTCAGCATTTCAGATGTTTTGGAACACTTAATTCCATTTTTTACACAATTTGATGCAAACTCTTTGATCAATTTTTTTCGACAGTAGAAAATCACCGATCATACAAAACACTTATAACAATTATGCCTCTCACAAACAATGCAAAGAATGCTATATAGTTAAACTGTGAATATATGTGCAGGGCAAATGTACCAAAATTAAAAAAAAAAAAAAAAAAAAAACGAAAATTGACTGTACGAATTTGGCACAATTTAAAGTGTCGCCTTACTTTTGAACAAACCTCATATGAAAGTTTATTATCTATTTTTTAGTAGTATCATGTATTTAGTATCTGTATATTCTTGATGATTTTATGTGTGTTTTTTTCACAGTATATTTTTTTTTTCTTTATAGAAATACCTACACGAGTCGAGACATCGTCACGCAATGAACCGTATTCGTGGCGAAGGTGGAAGGTTCCACTCGGGATCAGTGAAGAAGAAGCTGTAAGTAATATCACTGCTACCATAATAATAAAACCCAGATTTATCTCAACTTTAAAACTGGTGTATCATGTTTTAAAAATTACAAGTTTTATGTTTGTCATAATTTAAAATTTTAGTGCCTTTGCTCATTGTGGCATTTGGTTTCTTGTATGTTCCATAGAAATTTGCTAGAACCAGTTTGCTTTGAACATTGTTTTTCTTACAATTCTCAGAATTGTGTAGAGAATGCCTAGTTTTAGTCTAGAGAAATTGGGACTACCGTTGTCACAATTGAAAAACATGTTAGAGGTGAACATATACATGAAATGTACACAAGTCAATTGCGGTTTTTTAAAAATGTTTTGCAGTTAATTATATGATGAGATAAAAACATATTGGTCTTGCATTCATAAGAGTGTATACTGTGTTGATAGGTTGCATTTTTTGCAATCCTGATGGTGTGTGATCAGTTCGGAGAAGGAATGGTATGTTTACTAGACATTGGTGCTCATAAATTTTGACATTAATGGTCCAACTTTCATTGCCAGTCTTCAATTAAGAAACTAATATATACCTTAACAGAGATGCGACAATTGTGCTGATAGGTTGTAGGATTTTAGAGAGCCCATTGCATTGCACAAGCTTTCATTTGGAAAGTAGTTTGAATAATAGCATTAGTTCATCATATCAGTACACATCCTATTCAAATATAGATTGAGCTATAGTTCGTTTAATGAAGTCTATGCACTATTTGGTATGTACATGCTTGCCAGATAACAATTAATATAGGAAAAGGTAACAAACTTTTACATTAAAAAAGCTGTTCTGTCAATGAAATTTCAGATTTAATGTAACAGGTGTTCTATAAAAAAACACACATCAGCGCAACTGTAACCACTGATCGACAATTATCATTCCTCTCTCGATCATGTCCTAATAACTTGATGAACCTGCATGGTGGCTCTATGAGCTGTCTTAAGATAATTGTACATAATGGGTTTATCAAGAGAGAGAAAAAAAAAAATTCTTAGCAAATTTAGATTGAAGTGGAGTCAGGAATCATAATTACTAGAAACAGATTTATGAAAGTACAGAGAGAAATTGACTTTCGACTATAATGTGCTACTGATCAAGGATTTACTTCTAAAAAAAATATTGTTCTTAGTTTACATTAAGTAACATCAAAATTCTAGTAGTGTTAAGCAATGCCCCTAATTTTTTGAAAAAATCTGCTTAACTTAATTTGGTGATAGTTGAATACACTTTAAATGTATGTAGAAACCCTTTTGAACATAATTTTTAATTTAAAATTTGTTTATTCATTTGATAACTAGTTAAAAGTTTCCCAAATCTCAGATTTTCTGGTACATTTGGTTGCGAGGATTTGAGTTTTGTACAAATTCTTGATTATTATTATTATTTCAAATAATCATGAACATTGTCCACACCAGGAACATTGCATGCCATTCTCATTTTACATATATACACTAGCTTTAGTCAATATCACAGTGGTTTACATTATTGGAGAGACCCTTATCCCTTGCCTTGGCATTCAAGGTAGTCGTATAATGTCCAACAAACATTACCTTATGCGTTATTCAAACAACATTTCAGAAGTATTGATAGCTCAAAACTATCCTCTGGCTTTGATTGACAAACGGCTTTCACGAACAACATCACAACCTGCTCAGCCCACCAATCATTACAAACCCATAAAAACCAACCACAATCCAGTCCTGGTTACACAATTCATTAACAGAATCCTTTGTCGGGGTTATGATTTCAATCAAACCTGTCCAGAAATGAGATACATTCTTCCCAAAATTCTCCCTGCCCCTCCCAGAACAGCAGGCCTCCTAACCTCAGCAAAATCTTAGTTCATAAACATAGTCTTCCTTGTCCCAACAGTCAGCCCCAAGGCTCTTTCCCATGCAATACATCCCACCACGAGATGAGCAACATACACCATCTCACCACCATTGTCACAAACCCTATCACTGGGGAAAGCTTTCCGATCATAGGACATGCCACCTGCAAAACCACCCATGTAATATGCCAGTTAACATGCAACCACTGCCTGGCTTCATATATAGGTTTGTCCACAAATCCGCTTTCCATAAGAATAAATGGCCACCGGCAGACGGTATTCACGTGGAACCAAAAGCACCAGTAGTTGCCCATGCCATTACCCATAACCTGAATAATTTCAACTTGTTTCATGGTCCATACTACCAGAGTCCTCCCTAATAGCAGCAGCTCCTCTGATCTCAGAAGGTGAGAATTTGCCTACCAGTACAAACTGGACACAAGGCAAACACCTGTCCCAACTTATAATGATACTTGCCCATTATTATTGTATTTACTTATGTTTACTACTTTTTTTGCTTATCCTCTTTGCCTCCATCGCCACTGCCTAAATTAAACCACCACTAACCCGAGCAAAGTTTAAGTTCAGCCTTTTGTTTATATTTTTTCATTTTTTATCATTATTGTTATTTTTATATATATTTACATGGAAAAGAAAGGGAAAATACACCCAACACTCACCAAAGTTGAAGGGAGGAGGGCAGCAGCAACACAGCACAACACACAAACAAAGAAAAAACAATATTTCGGGTGAAAATCCCCTTTTTCAAGTTAAGAGAGGTGGCTCGTCTTGCGCAAGGCAGTAATCACTCGGAATCCAAAGCATCCAGTAGATGTCCATGCCATCACTCATTACACCAATAGTTTTAATTCTTGTTTTACAGTTCATACTATCAGTTATCCCAAACAGCAGCAGCTCCTCTGAATTTGGAAGGTGGCAGCTTGCCTACCAAATACAAACTGGGCACAAGGCAACTTCCTGGTCTCATTTTAAGATAATCCTCACTGTTTAAATTGAACCACCACATGCCAGAGGTGATGTTTAACTGCATAGATTCTATGATTTATTTTTTCTATTTTATTTTATTTACTTATTTATTTATTTTTGATTACTCAGATTTATGCTGTCAAGATTTTGCAGTATTATTCTGCTCTTTTTGCAACATTAGCATTGCTCAGGTACTAGCTCCTATTCAATATCCCTTTCTCCCTGTCCTCTATTTGAATTAACCCCCATCACTTTACTGAGTCACAGTTAATCTGTGAGATAGTCTCCTACAACACCCACCCTCCATTATGTTCTCCTGTTGACAAAGGGTCAAGACCGGAAATGTGCAGTATTATTTGTTCTTGTCTTTTTTGTGTGTTCACATGAAAACATCATCTGAGGTATGTGGCGGTTCATTTCTCTATCCTATTTTGTAATTCATTTTCGTTATTTAGCACCTATTATTTCCTGGAACAGCAGTGGCAGCTGTTAAAATGTTGTGTATAGAAGATCTGGCTGAGCACCACCAATACTTAAATAAATGTCAAATGTGGGGTGTTTGATTAGTTAAAAATGAACACAAGATTATGTTTATGTTACAGGCAGCAGATGTCGCAGGTGCAGACAAGCTCACAGCAGGCTGACACAGACCAGTTGGGTTCCACACTTGTCATTGAGGTGCGTCCTGACTGTCACAAAGGTACAGCAACTACAGCAGCAGACTGGAATGTATTTGACCTAGCTTAGTGGTCTAGCATCATGGCCCAAGAACAGTCTGTGAATTTGTCAGAGGAACAGTCGCTGCTGTGTTCTGATAAACTGTGGTCACTATAGATGTCTTCTCAGAGTTCTTTGGGCCTCCATGTGTTTTGTTGCCAGGAAGTGTTGCTTATTGTGTTCAAGACTTATCTCTCAGAAAGCAGGCCTTTATGATCAGTCTTACAGCATGAAGACTTGTGAGCATTACAGACCACCCCTTTATCTATGGCATAAAATTGTTATTAGGGTCATCTGTAGTATTGAATGAAACTGGTGAATTTAATGTCACGTACTAAAGTGAAAATTGAGAACACTTTGAAAGGAACAACACGTGTTATATAAATATTTTTGTGAAAGAGCTGGTGATAATCTGAGTATTTCAGAATTTATTCTGTGTGTTTTGTATTTCCTTGTTTAACTACAACTTAGTGTTTGTGTTTATATCCTGTTAATGTTTTAGTGCTTAGTTCTTGTCCTAGTCAGTACAACAACATTTTGAAAAGTTATTTTAACCTCCAAAATGACTAAATTCCAATCCTAACATTCTTAAAAAATGTAAATAAAACTAAAGAAAGATAGTGAAATTCAACCAATGATTGCAGCTTGGAATGAAAAACACAAAAATATGAATTTTGTAACAAAATATTTTGGGATTCAGCATTATTCTTGCAAGTAGATGAGATTCTTTAGACGGTCAGAAATGATAACACTGAAGTGCATTGAGTGATCATCACTGGGGTATTGTGTTACACATTTTTGTATTTTTTATGGTGTCGTTCTATGCTTCAGTCATTTACGGCAAGTATTTGGCTGAATTTCCATATACTTCCTTAGTTTTATTGCCTTCATTATAAATATTTTTGGTGGCCATACAGCTTATTCCAAGGAATGATTGTGGAAAGTCCATTGTAATTGCAGGTAAAGGTGAAACCATTCACTTATGACTTAAGCTTGAAGTATGCTGGTATCAAAATTGTCATTATTTTGGCTGTGCAGGGTATAGTATCTCTCAAAGGCCTACCAAAATGGACACGTTTTCTCTTACTGATGTACTGTGTATGAATACAAATGTTGAGTGTTCAGTCCTGTGAATGGAACACTCATAATTGATAGTACAAATGAAAGGACTTCTATACACATTTGGTTTTGCATAGTGTAGTGTTTAAGATGACTTTAGTACTTAATTTACCACTTTTTTATATGCCCAAAACTGGTTTTTTTTGGGGGGGGGGGGGGAGAGGGGAGGAACGTGGACTGTACACCAACAGTCAGAAGATAAGGTATGAAACAACCCAACGGTATTTCTTCATGTTATGATTTTTTATTACAATGCACCACATATCTACAAGTAGTTATGAATAAAGTGATGGAATTAGTGTCAGAATTGAAGTGGTATCTAACTAGACATTTGGAACAGAGGAACATTATAATATGAAGTTGAATGGTGGTGCTTGTGATCAGCTTCTGGACTGCAATATGCTACTTTCATCTTGCACACTGTTTCCACAAATTACTGACAAAATCTACACACACACAAAACAGTTGCCATGCTTTAATCATGCAAACTTTATTTCCAATGTTTGATACTCATTACTGAGCATGTTATTGTGTTTGTTTAATTTATTCAGAATATTTATTATTGTATTTATTATTGAATTGTTTTTATAAGTGTGATTTCACAAAATAAGAAACGTTGACAGCATTATAATACTACATAGTAACAGTTCTATAAATGTTTTGATTGAAACCTATACTACACTTTATAACATTACAGAAAGTAGCTTTCATGGATTGTATTAAGGGTTAAAAACATCTGCTTTCAATGTTTCCAGTGAGAATGTGTAGTGAGATATTTACTGCCATTTCATTTTGTACAGCTGGAATGGTAAAAAGTTATATATATTGTCATTCTGTAGATTAGACTACAACTCTTATTAAATAAAACCTTTTATATTTCACTGTTTTACGTGGGTTGAATGCTTCTTAAGCAGTTAAGTGCACATTATTTTGAGGTGAGTGATGTTTGTATATAAATTTAGGAATATTCCTAATTAACAAAATATTAGTGTTAATTGTTAACAATGAACAAATTGTTTGATAAATCCAACCACTGTATATTCATAAATTTTGCAAACATTGTGTAAATATTTCACTATTGTTGTAAGATTCATGAAGTGAAAGTTAAGATGTCCTTTCTTTTTATATGTATATATAAAGAATGTATAATGAAATAAATTCATGTTTTAGAAATTATGCTGTCAGCATTTAAATATAAATCACTTGATAAATAAAGGTTTTTTCTTTTAATTTTTATCTCTAAGTCATTACAACCACTGCCCCACAATCTTCTGAATTCTCCATCCCATTCTGAGAAGAAGAAACCAAAGATACAATCAAACAAATAAAACTGGGAAAAGCAGCTGAATTTGATGGTATATATCCAGAACTTTTGGCTCACTGTGGACCAGCTACAGTAAGATGGCATACCAACTTCTTCAAAAATATTCTACAAACTAGAAACCTCCCACCGTTAATGAAGAAAACAAAAATATTAGCCATATTGAAACCAAATAAGCACCCTACCAAAGTGGTAAACTATCGACCAATACCACTCCTAAGTTTCACATACAAACTCCTTGAGTGTCTGATCTACAATAGAATTTCTGAAGTGATCAATAACCACATTCCCATAGAACAAGCAGGATTTAGGCCAGGGAGAAATTGTAATGATGGGTTTTCACTCTCACCTGTCTTATTGAAAATGGGTTTGAGAAGAAATCAGTAAGTGTGGCTGCCTTTTTGAATCTGTCAGCTGCCTGTGACTGGCGAGAAGGACTTCTGAAATATGTATTATCCCATGTCGAAAACTTATGGAACTACTTAACAGGTTGAGCAATAGATACTTTCAGATATAGTCTGATAATGACAGAAGTAGACTATTTATACTAAATGATGGCTTACCCCAAGGATCTGTTTTAGCATCCCTCCTATTCAATTTGTATACTCGTGATTTACCGGAAACGCCTTCAAGAAAATTTACTTACGCTGGTGACATTTGTTTGGTGAACCAGAACCCCTACTTTTTTGATCCAGAAACAACTTTATCAGCTGATCTGGGAAAGTTAGATGAATACTGAAGAAATGGTGCCTCCATCTAAATCCTCAGAAAACAGTTATTTCAACATTTCATTTACACAACAGACAATCACACTATAAACCAGAAGTTAAATTCAGAGGCCATCTCTTGCCATATTGCGGCACACCAAAATATCTGGGTATAACACCGGACAGAACTCTAACTTTCAAACACAATCTCTCAAACGTGGCTGCCAAAGTCAAAACGAGAAATAATATTCTCCAAAAGCTTGCAGGTACTTCACGAGGAGCCAGTGCTCACATTCTAACATCCACAGCCTTAGCTCTGTCATACTCTGTTGCTGAATACTGCTGCCCATCCTGGATCAATAGTGCCCACACAAAGTAGATAGATGTGCAACTCAATCGGGCAATGAGGATAATTACGGGATGTATTCACAGTACGAACACAATATGGCTTCCAGTGCTATGCAACATCTCACCCCCAACACTAAGAAGATCAGAAGCTCTCTTAAAAATCTGGAAAAATATCCTGAAGAACCCTCAGCTGTGTATACATCAAGACATTATTCAAGCAAAACACCAACGCTTGAAATCCATAAAACCACCATGGCACACAGCAATCAACCTAACAGAGTCCTCTTTCAACATCAACAAGCTGTGGACAACTCAATGGGAGCAGTCATCAGTAACCAATAAAAATCTAGTTGAGGACCTCTCAGTAAGGTTACATGGTTTTGATCTCCCCAGGCGGCAGTGGAGAATCATCAATCGGATTCGAACAGGACAAGGCAGATGCGCCTACTTATTACACAAATGGAACTGGGTAGATTCTGCAAATTGTGACTATGGAGCCACCTTGCAGACAATCAATCACATTGTTTCTGACTGTCCACTTCGGGCCTTCAAGGGAACAATAGCGGAAATACATGATGCATCGATCAGTGCAGCTGACTGGATTAAAACATTAGATCTAGAGATATGAAGTTGTACAAGCTTGTGATATTTAGATTTCCTATAGTGTAACTTGTTAAATAATCATACGATTACAACCACTATCACATTTTTCTCCAGCTTATTTTATATTTGGGAAGCTTTTATATATTTGCAAATTGGATTGGGCAGATACATGTTGAGTTACGTATGAGCAAATATTAAGTAATTAATGGTAATAATGAGAAATGCTTCTAGGAAGTGGAAACTTCGAAGGATATTAAGAAGTAAACTGATCCCTTACCAGATGGTAGCAATGTACACAAAGATTATGAATGCAGTTTACAATACTTCTGGTATGAAATTTTAAATAGAAGAAACAAGTGGCAAAGGAGTTGGATGCAAACCTGCAGTCTAACTTTAAGACTAAAGTCGGAGTTGGTCATAGGAGATAAGTGGGTTGGGGATGAGGGAATACAAAGCATAATTGGTAACTGTGGACAAGTATTATCATTGGAAATGGTGTACTTAGTAACATGTACTCACATTATTTCTTCTTACTCCAAAGTTGCTTGGAGTACATAGTAAAATAATATATGTATGTGTTTATATAATAGTGAAAATTATCTTAGGCAACGAAAATGGAGCAAAGGGAAGTGAACCCATCACTCGGCATGTATAACGGTTGGAAGGGAGCATTAGACAAACGTACACAATAATATTTCAGTGTAAACATAATTATGATTAGAGGTGAGGCAAGGCATGGGTATCAGATGTATGCTTACCTACATTCACCTGATAATAAAAATATGAATTGGAAAAAATCATAATAAATAAATAAAACTGTATAACAACTGTCCAGGATCCACCACACTCGATCAGGGAAGTACAACTGATGCGTTTACCAGGGTGAGTAAGGTATTATCTGAGATTATGGCTCGGGAGGGGGCTGGGTGTTCTGGTATCCAGAATTTGTTGGTCGGCCAATTCCACCTCCGGAGTTCGGAAGGGGACATATTTTTAAGACTGACTGCGAAACTGTTATTGTTGTACGAAGGAGCTGTAATGTAGTTTAGAAGAATTTGATATTTTTTAAGTTAGCTGAAAATGATGTGGAGTGTTGTGTGAAGAATACTGGGGAGAATGTAACACATTTAAGGAAAAAGACTGAGAAAATCATAGCCAAGAAGAAGAATCGAGTTTAGGGATTCTAGGCTTGGAGAGACTTTGGTGAGAAAGACAGGATTATGGTTGGTTTTGGGCTGTGTTGGACAGTTTTTGGCTCAGGTTATCTGAAAGGACCTATTCCTAAAGATATTGATAAGAGATGTGGGTTGTCTTGGGTGGTTTTAGTATAGGAGAGTACCGAGAGTAGTGGGTAAGTGGTAACGCTTCGTAACAATCTGCCATTTGTGAGGATATGTCATCCAGATTTTGGTATTTTGTGGTTTCCTGAAATCACACGAATGCCGGGATGGTTCCTATGAAAGATCATGGCCAAAATCTTTTCCGTCCCTTGCACCCTTCCTCTCCCACCTCTACTGATTTTGATGTCAATGAGACTTAAAGCTCAAATGATAAAATAGTATTGGAACAGATGCTTGTGCCCCAGATGGCTAGGCTGAAAAGGGGAGGGGGTTTATTTTCTGTGATGTGGGTGACAGCTATCAAAGTGCGTTTGATGTCTACAGAGTTATATAAGTGGCCGTTGTGTACAGAAATGAGCTATAGGTTTGAGAGTAGGATCATGTGAAATTTTAGTGGACCTCTTATAAAAGTAAAGGTGAGTTTCTCACAGTGGGTCCAGATAGCAAAAGTGTCACCTATATACTAATCACAAAGTGATTTGTAAGGTATTGTTTTAATAGGAAAAGAATATTCGAGCTGCCCACGAAAAGGCTGGCGTATGATGGTGTTGAGCGAGTATCCGTAGCTGGGCCTGATGTGACACTCAGAGAAATATTTGGTTACAATAATGTTTCATATACCATCATGTATGAGGTACTGTTCTGATCACTCTAATGCACCTTCATATGTCAACCTTTCCCTGGGAAGATTTGAAGAATCATTTCAGTTAATTACCTACAACAAATCTTTTAGTTCAGATATCTAGATGAAATGTTTACGATCTGGACCCGTGCTAAAAACCTGCTCCTTGACTTCCTTAACTCCCTTAATAACAACCATTCCCTAAACTACTCATTGTCCTACTATTAGACCTATGATGCCTTTCTCAATGTAGACATCTCTGTACATAATGGCCACACAATTCTGTGCATATCAATCTCACAGTCAACAACAATATTTAAACATTGATAGCTGCCACCCATATCAACCAAAATGCTCCTTGACTCACAGCATAGCATTTTGAGGCAGTCGCATCTGCTACGATCAAGAATAGTTTTCCCTAACAACCTGACACAAGCCCCTATGAGGCGTGTGAGAAAAGCAATGAGACTGATTTTTTACTTACCAAAAGTTTTTTTTTCCCAAGCAACAATATTATCCCCTTCAAAGTAATTCCCTTGGGCAGCTATACATTGGTGGAGTTGTTTCCACTCTTGGTAGCAGCACTGGAAGACTTCAACTGGTAAGGTTGTTGACTAGTCAGTCACAGTCTTTCGAATGTTCTCCAGAGTTCCAAAATGACATCCTTTTAAGACATGTTTCAATTGTGGGAAAAGGAAAAGTCGAAATGTGAATAGGGAGGTAGAGAACGACAGGATTGTGTTTTGAGTTCAAAAATTCACTGATGGAAAAGCTGTGTGACATGATGCATTGTCACTTATGAAGCACACACTTATATGCAATGTCTGGTCTCTCACGAATCATTCTTTTCCTGAGCCTTTCAAGGACAAAAATTATTTATGCATGATACCCCTACTATCAAAAAAGCAAATCAGCATTGTTTTGATCTTTGATTTGATGATTCAACATTTTTTTCGGTCAAGGAGATGACGGAGAGTGCTACTCTTTGCTTTGCCACTTTGTTTCAGGATCGTACTCAAATATCCAGGATTCATCACCTGTGATCCCACGATTGAAGAATTCTTGGTTATTGTCAATCCTCTCAAGATCAACCAAAATGTCTCTTCGATTGTCCTTCTGTTCAGTTGTGAGGTTTTTTCGGCACAAACCTTTTGCATGTCCCAATTGTCTGTCAAAATTTGATGTACGATGAAAGTGCTTAAATTTAACTGTTCACTCATCATCCTTATTGTTAAATGACAGTCTGATGTCACAAAAGCTCTCACATGCTCAACATTTTTTAAGTTGAAGGTTGATCTTCAATGTGTTCTTGGCCTTCCAAAAATGATTTGTGCCAGTGGAAAACTTGTGCTCTTGATTAGCAATGTTCCCCATAGCCTATTTCAAAGGTAACACTCGATGATTCCCCAAGTTTAACACAAAACTTGATTGCACAATGTTGCTCTAAATTCTGATGCTCCATTTTCATAACACATAAAAAAAAAAAAAAAAAAACTAATTTCAGTGATGGCACTGTCAAAATAGTGTGTTGGCTGAACGGAGTTGAAACTTCAACTGGGCATGTTGAAGGGATGAACAAACTAGTCTGGCACAGACCAGTAGACACAGTATTGCCAGATCGCTCGCAATATTAAAAATCTCATTACTTTTCTCTCCCACCTCGTATGTCCCATAAGTTTCCCCTGAAATTTGTCTGTAAGCAGATATATTAGCCATGCCAAAACACACAAACCAAACCAACCATAACATTGTATTTGTTCTCTCTTAGTCTGGAATCCAAGAACCAGATTCCTAAGCTCTTTTCCTAAAATATGACACATTCTCTCTGATATTCTCATAACAACTCCCTGCATTACCTTCACTAGGCCACCTAACTTGAAAAATATACTTGTGCATAAATGCCAACCCTCTAATGATGCTAAACTACCAATGGTTCCTTCCATTATAACAGGCCTCATTGTGAGACATGCAATAAACCAGCAGTTCCCAATTTCATTTTGGCCACGGAACCCTAACTGATCATACAGTTTTTGGTAGATCCCCATTTTTATAAGCGTAAGCTGAAAAACCAGTCTCACATCAGTAACAACATCATCACAAACGGCAGCAGAACCATGATACCTTTCTCACAGCGTGGTTATGACTCTTTTCAACAAATATTTTATTTAATTCTCGGACAGAACATGGAACCCTTGTGACCTTTCCACGAAACCCCATGGTTCCGCCGACCACCATTTGGGAACCACTGCAATAAACATCCACCCATCACAACTTATTGTAACCCTACCACTGGTGAAACCTTTCCCAACATAGGCCAATGCACCTCAGCACGTTGTAAGGTTATGCTTGATTTTGTGCCTTATTGTCCGTTATGTACAAATGTGTTGTTGGTTACTGAAATTCAGATACTGCAGTCAGTTGATTAGTAATGCCTCTGTGCCTTCTTAAATGTGGAAGTTGCACATGGTGAGCCAGATCTTAGCGAGGGACATGTTTTAGAGTGGGACACATGAAACTGCCAGTAGCAGAAATGGAATGATTCCGTCACACGCCGGGACGATCAGTTGTTGATTAAGCACTTTAAGTATTAAATGTAGCAAAATCATTCAATTATATGAGCCTCTAGCAGTCAGAAAGTCACTGTAGAACACACAACATGGTCTGTGCTTGGGACTGTGAGTGATAAAGGTTCTTTATGAAAATTAATTTTGGAGAGTTCTGAGCTTTTTGGCTTGGAAAATACATGTCAATGAAGAAACGTATGTCATCAATTTTTGGAATAAGGTGACTGCTGACTAATTGCAGATCAGCTTTCTTTAGTGGTGTTTGATGACCTGTAGACAAATGCTACTGTAAAGCAGAAGGAAGCACCACACAAATCTTTAAGAGAAAATCACAGAAGTGATATTCATCAGCTGGAATGGTATCGACTCCAGGATTAATAGGGCTACCTGTACAATGTTATAATTATTTTTTAAGAATTTTCCACTCATATTTAGCCTTGTTTCTGAAATATGAAATATTGAAATTTTATGCACCAACGTGAATTGTATGAGACTTAATTGTATATTTCTTTCTAAGAAATATAAAATTTTTTTTCATACCGAATTCTAGAGTTTCTAACTTTTCCATCATTTTTTATATACCTATTGATGTTGGGAATATTTCTTGGATTGTTTGAATACTTGCAAACTCAACTAAAATTTGTTGGCAGGGGAGGTAGTTCTTGGTGTGTTGTGGTGTTGTATTGGAATAATTCGATACGGAGGTTCTTTGGTCTTACCTTGATGGGTTTGCTCTCATTTTTAAGCAACTGTGGTAAGCCTACTACCGTTAGTGTATGTGAGGGAATTCATTTTTTCTAAAGCCTGCTAATAGCTTAGTTTCTCACATGTCATTATTCATTTGATTCTTTTGTTGATTGGTGGGTGCCTGCTGCTACAGTGATCACATATGAGTTTGTTTTGGTAGCAAAATTTTAGCCCTTCATGCGAGCATTGTTTTTTACTCCTGCATTGGTTGCTAGAGTGACTGTAACTAAAATAGTTGATGCATTGCATGACAGGCTTTATGTAAGGCTCAACAAAACAACATACATCATAAATATATGGATAGTTTGCCCTTTAATTAAAAAAAAAAAAAGATTTATGTTTCATACCCAAAATTCACATTCATCTTCTAATAATTCCATCATTACATTTGTATTAACTATTTGCTGTGTGATGTTGAAGTATGGAATATGATCTAGTAGTTGCCAGACTGAGCTTTTTGCCATTGAGTCAGCTGCTATTACAGTTTTCAATTAAATTTTCACTCCATTGCAACTCGCTGCAGTATTGAGATTAATGTCATAACATATTTCATGTTATAGCAAATTAATGAGATGGCCAATAACCATCGGTTGGAGTTTGCCAGTTTTTTTTATCCTTACTTTCTACCAACACATGATTTGGATCTAGGTGGTAGTTTCAGCTGTTGCTCTTGATGCTGCTACATGTTTTCGGAATATAATGTCTCCATTGACTTGACTTCTGTGGTTAGACTGTTGACTTGTAATTACTATTAATTTAATTTTGATAGAGCTAACACTCTGGTGGCAATTTCCCTACTCATTTAATTACCCCTATATATAAACATATAGATATAAATTTTCTTTTACAGCTGGAATGTTACTTTTACTTTTTCATTTCCTTAAGCATTTTTGGTAAAGTATTCATCACTACACGTGGCAATTTGTTCCAATCCCTGACACTCTTATCAACAACAAAAAATTTCCCACTCCCTTAAGCATGAAATCGAGCGCAATATTGTGGTCATGATCGCCTTTTCCCTTCCATGCACCGTTCCTAATTCTTTGACCAATATCCCTACAAGACCCATCACCAACATATGCCCTGTACATTCCCATTACTCTCTTCACCCTCCTCATTTCCTCCAATGAATTCCAATCCAGCTCCTTTATCATATCAGTTACTGACTGGGTCCTGCGATAATTTCCACAAACAAATCTAGCTGCTCTTGACTGCACACATTCCAATGCCTGTATTTGATAACCAAAACGTGGGTCCCATACTACACCATTATATTCAACCAATGGTCAACCAAATTTTGTAACCCAACTCCCTAACTTCTCTGTTATATCCTCTCATTACCTTCTCCAGTAAATGCAGGATTTTGTAACCTTTCTGACCACCTGCCCAATGTGTCTTCGCCTGTTTTGATCATATTGTATACCATTATATCATCTACAAAATACTTGGATTCTGACTGTAGCACATCAGCATAGTCATTCATTAGAATAATGAACAGCAACAGTCCCAATATGCTACCCTGTGGCACTCTCATATTTACTTCCATCTCTTTTGATAATGTATTTCCTACTCTAACACTTTGTTTTCCAGCTTTTAAGAATTCCTCTACCCAGCAAGTAACTTTTGCATCCAATCCAATAGATTTCATTTTATTTAAAACCATTTATAGCTCACTCAGAAATAAATCTAGCAACCCTTCTTTGCACCCTCTTGAACTCCTGTATTTCATATTCAAAATATGGGTCCCATACTATCCTGCCATATGCAAGCAATGGTCTGACCAAAGTTTTTTCACTCAATACCTTTACTTCTCTCCTAGATCCCCTCATTACTCTCTCCAACAAGTGCAGAATTTTGAAACCTTTTCCTACTACCTAGCAAAAGTTAAGCTCGTTATCAAATGTAATGCCAAGATATTTACATTTCAAGTCCTCAACAAGAAATTATTTCCTCACTTTATAATCACAATCAACCTTTAGTTTTTGTTTGTGTATCTAATAAGCTGACTCTTCTTTGCATTTATCTTCATCCCATGTATACCAACCCAACTAGATATCCTGTCCAGATCACCCTGCAGCTGTTTACAGTCATCTACCGTATTGATCCTTTTATATAGCATTATATCATCTGCAAACAATCAAATTCCTGATAGTAAACAATCTACACAATTATTCATTAGAATAATGAATATCAATGGTCCCAATACACTACCCTATGGCACTCCCATTTTTACTTCCACTTCTTTTGATACTGCATTTCCTACCCTAACTTTCTGTTTTCTACCTATTAAAAATTCTTTTATCTAGTAAATCACTTTCTCATCCACTCCAATTGTTTTTACCTTATTTACTACCATTTTATGGCTCCCTCTGTCAAAAGCCTTTGAAAGATCTAGTGCTACTGGCCTCCTTTGTCCATTTTATCTGAAATATCTTGCATATATCCCACCAACTGAGATTCGCATGAATATCCTTGCCTAAAACCATGTTGCCTACTTGAAAACCACTTATGCTCCCCACATATATTCCTGATGTGGTCGCATATCAATCTCTCCATTAATTTACCTACCACTGATGTTAAACTGATCGGCCTGTAATTTTCGACTCTATTTCTCACCCCTCCTTTATGTACTGAGACTACTATTGCACTTTTCCGGTCCTGTGGTAGGCAGCAATTTAAATACTCAATTTAAATACTATTTCAAGATAAGGTACAATGTCACATCTGGCTATCTTTAAGATATTTGTAGTAATATTATTTTTATCAGCCCCTTTTTGTTTTTTCAGCTTTCTGATTTCCTTCATGATTTTCTCAGGATGAATATCAAATTTTTTACTATCGTCATTTCTAATTGTGTTCTTAAGCTTGTTCTCCGAATTAGACCCTCCCGTTTCTGATTCATTGTCCCTAATGCTTTCACTGAACCAGTTACTTAAAATCTCTGCCTTTTTCAATTCCTCAGTAACATCCAGAGACAACATCTTTCCCTCTGCTCTGACAATACTCTTCATATGCCCATCTTTAGCCACCTCCTTAGCTGTAATTAAGTCCTTCTTTAGTTGTTTTAAATATTCACTCCTACCCTGCTGTCTCTTAACTCTGTTATGTTCTCTCATGGAGGAAGGAAATATATGGAGGAGAAGTGACGTTAAATCGGTGAAGCAGGCTCTAAACTCTCCCGCATGGCGGCAGCAGCGGTATTGCGCTTCCAAACATTGCGATGTTCCCAGTATATCCCGAAAACTAAGCAAGATATCGAAAAATTTTATTCTTTATTTTCGATTTGTCTCGTCGTGTTACATAAGAATCGATCATTAAATTTGACTTTTGCGAAATTTTTCTTCTCCATTTCAACTCAAGCAACCTCACTTTTGATACAGTATATCTCTAGAACTAGATGAGATATCGAAAATTTGTATTCTTTATTTTTCATTTGTCTCGTCTTTTTAAATAAGAATCCATCATCAAATTTGACTTTAACCAATTTTTTCTTCTGAATTTCAACCAAAACCATTTCACATTTGGGACAGAATATCTCGAAAACTAAGCAGAATATCAAAAAAATTTATTCTTCATTTTTTATTTGTAATATCGAGTTACATAATAATCCATCACCAGATATCGGCGTCACCTTTATCCTAGAGTCCCCTTAAGGTTTTTGTACATATTCCCCGTGTCTGTATGGAAGTGGCCATGCCCCCTCCACTCCGGCCATGCCCCCCAACTCGTCCTCCGCCCTGCTTCACTTCAATGCGTGGTGAAGGTCTCTTGCGTCGTCTCCATATACAGGGCGTTCGCCGGAAAACGCTACCCTCCCAGTCTGTTGCCGTCGGCAACTTGCTCGGTCAGTCGTGCCAGCAGTTTCCGCCACACGGCACCGTGAATCACCGCACTGTTTAACACCTCCGCTGCCCCAACAGTGCAGTGCAGTGACCCTTACATTGTTAAGAACGGTTTCTTTGCATTGTAGATAGTTTGTGACTTCAGTCTCTTATTAATCAGTGTTGTGAATAAACGTTTCTTTGCGGTTTGGCTGGTTTGGGGCTTCATACTCTTATTAATCTGTACCGTGTTTGAGTGTGAGTAAAATTATGGTACGTTACAGTTTGCAACAAAGAATATTTCTCTACGATACATATGTGAAGAAGAAGTCGTTTAAAAAGTGTCGCAGTAAATTTCGTCGCGAATTTCCTGGCGCTTTACTGCCAGCTAAATCAACAATTCTGCGTCTGGTTAAAAAAGTAAGAGAAACGGGTTCATTTTTTAACAAAAAGAGACTGTCGGTCAACCGTATTCTCACAGAGGAGAAAATTGACGATATCGCTTTTCGACTAGAACAGTCACCCAAAAAATCATTATGTCAGTTAGGGCAGCGTGTGTCTCGAAATATGTTCAGAAGATGTGAAATGTGCATTACACAAGAGGGTCAACACTTCCAGCATCTTTTATAAGATAAGCTAATGAATTACGCCACATTTAAACGCTTAGCACACAAGTTTATGAAGTTTATGAAGCGTAATTATTATGAAATAGTCCGCGGCCGACGGTCGAACAATGCCGGAAACTGACCGCTCGCTCGCCGGGAGCAGTTTCTTCCTTGAAGCGCTAACAGTGGGTTGCGTTTCCCGGCGAACGCCCTGTATTTCCTTCCTCCATGTGTTCTCTTCTTACCAACCTGTTTAACCTCCTCACCTCCCTATTATAGTACACAGGTTCTCTATTTCTCTTTTTTGTGTTTTGGAGTAAATATTTCTTCACCTTTCTTATTATCTCCTTGAACTCTTCCCACCTTTCCTCTACTATACTTGTACCTTCCTCCCATTTGCTGAAATATTCTCTGAAATATCTCTTCAAATTCGAAATTTGTGCCTTTTTATAATTGTATCTATTTCCCCCTTCAATTTGGCTGCTTGTTTACTGAATCCTCTAATATTCATCAGAACTGCTTCATAATCACTTATTCCTTAGGTTACTTGACACCCCACAGGCGAATGCCAGGATTCTTCTTACAATAGGCCATGCCCGAATTCCTTCCCGTTCTTTGTCCTCCATCATTTCCCATCTTTAATGACCTCGACGTCGACGAGGTGTAAAGCCATAATAGTAGGGTCAGAAACAAAATCGCCCAGTGAGCAACAGAAGACAGTCTCATGTAGGGGCCTACTTAACGAAATCTGAGTATTGGAGAAGAACAATAATAATCTCAAGTTTTAAATTATTTTCTTCTCCAGAGAAAGATTTTTTTTAGTGCAGGCATTTTAAACTTTATATTTCTTTCAATAGAATCAGTGAAATTGGCACCAATTAATAAAGTATAATGAAAGTATTTTTTTTTGAAGAAAAGTAATGGCTACATTGAATATTTTTTATTTATTACATTAATTTTGTAGTATGAGTGATTTTTTTGTTTGTTTATGTAAAATTTCGGGGGTTTTCCGGCGTTTTTTGGACTTCGACTTTGCCTTTTCTACATGGTAATTTTGATCGTCTTTTCTTTTGCGCTTGGTTTTCCATGTATTGTCGTTTTCTCTCTTAAAATGCTAGATGTCTTTTTTTCCTACAAAGGGAAGCGTTTCATTTAATATCAGTGAACTGTTCAGAATATTGATGGACCGACTTGAAGAACTTACGGAATTAGATGCTCATTTCAGATCAGATTTTTGTAATAGATTTGATATACAGGCAGAATTAATCTCTTACACTATTATTGTAATACGTACCAGTAAAGCGGTCCGAATTTAGGGATAGGATGGACAGCCAGTTATTAAAATTAATGGCCAGTCTCCATGGACGCCGGGAGGGGGTATAAGGAAGTGCATATGCATCCCCCTGCTATGAAAGAAAATACACAGAAAATAATTTTAAAAAAATATTATTAAATTCACTGTTTGAATAACTTAAGGCGGCTAGATTGTTGTCCAAATTTGTTCAACACCTTGTCAATACATTCAGTATCCTTAGTTAATAAGCAATAAGGGAGCGTCTATTAATTACATGAGGTGTTTTTTCAGGAATTCCGGATCCCCCCTCCCATCTCTGATGAGATCTGGTTAGACCTGGTCGGCCCCTCCTCCCTAAGATCACGTGAAATTTTGACGAGACCCCCCTCCTCATCCCTGCTGATCAACCTCGTAGTTCTCCTGATTTCGGGATTTCTGCCGACCCCACCTCCCTCTTCGTGAGATTTCGCCGGACCCCTCCACCCTGTTTCAACCATCGCAATTAATGGACGCCCCCTAAGTGTTATATATAATGTATAAAACAGATACAGATGCGCCTTCCTTAAAGTAATCCTGCGGCGCCAATGCCAGTCTCTCAAATTCCAAGGAGGCCAGATGCAGTGGGATTACAATCCAAAGTGAGACGTGCGTCTGTGGGTACATTCGTTACGGTGCACAAATCTCCCCACGACCCCGGCATGCGGAAGTGACGTCGCAATAACGCGTGTATACAGCATCGGGTGTAGCAACACTGCAAAAATTATCGGTACAGGATTCGTAACAACCTAAACAGGTTCGGTTTGTGATAGTGGTCGTGGTTATGGTGAAATTCAGTCTGGACCAAGAGAAAAAAGTTTACGGGAAATTCGTTCTGTGGCTTCCATATCAGAAACTGTGCATTTGTTTCGAAGTCACTTCCACGTGCCGGGATAGTGGGGGGATTTGTGCACGACATCCACTGTTCCCACGGCGGATCCAGGATTTTGATTTGGGAGGGGCGGCTTGGCATGAGTGGATTTTGAATTTGGGGGAGGCTTAAGTCGGGCAAGGGGTAGTCTTTATAGTCTCCTCAGTCATCTGATTTGTAGAGCTAAAAAAAATCTCCAAAATTACAATGATGGGGATGGACCTAAATACTTTTGGGGGGCTTGAGCCCCCTAGCCCCCTCCCACCCTGGATCCGCCCCTGCCCACAGACGCACGTAAAGTGAGTGATGCGAGTTTCAGACTCGGAGGTAGAACCCTAGAGCACACTGTTTTTGGCAATAGAAAAAGAGGCACCCATTCGTTAATTTCATGTTCAAGATTGCGACATAAAATGGGTGCAGTAGTGAGGTCAGTAGGGGATGGGATGATTTGCTCAGCAAAAAATGTCGTTAGACAAGATATCGAAATTGTTACTTTAGGAAACAGAGTAAAATCAGAGAGAATTAAGCCAGAAAAGTTGATAATTTTGCACCCACCCACTTCAAAACTGAACCAAACGCTGTTAATGCATTTTGACCACGATAGAAGCTGATGACCTTAATGTAAAGAATGATTCGATAAGGGAATGTGTGATTTTTTAGTTACGTGAGCAGAGTTATTGGAATTGTATGGGATATTCCAAACGTGTTGCCGGGCCAAACAATTCTTAGTGGTAAATATCATTGCAATGAGAGCGCGTGGCCAAAGCTGTAATGTGGCAAAGCAGTAACATGCGCTTCTTCACCGTTGTCGAGAAAATGGGATTAAAAAATTCCGCTTCGTTCAAATGCTTTCTACATTGCGGAGACTTAAAAAAGCGCATGGTGCAGTGAGCACGCATTTTGTCTCATGAGCTCGTCATCGCCGGAGCAAGTTCTTTATATATTCAGATGTATATGCAGGAAATACCCAGCAATTAGTTTTAACATTTAATTTAATTGCGATGGAGCGCACGCTCCGGTGGCAATTTCCCCACACCCATTTCCCTCTTTCCTGTACCCATCTACTTTTGCCCTCTAAACATTTCAACTTTAAATTCTTTTAACGTTTTTGGTAAATTATTCATCATTTCCCTTGATAACTTATTCCAATCCCTGACACCAGGGCCGGATTTAAACTTTTTTTTAGTGTAGGCTGTTCATTTTGTGCCGCCCTTTTCTCCTTCATACTTATACTAATCACGAATTTGTATTACCTTTATTAGGTAGCAAACGATTATATGCATATATGGGTATAGATTAAGAGTGACTTCATTACTTGAAAGTATTCAGATTTAGTCATAAAATAGAAACAAGAAAAATGAATGTTTATTATGAAACAAGAATACAAACAAGAAAATAAAAAAATGTAATACGTAAATATAGCTTTCTACGGGAGATCTGATTGGTGAACATAGAGGAACAATATATAAGAACGAAGTCTTTCTCGGCGTTGAGAATGTATAAACTGCTCTCGGGTGACTAGCCGAGTCAAGAGTGCGTTGTCACATGATATTTCGGCGACTAGAACCATTGCCGCCATCTTCTGTCACACGATATTTCAGCGACTAGATTCATTGCCGCCATCTTCTGGTGAAGATGGCGGCAATGAATCTAGTCGCCGAAATATCGTGTGACAACGCACTCTTGACTCGGCTAGTCACCCGAGAGCAGTTTATACATAGAGGAACAACTTTCTCACTGACAGTTTTCCATACGACAAACTTCGTAACACTTTTTATCGGCAAAGAACGGAAAACACGTTAAGACGTACGCTCTGATTTGTAATCAATTATTATTAAACGATTATAATTTATATTAATTTCAATCAGAATACCGGTTTCGGCATAGTTCAATGCATGTTCCTTAAAAATTTCAAAGAATTTATTTCATTATTAGCTGAGAAATGTCGAGTTAAGTTTTAAAAATCAATAAAATTAGGACTTTCGAGCGTTCGGGGACTTTCAACATCCAGATACTCAATTAATGAAATCTTAGATCATACTTAAGTATTTTTATTATAGAAATCATGAAATATAAGTCTGTCAGCAGAAACTTACCTCTGTCTATAGTCTTCCCTCGGAAATATGCAGACTGCGTTGAACAAGACAGAAAGTCAGGAAACTAATGAAGAATTAAATTAATAATTTAGCTAGTTGTTCGCTGTCACCACTTATCTAAATGAAAATTTATAGTAGACATTTTTCTATTATGTTTATAATCACACACAAATTTGTCGGCTAAAGTGGGAGATTTGCCGCCCCTAGGCTGGAGCCTATACAGCCTAATGGGAAATCCAGCACTGCCTGACACCCTTACCTAAAAAAGAGAATCTTCCCACACCGTTATGCCTGAAATCAAGTGTCGGCTTGTGGTCAAGGTCATCTTTTCCCTTACATGCATTTACTTTTCACACCAACATCCTGCCGTCAACGTAGCGCGCCAACAGAAGATACCAAAGATAACGAACCATTTGGAAAAAACCATAAAAATTAGTGGCAAGTCTATTGTGAAGACAGTGTTAAATACCAGCCCTTGATTAATTTTAAAAATCAGAGATTTTGTATGCACCTCAAGATTTTAAAAAGGAAATTTAACAATCCACTTTACGCAATATCGTAAAAAAAGTAACGTCACCATGGCCCGATAATGATACGATTTCTTTGCGGATTAATGTATTACGTGTGGACGTCATCATCGTAACCATGCTTCCGTACAACCTCGTTGAAGGAGAAGCAGTTCCCAGACTTAGTTTTACTGATCCTCAAGCTCGACCAAATACAGACAAAAACGAGAGAAATATTTTAGAAAGCTATGTACGAAAAAGTAAATAGTAAAGTTACATTGGATTTTAGAAAAAGGCTGAAATGTATCAGTTTTACCACGAACATATGAAGTAAAGAAGCAAACAAGTTTTTGTGTGTCACGGCATATGGCATTTCCAATGTTTCCAAAAGGAAAAAACTTAAATTGGCCGATAGTGTGTTGGAAGATCATTCAGGGCCATATATAGCACAAAAAAATCACTGAAACTGTTACCAAATACAATACAAAAGAAAATATACATATGGTATAAGTTGTTTTTTTTTTTCGTTTTTTTTCCCTGCGCCTCGTTGACGGCTAAGGTCATTAGAGGCGGGATGGGACTGGGGACAAGTAACGGGAAGGAATTCGGCCATGGCCTTTTTGAAGGAAGCATCCTGGCATTCGTCTGGAGTGATTTGGGGAAACCATGGAAAACCCAAATCTAAATGCCCGGACGGGGATTCGAACCCGCGTCCTCCCGAATGCGAGGCCAGAACGTTAACCATTCACCCACCACTCTCGGTGGGTATACATAATAATGGTTCAAATATGAGTGCAATCATGCGCTTTGGAAATTTCGTTTTTATTGGTTGTGTTTCGCACATTTTGCTGCTCATAATTCACAACGTAATTTTTTAAGATATTGCTATAATGGCAATAGTGAAAAAGTGTCGTAAAACGTAAGAAGAGTGAAGAAGCCAACCAATATCATAATAAATAAAATACAAAAATGCAGTAAATCAGTACGGTATATGTCAGTACGTGGTGGGATAGAAATTCCAACTGCAGATGAATGGATACAAATAACAATTGTATAACCGCGCTGAAGTGTTTTTATCTAGCAAAAATTTATTTTTCTAGCGATTCATCATCAGTATCTTTAATTATATCATTGATTGCCATCTTAAATTTAAAGGATGCTCAAAAGCCGCTTGTGCTGGTCTGTTAACAGGAGATTTGCTTTCGCAAGAAAAACCTTAAGTTATCGATTGCCAGTCTACTTGATCCACGGTTTAAAACTAAGTATTTGACTAGCGATGAAAAAGTAAATACGAAGGCTGAAATTTTGACATTTCTACGTCAAAATTATACACTGACAATAAAAAAATAAAACGAATCATTTGAATGTTAGTGAACCTGGACCGTCCTGTTCAGCACCAAATTTTACTCCTGAAAATAAATTCCTATCAGGCAATTTATGGTATACCCTCGTCAAAATGAATTTGACTGAGACTGAATTGGAATATATGGACAGCTGTCACCTGCCGTTTGAAGGACATTTGATTTGTTATTTAAAAGAATCTTTGCGGCTGAGGACCGCTAATATTTATCAATATTGGGCTTCCAGTCCGTATATTTATTTACGAGTGATAGCAACCAAATATTTATCAGCTCCTCCCACTAGTTTTCCTAGCGAACAATTGTTCATTGCTGCCGGTCAAATCTATGACGACAGAAGAGCTAATTTAAGCGGCGAAAATGTTGAAAAACTATTAGTTTTAGCTTATAACCTAAGTTTCAAATATTGATTTAGGAATTAGAAAGATGTTTTTAAAACTCTTTGTGTGGAGTACAGCACTTTATGCTAGCGAAACATGGACTTTAGGAATACCAGAAAGAATGAAAATTGAAGCATTTGAAATGTGGTGCTACAGAAGAATGCTGAAAATTAAGTGGACTGACAAAGTAAGAAATGAACGAGTTTTGGAAATGATGGGTGAGGAAAGAAGTTTGTGGAAGAAGCTTACAGAAAGAAGAGACAGGTTTGTAGGTCATATTTTGAGACATGCTGGACATGGAGGAAGGAAATATATGGAGGAGAAGTGACGTTAAATCGGTGAAGCAGGCTCGCGCATGCGCAGTGGCGGCAGCGGCGATATTGCGCTTCCAAACAATTGCGATGTTCCCAGTATATCCCGAAAACTAAGCAAGATATCGAAAAATTTTATTCTTTATTTTCGATTTGTCTCGTCGTGTTACATAGGAATCGATCATTAAATTTGACTTTTGCGAATTTTTTCTTCTCCATTTCAACTCAAGACACCTCACTTTTGATACAGTATATCTCTAGAACTAGGTGAGATATCGAAAATTTTTATTCTTTATTTTTCATTTGTCTCGTCTTTTTAAATAAGAATACATCATCAACTTTGACTTTGACCAATTTTTTCTTCTGAATTTCAGCCAAAACCATTTCACATTTGGGACAGAATATCTCGAAAACTAAGCAGGATATCAAAAAATTTTATTCTTCATTTTTTATTTGTCATATCGAGTTACATAATAATCCATCACCAGATTGCGGTGTCACGTTTATCCTAGAGTCCCCTTGAGGTTTTTGTACATATTCCCAGTGTCTGTATGGAAGCGGCCATGCCCCCTCCACTCCGGCCATGCCCCCCACTCCTCCTCCGCCCTGCTTCACTTCAATGCGTGGTGAAGGTCATGGAGGAAGGAAATATATGGAGACGACGCAAGAGACAGCAGGATACCGTATTTTAAAGCTAGAATAATTTATGTTAGGTAAGACGATTGAAATTTGTTTTTATTGCGTTAAAAAACGACAGTATTACTATATTTAAGCTAAAGTGCATTTGATTTAGCAAAGCTAAAACTCCAAGCAATTAATTATTAATTTAATCCACGAGACAAATTATTCTAATTTAATTTGGTCGGTTACTGTTAAATTTTATAGTTTCTTTTTATTATTGCTAAATAAAAATAACTGCATTTAATTTTGCTAAATTCCGTTGCTCAAAACCTGGTTTGTTACTATTTTACTGTTTTATTTTATTCTAATAAATTAATATGAAAAACTATTTTTATAATTATAGTAAAGGTGCAATTTATGTCAACAACACTACAGTATTTGCATATCATACATACTTCGTGTCAGTATTCTAAGATAAATAATTATTTTTGAACCTTCGGTTTCGCTTACGGCCAAAAGTTATCCCAAGAGCAGAACATTCGGCTTCGGTCAAAAAATGTCCATATATTTCACTTTGCTGCCACAACTGATCACTGGTGTTTGTGTGTGAAAGTAGCGTCGAGTCTCCCATCGTGCACTATGCTGGTTAGATATCGGTAGCTATGTGGGTGTGGAACATATGTTGGTTGAAATTGGTCGACGTAGAACATTTTCCTGTCTCTACCAAAGATATGTGTGTCCCTATGTTTCACATTGCAGTCAGAACTACCAAGCGCAGACCACTAGCGTTTGTGTGTGGTAATAGCATACATTCACCGATCATTCACAGCGTTGACCAAATTTCGATAACTGTGTTGGTGTGGTAGTTATGGTGGTTGAAACTGGTCGATCAAGGATATTTTCGCATTTCGAAGGAAGACATTTCTGTCTGTATGTTTCACTTGGGTGCCACAACTACACATCTCAGATCACTGGTGTTTGTGTGTGGTAGTAATATCGAGTATCCCATCGTGTGTTAGGATGGTTAAATATTTACGGTAATGTGGGAGATATGGGAGGGTTGATAGTGGTGGACGTAGGACATTTTACCTTTTCTACCAAAAACGTGTGTGTCCCGATATTTTAACTTGCAGCCAGAACTACCAAGTGCAGACTACGGGCGTTTGCGTATGGTAGTAGCCTGAAGTTTTTCTCCGTGCATGATGGTGATTGCATGTCGGCAGCTGTGGGGATGTGGTAGGTATAGAGGTTGAAAGTGGTGGATTGATATAAAAATTTACATGCGTCTCTATATTTGATTCCACAGTCTAAACTACCTAGCGTAGTCCACTGGTGATTGTGTGTGGTCGACGAAGGACGTTTTCATATTTTGACCAAAGACATGTGTGTCTCTATATTTCACTTTGCAGCCATAAATGCCCTGCACAGATCACTGATGTGTGTGTGTGGTATTAGCCTCGAGTTTCCCATCGTGCAGTATGGTGGCTATATGTCGGTAGCTGTCAATTAAAAATGTTTACAAACACGAAATAAGTCGTGGGCACCAGCTAGTTTAATCTAAGATTTGAAAGAAGATCCGGAAGACTGGCGCGGTTATCTAAGAATGAATGAAACAGTCTATAATGAGTTACTGTGCCTAATAATACCCATAATAAAAAGAGAAGATACTGTCAGGCGCCAGTCAAAGTAACTAGTGTAGTGTCCCATTCAGTATGCCTCGGGATTTGCTACTTTGTTAAACAGTTTTACTGACTAATTACTAAATAAATGATTCTGTGTGGGCTTCTCTTCCGAAGTGGTCCTTCACATTAATACAAGTCAGGCATAATATATTCAAAAGGAACTTATTGACTTTATTAATCTTTACATGAAAAGCAAAATTTATTTGACGAAACAATTACTTCAATGGATAAATGGTTGTTTCCTCTCAGGTAGTAGAATTTACAGTTCATGGGTTCTTTAATTTGGAGCTCGTTGATTGCGTACGTAGGAGATACCGTAGTGTTGAGCAGCGCAGGCGATGCGTGACGCTCCCTCGGAACGGAAGAGTCGTGTCGGTGACCACCCGGTGAGACTATCAGCAGGCGAGGAGAGCTGTGTCGAGCCGATGGTGCGTGTTTTTCTCCGGGCCCCAAGTAGTTGCATCAGCTGAGCGAAGGGAGGGCCAGGCGTCTGGCGAGTCTCATCCAGCCACAACCGGCGGTGTCGTCCTTTTCCCTGGGAACCTCAGCAATGCCCGAGCCCTGTTCGTAGCAGGAGATGACCCACTCCTTCGTGCCACGCCGAGTTCACCGTCCAGTCCCCGCGCCGAAAATCAAGTGTCCCTCACCGTCCTATTGGTTATCCGCTTTCCCTTATCTCCGATTCGCGGCACATATAACAAGCATAAACAATTTATTAGAAACATTTCTTTTGGATGGACATAACCCCACCACCAGCATGAATTTCCTTGGTAGGTCATATCCTCGATATAGCAATTGTTCCTCTCCTCTCATTGGCCTGCACTTTCCATACACAAAACAGGTTATTGTTAACGAATGTTTCTTTGCCAGCGACATCTGCAAGGCGTCTGACAACTCAGGTCTGGAACAAATTATTACTATGCTTTGAATGACGTCTTTCATCGCTCGAAGATCCAGACAGGCGTACTCATAATGCCACACTGTGTCTATTGTTTTAAACAAACCCACCCTATACCCGAGAGCCTCTCCATCATTTCAATAAATTAATGATAACACATTAGGTAACACAACGAAAGTCTGTTCCTTTGGACGTCAACCAGACCACGCTAAAGTACATTCTTTATTACTCACTTGCCTGTCGACGGAATTACAACCATTATCCTTCCTCACATTTGACAAGTAAAGGCATTAAATATTCCCATCGATAACAACATTTCTTGTTCCTGATAAACAATGAGATTTATAGAAATCTCACTAGAAATGTGGTACCAAGCAGTTTCTTGGTAACTATTTTTTAAAAACGAAAAATTGTGTTGATTATAATAATATTAATAATACAAGCTTTCTCGGAAAGAATGAAAGCCTATTAGAACAATAAGAAGAACTCGAAGAAAACTTGATTCGGTCATTTGCTTACCGTCTTCCATTTATTGGGAGAATTCGACAATAATAATAATAATAATAAATAATACATAATAACGCCAAATTTTTTTTATAAATCTAAATTACACGTCATTAAAAAGTCTTTAAAAATATATTTGTTTGAACTGCAAAGAAGGTACTTATGCATAATTAACTACAGATACCTCTTTTAGTTTTTCATTCATTAAACGGTAAGCTTCATTTCTTTTAATTCCAGACGAAATATTCCTTGGACTTGATTTTCCAGAATTCCGGCAACGATTTGTACATGTCTATGAATTGGTATTTGACTACTTCTTGAAAATGGTTTTAAATTGTTTATTAGTACACGTTATTCGCCGAGTGAAGAGATGTTTAGACGGCAGTGCATTATTTTGCGTAAAATTCAAAGTTAAAATTTAAAGAATTCAAAAACCCGCCAAAACGCTCGTTCGCTGCCCGGCGAGTGCATTGACAGTCGTGACGTCACACGTCTGTAAACGCTGCCGCTGAGAATAGAGCGTTTCCTATTACCCAAGTTTTCAATTATTTTTATTGTTTGTAGCTGGTTACTTCTTATTATTAATGAATGTTCGTTTTGAATATAAAATCGAAAATAATTTGTAAAAGCCTTCAGCGGAAAAATATTGAAAGTAGACGCCTTATTTGTGGGGCTAGCTATAGAAACAACCCCTGAGTTTTATTCTGTGGAGCTTAAAAATGTAACAACATCAATTTGATATTGCGAAAAAGTCACTTACGATGCCTTTTCTAACGTCATGTCATGTTATAAAACTAATTAATTTTTAATTTAATTGCATTTGAGCACACGCTCCGGTGGCAATTTCCCTACACACCCAACTTCCCCCTATCCTGCCCCCACCTACGATTTTCTGTGAAGCTCATTTACACCGCGATTTCGAAGAGTTAAATGTAATACGTTGTTTAAGGCGAGAATTATTATGGTTAGGGTCCTAAGGTTCGATCCTAGCTTCGGAATATGTTCAATTTGTTTTGTTTTTTTTTGTCATTTTCTTTGGATACTAGTTGGTATTGGTTGCATCGCATAATCATTTTTTTTACCGAAAACCCACCAAAACATCAATTTAATTTTTTTTTTCTGAAAGCTTCACAACTTTTTGGATAACAAGCGAATTACAACTGTCTGAAAGAACCAAAGAAGATTTCAAAAAGGAAATTGGACGTTACCTGCACACCATAAACAGGTTTTTTTAAAAAAATATTACTTGCATATTAAATGTAAATATCGCTTAATAGACGCAGTTATGTCAGGAAGGTAACCTGCAGTTGTATCGTCTGGTAAAAATTCCAACGAAAAGGGCACACGCGTTCCGGAACTGTTGCAAGATTTCTACAAGTGATGTCACTTCTAAAATAAATTCCATTATTCGCCGCCGTGCACCTGTATTTTTTGTATGATATTCTCTCTCTGGTAAGTTTCAAAATTAAAAGTTTTCATGTATGGTAGCAATTTGTTTCAAACGCTTGTATGACGATTAACAACTATTATTAATTCTTCGAATAAAAAACATAGTTGTGCAAAAAAACAGCAAACAAAAACGGAAAAAATGCACGCAAAAAATATTATCCCAACCAAGGTTCAAACGTAGGTCGTTCTGAATTCTATTACCACTCTTCAATCACATAGCTATCAGGACACTACTTCTTAATTGCTTCTCTTTATGTTAATGGCAAACAATTCACAGTTTCTTCGTGTGAGATGAAGTGAAACGAGGTAGGTAAATGAATAAACAAACAAATTTAGTTTTATTGACAAAAAATATCATTTATGCATAAGCCTTAATCTGCAATTAAGAAAAATGGACCACAACATCCAATTGTTCCGAGCGTGGTGAGTGAGCGGTTAACGCTCTGGCCTCGCATCCGAGAGGGCGCCGTACAGAGCGATATTTTCTAAATCTAGAAGGTCAAAAGTCAGTTTTGATAATAGTCTACACAGGCAAAATAGTTATTTATATTCAAAGTAGATAAACCATATTACTCGGAACAAAGGTTTATTTTCCACGAATTCACTCCTAAAAATAGAAAAATTAGTTTGAACAATGGGCTTCATGTGATCCACCAATCAGGCGCTCCAGTCTGCCGCGCCATTTGACTGAGATTGGTCGATGATTACGCTGTGTTTCTGCGTGTTAACAGTGACTTGTGTGCAGTGGCGTAGCTAGGTCAACAAGGGCCCCGGTGCAAAAAATTTATTTTGGGCCCTCAGGCTAGACGGGCGACTTTTTTTTGCTGGTAGGGGACCCCTGAACTGAGGATGGGGGCCCTTTCATTGTTCTTTAGGGGCCCCTGAGCAGTGGTTGGGGCCCTCCCTGAGCAGGGAAAGCCCTTAGTGAGGGGCTCCTGTGTTCTCAGGGGGGGCCCCTTAGACGACGGTAGAGCTAAAAAAAAAAAAAAAAGGTCGCCAGTTTGCCGTGAAGGCTCGTGGGCCCTCAACACTGCGCTTGAGGGCCCCTTGAGGTATGCTTGGGGGCTCCCTGGGCGTGAGGGCCCCGGTGCACTGCACCGCCTAGCCCCATAGTAGCTACGCCCCTGCTTGTGTGTTTCTGTTGCTTTTGGCGATCCTCAAGGTAAGTTTACACATGCTTTTTCCGTGATACATTAGCATCATTAAAACAGAGCGAGATTATTTTTAATTAAAAAAAAAATACTACTGAGCCAATTTCATGTTGCATTTTAGTTCATTATACCACATTATATCGGTCTCTTGCTATATTTATTTGAAAGAGCTGCTTATTAGCTACAAGAAATACCTTAATTTGTTTGCGAATATTTGCGACACCAATACAACTTTTCTTTATTTCTTTATTTTCACTGCACAAATTTCGCGTACAGAATTTTTCGACGTATGGTTTGACAACGCACAACAAGCAATCTCCAACTTCAATTTAAATATAAATGAGTCTCAAATTTTTAAGCTCAGCAGAATAAAAGTCAGGGTTTTTTTTCTATAGCCAGCCCCACAAATAAGGCGTCTATTTTCGATATTTTTCCGCTCTAGGTTTTTACAAATTGTTCTCGATTTTGTATTCAAAATGAAATTTCATTAATAACAAGAAATGACCAGCAACAAACAATAAAAATAATTAAAAACTTGGATAATAGGAAACGCCCCATTCCCAGCCACAGCGTTTACAGACGTTCGACGTCCCTCAAGCGACCACCTATCCTAGAGCGTTTTTGTCACGTGACCAGAGGTAAGAAAAGCATAATTTTTATTTTGCTTTTTTATTAAAAATAATCCACTTTTCTTTTCAAAATTAAAAAAAAATTAGCATCCTGAAGCATTAATCTACGAGAATTAGTGCAATTTATAATATTTTTTTAATACTGTCAAATAGCCTATTGTGTTATAAATTCCTTCGAATAACTTCGTACATCATTCGTTTCACAGAGATGTGTTGTCGAACAAAACTTCGCAAACCATAAATTCTGCAGTCCAATCTTCAGCAAGTCAACGTTTGCACAAGCTGCACTTTCGAGGTTGCGCGGGCTACTGTGTTGCCGTCTACACGTTCCGTCTAGCCTTCGCAAAATAATTAGCGCAGGCAAGACGATCGTGTAGCCGGGACATAAAGTTTCATCGTAATCGGATGAACGGTAAAAGAAGGCATAGAAGATGGACAAACAAGCATTGATTTTTATATATTAGAAGAAATGATTAAATATTATATATGTCCACTCTGAAGCAGATAATTGAGGATGTGGTTTGTAAGGAATATGTAAACATGAAGAGGTTAGCACAGGAAGGGATGGAGGATTGCATCAAACCAGTCGAATGACATGACAGAAAAAAAAAAAATATAAAATATGTTCACTCTATAATGTCGTAATATCTGTAGAATGAACATATATAATGTTTCATCACTTATACTGCAATGATTATAACATTTATTGCCACTGATGATGCCCAACTCCATAAGGGTGAAATGCATCTGTTGAAAAACAGTAATAATACGATTGTTAATAGACGGCTTTTAATTTAAAACAAATGTGGAACAGGCCAACAACAAAGTTATTAGAATTGTGGGCATTTACAAGGTATTTTTTAATTAATTAATTAATTTAATTTAATTGCAATGGAGCACAGGCTCAGGTGGCAATTTCCCTACACACCTATCTTCCCCCTATCCTGCACCTACCTACATTTGCCTTCTACAAGAGCACCATAACAATATATTATCAATAGATTTCAGGCCTAACAGAGTGGGAATGTTTCCAGTTTTAGGTATTGGAGTGAGGGACTGGAGCAAATTACCTATGGAACAAATTAACAATATACCTCAGAGTGTGAAGGATTGTAATGTGAAAATATGTAATAAATAAATAAATAGGTGTGTAAAGAAATCGCCAATGGGGCATTAACTCCATCACAATTAATAATAATAATTAATGCCTTAAGTCCATAACTTTCTTTGACGATCGGAAAAGTTAACCTCAGTCAGATTTTTTCCTGAATATTCAAAACTCTTTACAAATATTTATTTTCTTTAGTCATTAAGTTGATAAATTTAAGTTTCCATAAAATTTTCGTGAAACACAAAGATAGAATACCAATAACCATAGTGATCTTTGTCACAATTTCACCAACAAGTATTAATTGTGGCGTGAATGATGGCTACAATAGGTATTTTGAGAAATATGAATTCAGCGAGGATTGTCTTTAGTGGGTAAGATACATATGTTTGAATAAACAAACGTTCGGCAATGAGGTTTGGCATATACTTATTCGAGTCTTCCGTATTGCCAGAAAGTGATCAGATTGGTTGGTGCTATTGCAGATCGCGATACTGTTGGAACTATTTAAATCGGGATTAAGTAAATATATTAACAGTGTGACAGTCATGAAATCAGTATAAATTAAAAATAATACCGAAATCTCTTCCCTTATGATGTATCATCATTTTGATTTGTGTTGCATCGGTCACTAATATTGACTACTTTCATCCCCATGAACTAATGCTGTTAAGTTTATAAAGCGAGATTGAAAATATTTTCTAAAGGGAGTATTAGCGGAGTTTGTCGTTAGGTTGAAATGCATTCTGTACCGTAATTAAACTTCTTTTCACTTCATAAAGCATTAGGAATTTAATTTTTGTTACCAATTTGATTTGATGAGCGCAGTATTAGTGACGTCCTGCATCGCGATGTAAACTGTGGCTAGTTTTTATTAGTATTTTCATTTTATTGGTCTTTGGTAGCCAAGACCAAAAATATTTTAGAAGGAATAATTGATAAATTAATGCCTGTAGGCATTTTCTGTGACTTGTCTAGGTGTTCGTGATAATCATAAAGTTATGGTGCAAAAAATTAAAGTATTATGGTGTAGATGGTATTGTTAATAAATGGCTTAGTTCTTAATTTAATTTAATTTAATTTAATTGCAATGGAGCACAGGCTCCGGTGGCAATTTCCCTACACACCCATCTTCCCCCTATCCTGCACCTACCTACATTTGCCCTCTACAAATTTTATCTTCAAATTGTTACCTTCTGAATACAAAACAAAGTATCACTGGAACTGCATTATGTGGGTCACTATTTTCTGAGTGGTAATTTATCAGATGTGGAGTACCTCAGGGTTCTATATTGTGGTCAATAGTGTTTTTAATATATATAAATTATCTACCCTGTGTTACACCTAAAGGCTCAAAATTTGCAGATGACACAAGCATAGGAATTAAAAATACTCCAGATTTATCTACAGAACATATTTCAAATTATGTCTTTGACCTTATAAGTAAATGGTGTACAGCTAATGGCTTGTTTTTATACTTTGATAAAACTGAATGTATGCAACCCGGTAACATAACGCAGATTAACACCAGACATAGACATACAATTTGCAGTCCAAACCATTCCGGAGATAGTGTGTGTGGCATTTCTATGTTTCATACTTTAAATTGAAGGGTACATGTCTCTGACTTAGCCTACTGCTTGATTGGGTGCAGTTGCATTTGCAATTTGTACAATCTCAGCTATAGGTCATCCCCGTATGAGGAAACTAGTTCATTTTTCCAATTTTTACTCCTTAATGTCATATGGAATAATATTTTGGGGCAATATTACTCTTAGAGACAAAGTGTTGAGATCTCAAAGGTGAGTAATAAGAATGATGTCTGGGGTTATCTTTAAAACTTCATGTAGAGAGCCGTTCAAGAAGTTAGATTTTAACATTGATGTCAGAGTATTATTACATGATAGTCCTTTTAGTCACAAATTATACTCTATTTAAAACAAATAGTAAAATACACAATTATGATAGTAGAAATGATCATCACAAAGATTACAAGTCGTCATCATTTCTTCAAAAATGGGACCTATATTGAAGGATACATATCTTCAATAAGCTTCCAAAAGTAGGGTAATATCAAGATGGGGATACCCAGCTCCGGGTAATATCAAGATGGGGATACCGCTGCGGCTTCACGTAGTAAACACACAGATCACTTGATATATATTACATAATTGTGACGTATTCAGTCTGCACGTACCAACACAGTAACAGCTATAAATATGATCTGAAAATTGAATATCTGCAATGTCGTGCATTTTGGTAACATTTCACTTTGGTCCAGGCTGCATTACGACCAAAACGCATATTTATAAAATATGATTTCGTCAATCATCATTTGAGTTTATGTTGTAATGCAGCCTGGACCATACGTCACAATGATGTCGTATATACAACGTGATACTGCAGTGGTATCCCCATCTTGATATTACCCAGCTCCCAACACATCTTAAATGTATAGCAGATGATAAGATTAAATTCAGGAAAAAATTAAAACACTTTTAATTGACTACTCTGTCAAAGAATTTATTTCTAAGATATCTACAAAATAATTTCCAATAGGTGTAAATGTGGATGATGTAATTAATGTACCATGTATGCTTTGACTGTACAACTTCTGGTGTACTTATCTGTTTTGTAATGCTACTGTTTATCTTCAAATTGACAACTATCAACATCAAACAAAACCAGTCTCTTATATTGGGATCTATGGAAGATGAATATATTGTATTGTATACAGTGATCGTAAGTATGATGATAATATTCAGACCGAGCCTGGTGGTGTAACGGCTAGCGTTTGGCCTTGCATTCGGGAGGACAGCGGTTCGAATTCCCGTCCGGGCATCCAGATTTGGGTTTTCCATGGTTTCCCAAATCACTCCAGGCAAATGCCGGGATGCTTCCTTCAAAAGGCCATGGCCGAATTCCTTCCCATTCCTTGCCCCCCATCCTTTCCCGTCTCTAAAGACCTCGCTGTTAGAGAGACGTTAAGCAGATAAAAAAATAATAATAAAAAGATAATCTTCCGGTTATTCATTTGTAACAGCAAACGTAGTTAATGAAGTTAAAATTATCAGAAGTACCATGGTGATGCAACATTGTACGTCCTGACTATGGATTAAGTATTTAGTGTAATAAGTGTGCTGGGGATGATGGGTACATCTACTAATTTTCATTCAAGTATTTCCAACCCTGCATTCAGCCCGAGTTAAACAACTAAATGAAAAGGGCTTCAAAATCCTTCATTTATTGGAGATTGGTCGAGGGATGTACCAAAGAAGTGAGGGAATCGGGTTAGAAACTTTGACAGACCTTTGAGTATGGTGCTGTGTTATGGGACCCACATTTTGGGTATCAAATATAAGAGCTGGAGGAGGTGCAAAGAAAGGCTGCTAGATTTGTCTCTGGAAATTGCTGCATAATGCAATCAGTAACTGATATGATAAAAGAGCTGGAATGGGATTCATTGGAAGATAGGAGATTGGTGGAGAGAGTTGTGGGTGTGTACAAGGTGTATATCGGTGATGAAGCATGGAAAGATATTGGGGAAAGAACTAAGAGATGTGCATTGAAGGATAACCATGTCCACAAGCTGACACTTGATTTCAGGCATAAGCATGTTGGAAAATTTTCTTTCATTGGTAAGAGGGTCAGAGTTTTAAATAAATTACCAATGGGAATGATGAATAATTTACCAAAAATGCTGAAAGAATTTAAAATAAACATCCATAGAGGGGAAAAGCAGGCTGGTAGAAGAAAAGGGGAGGGGGGGGGGGAAGTGTGTTTGAGGAAATTGCTCCATCACAATTAAAGAAGAATAAATATATAAAGCGATGGAACAAAACGCAAGGGGACACTATATCATGGATGCTTGTTTAACAAAACCAAATGATAATTATATGGGTTATCGTATGTTGGAGGGTTTATGCGATTATGAGGTAGTTGTGATTGATACAGGCAGCTACAGCAAATCGGTATCCAAGGAATGAGGAGGCAAGTGTTTCATAACTGAGAATGTATTTTAGGGAGAGGTCCAGTGTGTAAAATGAAGGCACTAGTACAATATAAAATCAGTGTGTACAGTTCAAAGAAATACTAAGAACAGTTGAAGAAATGTATGTCCCAAACAAAAAAGGCACAGGAGCTGCAACTAGGCTGAAGATGTGATGAGGGTGAAGAGGTTGGTTGGGACATGAGATTAAATGATGTATGAAATGACTAAACAGAGAATTAATAGCAAATATAGAAGCTGAGAATCAACCCAGAAAAATATGGTGTTAGGCTATATAAAAATTTCTATAGCTATGTTAGAAAAACAAGATGGAAGGGGGTATTTAGATAATTATGGATATGGTGGGAGAAGAAATTACAGGGAATATGGCTAAGGTACTGAGCAGCTGGTTTAGTGATACTATTATAAATTATCAGACACAAATAAGCATTAACTGATGAAATTCCTGTTTCAGTGAAAATAAACATACTGGAAAGTTAGAAATAATCACGAAGTTTTCTGAGAGAATTGAATAGGTTTTATAAATATAAATTAGCTGTTTAACATATAATGTACCTGACATAGATGGTATTATCACAGATGTGTTAAGATATGCATCAAAGATGTCATTCGATACCTTGAAGTATTATTTAGGTCAAGTTTGGAGATCTGCTGTATGTCAGATGACTGGAAATGTGCCATCCAGCACTGGATCTATCGTGGTCTGTCCTTTTCAACTTCCATTGTGAACTTTATACTGGAATGATATTGATTAAGACGATCCAGGAATTCATTTAAAACCTGGATGCCAAAGTTGGCAGATCAGTAAAGATTGAATCACACCTGAAACAGACAGCAGAGCTAGCCGATGAAATATTGTGTTTTTATTACTCAGTCTGGTGGAACACCTATGAAGCTTTCATAGCATAAACACACTTATCATAAAGAACACGAATTACTCAGATGGCAATACATCCGCTACCCATTGAAACTATGACAGTGCTAGCAAGATAGTAATAGATGGATCCCTGCTTTCAAAATAATCATTACCTTGGGAAGGAGAGCTGGATGATATGCGAATGTAGAAACGTTCAAGGATTAATGGTGAGGTATATGTAAAATCACGTTTCTCCACTAAAGACAATGGTTTACATTTATTAACAGTTGTCATGGTTCAGTGATAAAACAGCACAATGTGATATTCAGTGATAATTAGAAATGAATTAATTTTTAATACTTTTTCGAGTATTATGAGAGGTATCCAGTGTTTTATTTGGTAGTTTTTTTATTTTTTTTTGTTTCTTAAATTAAGGTACAGTACAACATTGAACCTGGATGTCATAAAAGGAGTGAATGTGCGTTAGGACTGTTGTTTATAAGAGAAGATCTTCATGGATGTCTTAAAGTGAATATATGGGCATCAATAGAGTGACAGATTTTAGCTGTTATATCAGTAGCTTTTCTTACTAGCAGGTACTTTGTTTCAAGTTGATGGGAAAAAGTTTTAACTCTCAAAAAAAGGAAACACTAAACTCATAACTTAACTGTCGCTTAAAGCAGGCCTGATAAGACAAACCCTGTTATCCTGAGCTCAGTTGGGATGCTGGGTTCTGTTGCTCATTAGTGGTCGTGGGGGTTTGTAGGAACAACCTTTTTAAGAATCCAGTTAATCTTTACTCTGGCTCATAATACATTACCTGGTTTACTGTGAAGTTTTTGACAGCAGCATCAAGAAGTAAACCCAAATGGTCTAACTGGCAGATGTGACACCATAACATGCTTAGGAGATGAATGAGAGGACAAATGTCTTTTGGCAAAGATGGATTTCAAAGCCTGATATGAGTAAATCATAAAAGAAAATTTGTTACTTTGTCAATCCTTGTGTCTCAACTGAATGGTAATATTTCACTTTCAATACATGAGTGAACTTTTGTTTTTAATGGAATGTACTTAGATTGTTTGGTCAGACTATTCATGTAGCTTTCCACATAAATCACACTATTTTTTTAAAACTTATGTTAGAAAAACCTGTGATTTTTAACTTATGTTTCCATTTCTGATCCCTTTTTCAGTATTTGTTATACTGCTATTTAAGAAATAATTGCGTTCAAAAGATATCTCAGCTCATCTGTCCATACCTAACTGACCAACCTGCAACTGTACCTTCATTATGACAAATGCAATCCTTATCACATCAAATGGCCCATCCCCTATAGCCTTGGCATTCATGGGAGACGCCTATGTTCTAACCAGCAGGCATTCTCACTGTATTCCAGTGACATCTCACAAGCTCTTATATCCCACAATTAGCCACCAAATTTAGTTCTTAAACAAGTTTCGCATACCGCATCATAACCTGCTCAATTCATCAACAATCCAAAACTGTCTAAAATCAAACACACCCCCTTTTGGTCACCACTACTTTCAAGGTCTCGGATCACTCAAGCAAATCCCTCGTTTACGATTTCCTTTGAGCCTGTCCAGAATGAAAACCTTCCTCCCAAAAATTCTCTCACTTGCCAAGAACCTGCCCAAACCTCATCCATCATTGGCGGGGATTTAAATTTACCAGGTGTAAACTGGGAAGGGAATAAGATAAATAACACAAGGGAACAAAGATTTGCAAATATCTTAATAAGGGAAGGAGGATTTATACACAAGTGGTTGAGCAAAACACTAGGGGACAAAATATTTTGGATATATTTCTAATTAAGCCCGATGAAAACCTTTTGAGGTATCAAGTAACTGAAAGAATAAGTGATCATGAAGCAGTTCTGATGGATATTAGAGGATTCAGTAAACCAGCAGCCAAAATTGAAGGGGGAAATAGGTACAATTATAAAAAGGCACAGGTTTCAAATTTGAAGAGATATTTCAGAGAACAATTCAGCAAATGGAAGGAAGGCTCAGGTACAGTAGAGTCAAGGTGGGAAGAGTTCAAGGAGATAATAAGAAAGGGGGAAGAAAAATTTATTCCAAAGCAGAAAATAAAGAGAAGTAGAGAACCTATGTACTATATTAGGGAAGTGAGGAGGTTAAAGAGGTTGGTAAGAACAGAACATAACAGAGTTAAGAGACAGCAGGCTAGTAGGGAATATTTAAAACAACTAAACACGGACTTAATAACAGCAAAGAAAATGGCTAAAGATGGGTTTATGAAGAGTATTGTCAGTGCAGGAGGACCATTGACTGATGCATCTAGAATTTTCTATGGGTATATCAGGAAACTGAGGGGAAGGGAGGGTGTAGAGACACTTATAGATAAGGATGGAGAAGAAGTTACTGACGATTTAAAAAAGGAAGAGATTTTAAATAACTGGTTCAGTGAAAGCATTACGGACAATGAATCAGAAACAGGAGGGTCTAATTCGGAGAACGAGCTTAACAACACAATTAGAAATGACGATAGTAAAAAAATTTGATATCCATCCTGAGGAAATCATGAAGGAAATAAGAAAGCTGAAAAAAATAAATAAAGGGGCTGGTGAAGATAATATTACTACAGATATCTTAAAGATAGCCAGATGTAACACTGTACCTTATCTTGAAATATTATTTAAATTGAGTCTAGACACTTGCTGCTTACCACAGGACTGGAAAAGTGCAATAGTAGTACCGGTACATAAGGGAGGGGTGAGAAATAGAGTTGAGAATTACAGGCCAATCAGTTTGACATCAGTGGTAGGTAAATTAATGGAAAGATTGATATGCAACCACATCAGAAATATATGTGAGGAACGTAAGTGGTTTTCAAGCAGGCAACATGGTTTCAGGCAAGGATATTCATGCGAATCTCAGTTGGTGGGATATATGCAAGATATTTCAGATGAAATGGACAAGGGAGGCCAAATTGATAGTGTAGCACTAGATCTGTCTAAGGCGTTTGACAGAGTATGCCATAAAATGGTAGTAAATAAGGTAAAAACCATTGGAGTGGATAAGAAAGTCATTTGCTGCGTAGAAGAATTTTTAAAAGGTAGAAAACAGAAAGTTAGGATAGGAAATGTAGTATCAAAAGAAGTGGACAGATGACATAATGCTGTATAAAAGAATCAAAACGATAGAGGATTGTAAACAGTTGCAGGGTGATCTGGACAGGATATTTAATTGGGTTGGTAAACATGGAATGAAGATAAATGCAAAGAAGAGTCAGCTTATTAGATACACAAATAAAAAACAAAGGGTTAATTATGAATATAAGGTGGGGAAAGAATTGCTTGCTGAAGACTTGAAATGTAAATATCTTGGAATTACTTTTGATTACAAACCTAACTGGGCAGGACACATAGGTGGTAGGAAAAGGTTTCAAAGTTCTACACTTGTTGGAGAGAGTGATGAGGGGATGTACGAGAGAAGTCAAGGAATTGGGTTACAAAACTTTGGTCAGACCATTGCTCGAATATGGTAGTGTAGTATGGGACCCTCATTTTACGTATCAAATACAGGAGTTGGAGAGGGTGCAGAAAAGGGCTGCTAGATTTGTTTCTGGAAATTATCGCAGAATGCAATCAGTGACGGATATGATAAAGGAGCTGGAATGGGATTCATTGCAAGACAGGAGGAGGATGAGGACGGTCATGGGAGTGTACAGGGCATATACTGGCGATGAGGCATGGAAAGATATTGCAATAGGTATGAAAAGTATTGCATGGAAGGGAAAAGATGACCGTGACCACAAGCTTGCACTCGATTTCAGGCACAAGGGTGTGGGAAGATTCTCTTTTTTAGGTAAGGGTGTCGGGGATTGGAATGAGTTACCAAGAGAAATGATGAATAATTTACCGAAAACTTTGAAAGAATTTAAAGATAAAATTTGTAGAGGGCAAATGTAGGTAGGTGCAGGATAGGGGGAAGATGAGTGTGTAGGGAAATTGCCACCGGAGCCTGTGCTCCATTGGAATTAAATTAAATTAACTCCTAGTCCATTAGCATGAGCCTCCCCATATTACAAGGCAGCCCCAAGGCTCTTTAATTGTAACAGACTCCCTGAAAATTATGCATCATGCACCCTGCCTCTACCATCTTCACCAACCCAGTAATGGGGGAAAGCTTCCCCGTCATAGGACTTGCCACTTGTGTACCCCTCCCATCTAATATATCAACTCACCTGCAACCATTGTCCAGCCTCATACATAGGTTGTGGTATGAATTTATTGGCCATCAGAATGGACACAGACAGTATTTACCCTGACCACCCAGTATCTTATCATGACACCTCTCGTGTTACAAACAGTTTCAATGTTTGCTTCACTGTCTATGGCATAAGAGTCCTCTCAGACAAAAGTAGCATCTCCGAACTTGGGAAGTGGAATTGGCTTAGGGAGCATCCATAAACCACGTAGCTTCATTTTGGCCTCCTGTGAACCCCCCCCCCCTTTTTCCATGTAGCCTGACGTGGCTCTTGCCTCTATCGCCCCTCCCCCACGTAGCTTTTTCAGAAGATATTTTGTACTATTTCTCTTGTCAGACTATCGTAAATTACATACAGAGATAGTTAAATGAAATAAATAAATATTCTCATGCTGTTGTGCGTTCTGTACCTTATTTTAACTGTGACAAATAATATGAATAAGAAACTACGCCTGTCTCCCCCCCTCCCCCCCACGAAGCTCAGTGTAGCTATCCAACCAACCCATCCCCTCCCTCCCATCCCCTCCCTCCCCCCCAGACTGAGCCACATAGTTTATTGATGCTCCCTTATCAGTATAAATTGGGCACCAGGTAACTACCATGGGGTTTCTGACTTTCAGCTCCTATCCACTCTTCCCGTCATGTTGATTTTCCCTACCATGAGCCATTGGCCTACGTTTGCACATACAGTGATTTGCCAGCTTCCATAGGTTACCTCATTCTATTGTTGAAGGGTTATGAGTCCAAATGTGTATTTCTGTGTGTCCATGCTGCAGCAATTTTCTGCTTTGGTAAGGTGTGGTTACTCTCCTATCTGGTTGTTTAATGTATTTGCTTTATACCACCTTTGTTCCTAGCAGTACATTACTGCATTTTGTAATAAATTTTATTATTTTATAAATCTATCAAGTTATAGAAATTAGAGGTTTGAAGGAATTGAATGCTTCCACCGTTTCAGGTAAATTGTTCAGCTTTTTCCTAAGTAGTTTACTTCAGTTCCTAATATGATTGTAATTAAAGAAACAGTAGACTTTGTTATAGAAAACTATGTATTTTACTTGCAACATTGTAACAGCTTTCCCATTGGCTTTCCAGTTATCATTAGAATAGGAAAGTACAGAATGTATTGCCTCACCTGTTGTATCACACTACTTAATGTTATGATACTAAAGAAAATGGAAACGGCTTTTAGGCAATGTAAATAACAAAGGATAGGGAAAATGACCCATTGCTTCACCAAAGTTGAAGACTGCGACTAGTCAAAAACAAATGTGATGAACAGAAAGTGTAAAAGTTACGGCTTCAACTTTGGCGAGTGATGAGTTATTTTCCCTTTGTTATTTATACCTTTTAACTATGTATTGCAAAATGAATTATTCCATGAAACTATTGTGGCAGTAATTGAGAAACAAAAAAAAAAAAAAAAAAAATATTAAATGTTATGAAAATTTCTGACTGTAGTGAAGGCAACTAAGTTTCTATTTTGTAGCATAAAATTTTTCTGTTAGTTTCAGAAGCAAAAGTGCATTCTCTACATGTGCTGTGAAATATACAGATGATATAGATTGTGCCCTTAAGTTGAAAGAGGCTCCTCAAATTGATAACAAATATGCCCTAATGAAACCAGAAGAACTAGATGCTCGGAAAAACCTGGAGGGTTATATTACTGTTGATAAGCCGGTGAGAGAATTGATCCTTTTTCTTTTAATGACTTTGATATACTAAAGACTTTTTAGCTAAACTTATTAATTAAATTTTCATTTATGTTTGTATATTATTCTTAATTTAATAAAAAAACATAACTATCATACTGTTTAAGATTGAAACTAATGAAGTATAGGGAAATACGACCCAACACTTACCACAGATGAAGGTGGCTAGGAAAGTTGAACATAAAAAAGAACAAACACAAGAAACCAGCAATATTTCAGCAGTTAGCCTTATTCTTGCAAAAGTGAGACACCAGGCGGAGCCAGACATGAACACGATGTCAGCCGTCTGGTGAATGGCGTGGCCGGCATAGATGGTAGTATAGGAGGGGGGGGAAGCACAAATAATAACTCAATAATCAATAATGCTGAAGGTATATTATCATTGAAAATGGTCGATCAACATAATAACTGAGCAACGAAATACATATAAATCATATTTTGAAAAACTGTAAGTAGGAACAATACTATATAAGCAATGTAAATAGTATTGATAAGTGCTGGGTCTGGAAGGAGGGATTTATTGGAGATTGAGGCCTGGAGGATGTCTGGTGTCCAGGATATTCTGATATTGGGTTGTTCCCATCTGCATAGTTCAGAGGAAGTTGTGTTGTCAGGGAAAACTCTGATTGCCCTAACTGAGAAACAGTTGTTGAAATTATTCAGATTGTGAGAACTGGCATGTTTTACCACTGGATGGGCCTCATTGTTAGTAGCCTGTTGCTATTCATTCTGATGGCAAGTGGGTTAGTAGTGAGGCCTATATGTGAGCTGGATCAAAGGAGGCATGCAAGTTGATATACGACATGTGTTGTAATGCACGATGGGGAATGTTTCACCTCTGTTAGGAGGTAGTAGCTGGATGCATGCTGCATGTTTTACAGCAGGGTCTGTTGCACGAGAATAATCCCTGTGGTAGTTTGGGTGAATACTTGTGAACCAAGATATTTTTTTAGATTGGGTGGTCTGCTAAAACATGTGCGTGGGGCAGTGGTAGAATTTGATGCAGAAAGGTGCGCATCCCAGGGAGGGAACATATGGAGCCATGCCCATGACGAAGGATTTGGTTAATTGACTCAAGACCAAGGAAGAACTGGATGATGAAAGCGGGGCTGCGGTTTGTTTCACGGGGTACAACCTTGGAGTGGCTGTGCACAGGAAGGGCTGTAGCACGAGAGATTTGTTTGTGTACTAGGTTAGGTCGGTAGCTGTAGAAGATGAGAACTCCAGACAGGTTTTGTGTGTATCGGTAAAGAGATTCTTCATTGGAGCAGATGTGCCTTCCATGGATGGCGAGACTCAGCGGAAGTGGACGTTTGATGTGGGAGGGATGACAACTGTCAAAGTGAAGATACTGTTGTAGATTTGATATGAACAGAGGTACGGAGGTGCCTTTTATCTAAGGACACGTCAACATCAAGAAAGGTAACATTCTTGATGTCCAGGTAAAGTTGATGTAGTGGTCGTTTAGGGAGTTGAGGAAGTCTATCAGATGATTCTCTTTGTGGGTCCAGATCATAAAAATATCATCTATATATCTGAACCACACAAAAGGTTTAATGGAAAGATTGTTTAGGAATTGTTGTTCCAGACAGCCCAGGAAATGGTTTGCATAGGATGGTGCCATGTGGGTGCCCATAGCAGTGCTGCATATCTGTTGGTAAATTTGAGAGTTGAAGGGAAAGTAGTTGTTAGATAGAATGAGGTTTGCCAAGGAATCGAGAAAGGATGTCTTGGGGGAATATCCAGGATACCAGACATCCTTCAGGCCTCAATCTCCAATAAATCCCTCCCTCCAGACCCAGCCCTTATTATCACTACTACTTGTATTCCTTATATTTTATTCTTCGAACTTAAAGTTTTTCAAAATATAATTTATATGTATATCGTCACTCAGTTGTTTTGTTGATCGACCACTTTCAATGATAATATACCATCAGCATTATTGATTATCGATTTAGTATTTGGTCTTCCCCCCCGGCCTCTCCTATTCTACCATTTATGACTGCCTTGCCATTTACCAGACAGCTGTCATTGTGTGCATGTCTGGCTCTGCCTGCTGTCTCACTTTTGCAAGAATAAGACTAACTGCCGAAATATTGCGTTTCTTGTGTTTTTTCTTTTTTTATGTTCATCTTTCCCAGCCGCCTTTATCTATTGGTCGTATTTCCCTACCCTTTCTTATTTTTATTGCTTTAAAGCACTTTCCAGCTCATTGTTGTTATTGTTTAAGATTTAGTTTTTACAATGTTTGGTTTATTAATATAATAAATATAATAAAATAAATATCGATAAAATGAGTAGGATAGGGTGTGATGTACCCACGTTTAAGGATTGTCGCCAATTTCGTTCTAAATATTTTTTAAAAAATTTTTTGCGTATAATTGCCTTTCTCAATACTTCCTTTATGCCATGGAAGGGGCATTTTCAAAATTTTCTTTAACAATCCACATTTAAAGATAAAATTATTTCCATGAAAATTATAATCCACAAAAAGGAGATAAAATTGCTTTTATGGCAATGAAACTTACATTTATTAACATTGGAAAAAAACTAGGAAATGTAATGTGAATTGTTCCAAACAAATACAAAAAAACAATATCTGGATAATACTCTCCAAAAAAACATTGATTAAAGGAACTGTGATATTGCAAACCATATACAAAATTGTGGCTAGTTCAATTAACAGTTAGTGAGCACGAGTTTTTTTTTCTCCGTGATGTGAATCACAGATTTCACTTACGGATTCGTATTTACCGTATGATCACAGCCTTCGATGGGAAGTGTAGTATCACACGTGGTTCTTCTCCCGAAGTTTGTGCACCTCAACCACACAAATGTGGTACTCGACGCACTGTATGAAACAAATTAAATCCACCCGTTATGCGCAAAAACTAAATTGACACGTGGTGTCTTTCGGCAGGATGAGGAATTTTACAAGTGCCAGATCGGAGGTCCAATGGTGATATCAGAATCTTTCACAAGTGACCTACCCCATGGTCCATCGCCAACTGTCCCTCCCAAAAGTAGCTTCTCGCCACCAACGTTCCGTTCCCCTTCTCAACATTGATCCACCAATCCCGGCCAAAGAGGGTGGGGTTTATCCAGGTTTTCACATGAAAAATATTAACAAAAATGTGTGTTAGTTTATAACAAATTAATAATTTATTTTTCATTTGCTCTTCCACATATCAGCTGCACGTTTTGCTTTCAAGACTTTTGTTGCAGACATTCCCACCAAGTCTTGGCCACCAAAGGAATGTGGGCTTCCCTTATCTCTCACCCCATCTGCAAACACCTGTACTAAACTGCAAAAGGTGCCACGACCTTGCACTCTACAGATGGTCTCATCGAGCCCCAGCAGACTGGCGAAACAAAACATTGTTCCAAACAGCTGCTTAAATGTCTTACTAATAAAATATGAAGCATTTGTGAGTGGCCCGCTTCATTACTTCCACCGTTAGCTTTTACAATTTTGCAGCAGCTTACTTCGTATATATTCATTGATCACCATGTCACCCACGCAATCAGGTCACTACATGGCTTCACTCCAAATTATGCAAATATGAAGCATACCGAACAGAGGACTGCTTCAAGGGAAAGAAATCTCTGCTTACCAAAATGACGGCAGGATAACATTGACCCACTGAAGGGCTAAACATACTCTTAAAAGTTTGGAAATTTCACATTTAAACTCGTCATAAGCAAAAGAATATGGTGTCTTGCAGGAGAGGAGTTGCTGAATTTCTTTCTGTTTCCTAATTTTTATTAAAATACCTTTTTTATAATGTTGGTTATTAGTTGAAGCTTTATTATACTCTGTAGTAAGATAAGATTAACAAGGTTTGTTTTTTGTTTTATTTTATTTTTTCTCTAATATGAGAGGTCAACATTTCAAACATGTCTTGGAATTGATAATGAAAGGATTATAAATTACTGAACCTGATGGTGTGTAGTAACATTTGGACCTGGAATTGAGCCATCCAGATTTCAGTTTTTCATGGTTTTCTGAAATCACTCCTCATGTATGACAGGATGGTTAGTCGAAAGGCCCTGGCTGAATTTCTTATCTCTGCATTCCTTCCACGTTGTTTACAGTATACTGAATTTTCCAAAAAAAGTAGAGTTAAACATTATATAATTATCACATAATTGATGTGATTGTTAACTTGATCATTCAGTTGTATTCTTCATGAGTAAATAAAGTTTTTCATCTGTGTCTTTTTGCTTGCTAGTGAGTCCATTACATTACTGACAAGTCAAAGCCTTTCATACAAAAATAGACATTTTCTTGTAATAAATAATTTGGTCATTGAGGGCTGTAAAATTTGATATTTAAGATTTCATTTCTGGTCTTAATTACTTTAAATATGTTGCAGCTATTTTGCATAGTAGATTTTTCTTAATTTGCATATGGTTGGCTGGAAAGCTACGCTGGGCTACATGGGGGAAGGGGGGAGTGGTTCTGGCCAGGCGACGTAGCTTTTCTTTCATATTATTTATCACAGTTAAAATGAGATACAGGACACACTGAAGCTTGTAAATATTTTTTTCCATCATTTAATTATCCCCGTATGTAATTTAAGAGTCTGGCAAGAGGAAACAATATGGAAAAAAGCTACGTGCTGCATGGGGGGAGGGGGAGAGGGAGGGTTCACAGGAGGCCAGAATGGAGCTACCTGGTTTATGCACGCTCCCTAAGGTACGTGGGGTAGCAAAACCATGCCATTTTAGCCAAAAACTGCCTAATATAGATAGCTGTGTGTGCAGGTGCATTGTCGCAGTGGTAGAACCAGTCTGCCACAAATTGGGTCTTTTTTGACAAACACTGTTGCCTAATCTTCTTATAACTTCCATATAAAAGGTTTGATTGACGGTCTGATGTGGGGGAACAAACTCTGAATGAACTACACCCTTGGCATTTAAAAAAAAAAAAAAAAAGCAAATGAGTATTGTTTCGATGTTTTATTTGACGTCATTTTTTTTGGACGGGGTGACAATGCCGTCTTCCATTTACTTGTTTCTGGGTCATTACCATAGCACCATGACTCATCACCACTAATGACCTCTGACAAAAAATCTGGATCAATTTCAAGCTGTTGTCAAAGCACGACATGTTTCAACTCGATACTCTTTTTGATTGTCAGTCAGCCCGAGGAACAAACTTGACAGCAACACTTTTTATTCCAAAATTTTTGGTTAAAATTCACTGAATCAAGCTCCAAGATAACCCACTAATCTCTGACAGTTGATCAATTGTCTGAGAGCACAAGCTTTTGAATTTTTTCAACATTTTCATCGATTCGGGCAGTTGATGGATGTCCAAACGACGTTTGTCATCAATTGACATGTCACCATGTTTAAATTGAGTGAACCATTCGTACACTTGAGTTTTTCCCATAGTGTTATCTATGTAAGCTGTTTTTAACATTAAAAGGGTTTCAGCAGCATTTTTACTGAGTAGAAAACAAAATTTCACAGCTGCACGTTGTTCACTTAAATTTGGCATCATCAGAAACGAAACAATAACAAAAAAGTGCTAACAAAAACAATCACTGCATATTAACAGAACAAGTCAAGTCGGCAACACAGGTGGCACTGAATTGCCAATGAGTTTCACTATAAATGCTTAGCGGCAGATACACGTACTACACAAGCTTCGCCCACGGCAATGTTATTTCAGTTATTTTTGGGTACCCCCACGTATAGTGCAGGCCTATGTGTGATCACATGTATCAAATGGGATATAAACACTCAAATTTATAAATGGAAAGATGTTTGGAAATTAGGTCTCTTAGGTGCCAACATTTTACTGAGAGCCAAAACTCGTCACATAATTGACAAAGTTAGTGTGTTATATAGATAAATATGATAATGGTTCTGTTCTGTACAATTGATCACTAGCAACAATAAACATCCCAGCTCACTACAGATATAATCAGATGAATTATCCTTTCCTTATATCCTTGCAGTGAAGATGATTGTGGCTCTTGACCTAACTAATTGTGGATGAAGTGTGGCTCTAGTATGTTGTCATTAGGCCAAATGTTATATATGTGTTGTATACTGTTAGTTTGTGTAGGATGTATATTATTTATTATAAACCGAGACACCCTAATCTTACCAGGCTAAATAAATAAGTAAGAAAAGAGAAGAAGATTATGAAAGTGCTGCTGTATGGTATGCTAGAAGAATTGTGACATTCATTTTCTTAGTTTTCTTGTTCATGGTTATGAATGACTTATTATTATTTTTTACATAGTTCATTCCAAACAAAATCTTAATGCCGCTGTGCCATATTGCAAGATTTTTGAGTGATGTTTTGTTAAAATACAGAATAGTACAAGACCATACACCATATCTGCCATAGAGCACTCATCCTAAACATTCAGTTGATGGCTCTGGCAGTTCCAGCCTGTTACTATTTACTCCTCAAGTGTATTTAATTTACTTCCTGTTTGATTTAGTATTTGTCCCTTCTTTCATTAAATATGGCAATGACACAAACAACTACTGACCATTATTCCAAATAGTCCCTTGTCCTTCATTTTGATTAGTATCAGACCAATAATTGTATTAGGACCATTTATTTTCTTATTTTTTATAAACAATCTCTGAGACAAAGTGAAGGGCAATTTAAAATTGTTCGCTGATGATGCAGTCGTCTACGGGTTACGATTTCAGGTGATTGCTTAGAAATCCGGTGCAATCTGGGTGTTATTTCGGTATGATGCGATGAGTGGCAACTTGCACTAAATTCTAAAAAGTGCGAGGCAACGTACATAACTAACAAAAATAAACCACTTGTTGAGGAGTACAAAGTAAGCAGTTCAATTATTGAGATGTTCGATTTCATGAAGTATTTAGGCGTAACAGTACTGAACAATATGAAACGGGACCTGCACATTAATTCGGTTGTAGGTAGGGATAATTCTAGGCTGCGATTCATTGGTCAAATTTTGAAAATTTGAATGCACAATCAAAGGAGATAGCATACAAAACTCTCGTGCATCCTCATTTGGACTTTTTTTGTGCTGTTTGCTATCCGTTTTGTAAGTGATTGTTGACAGAGTAGAGAAAGTACAGAGAAGAGCCGCTCTGTTCATGACTGCTTACCACACTCTTTACAAAAGCAGTGTAAAATTGGTTTGTATATTGGGCTGGGATTCTCTGGATTCATAGGTTTTGTTAGAACTTATTGGTGAACAACTGTAAACCCACTTTCACACAAATGCATTGAAATACTTTGTCCACTAACCTATTGGGGTCATAAAAAGAAATAAAATTAGAGAAATAGGTGCCACAGTGATGCTTATATGAATTCTTTATTCCCTCGTGCTATTCAGGATTGTAATGCACAGAATAAAGGGTGATACTTCAAAGATTGAAAATTACAGACCGATATCACTTCTATCAGCATTTTCAAAAATCTTTGAATAAGCAATGTACAGAAGGGTGTATGCACATCTACAAAAGAATGACCTTCTCAGTAAAGTACAGTTTGGTTTTAGACAAGGCGTTTCAACAGATTCAGCAATTATTCCTTTTGTAAACAACATACTGGAATCAATGCATAAAAAATTAAATTCCCTACGTATATTCTGTGATCTTGCTAAGGCTTTTGACTGTGTTGATCATGAGATTCTACTAGGTAAATTAGACCACTATGGAGTTAGTGGTAAGCCAGGACTTTGGTTTAAATCATACCTGGAAAATAGAAAGTAATGTGTATCACTGAAAGATGCTAATGCAGGAGATGTTATAAACTCAGAATGGGGTATAGTTAAATGTGGTGTGCCTCAGGGTTCAATTCTTGGCCCTCTGCTGTTCTTAATCTATATAAATGATCTCCCACATATACTAGGTGATAATGAACACATGGTGCTCTTTGCAGATGATACTAGCATATCCTTGAAAGACCCATCAGCACAAAACCTCGAAAACACAGCAAATGATGTTATAAAGAAAATTAACAGGTGGTTTAATGCTAACAAACTAATACTTAATGTAGAAAAGACACAGTTACTTCAGTTTGTTACAAAAAATAAAACAAAGGACAGCTATAATGTGATATCAGAAGGAAAAATAATCAATGAAAGCAGTTTCACAAAATTCCTGGGTGTATATATAGATGACAAATTGAACTGGAAACAGCATATTCAACAACTTCTTAAAAAACTGAATTCTGCAACATTTTCACTGAGGGTAATATCTAGAATAGCTAATATAGAAACCAGAAAGTTAGTATATTTTGCATATTTTCATTCCCTGCTCACTTATGGCATCTCATTCTGGGGAAACTTGTCACAAGCACACAGGGTATTTAAATTGCAAAAGCATGCTATAAGAACTATTTGTGGAGCAAGCAGACAGACGTCGTGCAGAAATCTATTTAAAAACCTGGATGTACTAACAATGCCAGCACAGTATGTATACTCCGTACTATCATTTGTAGTGGAAAATCCTGAATACTTCAATCTTAATGCTGACATACTAGGAATAAATATAATATTCACAAGGATTACAAATCACTGTCAATTGTACAAAAAGGGTTAACATTTACTGGAGCTTCCTTATTCAATGTATTACCAACAGGAATTAAATGTTATCTACAAAAACCCAACTACTTTAAGTCCAAACTGAAAGAGTTTCTGCTTCAGAACCCATTTTACTCTGTGAAAGAATTTTCTTCTTGGAATTTGGTAACTAAGAATGACTGATAAAATAGTATATATGGTGTATGGAAGGGGAAGGTGACAAAATTATCCACAATTACTAAAATGATATATGGTTTTTCTTTCTGTTGAAACTTTTGACAAATGAACTAATTACACTGTTTACAAAATTTCACTCATATATAGTAACTAACATGGGATAGCATGCACTCAAAAACTGCTTTGAAAAATTATCGTACTAACAGGTTTTTAAGTAATTGACTGCTTATGAGTTGTTGGTAATATAATTGATATTCCTAATAGGTGTGTGTACTGTTCCACATAAATAGCAACTAACATAATATAATATATAGTCACAAATTACAGTGAAACTTATCATGGTAACTGGTTGGTAAGAAAATAACTGGTTATTAGATGCTGGTAACAAGTGTATACACTGTTCCACATAATAAGTATTAATTAATTCGGGATTGTATTTGTAGATTACAGGAGATATTGGTTATACTAATGGGTTGTTGCTAACTTGTTGTCAATATATAATCATTTTATCAATTATATAGTTATATTGACATTACTAATAAGTGTTTGTACTGTTCCACATCCCCGAGATTATTCTCACATGGGATCAAAGTGAACATATCTATCTATCTACCTAAAGATTAGTTTTGGTGTGAAACACACACTGCCACCCACAATTTTGCAGAGTATAGGTGTAGAATTAAAATTTAGTAATCCGAGTTAGTTCTAGATCGCGATGCTGCTACCACTGCTTTATGCCAGTTGTAGTTTATGATGTCACTCTGTCACTGGGTATGACATATACACTGCAGCTACAACTATTATTGACAGGATTTGAACTTTTTTTTTTTTTTTAGGCGGGGACAAATTAAATACGGTATTTTTATAAATTTATATAAGAAGAAGTAAAACTTTTATATAGTTTTAGTACTGGAATCTAGAATTAAACTCTTCCATGTCTTTCTATAGCCAGATAACCAAAATTATATGAATAGCTACAAGCATCAGTAAAATAAACTGCAGTTGAGCAAAAGGTTTATTTTGCCAATAAAACATCAAAAACTACATTATGTGTTCTTGACATTTCAGTATATCTCCATTGCAAAAAGTCACAATAAATTAATGATAGGATTTTTTTAATTAGTTTCTTTCCCACAATTTAATGACAGATATGTCTTGCCATGTTGAATCAATAGAGTGCTTTCACTGTTCACAAATACCACATTGCAATGACAAAAAAAATTTAGATTGATATGATCTCTGTACCGACAACATTGTAACCGTATCGCGATCTATACGTCAGAAAACATTTCGACTTAATTCTAAACAATGATACCACTAATGTTGAAAACTGTTATTATTAATCATAAATAATTATGGATATATTACATTTGGTTTGATCCCGCCAAAAATAAAACAACATATTTTCTATGACGTGTTGAATATGTCACACACACCATAAGTAACAGCATCAATTTGTGTTTGCATTGTGTTGTTCGTGTAACGGAAAGTAGTGGTATCGCGATGATCCACAAAACTACATAAATGAAAATAAAGCAGTAACTTGATTACGGTTTAATAAAAAAAAACTACAAATTTAACATTTTATTGTCTGTGCTTTCAATATTTATTGTCTGCTACCTAGAGAACTCTTTGGTGTTGGTGGAATGCAAATTCAAAGGAGCTATTAATTTAGGCAGGATAATCCTGTCACTACCCAGGCAAGATATTAACTCTGTGCCAAATTTTATTTAGATCTGTGAGAGAGAGACATAAAAGTGAACTATGAGAAATGTTAGGGTACTGAAGCTATGTTGTTTATTATTTTTAAATAAAGGAAGTGTTCTTGTGGGTTTCTGTGCAATATGCAATCTTAGGAATTTATCTATGGTTGTTATATTGATCGGTGACCAAGAGATAACTTTCTGTTGGACAGTTTAAATAAAGTGTGATCAAACAATAAAAGTAATTAAACATGTTCACGTTATTGATAGAACTTAAACAGATAATAAGAAGGAGAAGAAACTGTGAGAATAAAATACATCTTTTGTCATGGAATCCAGGAGAAACATATTTCACTAGTTCGAAATAACACGTATATAATAAAGTGTTTGATTAATATAATGGTTGCAGTATTGACCTGACATACTCTTTGCCCCATAAGTGGATACATCAAGAAAGTTAGATATATCCTCTTTTTTTTTGCCAAAATAAAAACTTTGATGACTCATATGTTTTGTTCATATTCATTCATTTGTCCCATTTGTTGGTTCACTGCTTTATTTTATTTATTCTATCGATCCATTTGGAATAGAAACATAGTAGCAGAGGCAAATGATGTATGAATTCAGAAGGAATGAAGTGATAATTAGTGTAGGTTAACATTTTTAGAATGCAGTTATAATACTGTAGAAGAGTAGGGGAAATACTAAAAAAATAATACATTGTAACAGTGAAATCATGCGTGCTAAGTAACAAAAAGGGATTACAAATTAGGAGAGGGAAATGTACCTCCACTTTCCTTTGAAGATAGCTGTGCAGTGAGATCATAGTCCATGGTGGAATAAATTCAATCAGGACTGAGAAAGAGGGTAGTGATATCAAGCATACCACCACCTGATACTGAACAATTACTCCTCCTTTGAAGCCAATATGTACCACCAATCTTGTGGCACTGACATGGGCACCCACATGACCACCTCTTATACTGGCCTCTTCGTAGGCCGTCTGGAGCAGATCTTTTTTTGGTGAATGTCACTCTCAAATCGCCCTTGTGGCTCAGGTTCTTAGATGATATTTTTATTATCTGAACACTTGGGGAAAACAACCTTCAAAATTGGCTGAACAGTCTCAATGAATTTAACACCCTGAACATTGGACTACTCTCATATGTGGACCACATTAATGGATGTGGGATTTGTCCCTATTCAATTACTACCTCTGCTCATCGGTCCACACCAATACCACCAATGTACAACAGTATCTTCATTTTGACGGTCGTCTTCTATATCGTACCAAATACTCCCACACCTCAGCTATTTGTATATGCTCTAACAAGTAGTCCCTCACATGGTACTCAAACATCTCCTAAGCATTTATATCCCGCAATCAACCCCTGGCTTTAGTTCACAAACAACTTTTATGGGCCACCCTGATCTCTCAGTACTTCCCATACCTTGAATCTGTTGACAGAATCCTCCTGCAAGGTTATGATTTCCTGCAAACTTGCCCAGAAATGAGATCCATTCTCCTCAAAATCCTCCCTAGCCCTTCCAGTACTTGCTTCAGCAGACCTAGTCTCAGTCAACCCCATTCCACAAACACGGTCTTCCATATCCCACCAGACAGCTCCATACAATAAACTCCACTGCAAGATATGCATCATACACCATGCCTCCTCCACCTCCACTAATCCTGTCACTGGGGAAAGCTTTCCTATCATAGGGCGTGCCACCTGTGATCCCTTCCATATAATATACTAGTTGTGCTGCAACCACTGCCCTGTTTCCAATATAGGCTTGACCATCAGTCCGATAGCCATTAGAATGAATGGCCACTGACAGACAGTATTCACCCAGAATCCAAATACCCACTAGCTGTCTTGCTTCACACTCCTGCTATCAGAGTCCTCCCAAACAGCAGCAGCTTGTCTGAAGTAAGAAGATGGGCGCTTGCTTACCAGCACAAACTGGGCACCATTGAACCACATGATCTCAATTTATAATTATACCTAGTGATTTTTTCAGCTTTTCTTTCTCTTCATCCTCTCCTTTATTCCATCCCCCAATATCCATATTATTTTGCTATCTGATCTTTTTGCCCACCCATGATCCGTTTTGATGTTTTGCAATGCTTTGGTATTATCTTCAAATCATTATCACCTCTCCCTGTTCTCTGAATTTAATCCCATCAGGGTCATGTTCCACACTCAACAGTCATTATGTGAGGCAGTCTCCTGCAGCACCCAACCTCCACACTGTTCTACTTGTTGATGAAGGGCTAAGACCTGAAAATTTCAATAGTTGTGTTCATGTTGCACATCTACCATTTAAGGCAAAAGTTGTATGACTTGTTATAATATGAATGGGGCAGCCAGTAATCTAGTTTTTGTTTCTCTCTCTCATTTCTTTTTTGTTTAAGAAAAAAGAAATAGAGGTATTAATTTTTATGAAAATGGTACCAAAGCTGTCAGACATTCCTATCTTCATTGAATGGTGCTTTAATAGTTGGGTTAGAGATGAGCTCTACAAGAGATCTTTCTTATCTTTTCAATTTGTTTTTAAGTGCAGTATTAATTGATTTCAGAGTGACATATCTGTTATCACTGGAGTACCTGAAGAACACATCAAGAATAGGTTGGTCAGGATATACAAACCATCTAAGAATGCCATGCAGTCTGGTACTGATAATACTCACCGTTGGGAGATGGAATTTGAAACCAGGGAGCGATGGGAGAATCCACTTATGGGATGGTCTTCCACGTAAGTACCTTTGAACATTTTATGCATATGTCTTGAAGTCAGAACTGATTTTTTTATTTTGTATCAGTGCATTTTACTTTTTAGTGCTAACTGAACTGCTTTTCAACTAAACACAAATTGGTCAAGCCTTTTGAATAAAAATTTTCATGTCAAGAATAAAGAAAGAAACATTACCGGAGAAACAATGTCAGCAGAACAGAGCAATGCACCATGTCACATAAAGTAAAATTTTTTACTTATCCCATTCAGTTGTGCCATATCACTGCTTGCAGTTTTATATTTTTAACATATAAATAGAATGTTTGATTTTCACGAGCTGTATTTCATACACCTAGTACAATGATGCAACTAAGGAAAAATGGAAGCGGCTTCTAGGCGATATAAATAAGAAAAGAAAGGGAAATTAACCCACCACATACCTAAGTGGACGGATGCGATGAGAGAACACTAATGCGGACAAACAACTACACACTATTTCGGCATCTGCCTTGCTCACAAATAGAAAAACGGGCCATTAGGCTCGGAACGTGTACGCACACCGAACGTTACCTAATGGCCCGTTTTTCTATTTGTGAGCAAGGCAGATGCCGAAATATTGTGTAGTTGTTTGTCCGCATTAGTGTTCTCTCATCGCATCCGTCCACTTAGGTATGTGGTGGGTTAATTTCCCTTTCTTTTCTTATTTCATACACCTAGTACAGTGATTCTAAACTTGTGGTTTATAAAGATGGTATAGGTGGTCTGTAGGCAGAATATTAAAACGTTAATTCTAATTTAACTAAAGATATCATACCAAAAATAAGTTAGTAAAAATTGTTCAATTCTGCAGTGTGACTGCCACATTAAGGGACCATCACACAAGATCAGGTAGGTATAATGGCTGTCTCGATTGCGATTATTAGGCTGTTTTCTGCAATAATCACAGCAAATGTTGGGACAGTCCCCAATGTCCGTCTCATAAACTAAACATTTCACAAACAAAAATCTTGCCTCTCATTTGGGAGGATGCTGGTTCGAATGCCCATCCAGATTTGGGTTTTCTGTGGTTTCTTCAAGTCACTTCAGCAAATGTCAGGATGCTTCCTTCAAAATGCCATGGCCAAATTCCTTGTCCCCAGTCCCATCCTGCCTCTAATGACCTCGATGTCAACCAGGTGTAAAGCCATAAAAAAGCACAAATCATATACATTTTGCAGACAGACTGCAATACGACATTACTCCAATAGTGTAAATGCTCCAGATCTAACAAATCCAGTGTCATCACAGGCAGTGAAGATGTCCTCCCACTCTCATAATTATATACCGGATGCCTGTGCTCAGATACTGGTGTCTCGAGGTCTGCCGGGTCGATAGGATTTTTTTTTTTTTTTACATAGAATGATACAGTACTGGAGCTGTATAAGACTGTAAGTATAAGCTATAAACCTATTAACTAAACTTTCTAAAAGCATTTACTATTTCAATGACTAGGTGGTTCTGGGGGATATCAGTTTATGACTGCATGTTGCTGTAGTAAAATATGTTGCCAGTTGGCATCAGAGTAAGTGTTCTTTTAAAGCATGAGTTAATGACCATTTATATGAGTGTCTTGTAAGAGAAAGTCTTTAGTACTGCAGTACTTGCTGATAACAGGTAATGGGGTTGGTTAATAATATACACATAGGTATAAAATTGGGCCCATATAAATAAGAGGTCTGGAGATTTAGTTTTGATTTTTTACTTGTCCTTGTGTTGAAAAAAGGTTGAGAAACTCTGAACTAGTGTTTTAAGATGGTATTGAGCAGAAGAAAGCCTACGAGTAATGTTGGGCGCAAGAGTGTGTCAGTACATATTTCCACATGGTTTTAAATTTGCTATTGTATTAAGCATATTTATGTTGTATTAACTTATTGTAGCTAGAAATTTAAATAATTCTACATGATATTTACTTGTCAGTAGAATCATAAAAAATGTGAATAGCGATCTACATATCAAAAGTTCTGCTTCAATATGAAATTTAATGTGATTTGAGTAAAAGTAAAGTATGTGTGGTGTTAATCAGTGGGTTAAGCAAGTTTTGAGTTGTTGCACATATAGTCTCTGTCATAGGTGTAACAGAATTGGTCACTATAGCCATGTCAAAAAAAAAAAAAAAAAAAATAGGGAATTTTCAAAGAATCTCACACCAAATTGTTCTTTCAAATGTGTCTATCAATGTAAGTTTTAAGTGATGGGTAGTGACAGTAATTGATGCAAAAGTCTGTTTACCACATTTTTTGTGCATTCACATTTTTAAACTGTATTTATTGTGTTAGTATAAACTTTGTTATTTATATTTGCAGGGGGGATCCTTTATCAAACATGAAGATTGATTTTATAAGCAAAGAAGAAGCCATTAGTTTCTGTGAGAAAAATGGATGGAGGTGGTTTGTAGAAGAGCCAAAACAAAAGCAGCCAAAGGTCAAGAACTATGGTTTTAACTTCTCATGGAACAAAAGAACAAGAGTGTCGACAAAGTAGATGATTATTTAGCCGTAAAAATAATTGTCCACACTGTAAATATGAAGCATCTTAAGAATCAGTAAATGTATATGCATCTTAAGTAACATAATGTTATATATATATATATATATATATATATGTGTTAATAACAGATATTACCTGCAGCAAGGAGTACTTAAAATGAGATTGTTTTTAAAAATTGTGATGGAATGCATGTTCTGGTGCCCATTTACTTAATCACCTATTTTTGTCTTTGTTGTTTCTGGTCCTACAGTTTGTACTACAGAATTTCCTGGTGTAACTTATGATCAAGCAGAACTTAAAAATCCCTGGCTGCACTGGGATTTCAACTTGGGACCCTGAAATTCAAGTGCCTTAACCACTGAATTACTAACTAGATCATGGATCCCCAGAAAAGCTATATATTATATACCTGTATTGGTGTAAACATGATAATGATATAGTATGTCACATCAACGAAAAGATGGATACATTAATGAATTCACCTATTCATAAATAAACTACAAAAAAAGGTCACATCCGCAATCGGAAAAAAAAAGAATACCTATTCATTTCAGATAAACAGGAAACACTCTGCATTACACATCAAACCATTAAAATAATAAAAAAAACAATAATATTCATGCAAACAGATTAAACAGAACTTGCCAGTGTGGATGCACACATTAAAGTGTCACCACACTGGATCAGGAAGATATAGAGAGCCCTGGTGTACCAGCAATTCTAATTGTGGGTTTTACGTGGTTTTCTGCAATCGTCGAGGGAAATTCTGTTTCTCATAAAATACACATTTCACAAATGAAGATACACATGATACACAAAGTTTCTGCCCTAAAAATGACAGGCATAACAAAGCTGGTAGCTGATGAAACATGCTTTGAAAAGCACAGCCACAGCACATAGAGGATGCGATGAATGACCTGCAAAAATAGAAATTTTCAACAAAGATAATGTTGATGAAATTAAATAGAACTCCAATAATAAAGGTAATAGTGTCAACAATTCAATATAAAACACAAATTGATGGAATGATCAACAAAAAAATCGTAAGCCAAATGAAAAAATAATGAACAAAAAATAACACAACCACACTTCAGCCGTCCAAGATTTGGCAAACAAACAAATTTACAACATAGTTTAAAACGCAAAAATCACCATTGATACAGAAAATAAAAATTAATGATACTCAGTGAAATATCCAACAAACAACACACCAAAGGACAAATATTTTAAAAACCAAAATGTCACTATTGCACTTAAAACAGGTAACGCAACATAGAAACTATATATATAAAAAAACACAAACACACAATTACCTCAACTCAGGCATATACCAATTCACATGTCAAAAATGTGAGGCAAAATATATACGACAGACATGAAGACAGTTCAAAATCAGATGCAAAAACACACCAGAGCATTCTTCATTCACCAACCATTTTGCAGAAAATTATCATTTACTAACAGATATAAACATGGACATGAAAATCATTACAGTCAATCACAACACCTACGCTTCAGGTAACTATCACATACAAAGATCAAAACAGGCTCACAAATCTTACAAACCAATGGACAGGCACAAAATCACATATAAGGTTACTTGGTCTTATTTGTAGAGTTTTTGGTTCATTTTAGCATTTTTGAATATTTCATCAAGGGAAAATGTTGCACCAGAGGATTTCATTGTAAGAACCGTTACATCATCAAAGTTGCACTAGATCAGAAAATGTGAGAAAATGTATATATAGAGTTCAGCCGGTAGAAGAACAGCCTTTCATCGGTGAGAGGTAGTGAGACACAAGTAGGTGAAATGCGACCAAATATTAATTTATTTTGTCGCCAAGTCTGTCAGAATTCTTGAGGGCTCGGAATATTGTCCGAGATCAAGTGTAAACTTGTGTGTTTGAAGTTGTTGACGAGTGTTGTTTTAGATCAGTTAACTTCTTCAGTGATTAGATCCAATTCAGCAGAGCCTTAATTGAAATTGTTTTTTCATCACTGCACAAAAATGGGTCTGCTTGGGGGGGAGGGGAGGGGTAGAAGTGAATATAGTTAGACTATGTGACATATACTATAAAAGATTCAAATTGCTTATTATCACCCTAGCAGGTGTGGTTAGTTTATACAAAGAGTGAATACAGTCATATGCATAGCTTTGTGTGAGGTATTGCTGCAGAGAGCAAGAGTAAATTGTTGAAGATGAATGGGAAGATTGTGTTACATGCATGCAGTTATTAAAGGAGATATGATTAGGGCATAATTAATATGAAAAGTGGTGTTTACATAACTAGCATATAATATTTTGAACCAGACAGCTGAGTCAACAGATGATACAAAACTTGGCCCACTTAAGTCACGTGGAAACCCTTTCTGATCATTTGGTTTTTGAGTTGGTGATTGCAACTGTCAACTGGATGGCGATTACAACTTTCTATCTACACCAGGGGTGGCCAACCCGTGGGCCGCATTTTTCTGGCCCACGACATTCATAAGACTGTTACAAAATATTTTATATATTTCATTTTTAGTGTTATATATTTCTTTACAATGTGCGTTTAGTATCTTTATTACCATATTATCAATGTTTACATGTAAGAATAATAGTAAACACAATAATAACTCATGTTTCACTCCAAAAAAGGTCTCTAGTGGGGACATATAATTTTATATGCGGCCTGCGGAGTTATGATGCACTTTCAAAGTGGCCCGCAAGATCATTTGGGTTGGCCACCCCTGATCTACACCATGAACTGTAATAATAATTCAGTGAATGAGTGGAATAAACTTTACAACATACACAAATAATTTAAAAAAACACTAAACACGTGCACTCTTCCACACACGCACACGAATTAAACATAAAATTAAACAGCTGAAGTAAACATTATCCAGTTAAACACTTCCAAAATTAGTGGTACCAGTACACCTGCAATAAAAATAATCAAGATGGCAGCAGTAGACAATCAGCTAAAAGGCATACTTTAATGCATTAAATTATTTCAGTTTCGACAGATGACTCTAAACTCAATATGCTTTGTGCAGAAATGACCAGCTGCCAAACATTCCAACACAAATGTAAATAGTGAATAGACAATCGGCAAAATGTACAATTTTAGAATTATGTAAATTGTTTTTAACGAAAGATGTAAAACTATGTACAAAACTTTCAATAGAAATTTATTACTGACGATACCTTAAACCATTGCTTCAGTAATTGGTGACAACGGTGCGGATACTCGAAAAATGCACTTGCCCAAAAAATAAAAAATTAAAAAAAATTGAAGCACTTAGAAGTCATGGTCAGATGTCAAATGTAGCTTCGTAAATATGCACAACATCTGTTGATATGTAAATGATTTAAAGTTGCAATTCTCTGTGACGGGTGGAATTGCCACCATAGTATGTTAGTGTTGCTTTGTGTCATCCTGGAACAGTATATGAGAGGTATGAACAGTGTCAGACGTTGACTGATCACTGTGAAGGACAGGGAGGTGCTTCATACTTATGTGAGACAACTTTATTAGCATATGTTTAAAAGGGGCCTCATGGTTTGTCTCCATTTGGCTGGTCAAATTGTGCAATATCGAGATTTGTGGGGCATTCGGATGTGATGTTGACCCGATGTTGGACTGCATACTCTTCAAGATTCTGATCAACCATATCTTACCACCACAAGGGTAGTCCACCATATTTTGCATTAAGTGTATCGTAACCCCTTTACATCTGTGCCTGCCATTCGAAAACAAGTAAAGAACTCCCAGCAACATTGTGTCATCCCACACCGTTTGTCGGAGACTAGCAGCAGCAGGACAAGGGAGTTATCCCATGCATAAGCTGCCATTAGCACCATGGCACGAACGGTAATCTTTGGAGTGGTTTCCATGATCAGGAAGCGTGGACTGCTGATAAATGACATCTCATTGTGATAGGAAAAATTACAGTTCTGCACTACCTTGGACAACCTTTGTCGAATGTGGTGACGACCGGGGGTAGGTTCCATTCTTCCAATGTTTTGGTGTTACTCCTGGTGTCATGATTTGGGGCTGGTTCTGATTAAGGGTACTTAATCAACATTCTGCTTTCTCATGTGTTACCTCTCATGCTACAGTATTGTACTGGCGTTTTTCAACAGGACAATGCTCATCCACATGCGGCAAATGTGCAACATTGAGGTACTCCATTGGCTGGGAGATCTTTAGATCTATCCCCTATAGAACATGCTTGGGACCAGCTTGTATGTTAACTCCATCCCAGTGCCTGTATACAATGGCGGATCCAGCATTTTGGTTGGGGGAGGGGGTTTGACTCGGGCGAGGAGGGGGTCGCCGGCAGAAATCTCATTATTCCAGATTGCCGTTCTTATAAGAACAGTAGAGCAAAAAAAAAAAAAAAAAGAGAGTCCCCAAAATCAATGTAGTCATAAATGACCTTGGTGCTTTTGGGGAGGGGGCCTTCAGCCTCCTCACCCCCCCCCCCCTGGATCCGCCACTGCCTGTATATAGCTTATCGAGGACCTATGAACAACAGTTGTGGGTCATCTTGCCTCAGGAGAGGATAAAATAGGAGCCATGTATCTTTCTTGATACCCAACCGAAATAGATAAAGGAGGTATCATTTTAAAGACTAATGTCGCTGCTTTGGCCTTAAGAAATGAATTTTTCAGAATTTGACCCTTAAGGAGCTAATGAATCATTTTTTCCATAACTTGTTTTTTTTTTTGTTACGAGCCATTTATCTTCCTTGATCCCTAACCAAAACTAGTAAATGAGGTAACATTTGAAAGATTGTGTCTGCACTCGGTCAAGATTATAAAATAAAAAAAAAAACTTTTTGGACTTTGACCCTTGAAGGAAAAAAGTAATAACTGTGAAAGTCACACGTATGGGTCAGTTCAGAGCCAACTCACTAGATAGCAGCAGCACATATCACAGAAATATTAATAAATTGGTTCACTGGCATCGACTTTTGTTACGTATCTATTGCACTAAACAATTGATAGAAATGAGGCAGTTCTTTTGTCCTCTTACAAACCACCAACCTTACTATTCATCATTTTCACGACATTTTCATTCGGGTCGTCTAGTACTGTTATGTAACTGTAACTATTGAAGCAAATTTTATATGTTAATTTTACATAATTTTCTTCTTGTCTGCCACATTTTTTTTAATGTTTAGCATTAGCATTATTTATATTTCTATACAGTGGTTTTTTCGCAAGCCATCATCTCCCTTTATACCAAACCGAAATTGATTAAAGATTATGGTATCTGCTGTGATCATATCATGTTTTAAGAAAGTAATCTTTATAGATTCGATCCTGAAAGGTAAAAAATATTAATATTTATAACATTCTGTTTTTTGTGTCAAGAACCATTTATCTCCCTGTATACCTAACTGAAATCGTTAAATGAAGTGTCATTTTAATGATTAAGATCTCCGCTTTGATGACATATATTAAGACAAGAATTTTCTGGAATTATTCACCTCTTAAAGGAAAAATATTAATATTTCTACAGCACGTTTTAGTGTCACAAGCCATTTATCTCCCTTGATATCTAACCGAAACCGAGAAATGAGGTATTATTTTAGAGATTAAGGTCTCTGCTTTGTTCACATCATATATATACGAAATTTTTGTGAATTTGACCCAAAAGGGGCTAAAGTAATAACCGTTATTGTTGCGTGTATCAGACAGTTCAGATCCAAGCCACTAGATAGGAGTAGCACATATCAGAGATATTAAGAAACTGCTTAATTCGCGTTGCCTTCTGTTACGTACCTATTACCCTAAACAAATGAGGTGGGTCTTCTTTCATCCCATTACAAACCTGCAACCTTGCTATTAATTGTATTCGCGAAATTTTTGCACGAGTCTTTTGGTATGTATTATTTCTAAAAGGTTTTTTTTTTCCCACAAGAGAATATCTCCCTTCATTCCTAACCAAAATCAATAAATGAGGTATAATTTTAAAGATTAAGATATCCCATATGTCACATCATATTTTAAGACATTAATTTTCGCAAAGTCGACCCTTAAAAGGCAAAAATGTCAATATTTCTAAAATGCGCTTTTTTTTGTCATGGGTCATTTGTCATTCTGAATATCTAAGCGAAATCGATAAATGGAAGTATCATTTCAAAGGTTAAGGTCTCCGTTTCAGTGACAACATGTATTAAGAAAGGATTATTTTCTAAATTCGACCCTTAAAGGGTAAAGGTATCAATATTTCCACAAACGTTTTTGTGTCACGAGTCATTTATCTCCCTTGATATTTAACCAAAATTTAAAGATGAGGTATTATTTTAGAGATTAAGTTCTCCACTTTGGTCACATCATGTTTTAAGAAAGGAATTTTTCGAAATTCGATACTTAAAGGGCAAAGGTATAATTATTTCCATAATGTTCTTTTTATCACGAACCATTTTTCTTCTTTGACACCTAAAGGGGCCCACAGACGATCAACTTGGTTGACAACCTTGTTGTCAACTTGGTTGTCAGGGTTTGCTACAGACGAAACGAAATGTTGGCGACTAAGTTGTAAACATCACATTCGAGTATGTGTCATCATCGGTTTTTATTTGTTGAGTGTTTTCTATTACTGAATTTTATTATTTTGAATTACTGTTTTTAATTATTTTGGTTATAGTACAGCTTTATTA